>JASEVX010000004.1:57837716-57887042 GCA_031761405.1 Serripes groenlandicus | reverse complement strand
TCTGTAGCTTACAGGTACATGGTTAAACACAAATATTAACCCTTTCCAACATTCTACAAATCCGTAACAGATGTTTTTGAAATTATTTAGGAAAAAGCTCTCTTTAACCCTTTCCAATATACAACAAATCTGCAGCAGACACCTTTGGACATATTTTGTCAAACAATAGACAATCTCTATAATTTAATGGATAATCTATGACTTAAAGTGGAAAACATAGTGGCAAAAGGAGAAATTGCTATTTTGAGCAATTTCTTCATTTGTCACTATGTTTTCAAAAAGCTGTCTGCTGCAGAGGTGTCGGAAAGGGTCTAAATGAGGGAAAGGGATAAATGAAAGTATACAGTCAAAAACAATGTGGCAAAAGAAGAAATTGCTGATTATGAATAATTTCTTCTTTTGACACACTGTTTACAAATGTTTTCTGCTGCATATTCCTCAAAATGCGTCTGCATTTGTGTGTGTGTGTGGGGGGGGGGGGGGGGGGGGGGGGGGGGAGTTTATACAGAGCTCTAAATAAGGTGTTTGAGTGTTTAAAATTCTAACACCCTTATTTGTCTCTCAATCCCTATATTGTGGATACTCAAAAGAATTGTCTCAGTGAGACGATTCTTTTGAGTACCCACAACATAGCGTTCGAATGAGATATGACAGAAATATATGTTATAAAAGACCAGTTTACTCCTCATTGTCTTTTCTTCTGTAATAATAAATAGTACACAAAGGGGTACGAACCTGCGGACAATCCTTGATGTAGTGTCCCTTGGTAAAACATAGATGACATAGGTATGTTGAGGGTGGCCGTTTACTGTTTATACAGAGCTCTAAATAAGGTGTTTGAGTGTTTAAAATTCTAACACCCTTATTTGTCTCTCAATCCCTATATTGTGGATACTCAAAAGAATTGTCTCAGTGAGACGATTCTTTTGAGTACCCACAACATAGCGTTCGAATGAGATATGACAGAAATATATGTTATAAAAGACCAGTTTACTCCTCATTGTCTTTTCTTCTGTAATAATAAATAGTACACAAAGGGGTACGAACCTGCGGACAATCCTTGATGTAGTGTCCCTTGGTAAAACATAGATGACATAGGTATGTTGAGGGTGGCCGTTTACTGGGTTTTGGCATAGACAGACACAGGTCGCTGAACTGGTCCGTTATATCGTTAATACTGCCATAAGGGGAAGCTTGGAATGGATGCTGAAAAGAGGAAGAATATCAAACATGAACAACAATTTCTCCTTCTGTCACAATGTTTTCGACTTTATTAAACAAAGTACTCAACGACTTCTTAAAGTCGGGTTAACATGAAAATCCCAAAGATTAAATAAATTATAAGATGTTGAAAGTACAACGAAAAATGAATAGTGGGCTCTGAAGGGTTACGAAAATTGATAAGGGTTAACATTCTGTTAATTTTGTTTCATTTACACACTTACTGCATACAGCATAAAAAAATAAACTGCTTTTAATAAATAGAAATGTATATTGAATTGGTGTTTTCAGCAAAAAACCCTTAAAAATCAGGAAATAGAAAACACGTTAAAGCATCAACTCCAATTGACCATAACCTGGACACTTTACATACTAATGTTTCAGTGTTTACATTCGACGTAAACCCTTGCATAGAAAAAAAGTCGATATCGCTTAACCCCGCTGCATGAATTATACACGCCTATGTGTTTGAGGGTATGGACGTCGCGCAAGCTAACCCGGCACAATGACGTAACGTCAATTCACGTTTAATATAGTCTGATAACATGAAATGGTTGTTGTATATTGTTTGAACGTTTTAAATATATATGAAGAAGTTGATTACAAAAAACAAGTTCAAAAGGCCACATGGCCCAAAATAATACAAAAATAAAAGATTTGGCTAACAAATGACATAGCAAGTGGAACAAATGAGGAACATTATAGTATTCTATAAACATTTAAGGATGTTCTGAACTGAGGAGTTGAAATTTAAAAATTATACCTTTTTATAAACAAAGTGGTTTAAATTTGGTTTAGACAAAGGGCCTAATTTTTTCGTGCGCCTTCCAATTTTTCGTGAGCCGCTGTCCAGTAGCCATGTTTGATTAAGAAATATAACTGCGTAAAAAGTACATATTAAAGTCGATATATATCAATTTTAATCTAGAACTTGTATAGTATCATATTGTTTTGAAAAAAAGTAGAAAATATAGAAATTTTGCCCAATGACATATACTTTTCTTTTTAAATTTTGATAAATGATAGTTATTGTAATAACCTGAAAAAGGTTCAGAAAAAGTATTCTTACACCTGACAAATATGGGTTCTCATTAGGGGAAAAAAGTGTCTATTTTTTAGGTTTAATTACAACGTATCACATGAACTTTCAAAGATATGGATAGAATAACTTCAGAATGAGATTTAAACCACAAGAAGACAAACAATTAGCATATCATCTTTCAAATATTGGCAATTTGCGTGAAAACTTGTTATTTTTTCATGTGCTAAAATAGCAAAAAAGTGCATATCATAAGGCTTTCATTAATTGATCTAGCAAAAAATAAAGCCCACTACTCTACCTTTTTTTTTTTTTATTTAACATACATCAAACTTTCAAAAAAACAATGTTACAACAAAAGTTAAATATTATGAAAAATCCACTTTTCAGTTCAGTACATCCTTAAACTTCAGTACATATTTCAGAGAAAGGTCAAATGTCGCATCATACAAGGAAAATAATTAAAACAGCTAATTTTTAGTAAAACACATTTTCTTTATTTCCAAGATTAATAATGCAAACTAAAGTAACATGTATTACATAGACTATATCTAGTACAATCACATAATTATAGGGATTTTAAGGTTAGTCAATGTAGCAAATACAGGAACGCTAAATAAGTTTAAGACGTCAAAATGACCAAGCGTGACAATTTTCCTCCACACAGATAACGGTCGAAATCAGATATTATTTATCGCTTCTACCGTCTGAAAATAGCTGTATCCAACGCAGAGAAAAATAATATTATTTACTTTTGATAAACAAAGATATTATGGAGATAATAAAAAATGAGGTAATTACAGTCTTCACAAGTTTTTCTTTTATTTAATTTGACCGAAATACCTAGTTTTTTCCCCCTCCATGACATGGGTTTTGGGATTGACCTAGATTGGATGAAGATAATTGTTCTGAACTCGTTAGAAGATTGAATGCTAGAGTGTTCACAAGAGATATAAACCATGATGCAAGTGGTATACGTTCAAGGGGACATAATTCTGGTGTTTCGTACGCAATCTCTTAAGGATTTCGCCGTTGCCGAGTGGTTAGCGTCGGCGATTGGGAACTGGAAGTTCATGGATCGATCTCAAGTCGCAGCTCAACGGTCACGATGGAATGCCATTACAGATTAGGCAAGGCACATTTCCTAGCCTACATCTGGTTTTTTTACCCGTGGATCCTGAATAAGCGAATTATCTTCGAAAATAACTAAAATAATATTGTAAATGGCGGAAAACCCTAATGTTAAGTCTGAGGCAATCTTATTCAACCTTGCTGCATCGCATTTCCCTATGCTGGTAAATATTTTCATATAGTTTCAATCAAATCCATCTAAACATGCCTTGTATGTGGCTTCGGACGGACGGACAACGCCATACTAATATCCAACCCGCCCTTGGTTAGGAATTTTAAATGTCGACAAATGGAAGCATACACAGAAACAGAATTAGAAAAACAATCTGTTGTTTCTTTCCAGTTTGGCAGAATCTATGGATTATGTCAATATAGCCAAAATTACCACTCACAAAGTAATTGTTCCAAATCTCGGTTAACCCTTTCCCTCATATAGACGCTTTCTAACGCCTCTACAGCAGACAGCTTTTTGAAAACTTGGCGACAAAAGAAGAAATTGCTCAAAATGAGTAATTTCTCTTTTTGTCACCATGTTTTCAACACTGTTCAATTATTTTACCTTCATTTAAAGAAAGTTTCCAAACAAATTCGGGTATGTTTTCAAAGTCATCTGCTGCATATTTGTTGTATGTGGAAAAGGGTTAAGTTTATATAATGATTATTGTATACATCTGGCAGCTGCTCTGAATCTAGTTACAACGCCGCAATACTTTGTTTTTAACCCTTTTTCACACGCAACGAATCTGTAGAGAAAAACATCTAGGAACAAATACGAAAAAATCTCTATAAATAAAAGTACATGTATATATTATAATTATTAACCATTTCCCTCGTATAGACGATTTCTGACGCCTCTGCAGCAGACGGATTTTTGAAAACATAGTGATAACAGAAGAAACTGCTCAAAACGAGCAATTTCTCCTTTTGCCACAATGTTTTCCACTTTTAGTCATAGGTTATCCATTCAATTATAGAGATTTTCTATTTTTGGACAAAATATGTCCAAAGTCGTCTGCTGCAGAATTGTTGTATGAGGGAAAGGGTTAAATAGAGTGGTAGACATAATGGCAAAAGTTGTCTGCTGCAGTTGCATCAAAATGCGCCTGCACGTGATCATGGGTTGAATTGTTGGCATAATTTTCCCCTAACTGTACTCACACCAACAAATTATTTTTAGAACTTTGTGTCTGACAAATTGTTCCTTTGTGTCTTAAAATACTGTTTTATATACTCCTTCTAGCTTATTCTTATTATAAGTACCCCCTTTACACAGATGTGGCGTGGCGTCCGTTGAGAGACCGTTGAACGATGAAACAATGGCCAGATCTCTCAACGAGCTTTCAAATGAGCGCCCAGCAATCGCCATGGTCTCTCAATGATCTTCAAGTGATCTCCAAAGTCGCCACGGTCTCCTCAACGTGTTGACTCGGTCCAAAACAATCTCTCAACGGTCGTGGAGGGAAGCAATTCTCAACGAGCGCTCAACGGCCTTATCGATCTCCCAATGATCTCTCAGGGCTTTGTCAATGGACAGCAAATTGTTCGGTCTCTCATTGATCTATCTTTCTCGCACCTGATCTCTCAGTAATCTACTTAGATCTCATCGTGATCTCTCAAGCCTCTTTCAATGAGCGCTCGATAAGCGCTCAATGAACGCCATGGTCTCTCCAAGATCTCTATAGATGGCCATGGAAATTGGCAAAAAAATGCAGTATGATCACACAACGAGCGCATAATGATGTGATGCACCAAGCATTTAAACGACTTTTTCGGGCCTTTCATAAATTGTCGAGAGATCGGGCCAATTTTGGCCAATTTTGGATCGCCCAATGGTCGCCCAACGACCCCCCCTGTGTGTAAAGGGGGCTTCACTGACTTTAGGTGCCTCTTTAGCAGACACTTTTAAAAGATTCGTGGAAAAAAAGGAGACATTGATCATTCTGGCAACATCTTCTTTTGCCGCAATGTTTTGTATTCTATTACATAGATATACTTTTCCGTTTATCCAGTTTTACCTTTTATTTCATAAACTCTTTCACACATAACACATCTGAAGCAAATGACTTTGAAAAAATATAGGCAAAACTATGGAAATTCTCAATAAAATGAAAGATTGATCATTGTAAAGAGTTGGAAACATTTTTGCAAAAGGAAAATATCATTGTGAGCAATTTCTTTTCAAAAGTCATCTTCTGTAATTGCTTTGAAATTGGAAGTCTAAAAACTGAAAACAATAATTCATTCCTTCTAAATCAATGAATATGTTACTGAAAACATTGTAGGAAAAGCAGCCATTTTTGGTCTGGTTAAATTGCGAACTGGTATATTGCATTAAAAAAAAGAGTAGTTCATCAGTTCTGATTGAAAACTAAGTTGGCAAATGTACGAAAGACCGGTGGTGACTTCCAAACTTCACATTTCAAACTTCACACTTCACACTTCACACTTCAGACATCACACTTCACACTTCACTGTTCATAGATAATATGTTTAAAGTGTGAAGTGTGAAGTTTGAAGTATGAAGTATGAAGTATGAAGTATGAAGTATGAAGTTTGAAGTCTGAAGTCTTAAGTTTGAAGTCTGAAGTGTGAACTTTGAAGTGTGAAGTTTTAAGTTTGAAGTCTGAAGTATAAAGTTTGAAGTATGAAGTATGAAATTCAGACTTCATATTTCACACTTCAAACATATTATCTATGAAGTGTGAAGTATGAAGTCTGAATTTCAAACTTCAGACTTCAGACTTCAGACTTCAAATTCACACTTCAAACATATTATCTATGAAGTGTGAAGTATGAAGTGTGAAGTGTGAAATGTGAAGTATGAAGTTTGGAAGTCACCACCGGTCTTTCGTACAAATGCCATGTGTGAATACATTCGTAATTACGCAGTTACTGTTGAACATGCCTCTGGAAACACAAATATTTATGATTGATTCAGTAGATAATTTTGCATGATAAACGAAATTCGGTTACTTCCATGAGATGGCCGGAGACACTCGAGTAACATACATGTAATCATTCTCAGGATCCGATGTGAAGCCTTGTTTTCGTATTCCCTCTTGGATAAATGAATATCCAGCCGAAAAATATCCAATATGTTGGATTTTTACAAAAGTTTAAATTATGCAGGCACTCAAGGAATTTATAAATCATTCAGCGGAGTAAAGCGATATCAACTTTCTTCTTTGTAAGGTTTTACGTCGTATGTAAAAACAGAAACATTAGTGTGTCAAGTTTCTAGGTTATCAGGTTGTCAATTGGTGTTAATACTTTCGCGCATTTACTGTTTCTTGATTTTCTTGATTTGAAGATTGTTATGCTTAAATACCCAAACAAATTCCAAATACATTTCTATTAAATAAAATCAGTTTCTTTTTTTTATTCTGTATGCAGTAACGAAACAAAATTAACAGAATATTGACCCTTTTCATTGTTCGTAACCATTCACACACGACTATTTATGTTTTCTTTTCGTTTGGTGTAATGGTTCCTTTTGCCATACCATTGTCTTTCTTGGCACCACATCATTATGTGGTGTCTGGGAGACATTCATATTTTTTTTAATTAATTTGTATCCATGTTTTGTTACCTCTTTTCCTTATGCAAGAGATGACTGGAGATCTCTCTGAAGCATAAATGTTTTGATTCTCCATAATAATTTTTTAAAACATTATGGGGAAAAGAGAAATACCACATCATGGGTTGTTTCCTTTGTTTACGCATTGCATTAAAAAGTCATCATCTTTTAACTCCCACAAATCTGCAGCAGACTACTTTGAAAATGTTTATTAAAAAATGTGGAAAATCTCTATAATTGTAGGTATAATGAGCAATTTCACATTTGGCCACAATGTTTTCAAAAGTCGTCTGCTGCTATTGCGTCAATATGTGTCTGCAGGTGGGAAAGGGTTAAAAGAAATAGCCCCTTTTCACTTGCATTTAGGAAGATTTGCAACTAGAAGTTTTCAAAATCGTATGCTGCAGATTTGTTGTATGTGGGAAAGGGTTAAAAGCAATCTGTATAATAAACCTGATAGAATTTCTCATAGTATATTTTGGATATCTGATTTAAGAATTTAAACATGAACTAAAATACTTTTTATCAGCTTTAACGCTTTTCCACATATAAACCTTTTTTTTTCGAGTAATATATATAACAGCTTGACAACTCAGTGTTTCCTATCAAAAAGAGTTTCTCCCTGTAACAAAGGATTGGAGTAAAATCCCAGGTAAAAACAAAATATTCATTAGACCTCGTGTTTAACACCGGGGAGTTATGAGAGCTGGTGATGGGAACCAGATGTGGAAATATCTCAACAACACTACACATTTGTTGATAATGAATGACACAGAGCTGGGGACCGTCTCAATATTTGTCGTGGCTCATGGATTCAACACGATGCCAGCTTACAGTTCTGTTATTAACCATTTCCCTCATTTAGACGCTTTCTGACGCGTCTGCAACAGACGGATTTTTTGAAAACATAGTGACAAAAGAAGAAATTGCTCAAAACGAGCAATTTCTCCTTTTGACACAATGTTTTCCACTTTTAGTCATAGGTTATCCATTCAATTATAGAGATTATCTAATTTTTGACAAAATATGTTCAAAGTCGTCTGCTGCAGAATTGTTGTATGAGGGAAAGGGTTAACCCTTTACCACATACAACAAATATGCAGCAGACGACTTTGAAATTATCTAGATAAAAATATGGGAAATTTAAATGAAAGTAAAACCATTGAATTGAGTTGAAAACATTGTGACAAAAGGAGACATTGCTCATTTTGATCAAAGTCTACTTTTGTCATAATGTTATCAAAAAGTCGTCTGCTGTTGACACGTCAGAAAGTGTCTATATGTGGGAAAGGGTTAAATATGTTTCGCCTCCACAAAACATCTGTCCAATCCAGTCCCAGCATGCAGATACATCTGCAAGCAGCCAACTGTTGAAACATTGTCCACAAAGGAGAACTGTTCATAATGAGAATTGTCTTCGTTTGCCATAATGTTTTCAACTAATTTCAATAACAACTACATTGTATGTGCGGAAAGTGTTATTCTGCCATTTGACAATTACTTCAGCATCAACACAACAGACGACAGAGGGTTTTGTTTCAAAGCTTTCCAATGTATGATAAATGAATCCATATCTATATACTAAGTTTGAGCCCAAATTGAAGGTTACTCAATAAACCCTTTCCCATGTGCAGAAAGACACATTTTTATCACATCTTGAGCACATTATTTTTTAAAAACATTTTGACATGGGCAATTTCTTCTTTTGCCACAGTATTTTAAGCATCAATGAATAATTCTCTTTCATGTGTAAAGATTTCGATATTTTTTGTCTAGATGTTGTTTAAATTATCTGATGCAGATGTGTTGTATGCGAAAAGGGTTAAATGAAGGGCCGGCAATCCAAAGGTCGCGAGTTTGATATTCTGATTTCTCCGTATATTTTTCTGGCCATTGACAAAAGTAAACAAGCATCAATTTTCTTCTATCAATGGACTACAAGTCAATGTGAGAACTAAGCCAACTTACTTCCTGAATCTATAAAATGTCGAAACATTTGAATAAAATAACTTGAGTCCTTTTATATAAAACATTTGTCAATGCAATTATCTTTTCTTGTGTTGTTTCCTATTTGAAAGTGTATCAACACAACCTATAACGTGATAGGCTAATTAACCCTTTCCTTCAATTTACAAAATTTGACTCATCTGCAGCAGACAACATGTGCTAACATGACACAAACGGAGAAATATACCATCATGAACAAATTCTCCTTTTGTCAAAATATTCTCATTTCTATTCAATAATTCAATAATTATAGTTTCAGATTAATAAAGAGAGTATAACATTTTTTACAGAGCTGTTTTGATATTCGTCTGCTGCAGACTTGTTGTTGTATGTGGAAACGAGTTACACTCATTTTAGTGCAAAGGCAGTAACTTTAGCAGAAAAGAGCTCTAGATAAGGGGCGTTTTACATGTTCTCAACTCCTTATTTGACCCTCTAACCCTATGTTGTGGGTACTCAAAAGAATCGTCTCGGTGAGACGATTCTTTTGAGTACCCACAACATAGGGTTTGCTTTAAAAATAAGAGAGATATTGTGGGAAAAAGAGCGGAATACCCCCTCCTTATCTGGACCTCTGAACTGTTAATCTTAATGCATTAAGCAGCATGCTGTTATTATGCAAGTTATAAGTGCTGCCAACAAAATTCTTGGTTATCCTGTAAATCAAAGGAACGTATCACCAGAGGAACCACACGTTAGTTGCAGACGATCTGTGTTACTGAGTCAATCATTTTTTAACCCTTTCCCAAATCAACAACTCTGCAGCAGACGACTTCGAAAACATCGAGACAATAATATGGAAACAACTTTAAAGTCTATAAATGAAAGTACAACAATTGAATGGAGTTGAAAACATTGTGGCAAAAGGAGAATTTGCTCATTATGAGCAATTTCTCCTTTGTCCACAATGTTTTCAAAAGTCGTCTGCTGCAGAGGCGTAAGAAAGCGTCTGTATGTTGGAAATGGTTAATCACAAATACAGTTTCTTAGGAAATAAATAGATATTTTCACTTTTATGTATTTGAGTCTTCTATGGCGGACTTGTTTACTTAAATTTGAAGGAAACAGTATTTGTCAAATAAAGTTCTCCTTTGCTAAAAACTATATAACTCTGTCCATTTCCCGCATACACAAATCTGCGTCAGATGACTTTTCCAACATCATGCTAAAAATCTCTATAAGTAAATGTGGAAATCATTCAGGCAAAACAAGAAAATAGCTCAGTATGAGATTTTCTTTTATTGTCACCATGATTTCAAAAGTTGTATGCTGCAGATGTTTCAAAATGAATCTGCTTTACGGAGAGAACGAGTATAAAAGTATGCCTTTCCATATGTTTACAAGTCTTCAGCAGATGACTTTTGAAACGTTCAGTCTAAAATATTAAAAATCTCTATAATGATAATGTATAGATACAAGTATAATAATTGAATATAGTTGAAAACGATCTGGCAAAAGGAGAAACTGCTCATTGTGAAAAATTAAAGTCTGCTGTGAATGGGTTAAATTGCATCTGCAAGTGAGGAAGGGGATAAATGTCCTAATTGCTGCAGAGAACAATTGTAATTTGGTTCAGAAAGAAAAGAATATGGGACATGTATGCTATTGTTATAGATCTTTCAGCGAAAAGTGCATATTTTCCGACCATATTTGCAGTTTAAAATTGACTAACATATCAATTATTAGCTCCTTAAGTTGGAAAACTGGTCTTTTCCCTGTAATACCTATTGACATTTATGGAGATTTGTCGAATTTGTTCCTAGATGTCTTCACAGTCAGTATAGTATGTTAATTATAATATGCGTCTACAGTTTACTACTCATCTATCGATACGTAGAAAAGTTTTATCCATACATATGTAAGAACTTATTATTAAACATCAAGGTAGGTATTCCCAGTTGCATGAATTCAGCAGGATAGGGGTTAAAAATGCCACTAAAACTGATTAGTCAAGATCAAGCGACGCCCTGTATATTAATATCTTCATTTCTTGTTCTCGGCGCATTTAAGGTATCACCAGTTATTCGCCCCAAAAACCGTTGACACAGGAAAACGACAATTCATGTGAGCTGTCTTTAAATACCAAGGTTTTTTTAACACTATTGCATTAACAGTGCTTTTTTCTTCTTGTAACCATTTATATTTTCTGTGTATCTAATCGTAATGAAGTTTTATAAATAATGTCATCATATAACACTTTCACACATACAATAACTCTGCAGTAGACGATTTTTTAAATATTCTTCTTTTGTCACAATGTTATAAGATATCGACTGCTTCAGATGCGCCAAAATGCGTCTTCTTTTGAGAAAGGGTTAAAACCCGCTCGTCAACAAGACTACGTTGTTAAACGTTGTTCAACTTTAAATTGATTTTTATTTGTAACCACTCAAAATATACACCATATCAGCAGTGCTCAGACGACTTTAAAAACAATTAAGCAACACCTGGGAAAGGAAGTATTAAAATGTATATAGATTTGAAAAGTCGCCTGCTGCAGATACGTCTTCGATTGCACTCAACAGTTAAACAAGTGCGTAAAGAAGGTCAGATTTCTGGTTAAAAACAACAACAAAGAACATGTACGTACCTGGGCGAAACCCATTGTATTAACTCCATGATTCGGTGACCATGGATCCGGTTGCCTTTGGTACTTCAACAGGGAGGAGACCGTATTGACCGTGTTGACAGCCTGAGTGGCATTCGTTGACCAGGGGTCACTGTATAATGACGCGTTCCCGTACGTCGGTGCATCCCCGGCCACAGTCATGTAAACCCAGTTCAGGAGAGGCGTGTTTGGGTACATTGCATGGTTATCCAGAGCTAGAGAAGCCATTTTGTTTTGGAAATCCACTACAGGTTAAGTAAATTATATCCCTCCCTCCTGGGAGCAAACACACTGCACGTCTGACGCTGTATTCTCTATCTACAGAACATCTGATAAACCCCAAACTTCCGCGCTGCCAATCATCGCGTACATTGCCTATGAAGTAATTGTGTGTAGATTAGCCGAGCTCGTAACACTTAAAACAGCTTCTTAACCCTTAATATTACATGCCGACTTTATTATGTTAGTTATGAACTATGTAGATCAAGATCAGACTGGGAGTTTATGTATTTTGCTAAAAACTGAACGGTAATCGAGTTTTCATGCATCATTAGATTATTATTCATTTGAAAACCTGATTTCCAAAGCAGCGCTTTCAATTTTTATAGGCCACGAATTGACGTGCTATGTTTATTTGTCCTGTAATTATTTTTCTTCTTAAAATCTTATGTACTTCTGTCCACACGCAATTATATCAAGTACTTACATATATCAGTAGTCTTGCCCTTTCCTACATGCAGACGCAATAAGAATCATATACAGCAGGCGAGATTTAAAACATTGTGGTAAAATAAGAATCTGCTCATGACGCTGTACACATGTTATTTCTGTTACTTTCTAACAGATTTCTCTGGGCAACATAAATTCAACGGAATATTTTGTTTACGTCCTCCTGGCATACTGGAAACGTACAATATGACATTTTTTGGTTAAAGAGTATATTTGTTGTATTCGTGTTCGAGAACAGTTACGCCGACAATACGTATTTCTGTCTTCACCCCTCATGACAGGCATTCCATACATAGCCTTTGAGTCTTCTGTTATGTCCTTTGACTCCTTATCATGATATACGTAGACGTTGTAGGCCGTCTTAGGATATTACTGTATCCGAGAAGAGTGGCGAATATCATTTACACTTTCCATCATAAATGCGCTTTCTGACGCCTCTGCAGCAGACGGCTTTTTGAAAACATAGTGACAAAAGAAGAAATTGCTCAAAACGAGCAATTTCTCCTTTTGCCACAAAATAATCACAATTGTGCATACTATCTTGGAAAGTTTCTGTAAATGTAAGAATGAACAAATTGTCGAAAAATTATAATTAATTATAAGCAATTTCTCGTTTTAATTTTAATGTTTTCAATAGTCTTCTGCTGTAAACGTTTACAAACGTGTCTGCAGATGGGAAAGGTTTAACGCACTGCCAATTTAAAGTAACACGAAGAAAATAATGGTCGGTGAATTGACACCAGACAGAATGGCCACAGAATCGTTGATTTGTGCATCTTCTTTTTTTTCCAACAATGTTTTTAATTTCACCCTCAGCAGAGTGACCGAAACTTGCCCAGTGACATAGCTGGTATAGGTCTCAACACAAGTTAACATATTTCCACATATGACGCATCTGCTGCAGACGACTAAAACATTATTTTCAAACATATGGGAAATAATCATGAAAGTTTAGTTAACTTATTTTCAAACATGTGGGAAATAATCATGAAAGTTTGGTTAACTTATTTTCAAACATATGGGAAATAATCATGAAAGTTTAGTTAACCTATTTTCAAACATGTGGGAAATTATCATGAAAGTTTGGTTAACTTATTATGAAACATATGGGGATAATCATAAAAGTTTGGTTAACTTATTTTCAAACATATGGGAAATAATCATAAAAGTTTGGTTAACTTATTTTCAAACATGTGGGAAATAATCATGAAAGTTTGGATTAACTTATTTCCAAACATATGGGAAATAATCATGAAAGTTTAGTTAACCTATTTTCAAACATGTGGGAAATAATCATGAAAGTTTGGTTAACTTATTTTGAAACATATGGGAAATAATCATAAAAGTTTGGTTAACTTATTTTCAAACATATGGGAAATAGTCATAAAAGTTTGGTTAACTTATTTTCAAACATATGGGAAATAATCATTAAAGTTTGGTTAACTTATTTTCAAACATGTGGGAAATAATCATGAAAGTTTGGTTAACTTATTTTCAAACATATGGGAACTAATCATCAAAGACTTAAGTTTGGTTAACTTATTTTCAAACATATGAGAAATAATCATAAAAGTTTGGTTAACTTATTTTCAAACATATGGGAAATAGTCATAAAAGTTTGGTTAACTTATTTTCAAACATATGGGAAATAATCATCAAAGTTTGGTTTACTTATTTTCAAACATGTGGGAAATAATCATGAAAGTTTGGTTAACTTATTTTCAAACATATGGGAACTAATCATCAAAGACTTAAGTTTGGTTAACTTATTTTCAAACATATGAGAAATAATCATAAAAGTTTGGTTAACTTATTTTCAAACATGTGGGAAATAATCATGAAAGTTTGGTTAACTTATTTTCAAACATATGGGAACTAATCATCAAAGACTAAGTTTGGTTAACTTATTTTCAAACATATGAGAAATAATCATAAAATTTTCGTTAACTTATTTTCAAACATATGGGAAATAGTCATAAAAGTTTGGTTAACTTATTTTCAAACATATGGGAAATAATCATCAAAGTTTGGTTAACTTATTTTCAAACATATGGGAAATATTCATAAAAGTTTGGTTAACTTATTTTCAAACATGTGGGAAATAATCATGAAAGCTTGGTTAACTTATTTTCAAACATATGGGAACTAATCATCAGAGACTTAAGTTTGGTTAACTTATTTTCAAACATATGGGAAATAATCATCAAAGTTTGGTTAACTTATTTTCAAACATATGGGAAATAATCATCAAAGTTTGGTTAACTTATTTTCAAACATATGGGAACTAATCATCAAAGCTTGGTTAACTTATTTTCAAACATATGGGAACTAATCATCAAAGTTTGGTTAACTTATTTTCAAACATGTGGGAAATAATCATAAAAGTTTGGTTAACTTATTTTCAAACATATGGGAAATACTTTGGTCATTGAAAAAAAAATGAATTGTGCGAAAGGAGATTTTTTTCATTATGTGCAATTTCTTCTTTTGCCACAATATTTTCAAAAGCCGTCTGCTGATGCTTCAAAATGCTTCGGCAAGTTTGGAAAGGGTTAACTCTATCGTATACAATCTTTACTTTTAATTGCGGTAAGTGAGTGTATTGCAGACGAATTTTGTAAGTTGATTCCCCACATACAGACGCATTTCGATGCATTTCTAGCAGACGACTTTTGAAAACCTAACGGCAACAGTTGATGTTATACCATTATATGCATTTCCCTCTTTAACCCAATTATTTAACCCTTTCCCTATTACAACAATTCTGCAGCAGACGAATTTGAATGTATTTTGTCAAAACATAGAAAATCTCTATAATTGAATGGATAACCTATGACTAAAAGTGGAAAACATTGTGTCAAAAGGAGAAATTGCACGTTTTGTGCAATTTCTTCTTTTGTCACTATGTTTTAAAATAGCCGTCTGTTGCAGAGGCGTCAGAAAGTGGTTATATGAGGGAAAGGGTTAAGAAAAAGCAAATATGTTTCATTAAGCTTACTAGTGCCATTTTCATATTTGACGACGTGTCTTCATTCGTGTGATTTTTTTTATTAACCATTGTGTGAAGAAGAAGTAGAAATGTTTGAAGAATGCATGTTCTTTTTTCTTCAACCCTTTCCCACATATATACGCTTTCTGACGCCTCTGCAACAGACGGCTTTTGAAAACTTTGTGAAAAAGAAGAAATTGCTGCAGATTTGTTAGACGTGGGAAAGGGTTAAATTTCAGTGTTATATATTCAATTTAGTCCCGATTTTAAACAACGTAAAGAGGATCCGCTGTGGTCGAGTGGTTAGCGTCGGGGATTTCGAAAACCGGGTGTCCCGGGTTCGATCCCCAGTCGCGGCACTACGGTCATGGTGGAGTGATCTTGGGCAAGGCACATTTTCTAGCCTAGTACTGGTTTGTTTACCCAGGGATCATGAATAAGTGAACTGTCGCCGTGATATAACTGAAATATTGTTGAAAGCGGCGTAAAACCCCAATAAATAAATAAATAAACAACGTAAAGAAACCCGATAGAGGTTTATTCTTTCCCACGTACACCCGATTTGCAGCAGATAACGTTGTTCACATGACTATGGAAACCACTATAATGGAAATAAAAGATAATTGACAATAGTTGAAAACATTGTGGCAAGAGGAGAAACTGCTCTCCATCTCCTTTTGCCAAACTTCTTTCAATAACGATAACTTCATTCATGTTTTTTTTTTCTAGATGTTTTCAAAGTCGGCGTCTGCGTATTTGGTGTATGAGGGAAATATACGTAGAATGTGGTCAGCATACAGGTTAGATAAGACTCCCCTGTTTCCATATGATAACGAATTCCATGTGTTCTTTGGACATATTCATTGGCCAAAGAGGGGGTCCCTAACAGTATTGTGTTAACCATTTCCCTCATATAGACGCTTTCGCACGCCTCTGCAGCAGACAGCTTTTTGAAAACATAGTGACAAAAGAAGAAATTGCACAAAACGCGCAATTTCTCCCTTTGCCACAATGTTTTCCACTTTAAGTCATAGGTTATCCATTCAATTATGGAGATTTTCTATGTTTTGACAAAACACGTTCAAAGTCGTCTGCTACAGAATTGTCGTATGAGGGAAAGGGTTAATTAACACTTTCCCACTTGCAGACATGAAGGGACACATTTGCAGAAGACGACATTTGAAAGCATTTTGACAAAGGAACAATTTGCTTATGATGAGCAAATTCTCTCTTTGCCGCAACCTTTTCAATTATCTCCAATCATAGTTATACTTCCATTTACAGAGATTTTTCAAAATATTACCCGAAATGTTTTCGAAGTCGTCTGCTGCAAATTCAACCTTCATGTTGGAAAGGGTAAAACACGTGTTTTACACCCTTACATTTTGAATTCGTTTTCAACTGTAATCATCATTCTTGATTTCCACAATAGCAGACGACATAGAAAACATTTATTTAGAATTAAGGAAATATATAAATTATAAATGAAATATTATACAATTATGGACTTTTCAGCTGTTATACATGATGTGATATGCACCAAAAAATTAAAAAAAATCCGTAGCGTACGGATAAAGGCGAAGGATATTAATAGGCGGCTCGTGGGATTCCCCGGTCTTCCCCTGTTACTATTTATAAAACGGGTCAATATCAGAATAAAACGGGTCAATATCAGAAAAAAACGGTCAATATCGCTAGATAATTTTTCTAAAAAATTACTTTTTAGCCAATGAAAAGGCGTCTATTTATAGGTTATATAATAATGATTGTTGTTTAAGCCTGAATACGTAGTGCCAAAAAAGAGATTCCTCATTGTTAGCACCCTCTCCTTTTGCCATCATATTTTTTGATAGCCGTCTGCTGCTAATACGTCAACATATAAGCCACCGATACCTCCAATCGCCAAAGGAAAGGGTTAATGCGACAGAAAATAAAAGACATCGCACATTTGGAATTATTCAAATCTTTCCCCTCGAAGACAAGCGTAATTCAAACGCATTTTGATAAATATATCCACACTTTAAAATATTTTTTTCTTTTCTCCGGGTGTTTTCAGTTCGGAAGATATCGGATTTGGGAAACAACAAAGGAGGATCTACATGTATACACAACAAGTAAATTCGCCATCATGTCTGCATGTGTTATGGAGTGTTTATATCAGGGACACTATATTGTAATATAGTGTCCCTGTTTATATGTGTATGTAAAATTATTTGTCGGGCTTCCCGGCTGCTGATTTGATAAACCGCCCAGGTTAACCCTTTCCCACATCTAATACAACTGCAGCAGTCGACTTTGAAATTATCAAGTCCAAAATATAAAAAATCTCTATAAATGGTAGTATCATTATTGAATAGAGTTGAAAACATTGTGGCAAATGGAGAAATTGCTCAATATGCCACAATGATTTCAAAAGTCGTATGCTGCAGACGTGTCAGAAAGTGTATATATGTGGGAAAAGGTTAAATAGAGATTCCGCAAGTGTTTGTCGAGTCGGAGTGTGCCTACTATCCTCCGACAGGTGAATCGAGTAATCCCCATTACAGATAGAACCTCCGAAATGGGCAATAGTTCAGTAAACATGCATTGTCATGATCTTGAATGTCTCGTCTGGCGATATGTGGTCTTATTATACTTTCCGGATTTCAATCATTTAACCATTTCAGTGCCATTTTTTCATGGATAGACTAGTCAAGCTTTGCATTTGAAAAAGTCTCTAGTACAATCTAGGAGTATAAAGAAGAAATACGGCGCCGCCATACTTGTGGCACATGAGTAGGCCTACTTTACATAACCGACTCCAGCAGCCAATGATCAGTTACATTGTGGTATTTGGCTAATATTTTTAAATATTCAGAAGATACATTTAAGTCTGTATCATACATGCTGTATGTCATCTAGCTCGACAGTGATACTTCATCGAGACAGAGACCATATGCACATATGTGATTATATGTCTCTGATTGAGACTGTACGTATTCATTAACAGGCTCACCCCGAGTAATCCAGGAGCCAAAATCGTCAGACGCAGATCACGTGGTTTGGACAACAAAGGGTTCACAAGAATGCTACAATTTTTAGTTTTTTTTTGTTTGTTTTAAATCGTTTTATTGTTTATCTTTGATACCTTTTATACCTGTCACCTAGTATGAGATGCGCGTTGACGAAACGTTTAGGTTAAAAGGAGAAACTGGTCACGTTGCAAAAAACCACAAGCAAACAAATAAACAAAACAGCGCTGCTAAGACGGACGTTAGAAGTGATTTTAGATTTGAACAGGAATGGAATTGAACACCAGCCAATATTTTTCAAGAAGGATATGGAAAAGCAAAAACTCGAAGATGTTCACTTTTCAAAAGAATTATTTAATAACTTTTGGCAATTTTGAAAATAACAAGTAATACTGACAGAAGAGTTTAATAAAATGTATTGTATATTCTTTTTGCTTTTAAATAATGGAGATGTTTAAGGGAAACTCAATTTCACCTTTTTTTTTCTCAAAACACTGGTTGGCAAGACGGGTATTACCAGGAACGTAAATAAGATCTACGTATCTACGTCCCTGGTATTACGTACGAATAATGAATTAAACATGAACAGTTAAATGTACAAATTTGCGTTACTCGAAAACCAATCTTAATGTGACAAATGTAGATTTAGCCCAGCTTGCAAATTAGCTTCTTCAGGCGATCAAATGTCTTGTTGTTTTTTTGTCAACCCTTTCCCACATAACACAAAATATACAGCAGACGACTTTGAAAATACCTAGGCAGAAATATGGAAATACTCTTTAAATGAAAGTGTAATTATTAGTAGAGTTGAAAACATTGTGGAATAAGGAGAAATTGCTAATTATGAACAATTTCTCCATTTCGAGGGCTTGGCGTGAAACGTTTGTAACTTTTAAAAACCTATTTTGAAAACCGTGGATTAGGGGCAATTTTGACCCTTTTGTAAACAATGCAAATTTAGATGCCATTGCTCAGAACGAGCAATGGCACCTAAATTCCCATTGTTTACCAAGAAAAATGATTTAACGCTTATAAAGACTTTATGGCGAGGTAAATAACCTTGGTAAAAAAATATCAATTTTAAATACAACCGTTTCAGGCCAAGCCCTCGATTTGTCCTGCATTGTTTTCAAAAGTCCTCTGCTGACGATGTGTCAAAATGCATTGGCAAGTGGAAAAGGGTTAAACACGTAAATGGGCATATAGGAATTAATCAGTGAACTGACACTTGAAAGTTGTGCATCCGAAGTTTTATCTACATTACTTCTATAAGTTGGCAGACAGTGAAGGCATTGCTGAGACAATAGATGTACAGACTCATCAGCATCTTTACTGTTTGCAAATGCAACAACACCCTGTTTGGCTGACATTGTTAAGTTAATTACATATAATCCAAACATTGTTTTTAATACATACATTTAACCAGAGTGAGTGTATTAAAGACCTTATTAAATACATTTAACAAAGAGTCAAAAAATCTTTATATAAAATTTATGTAAAATGTTTGAAAACGTAATGCCAAAAGGAGAAAATGCTCTTTTAAGCCAAAATGTTTTCAGGTCTATACAATAAACCTATTTCATTTACAGATATCTTTTATATCTGCCTAGATATTTTCAAAGTCGTCTGCTGCAGATTTCCTGTATGTGGGAAATGATTAAAACTCCATGGAGAAATAATGAATGTATAATACTGTATATACTGTAGTATAAAAAATAATTTAATAGGCTTATAAAACATATTTATTTGAAACTTGCAAAGACTTGAGTATTTTTTATCTTTAAACCATTAACAAAAACTGGTGGTCTCATTGAAAGTGGTTGTAACTTTGTATTACAACAAGATGTAGTTTAAACTGTTTTGCACAATTTCAAACAGATAACATATACAGTCAAACTTGTGCTAAAGACAACCTCAGAATAGTAATTCCCTTTCTATAGCAACCAGACTGTTAGTTTCCCAAATACTAATTTTCTGCATAAATGACCTTGCAATTAAAGACCACCTGTGAACAAAGACAATATTTTAGTGTTTTCATGGATGGTCTTTATACACAGGTTCCACTGTACATGTCACAATAAAACGAGGAAAAATGAAAGGCACTATTTAAAGAACGATTTAAACATTATGGTTACCACAACTTGAGCAATTTCACCATTTGCAACAATGTTTCTAAATCTCATGAATAAATATACTTTCATTTTTACAGATTTTCTTAGTTTTGCCTATATATTTTTTAGGTCATCTGCTGCTGATTGTCCTTGTATGTGGACACAGGATATAGGAGAAATGTCTATGTTAACCCTTTGCAGCAGACGACTTTGAACATATCTTGTCAAAACATAGAAAATCTCTATAATTGAATGGATAACCTATGACTAAAAGTGGAAAACATTGTGGCAAAAGAAGAAA
Source organism: Serripes groenlandicus (assembly GCA_031761405.1). NCBI lineage: Eukaryota > Metazoa > Mollusca > Bivalvia > Cardiida > Cardiidae > Serripes > Serripes groenlandicus. The sequence continues at coordinate 57,866,318 of JASEVX010000004.1, read as the reverse complement.
TTGCTCGTTTTGAGCAATTTCTTCAAAAACGAGCAATTTCTTCTTTTGTTACTATGTTTTCAAAAAGCTGTCTGCTGCAGAGGCGTCAGAAAGTGTCTATATGAGGGAAACAGTTAAACAATTTCAGTTATTACCCTTATATCTTCAAATAATGCAGTAACAGATGAGATGTGGAAAAAACATAAATTGTTTCATAACATGGTACACCATTTTCTGATTATAAGGACACAGTAAAAACGTACTTTCATTTGTCTTGCATTGTTCAATAATTCTCTACAACAGCCAATGCTAACAAATCAAACAAGCGCTTCAGAGCTTACTGTAATTTGATTGGCTATTTATCTGTTGCGGGTTGAGTTCATGTGAAATTAATCTTTTCCCATGTACAACAAATTTGCAGCAGATGATTTTGAAAACATCTGAGCAAAAATATAGAAAATACTATAAAAAGGAAAGTGTAATTATTGAATCGAGTCGAACAGATTGTGGCAAAAGGGTAAATTACTATTTATTCTTTAGCTACAATGTTTTTAAAAGATGTCAGCAGCAAATGCGTCCGAAATCGCCTATATGTGAGAAAGGGTTAAACCATTTCCAACATGCAGTCACATTTTGATGTTTTCAGCTGTTGTTTAATAATTTATCTTTCATCTACAGATATTTTCCATATCGATGTCTGGATGTCCGAGACATCTTCTGTCACAGATTTGCTGTATGTGGAAAAAGGTTGAATAAATAGACTAGTTATGAAATGAAAATGTTTGTTATGTTTTGAGTATCATCATTACAATGAAGAAGCAGCATCATCAATCTGTAGAGTACTTTTTGTATTACCCAGGCTTTAAATACCATCAAAAACCTGCAAAAAAAGATTAAAATTTTAACCCTTTTCCACATACAACAAATTTGCAGCGGACTACTTTGAAAACACCTAGGGTAAACATGGAAAATCCGCATAAATGAGTGTATAATTACTGGAACAAGCAAATTCAGAGAATTATGGTCCCCCGCCAGGGTCAAGGTCACAAGGTCAAAAAAATTGGTATTGATGGAAAGGGGTTGTCACAAGGAATACACATGTGAAATATGAAAGCAGTAGCTATTACGGTTCAGAAGTTATGACCAAGGTTAAAGTTTTTGTGACAGCGTGACTGACGGACTGACGGACTGACGGACTGACGAATGAGAAATAATAGTCCCCACGCTTTCGCTAAAAGCGGGGGACAAAAAGGTGAAAACATTGTGACAAAAGGAGAATTTGCTTGGTTAGAGCAATTTCTTCTTTTGTCACATTGTTTTGAAAATTCGTCTGCTGCAAAGGCGTCAGAAAGCGGCTATATATTGGAAAGGGCTAATTGCAATGTTAAGTTACCCTTCCCAACTAGCAGACTCATTTTGATCATTATGCAGCAGACGACATTTGAAAACATTACTCATATTCTCCTATATTATCATTTAGAATATTTTTTTCATAATTTTGCCTGTATAGTTTCATTCGTGTACGTTTGTTGCTCCATTCTCCTTTCTGTTCATGCAAAGGAATAAGAAAGTTACCCTTTCTTACATGCTGATTCAGTTTTCAATTCTCTTATAAAAATTGTACATCAGGTTTTCCAGATCTTACAGTTTTCCACTCAGACAATTTCAAAACAGATAAATCTAAAGTCAACATCAATGTTTGAAGCAGTAGATTATCAGTGAACCAAGAAACGCAGCATAGCCATACAAACTTGTTTTTAATGTTGAACACAATAAAAGAGATCTATTTTTATTTTTTTTAGTAACAGTGACCCCAAAAGAATCCAAGGTTTTCTTTCTATTTCAGCTATATTCCTATGGAAGTTGGTTAGAATCAGAGGGTCTTAACCCTTGGTAACCCTTTCCCTCATATGGATGCTTTCTTACGCCTCTGCAGTAGACTGCTTTTTGAAAACATGTTGACAAAAGAAGAAATTGCTCAAAATGAGCAATTTCTCCTTTTGTCACCATATTTTTAACTTTATTCTATTATTGTACTTTATTTTAAAGGGAGTTTCCAATTTTTTTCGGGAATGTTTTCGAAGTTGTCTGCTGCAGATTTATTGTATTTGGGAAAGGGTTAACTAAAGAAAGTAATAGAGCAAAAACAAAAGATTGATTCATGCATGCCCACACATACATACACACACACCCTTACCATTCTTATAGCCAGGATTTGCTTTTGCTGTATACCTGGGTTAACCTTTTCCCACATACATACAACAAATCGGCAGCAGACGACTTTGGAAACATGTGGACAAATATATAGAAAATCCCTATAAATGAGGGTATATTTACTATAACAAATTGAAAACATTGTGTGTGACGAAAAAAGAAATTGCTCGTTTTGAGCAATTTCTTTTTTTGTCACAATATTTTCAAAAGTCTTCTGCTGCAGAGGTGTCAGAAAGTGTCTATAAGTGGGAAAGAGTCGACAACTCCTTTTACTTGTAGATGCACTTTGTTGCATCTGCAGTAGATGAAGTTTGAAGTATATTTTGGCAAAAGAAGTAAGGGTCATTTTTTTGACAAATCGGCAGCAGACGACTTTGGAAACATGTGGACAAATATATAGAAAATCCCTGTAAATGAGGGTATATTTACTATAACAAATTGAAAACATTGTGTGTGACGAAAAAAGAAATTGCTCGTTTTGAGCAATTTCTTTTTTTGTCACAATATTTTCAAAAGTCTTCTATTGCAGAGGTGTCAGAAAGTGTCTATAAGTGGGAAAGAGTCGACAACTCCTTTTACTTGTAGATGCACTTTGTTGCATCTGCAGTAGATGAAGTTTGAAGTACATTTTGGCAAAAGAAGTAAGGGTCATTTTTTTTCCAACTCTATTCAACAATAATAAATTCCTTTCCTTAACTGAGTTTTTCAATATTTTTGCCTAAAAGTTTTCAAAGTTGTCTGTTGAAAATTTGTCATATGTGGGATAGGGTTAACATTGTCGTAACCGGGATAATAATGACTTTCAGTTCTTACCTCATTCTGTATGTTCCTATCTCGATTCCAGTACCTTACATTCATTGGAATTCTTATCACTAATGAAGTAAGAAAGACCGTCTATATGGGACACCTTGGTCACTCGGGTTTTATAACTTTTACGGAATTGAGCTGCAGCTTCGTATTTATGTATATTGTGTCTGAAATGAGTAAATAAAGAAAATTTAGCATAACTTAATACTTTTCCAACATGTAGACGCTTTTTAATGCATCTGCAGTAGACAACTTTTGAAAATATTGTGGCAAAGGATAAAATTGCTCATAATGAGGAATTTCTCCTTTTGCCACAACTCTTCTCAATAATTCTGTTTCAAAACAAAGAGATTTTCCCAATTTGCATCATTATGAACAATTTCTCCTCTTGTCACAATGTTTTCAAAAAGCTTATGATGCAGATGTGTCATAATGCGGTCTGCAAGCAGGAATGGGTAGAGGGGTTCAAAATCAGCCCTTAAGTAACCAAATGCCCAGTCTGAAAAATATCTCACTCTGGGAAAATTTATGAAATCATAAATGTATCAAGAGCACCACCCAACATACAACAATAGATGAATTTGAAAACATCTGGAGAAAAATATCAACAATCACTGTGAGTGGAAGTAAAATTATTATCTCTTTCCCTCATACGACAATTCTGCAGCAGACGACTTTGAACATATTTTGTCAAAAAATGGAAAATCTCTATAATTGAATGGATAACCAATGACTATAAGTTGAAAACATTGTGGCCAAAGGTGAAATTACTCATCATGAGCAATTTCACCTTTGGCCACAATGTTTTCAAAAAACCGTCTGCTGCAGAGGCGTCCGAAAGCGTTTATATGAAGGAAAGGGTTAAGTAACCAAATACCTAGTCTGAAAATCCTAGGTGAAATTATATCTCACTCTGGGAAAATTTATGATTTCATAAGTGTATCATAAGCACTACCCATTAAAATGATTAAATAAAGGAGAAATTGGTAACTATGAGTCATCAAAAGTCATCTGCTGCAGAGGCATCAAAATACGTCCATATGTTGGAAAAGGTTCAGTGATTAAATCTTCTCATAAGTCAAATGAAATTTCTTTGATAAACTAGCACACAGTGCAGAATCAGTTCAAACTGTCGATTTACTCTGGTATCTGTGCTCTATGCTTTGTTTTCCTGAACAGTTTTATACTTATATATCATAATCTATGTGGCTCACAGACTAGCATTTGAACATATCAAATGATATCTACCCCGTTCCCACATATGACAAATCTGCAGCAAATGACCTTGAAAACATCTGGCAAAAATATAGAAAATCTCTCCCAATGAAAGTACAGTATAACTAGTGTGTTGAGTTGAAAACATTGTGGCAAAATGAGAAATTGCTCATCATGAGCAATTTCTCCTTTTGTCACAATGTTTTCAAAAGTCATCTGCTGCAAATGCATCAGCATTAGTTTATAAGGGTTACATCTTCTATGAGATGTTCAAAAAGATTCCTAAACAAGAGGGCCATGATGGTCCTAGTTCATTCACCTTAATTATACAATGTACTGCAATGCAAACACATCAAGACAATTATTCTGAATGCAACCTCCACAGTGTTAACAAGATTTTCCTTCATTTGGCCTAGTGATCTATATTTTTTTACCTGATATGACCTCTATTCCAACATGGACTAGATATCATCAAGACAATATTTTGACAAAGTTTCAACTTGCTCAAAGTAAAAACTACGGCCTCCGGAGTTTGAACAATATTTTCCTTTATTGACTTGTTTCTGACCCAATATAACCAATATTCAAACTTGACCTAGATATCATTCAGCTCAACATTCTGACCAATGTTTGCTGAAGCAAAGAATGAGGCTTCTGCAGTGTTAACAAGATTTCCCTTAAATTGGCCTAGTGACCTAGTTTCTGACACAATATGACCCATATTCGAACTTGACCTAGACATTTTTAGGACAAACATTCTGACAAAATTTTCCTTCAATTTGACCCAGTGACCTACTTTTTGACCAAACATGACCCATGTTAGAACTTGACCTTCATATCATCAAGACAAACATTCTGATAAAGTTTCATCATGGTCAAGTTAAAAATGCAGTATCCAGAGTGTTAACCAGATTTTCCTTCAATTTGGCCTAGTGACCTAGTTTCTGACCCAATATGACCCATATTCGAACTTAACCTAGAAATCTTTAAGACAAACATTCTGACAAAATTTCAAACTGCTGAAGCAGATTTTCCTTCAATTTGACGTAGTGACCTAAATTTCAAACTGCTGAAGCAAAAATTGCGGCCTCTGGAGTGGTAACCAGATTTTCCTTCAATTTGACCTAGTGACCTACTTTTTGTCCTGACATGACCCATGTTCTAACTTGACCTCAGAACAAACATTCTGATAAAGTTTCAATACGCTCAAGTTGAAAATGTGGCCTCCAGTGTTAACAAGATTTCCCTTCAATTTGACCTAGTGACCTAGTTTTTGACCTCATATGGTCCAGTTTCGAACTTGTCCAAGATTTGATGGAGATGAAATTAAAATTCAATGTTCTGATTAACTTTCATGAAGATTGGATGCAAAATGTAGCCTGTAGATTGTTAACAAGAGCAAATGTTGACGATGCACGACGCAAACGTACGGACGCCGAACAAAATGTGATCACTATAGCTCACCTTGCACTTCGTGCATAGGTGAGCTAAAAAGGAAATCATGCAACTTACTTAAATGTTATTTTTGGACGTTTCATCTGCATACACATTTTAAAAGGAGTTTGGTAAAAGTCCACGTAAGTTTCAAAGTCAATGAAGGCCTGTCCCTCCCCTGTGATCACCATGCCAGAGTGCCCTATCTCTGAGTCTAGCTTCATAACTCCTTCTATAACCACAGCTCCACTGAAATATACAGAATAAGAGTTCTCAGTCTAGAGGACTGCTTAAACCTTGAGATAGAAAAACCTGCTTTTAACCATTTCCCCATTGCAGATGCATTTTGGCCCATCTAAGATAAAATGAGCCTTTTCGCGAGAAAACCAACATTGTGGACTCTGTGAAAAGTATCGACCCGGATCAGCCTTAGCATGCCGCGCAGGCATACCTGGACAGACAATTGACGCCTCCTGTTGGTTTTTTTATTTTAGGAATATTGGTTTTCTCGCGAGACGGCTCAAATACTTTGAAATCATTATTCCTAATTATAACAGTTTCATAAAAAATGATTTTGTATGTAAAACAGAGAAGGTTGAGCTTAGAAACGATACACAACAGGTAATGTCCATTATTAACATCAGAGACCTTAACCGTTTCCCACATACAACAAATCTGCAGCAGACGACTTTGAAAACATACCAGAAAAAAAATGGAAACTCCCTTTAAAAGAAAGTACAATAATTGAATATAGTTGAAATCAGGGTGACAAAAGGAGAAATTTCTCATTTTGGGTTAACATTCCGCATATAGACATATATTGACACATTGGAAGACAAATTTTGAAAACAATCTCCTTTTGCCACAATAATTTCAACTATTTTCAATAAATATATCTTTTTTTTATAGAGATTTTACATATTTTTGCCAATATGTTTTCAAAGGCGTCTGCTGCAGTTTTGTTGAATGTGGAAAAGGGTTAAAAACTGTTAGCTAATCCACATTATCTGAAATTAAAAGGACAGTATTTTTCAGATACTTCTAGAAAATTTCTGTGACTAAATGGCAAACAGTGCAATACCAGATCTAGCTGTGTAGGATAATCTAGATCTTCACTTGTCTTTTATGCCCTATTGATGGTTTTAGTTGAACAGTGTTCTTAATAGACTGATTGACAAACAGATAAAAAGGCACACTGACCTGTTTCTTATGAGAGATTCGGAATTCCTGTTCCACAAACTTATACTGACCATACCGGTCAAATCAATGGAAACAGCGCCTAACACCTGTAAATCTACAACCAGTCCGTTAGCTAGGTGAAACTTTTCACTGTGATCTTGTGCCAGAAAGTTTACCTGAAAGTATATTAAAATAAATTAACCCTCTCTCACATACAGATGCTTTATGATGCCTCTTTTGAAAACATTGTGGCAAAAGGAGGAATTGCTTATTCAACAATTATAATTTCATTTATAGAGATTTCTCTAAGATTTGTTAGAAGAACTTTAAAGATTGGACATTTTCCCCCTTTCATATGCCACAGAGGCCAAAGTTCTTCATAGAAGAATCCCATTAAAGATCTTTTTAAATACTAACTACAATTAAAATTTGGTTACATTATGTCAATTAATACAAACATATTGTGTAAAATTAGTGAGTTTGAAATTTTCTAAGTTTAGAAGTGCAATATAATCCAGTCAAAATACAAGACAGAGTTATGTTACTTGTATAACTCTTCCTTTATTCTCATGTAATTTTTTTGGTGAACAAGTATTTCAGGTTTCAAAGAGATAGCTTTGTTTGTGTGCATGTAAGTGACTTTACCCCAAAATTTAACCAAAATGTTTACGGTACTTAAAAATGGCCATAAGTTGTCCCTGTTGTTGCTTCTATGATGTCAGACAACTATGAGGTTTCAAAGCTCTACCATGGTTACTGAGAATAAACAGACTTTAACAAAAACTTTACCTAATATAAGACGCAGGACAACGACAGCGGATGCCGAGGAAGCTTTGACATTAGTTCATCTGTCTGATACAGACAAGCTAAAAACTCATAATAAGAAGTTTCTTCTGTTGCTTCAATTTTTTCATCTCTTTTCAATAATAACACTTTCCTTAGTAGATATTTTCTATAGTTTTATTTAGATGGTTCATTTACAGCAGATTTGTCGAAAGATTTGATCAAATATGATGTACCTGTAGAGCTGACACTGGATCAGAAGGAGCATTCCAGACTGCTGACATGAGACCGCCAGACCCTCGGAAAAACTCAACAGGTGGTAGTAAAACATCCAGTATTTTTAGACCGAGCCCTGCTGTAGGCTCCTCCCCTGATTCATCTGCTTCACCAATCAGTGACTCTAGACCAGCGGCATAAATACCAAACTGAAATATAAAACATTTTTAAAAGAATTAATTTCCATGTACTTTGAACACACTATGTAGAGGGTTACTTTAAGAATATTTCTGCAAAATCATCTTGAAATAAGATAAAAGCAGCAGAATTTTACAGTTTTGTCATTACCGGTATACCCTTATTTTGATACGGTCTGGTGACAATGTTTTAACAAAGTTAGTAGGAAACCAGACAAGCACATTAAGAGAAAAAGACGAATGAATTTTTTTTAGTAAAATGTCACTTACCAGTATGGAACAATTCATCCAAAATTATCTAGAAATCAGATGCAATAGCAACCAGAATTTAAATAGCATTTGATTAAGAGGGCCACTAAAAGGGAGTTTGGTTGAAATGGACCAAGTGGTTTAACAGGAACTGTTATCCCTTACCCACCTTTGGATGCATTTTAAGGAAAAGGTTAAACTAATCGTAGAATATTTACACTGAGCAATTTTTGTAGAGATTTTTTCCCAATTAAGTTGACATCCATGGCACTTTTTTTCAAAACTCCTGTCTTTGCCATCTCCTGGTAGAGCCCATAGGTGGCATTGGTATCCTGTGTTTCTGCAATGCAAACATAGGCCTAGATAAGGATGGGTTGATTGAAATATTGGGGCTTAATTAAGGCTATTTTAAACTAGAGATTGCTTTTTTGAAAAAGCGCTTGTCTCCCCATTTGTGTGGTCGTAGGGGAGGAAAAGAAATGATGGAGATGAATTTTTTAGTTTTGGACTGGAGATGAAGCAACAGTGACAATCCTCAGTTATTGAGCAGAAACCATTTTTCAGCTGAGGGTTACCATGACCTTGGTCTTTGACCTAGTGACCTCAAAATCAATAGGGGCCATTTGCTGCTGGTGACCAACCTGCACACCAAGTATGAAGGTCCTGGGCCCGAGCAATCTTCAGTTATTGAGCGGAAACCATTTTTCAGCCAAAGGTCACCGCGACCTTGACCTTTGACCTACTGACATCAAAATCAATAGGGGTCATCTACAGGTTAGGACCAAGCTGCACACCCAGTATAAAGTTCCTGGGTATAAGCGTTCTTGAGTTATTGAGTAACACACATTTTTCAGCTGAAGGTTACCGTAACCTTCGACATTTGACCTTGTGACCACAAAATCAAACAAATTCAATAAAGGTCATTTACTGGTTAGGACCAACCTGCACACCAGGTATGAAGTTCCTCAACATAAGCATTCTTTAGTTATTGAGAGGAAACCATTTTTCAGCTGAAGGTTACCATGACCTTGACCTTTAAGCTAGTGACCTCAAAATCAATAGGGGTCATCTACTGGTGGTGACCAACCTGCACACCAAGTATTAACTTCCATGGCCTAAGCATTCTACAGTTATTAAGCAAAAACAATGTTTCAGCTCATTGTCACTGTGACCTTTCAGCTCAAGGTCACTGTAACCTTGACCTCAAAATTAATAGGGTCTTCTACTGGGCATGGCCAACCTGCATACAAAGTATGGAGTTCCTCGGCCCAAGCGTTCTTCAGTTATTGAGCGGAAACCATTTTTTACCTCACAAGGTCACCATGACCTTGACCTTTGACCTACTGACATCAAAATCAATAGGAGTCATCTACTGGTCATGACCAACCTGCATACCAAGTACGAAGATCCTATGCCCAAGAGTTCTTCAGTTATTGAGCGGAAACAAGTGTGACGGATGTGACCTTGACCACTGTGACCTTGACCTTTGACCTAGTGACCTTAAAATTAATAGGGGTCATTTGCTGGTGGTGACCAATCTGCACATCAAGTATGAAGATCCTGGGCCCAAGCAAAAACTATTTATCAGCTCATTGTCACTGTGACCTTTCAAGCTCATGGTCACTGTGACCTCGACTTTAGACGTACTGACCTCAAAATCAATAGGGGTCTTCTACTAGGCATGGCCAACCTGCATACCAAGTATGAAGTTCCTACGCCCAAGCGTTCTTCAGTTATTGAGCGGAAACAAGTGTGACAGACGGAAGGACGGAAGGAAGGACGGACGGAACGGGCAAAAACAATATGTCACCCCCATGTAATGGGGGAGACATAATAATGTTTAAGTCATATCATTGCGGCTAGTTCACTTATTTATTGTGTTTCCATGCTTTCTCACACCAGTCCCCACAAAACAGTGTTTCATAGCAACTGGCTGCTTTTCTACATAGACTGTTAGTCCATTGCCGGAAAAAGAATGATCGCATTAACTTTTGTCAAAAGTCCAGAGCTTGGATTTGAACAACCTCTTGAATGACAACTATTGTTGCTATTGACTGAGCTACTGGGGCTCATCCCTAGATAATTGGGGAGTTAAGAGAGGTGCATTTTATACAAGCTAAAAAACATAGGTAATTCTTATTGTTTTTAGCAAATCTAGAACAGGTGCGAAAAAAAAAAAATATGGAAAGATAGTGCTAAACTTTAGCCCGGAGTTTTTGTGCCAATTTTGCTCCTGGTAACAAATGAATATATCGATACAGGAACTAAGTTTCCTGGGTCTCAAAAGACCCTAGAGGTCAGTTCCCTACATTATTTCTGTTATGAATCATTCAAACCATATGCTGCAGTTGCGCAAAAGAATTGTCTCAGTGAGACAATGATTTTGAGTACCCACAACATAGGGTTTAAAAGCTAAATAAAAAGTTATTAACAGTTTCCCATATACACAGGTTTTCTGACGCCTCTGCAGCAGACAACTATTGAAAACGTTGTTCATTAGTTTCATTTATATAGAGTTACACATTTTTTCAAAGTCGTCTGCTGCAGATTTGTTGTAAGTTGGTTGGTGTATTTTTCACACATTTCGACACATTTGCAGTGGATATCCTTTGAAACTATTGTTACAAAATGAGAATTGCTCATAATGAGCAATTTCTATTTTTTCCACAATGTTTTCAACTCTTTTCAATACTCATACTTTAATTCATAAAGATTTTTCATATTTTTTCTTTAATATTTTTATTTTCGTTGACTGTAGATTTGTTGTATGTTGGAAAGGGTTAACTTACCAGCTAAAAGACTGCTGAATGCACTTGACTTTCCTTTTTGAGCCCATATGTTGTAGTTATTAATTTGTGAGTCTTTTAAAACATTATTCACAATATCTCTATAATAAAAAGGTACAAGTTCATTGAAAAGCATTTGATCAGTGAAGTAAACCATCTTTGAAATTGATAAATGAGCAATTTCTCCTTTTATCAATATGTTTTAACCCTTTACCTCATATAGATGCTCTCTGATGCCTCTGCAGTAGACAGCTTTTTGAAAACATAGTGACAAAGGAAGAAATTGCTCAAAACGAGCAATTTCTCCTTTTGCCACAATGTTTTCCACTTTTAGTCATAGGTTATCCATTCAATTATAGAGATTTTCCATGTTTTGACAAAATATGTCCAAAGTCGCCTGCTGCAGAATTGTCGTATGAGGGAAAGGGTTAACTACTGTATATATAATAAATATATGTGGATTTTCCATTGTTCCCCTGAGGTTTTCAAAACTGTGTGCTGCAGTTTGTTGCATTTGGTAAATGGATGGTAAATGTGTTTGCATATTTGACCTGCCTATATATCACAGTTTGATAGAGGAAGACAAGATTGATGGATGTATGAAGATACACTGGAGAGGTGATCAATTACTGCAATTACTGCAATTACTGGTGACACAAAAAGTAGTCTTTTTTACAAATTTCCATTTGTAGACATCGCTTCAGCAGCAGACAACCATTATGTTTTTAATTCTATTCAATAAATATACATTCCCACATACAGACGCTTTCTGACGCCTCAACAGCAGACGACTTTTAAAAACATTGTGGCAAAAGTGGAAATTGCTCATGATGAGCAATTTCCTCTTTTGCCACACTGTTTTCAAATCTATCCAACATCCATATTTTCAATCATATAATTTTTTCCTATGTTTTGAAAGTCATCTACTGCATAATTGTTATATGAGGGAATGGGTTATAGAAATATTCAAGATTTTTGCTTTGATGTTTTCAAGGTAGTCTGCTGTTGATTTATTGTATTTAGACAAGGGTTAAATTTGGGGCAAGGGGGGCTGGGGGAGGGGGGAAAATTGAGGATAAAAGCACACATCTTACCTCAAATTTGAATCATAATTCACCATATCAACAATTTTTCTCAGAATAAACGTTGATAACTCAAATTGACCTTGGTCTCCCATAGCAGACAAGAACAAGTTTGTCATTGTGCTTTCTGTTGCATTGTTATTTAATAGCAGCTCGGCTACAGCAGCACGGACCGACGAATCATAAGCCCTGTCTGTTTGATGGTATATTTTTAACAATCTTTTGGTGTTCTGAAAAACAAAACAAAAATATATAATTAGCTTAAGCTTATTCCTTTTACATTGATTTTGAAGTAAAATCTTGACCCTTTCACTCGTACAGATACATTTTGATGCATATGTAGCAGACAACTTTTGAAAATATTGCAACAAAAGTAGAAATTGCTCATAATGAGAAATTTCTCCTTTAGCCACCATGTTTTCAACTCTTTTCAATTATAAACATTTAATTTCTAGAGATTTATTATTTTTTAGCCACCTGAGAGATGGTATAGTAGCAAATGTGTATCTGCTAATAATAAGGGGAAAATGATTATTTGTTAAATCTGATCAAGGTTGGAAAAGGAGGAGATAAAGCAAACGAAAAATAGGATACCGTTAAATGATTCATAATAAGGTTTTTCTAAGAACATGCGGAAAGATAAAAGTAACAAGTAATTATCCCTTACCTACATTCAGATGCTTGATGACCCTCATGTTTTTCCCGCATGTTTTCTGCTGATGATTTATTGTATTGTGGAAAACGGGATTTAACCTTTCCCACATACAGCAAATCAACAGCAGACGACTTTGAAAACAAACAAGCAAACAATTAGAAACTACCTTTAAATGAAAGTACAATAATTGAATAGAGTTGATAACATGATGACAAAAGGAGAAATAGCTTGTTTTAAGCAATTTTTTCTTTTGTCGACATGTTTTTTTAAAAAGCCATCTGCTGCAGAGGCATCAAAAAGCGTCTTTATGATGGAAAGGGTTTAACAGAAAACTCACCTCACAAGAGGTAAATGGAATCCTTCTTAAAGCTTGCGCCGCTGTAAATCCCAGCATGGAACTTTCCTTTGGTTTTTCAATGGACTCCAAAATAACCTTCAGGAATTTTGGATCCCCCGAGTTCCCCATAGATCTCAGGCAAAGCAATTTACACTCTTCATCTTCGCATTTAGACAAAGTCTCCAACATATACTTTCTGTATTCTCCTACCACCTACATAAAAAAGAAGAGAATATTATAAAAGAAAGATGTAACCAAGGATACCAATTATCCCTTTCTGATGCCTCTGCAGCAGACGGCTTTTTGAAAACATAGTGACAAAAGAAGAAATTGCTCAAAACGAGCAATTTCTCCTTTTGACACAATGTTTTCCACTTTTAGTCATAAGTTATCCATTCAATTACAGAGATTTTCTATTTTTTGACAAAATATGTTTAACCCTTTCCCACATACAACACATCTGCAGCAGACAACTTTGAAAGTATCTAAGTAAAACTATAGGAAAGCTCTATAAATGTAAGTATAATTACTGAAAAGAGTTGAAAACATTGTGGCAAAAGAAGAAATTTATCGTTTTGAGCAATTTTTGCTTTTGTCATAATGTTTTCAAAAGTCGTCTGCTGCAGAGGCGTCAGAAAGCGTCTATATGTGGGAAAGGGTTAAAGTCGTCTGCTTCAGAATTGTCGTATGAGGGAAAGGGTTATTATAGGAAAATTGACCTCATTACTTCTTTACATTGATATTTTAATCCTTTCCCACATACAGACAATTTCTGATGCCTCTGCAGACGAGGTCTTTTGAAAACATTGAGACAAAAAAGCAATTTCACCTTTTGTCACAATAATTTAAACTCCATTCAATAATTAAACTTTTCGATATCTTCTGCAATCCGTTTCAAAAACATACAAGGAAAGGATATGACATCTTCTTATTGTGAATGTATTTTTTGTTTTATCAAAATGTTTAAAACAAAAAGAGGAAAAATTGCTAAATTTGAACAATATGTCCTTTTCCCATTTTTTTTCTTCAAAAATCATAATACTCTATATAAAGTTGGCTATAGAAGGGAAAGTATTACAGGTCCAATATAACAGTAACATTTCTGATCAATCAATCAACTTGAAACAGTCAAAAGTCGTCTGCTTCAGAATGCGTCTGTATATGGAAAATGTTAATCTGTTCATACCTCATCCTCACATCTGTCTGGATTCTGACAGTATTTATTCACGATAGCCCCCAGGGCTAATGCCACGCCCTCTTTGACCTGGGAACTGGGTATATTCTTCTTTAAAATATCCTGAAAAGATAATAAACTTGAACAGTTGTCTGATTGCAAAACACCAACTCAGTTGGTAGTGACTTGGGCAGTCAATCCAGGGGTTGCGAGTTTGTATCCAGCTTGGCCAACATTCTTTACGGTGTTTGACAAAAGTCACTGTAAAAAGCATCATTCGTCTTTCACCAATAGGCTTACAGTCTATGTGGTAAAACAGCCAGTTGCTTGGAAAGTATGTTGTGTGGAGAACTGGTGTGAGAAGGCTAGAAAACACATAAGTAGGTGAACGGGCCACCGTGATATGAGTGAAAAATTGTTGAAAACAGCATTTTAACCCTTTCCCTCATATAGAAGCTTTCTGACGCCTCTGCAGCAGACAACTTTTTGAAAACATAGTGACAATAGAAGAAATTGCACAAAACGTGCAATTTCTCCTTTTGCCACAATGTTTTTCACTTTTTGTCATAGGTTATCCATTCAATTACAGAGATTTTCCAACTTTTGACAAAATATGTTCAAAGTCATCTGCTGCAGAATTGTCCTATGAGGGAAAGGGTTAAAGTAGAATTTACTTATTTTGAGCAATTTTTCCTTTTGCAACACTTTTTTCAAATACTGTCTGTTTTCATCTGTATCAGTTAAATGTTACATTCTGAATTAAAAATGTAGTGTAAACATCATTGTCATTGAAGAACTAGATGACTGTAGAGAACTTTGGTAAAATCAAATTGTCAAAAAGAATCATGTGCATTCAGTTCTGTTTATTCATTCAATCCTTACTAACATGCATACTCATATAGACACATCTGTGGCAGACGACTTTTGAAAACATTGTTGTAAGAATAGATATTCCTCCAAAAAAAGGAATTTCTAATTTTAACCCTTTCCCTCATATGACAATTCTGCAGCAGACGACTTTGAACATATTTTGTCAAATAATGGAAAATCTCTATAATTGAATGGATAACCTGTGACTAAAAGTGGAAAACATTGTGACAAAAGGAGAAATTGCACGTTTTGTGCAATTTCTTCTTTTGTCACTATGTTTTCAAAAAGCCGTCTGCCACAGAGGCGTCAGAAAGCGTCTATATGAGGGAAAGGGTTAATCATTTCCAACATACAACAAACCTGCAACAGAAATTCTCTATCAATGATAGAATACTTATTTGATAAAGTTGAAAACATTGTGACCAAAGGAGAAATTGCTTGTATCGAGCAATTTTTCCTTTTGTTACAATGTTTTCATAAGTCGTCTGCTGCAGATACTTCAGAAAGCGTCTTTATGTGGGAAAGGGTTAACCTATAACCAAAATTCATCAAATCTACCACAGAAGCTTTTGAAATAGTCGTTCAAAATTTGTCTGCTACAGAGATGTCAATTTTGGTCTGTATGTAGAAAAAGATTAACCCTTTCCCACAAACTACAAATCTGTAGCAGACAACTTTGAAAACATCTAGACAAACTAGAACTATCACTGAAGATGATAAATACCCCCTAAACAGCACTTTGACCTACACCATAACTTAATAAGTAAAAGGGCCATAACTCTGTAAAATAACATGTAATTGTAACCCCTTTAGGATATGCACATCTCTTCTTGGTATCGAAGCTTCATGTAAAATTTTATTGAATTCCACCCAGTGTAAGATATAGGCCGGACAAAATATGACTTCCGACAGATAGACAGACAGACAGCCCGACACAGTGACTCCTTTATACCCCCTCTTCTTCGAAAGGGGTATAAAAAGTGAAAAAATCTCTTGATAAAGTACAATGTTTTAAATAGAGTTGAAAACATTGTGACAATAGGAGAATTTGCTCATTTTGAGCAATTTCTCCTTTTGTCACAATGTTTTCAAAAGTCATCTAATGCATATGAATCAAAATTCATCTGCAAGTTGGCAAGGGCTTAACCCTTTACCTCATATAGACGCTTTCTGACGCCTCTGCAGCAGACGGCTTTTTGAAAACATAGTGACAAAAGAAGAAATTGCTCAAAATGAGCAATTTCTCCTTTTGCCACAATGTTTTCCACTTTTAGTCATATATATTATAGTCATATCCATTCAATTATAGAGATTTTCCATTTGTTGACAAAATATGTTCAAAGTCGTCTGCTGCAGAATTGTCATATGAGGGAAAGGGTTAATAAACAATTAAAGCCATCTATGATTACGTACCAGTAAATCATTAATTTGATACTCTCCTGGGTGGGTGGAGAAAGCAGACGCCAATAAATATCTGAGTGGATACGCTAAATTGGTAGTCTCCTCAAACTGTAGCAAGCTCAACATTGCCTTCTGGGCTGCTGGGGTCTGGGTGGCAACACCAATGTCCAACAGTTGAGGACTGAAAAACAAATCACGAACATTATTGTGAAAATTAAACCTTTAACCCTTTCCCTCATATAGACGCTTTCGGACGCCTCTGCAGTAGACAGCCTTTTGAAAACATAGTGACAAAAGAAGAAATTGCATAAAACGTGCAATTTCTCCTTTTGCCACAATGTTTTCCACTCTTTGTCATAGGTTATCCATTCAATTATGGAGATTTTCCATTTTTTGACAAAATACATTCAAAGTCGTCTGCTGCAGAATTGCCGTATGAGGGAAAGGGTTAAAAGATGCTTTCTGATGCCTCTGCAGTAGATGAATTTTGAAAATATTTTGGCAAAAATAGAAATTGCTCATAATGAGCAATTTTTCCTTTCGCCTCAACATTTTCAACTCTTGTCAAAAAATAAACTTTTCCTTTTTGAGATTGTTGATAATTTGCCCAAATATTTTTGAGGTCATCTATATGTCAATAAATGTTCTTTCATTTATAAAGAGTTTCCATTTATTAAATTAAATGTTTTCAAAATCGTCTGTTGCAGATGAGGTGTTAGATAGGGTTAATTGACAACCAACACTTTCCCTCATATTGGCGCTTTCTGACGCCTCTGCGGCAGATGGCTTTTTGAAAACATAGTGACAAAAGAAGAAATTGCTCAAAACGAGCAATTTCTCCTTTTGCCACAATGTTTTCCACTTTTAAGTCATAGGTTATCCATTCAATTATAGAGATTTTCTTTTTTTTGACAAAATATGTTCAAAGTCGTCTGCTGCAGAATTGTCGTATGAGGGAAAGGGTTAAATCCTTCATACCATCCCACTTGAATATAGGTGGATACAGAACTTTTGATATTTATAAATGTAAAAGGTTTACATGGCATATCCTTTTCCTGCATACAACAAAATTGTAGTAAACGCCTTTGAAAACATTTTCTCATATTCCCAAAGGGTTTGTGTTTTAGAAAAGTGGGGAAAAACACTGTGGGAATAGGATATTTATTTTTTTCAATCTAATTAGAAAGTTGTGCCTACATGCAAAATTTCACAAATATAAAAGCAACTTACACAATACTAGCTGCATAAGGACTTGTAAAAACTTCTTCAATGGCTCCCTTTCCTGTATTTCTGAAGGCTTTTAGTAATGAGAGAAAAGATTTCGCTGAATCTATGGTTGCCATGTTATCCACAGCTAGCTTTTCATGCACAGCTTCCAGAATATCCATTGGCTGAAAAATATAAACATTAAATTGACGGCAACATACTTATTGTTCCTCGAAACAATTATCCCTTTCCCTCATACGACAATTCTGCAGCAGACAGCTTTAAACATATTATGTCAAAAAATAGAAAATCTCTATAATTGAATGGATAACCTATGACTACAAGTGGTTTTCCACTTCTTAGTCATAGGTTATCCATGCCATTATAGAGAGTTTCCATTTTTTGACATAATATGTTCAAATGTGGGAAAGGGTTAATTTCACTTCCAACATTTTTTTTCAGCAATATTTTAGGAATCCTAGTCACAATCTCTCTTACTATCTCCATGCATTCCCATCTGTTATAAAAGGAGACAACTCTTAAACCTTAACCATTTCCCTCATATAGACGCTTCCTGACGCCTCTGCAGCAGACAGCTTTTGGAAAACATAGTGACAACAGAAGAAATTGCACAAAACGTGCAATTTCTCCTTTTGCCACAATGTTTTCCACTTTTTGTCATAGGTTATCCATTCAATTATGGAGATTTTCTATTTTTTCATACGTTCAAAGTCGTCTGCTGCAGAATTGTCGTATGAGGGAAAGGGTTAACACAAATAGATACCTTTTGATGCATCTGGTTTTTAAAATATATGGGCCGCTCCATGAGAAAACCGGTGATAGTGACATAGCATTAGAAATGACGTAATCATCAATCAAAGTTTGACGTCATATTTTGTGAGTGACGCTGAAGTTAAATTACATGTTTACACAGAGTTTGATTTGGTTTATAAACATAATGTTCATCGAGGGATGAAATGAAGAGCGACGTTATATATAATTCATCCCAGCTGTCATGAATGCAAAATATTGCAGATATGAATAATTTATTTGACAAAAACACACCTGAACATTTTGCTATAGATCTATTTATCCCAGCTGTCATGACTGCAGAATAATGCAGATTTGAATGATTATTTGACAAAAACACACCTGAACATGTTGTTATCTATTTATCCCAACTACCATGTTTTCCCCCACTGATGAACAAAGTGTTGTTTGATTATAACAAATTTAAGCAGAATGTTGCTTATCTGAATTTAAACTAGAATTGTTTTGACAAAAACATATGTCTCCCCCTCAAATATCTGTCAAAATCTCTCAAAACATTCCAACCTATAAAGCAGACAAACAAAAATTTGACCAAGTTGGACAGTACTCAATTTTTAATTACTAATGTTTTGTCTTGACCTGGTACAAAGTGGACATGATTTCAAATGGTTTACAGAAACACATATTTTTACTGCAGCTGTAACATTCAAGACTGAAGTATTCTTCAAAACAGTTAACAACTGTTGCTAAACATAAGCAATGGCAAATAAAAACTAAAATTGTTGCTTATGATAAATATCATCAATTATCATTATGATATTTCACAAACCATACCAAGTTGGCTACCTACATATCGTGGGCTTCATGCAAAACGGTTGTAACTACATCTTGTTACAAGATGTAGTTACAACCGTTTTGCATGAAGCCATCGATATGTAAAAGGTTTGAAATATTATGTACAATGTTTCAAAATGTACTTGTATGTGCTGTAGATAAATGTGAACATGTGACCAAATTTTCATGAAAATCCTTCAAGCCGTCTTGGAGATATTGACTGGACACGAAATAAAGCCTAAAACCTTTGACCTTCAAGCGTGACCTTGACCTTTAACCGGTATGGTGGAGACGCGGGTTCTGCACGTCGCCTTGATGAGGTGAACATGTGACCCAAGTTTCATGAAAATCCTTTAAGGAGATATGGAGCGGACACAAAATAAAGCCTCAAACATTTGACCTTCAAGCGTGACCTTGACCTTGACCCAGTATGGTCGAGACGCGGGTTCTGCACGTCGCCTTGACGAGGTGAACATCTGACCCAAGTTTCATGAAAATCCTTCAAGCCGTCTTGGAGATATTGAGTGGACACGAAATAAAGCCTAAAACCTTTGACCTTCAAGCGTGACCTTGACCTTGAACCGGTATGGTCGAGACGCGGGTTCTGCACGTCGCCTTGATGAGGTGAACATGTGACCCACGTATCATGAAAATCCTTTAAGGAGATATGGAGTGGACACAAAATAAAGCCTCAAACCTTTGACCATCAAGCGTGACCTTGACCCAGTATGGTCGAGACGCTGGTTCTGCACGTCGCCTTGATGAGGTGAACATCTGACCCAAGTTTCATGAAAATACTTCAAACCGTCTTGGAGATATGGAGTTGACACAAAATAAAGCCTCAAACCTTTGACCTTCAAACGTGACCTTGACCTTGACCCGGTATGGTCGAGACGCGGGTTATGCACGTCGCCTTGATGAGGTGAACATGTGACCCAAGTTTCATGAAAATCTTTCAAGCCGTCTTGGAGATATGGAGCGGACACGAAATAAAGCCTCAAACCTTTGACCTTCAAGCGTGACCTTGACCTTGACCCTATATTGTCGAGACACGGGTTCTGCACGTCGCCTTGATGAGGTGAACATGTGACCAAAGTTTCATTAAAATCCTTCAAGCCGTCTGGGAGATATGGAGCGGACACAAAATAAAGCCTCAAACCTTTGACCTTCAAGCGTGACCTTGACATTGACCCTATATTGTCGAGACGCAAGTTCTGCACGTCACCTTGATGAGGTGAACATGTGACCAAAGTTTCATGAAAATCCTTCAAGCCGTCTGGGAGATATGGAGCGGACACGAAATAAAGCCTCAAACCTTTGACCTTCAAGGGTGACCTTGACATTGACCCTATATTGTCGAGACGCGGGTTCTGCACGTCGCCTTGATGAGGTGAACATGTGACCCAAGTTTCATGAAAATCCTTTAAGCCGTCTCGGAGATATGGAGCGGACACGAAATAAAGCCTCAAACCTTTGACCTTCAAGCGTGACCTTGACCCTATATTGTCGAGACGCAGGTTCTGCACGTCGCCTTGATGAGGTGAACATGTGACCTAAGTTTCATGAAAATCTTTCAAGCCGTCTCGGAGATATGGAGCGGACACGAAACAAAGCCTCAAACCTTTGACCTTCAAGCGTGACCTTGACCCTATATTATCGAGACGCGGGTTCTGCACGTCGCCTTGATGAGGTGAACATGTGACCCAAGTTTCATGAAAATCCTTCAAGCCGTCTGGGAGATATGGAGCGGACACGAAATAAAGCCTCAAACCTTTGACCTTCAAGCGTGACCTTGACCCTATATTGTCGAGACGCGGGTTCTGCACGTCGCCTTGATGAGGTGAACATGTGACCCAAGTTTCATGAAAATCCTTCAAGCCGTCTGGGAGATATGGATCGGACAAGATTTTGGGGACGAACAGACAGACAGACAGACAGACAGACAGACAGACAGACATCAAGGACAAAAACAATATATCTCCCCTGTATACAGGGGGAGACATAATAAGAGAAAATGATAACAAATATCATCATTTGTTAAATTAAATTTACTTATATAACAAGGCATACTTCGATTGTGATGCAAGTTTGTTGTTGTTATTTGTTAAAAGTCATTCAATACTTCAGTTATACGTACAACACAGATAGACCGGAGCGTTCGTAGTACTATCCAAACAACCAAGAGTACTAAAGAGTGGGTTTGACTATTGTAAATTGAGAATTGATATTGCACCAACAGGAACTCGGACACTGATCTCAGATCTTTATGAGGTCGCTATAATCTCAAACCACACAGGTTTAAGGAAATTGGATAAATTTGAAATAAGACCTCGCTAAACGATTACTATAAGAAAAGCCGAATCTAAATACATGCAATTCATTTCCTTCAATATAGTAGATCTAGATTGAATATATTTTCCGGATTTGTTCCTAAGTTTGTAAGCAATGATGCACCCGGCGGCATTCAAATAATCATGTGGTTGCGTAGAATTATTGTTCGTGTAGAACAGGAAATAAGACTTCAACACCATGTCATACATGTACTTGTTTTTCCGCACGACCCTAACATCTTGTTCAAAACCCCGTGCTTTATGGCGCTGTCACACTATTGCGTATCGTACTAGCGTATGCCAGCATATTAAAAATACCACGCATACGCTGACATACGCTAGGCGTACGTTAGACATAGGTTGTATACGTTTCAAGCACGGTCGCATACGCTGGCATACGCTAGCATACGGCGAGGCAGTATTTTTTTTTTTAAGCATGCCTAAGAAAGTTGTGCGTATTCGGACGTTTGGTTTATACGCAAAGCAAAGGCTGAAAACGCTCAAGTTACGCTAGAGGTACGTTACTCATAGGTCGAGTACTTGTTTTTCAGCACGACCCTAACATCTTGTTCAAAACCCCGTGCTTTATGGCGCTGTCACACTATTGCGTATTGTACTAGCGTATGCCAGCGTATGAAAAATACCATGCATACACTGGTATACGCTGACATACGCTAGGCGTACGTTAGACATAGGTTGTATACGTTTCAAGCACGGTCGCATACGCTGGCATACGCTAGCATACGGCGAGGCAGTATATTTTTTTTAAGCATGCCTAAGAAAGTTGTGTGTATTCGGACGTTTGGTTTATACTTAAAGCAAAGGCTGAAAACGCTCAAGTTACACTAGAGGTACTTTACTCATAGGTCGAGTACGCTGACATATTCTGGCATGAATGTGAACCGTACAGCTAGCGTATTGATGGCGCACGCGTTACATACTTCTAACGTATGTCTGACGTACCTGCAACGTATATAGATATATAGACATCTTGGCGTATGCCTGACGATAGAGTAACGTATACATGACGTACAACTAGCGTATGATTGGCATATGGCAAGCGTATTCCCTGAGTATTGCCAGCGTTTTGATCAAGTGTATTTAGAGGATCCCATTTTTAGACATTTTACAGTTCTTCTTGGACTTATATGGGCATTTTGTCACGTGGACATGCGCAGTTCATACGCTACTCATTCGCTAGCCATTTGCAGACTACGCTGGTAATACGCTTTACATACGCTGGCGATACGCTACTCATACGCTACTCATAGGTTCAATACTGTAAGTATACAAACAATTCTCAATTTCAAAGGCTTTTTGTGCGTATGAAAATAAATTTATGAATTTTCATACGCAACTAATACGTTTTTCCCATACGCAATAGTGTGACAGGGCCATTAAATTGCACCACCATTCGATGTAGTACTGCTTTACAGGTGAAGTTATACGCTGAATGACTTAAAATGTACTCAAACCATTTTGATAAAATTAAGAATAACTTTGCTGTAAATAACGAAATCATTTGAGCGTCGACATAAATCATGAAAATGACGTTGAAGGCATTTCAGCAATTAGTAACACACGTCTATTATTGACGTCCATAACCGCGTCAATATTTGTCATACGAAGTCTAGATATATATCAAACAAAACTAGACAGGTTGGACTATAATAACATGTAAAAATCGCAAAATCGAAAATACTGTCACTATCACCGGTTTTCTCATGGAGTGGCCCATATATACATTTATCAGACAAATGAATTAGCACCCATATTTTTCAACATATCAGAATAATTTGAACAATCTTCATAGAGGGTCACCCAAGGAAGATTTGTGTCAAAACATCTTCAAATCAGGTCCGTTCTTTTTGTTGCCATAGAATTCAATCCATTGACCAATTTTGCAAGAGAACAACCTAAGGAACATACCTGCAAACACTTCAACTTAAAAAATCTAGGCTAAGACATGGGAAAATATCTATTTAACCCTTTCCCTCATATAGACGCTTTCTGACGCCTCTGCAGCAGACGGCTTTTTAAAAACATAGTGACAAAAGAAGAAATTGCACAAAACGTGCAATTTCTCCTTTTGCCACAATGTTTTCCACTTTTAGTCATAGGTTATCCATTTAATTATGGAGATTTTCTATGTTTTGACAAAATACGTTCAAAGTCGTCTGCTGCAGAATTGTCGTATGAGGGAAAGGGTTAACCCTTTTTCACTTGCAGGTGCATTTAGACGCATCTGCAGCAGACCACTTTTTAAAACTGTGTGTGTGGGAAAGGGATACATATGAGTCGTTCCACAAAAAAAAATACATTATGGACTCTGCGTAATGTATGGACCAAGATCATCAGCCTGCGCAGTCCATGCAGGCTTATCCGGGCTGACACATTCTGTCTTAGGGGGATAGGTATAGAGTAATGCTTCCTGAAACAGAAAATCCACTGGAGGCGAAAAGTGTATGTCCAGGTTAGCCTGCGCGGCATGATTAGGCTGATCTGGGTCGAAACTTTACGCAGAGACCACAATGTTGGTTTTCTCATGGAATGGCTCATATCATATCCTGCAATGGGTATATTGACCTTTTTACAAGTATTTGGTGTACAGAGTGCTGTGCAATGGGTATATTTACCTTTTTACACATATTTGGTCTACAGTGCTGTGCTTCTGGAGCACTTGGTAATAACATGTCAACAATAGGGTAGTTAGAACCTGGAATATAAAATGGCTACCATACACATGTGTTATTTAAACCTTTCCCACATACAGCAAATCTGCAGCAGACAATTTTCGAAACATAATGGCAAACATATGGAACATTTCTTGAAAAGAATGTATTATTATTGAATAGAGTTGAAAACATTGTGTTAAAAGGAGAAAGTGTTCATTTTGCGCGACTTTGAATTTTGTTACAATGTTTTTAAAAGTCGTCTGCTGTAGATGCGTCAGAAAGCGCCTATATGTGGGAAAGGGTTAGACCTTTCCCACTTACAACAAATCTGAAGCAGACAACTTTAAAAATATTTTGAGAAAATGTGGGAAATCTCTTAAACTGAAAGTTGCACCATTGGATATAATTGAAACAAGAGCGCCACGTTGCGAACACCAACACCCATCTGCTTTTTATAAGTTGAGAAAAGGGCTTCACTAAATAATTATTAACCCTTTCCCTCATATAGACGCTTTCTGACGCCTCTGCAGCAAACAGCTTTTTGAAAACATAGTGACAAAAGAAGAACTTGCTCAAAACGAGCAATTTCTCCTTTTGCCACAATGTTTTCCTCTTTTAGTCATAGGTTATCCATTCAATTATAGAGATTTCCTCTTTATTGACAAAATATGTTCAAAGTCGTCTGCTGCAGAATTGTCGAGCCAGAGTTATGTGGCTTGGTATAGTCATGCTTATTGCTCCTAGAAACAAATGTACCAAGTTTCATTTAAAAATGTAGAACAATTTTTGAGTTACGGGCAAGGTTAAACTTAGTCCAAAAAGGGGCATAACTGAATAAGTATTAAAGCCAGAGTTATGCTACTTGGTATAAACAAGCATATGGCTTCTAGGAACATGTGTACCAAGTATCATTTGAAAATGTGTTACTGTTTTTAAGTTCAGGTAAGTTAACCCTTTCCCTCATATAAACGCTTTCTGACGCCCCTGCAGCAGACGGCTTTTTGAAAACATAGTGACAAAAGAAGAAATTGCACAAAACGTGCAATTTCTCCTTTTGCCACAATGTTTTCCACTTTTTGTCATAGGTTATCCATTAAATTATGGAGATTTTCTATGTTTTGACAAAATACGTTCAAAGCTGTCTGCTGCAGAATTGTTGTATGAGGGAAAGGGTTAAAGTTTTATGACAAGGTTGCAGATGACGCCAAGGGTATCATAAAAGCCTGACTTTTTTCTTCGAAATACAGACAAGCCTAAAATGTGTCAAAAGGAGAAATTGCTCATTATGAGGAAAGTTTTCAGAAGTTGACTGCTACAGAAATGACAGAATGCGTCGGTATGTGGGAAAAGGCTACCCATATCCTTTATCTTAAAATATTTTTTTGTTCAAAAGAGCCAAACATTTATTTAAATATCATGGAAAAAAACAGAAGATAAATTTGATGTGAGTGCAAAGTGAGCAAGATTTTACTGGTACCTTGTTTTAAAATGTCAACAACATCGTCTAAATCTCTGCCTGGTATCAGGTCAGACTCCTTCACTGGTTCTGAACTGAGGAATGTTAACCTTTGTCTGAAAAACAGGTAAATGTTTATGAATAACCCTTTCCCACATACAATTGCAATTTGATACATCTTCAGCAGAAGATTTTCGAAAACATTATTGCAACATTTATGTAGAAATTGTTCATAACAAGCAATCTTTCCTTTTGCCACAATGTTTTTAACTCTAATCAATAATTATAATTTCATTGGTAGATATCTCAAATGTTTTTTGCCTAAATGTTTCTATGTCATCTGCTGCAGCTCTTTTTTATATATAAGAAATGGTTAAATTTTCATTTGATATTCTTAGCTATTCCTGATAATTTCTTTTGTAAAACTTACATACTGTATGTACCTGGTTATCAACTAATCAGGCATTCAGACAGTTGACCATTTTCCAGCTGCAGACGCTTTTTGACATATCTGCAGCAGACGTTTTTTGAAAACATTGTGGCAAAAAGAGAAATTGCTTATAATGAGCAATTTATCACTATACCATAATGTTTTCAATTATAGCCATGTATTCATTGAGTATCTTTGCCTAGATGTATTCAAAGTCATCTGCTAGCGTTTCATTGTTTAAGGGAAAGGGTAAACAAGTTTCCCTTTGGCCTGATACATAAATTCCATATATTTACCTTTATGCCTTCATAGTCGTCTGCTGCATACCGTTCTATGTGGGTAAAAGATTACCCATGTTTTTTTTTTTTAAGTGATACCGCATGTTTATGAGCATGGTGATCACAAAACAAACAATTCCGCAGTTCCCAAATGTTTTAACCCTTTTCTACATGTAGGCGCATCTTGATGCCTCTGCAGCAATGGCTTTTGAAAACATTTTAAGTAAAGGAGAAAGTGCTCATGATAAGCAATTTCTCCTTACAATGTTTTCAACTATATTCAATAATTACACTTTCACTAAGACTAAAGAGGAGTTTAATTTTTTTATCCACACATGTTTTCAAAGTTGTCTGCAGCAGATTTGTTATATGTGGTATGTGGTAAAGGATCAATGTCTCAGAACTGCCTGCTGCACTATGCATCACAAGTCATATGCTTGCATCATGGATACGTGTTAACCCTTTCCCTCATACAACAATTCTGCAGCAGACGACGTTGAACAGATTTTGCCAAAAAATAGAAAATCTCCATAAATGAATGGATAACTTATGACTAAAAGTGGAAAACATTGTGGCAAAAGGAGGAATTGCTTGTTTTGAGCAATTTCTTCTTTTGTTACTATGTTTTCAAAAAGCCATCTGCTGCAGAGGTGTCAAAAAGCGTCTATATGAGCGAAAGGGTTAAATAGTTCTTTTTTTGTCTTATGCTTGGATCATGGATAAGCGTTAACCCTTTCCCACATAAGACAATTCTTCAGCAGACGACTTTGAACAGATTTTGTCAAATATTAGAAAATCGCCATAAATGAATGGATAACCAAAAAAGCTGTCTGCTGCAGATGCGTCAGAAAGCGTCTATATGAGGGAAATGGTTAAGACAAACCTCTTTAATTGAATGGATAACCTAATACTAAAAGCGGAAAACATTGTGGCAAAAGAAGAAATTGCTCGTTTTGAGCAATTTCTTCTTTTGTCACTATGTTTTCAAAAAGCCGTCTGCTGCAGATGCGTCAGAAAGCGTCTAATATGACTTACATTGTAATCACCATGGTGTTCAAGGTGGATTTCATGTTTAGTGAGGCCACATGTTTATCTGATCCCATCATACTTTTAATTATGTCATTCTCTATCTGATATGTAAATGTGGAACTGCTACTGGAACTAACTCCAAACACCTGCAATATGATATAGTAAACAGTTGTTGACCTATTACAACATGAAATAAATTTGCAGCAAATGTCTATGCAAAACAATTGTAAATATCTAGAAAAGAAACTTTAAATATTGAGTGTAAAGTTAAAAACATTGTGGATCAACACTTTCTCTCATACGACAATTCAGCAGCAGACAACTTTGAACATATTTTGTTAAAAAATTAAAAAAAAACTATGACTAAAGGTGGAAAACATTGTGCCAAAAGGAGAAATTGCTTGTTTTGAGCAATTACTTCTTTTGTCACTATGTATTAAAAAAGCTGTCTGCTGCAGAAGCGCCAGAAAGCGTCTTTTTCAGGGAAAGGGTTAAGGAGAAACAAACATTTCAGCTAAAATATGGACAATGTAAATAGATGAAATTATTATTATTGAATATTGTTGAAAACATTGTGGCAAAAGGAGAAAGAGCTCATCATGAGCAATTTCTCCTTTTGTAACACAGTTTTCCGAAAGATGTCTGCTGTAAATGCATCTGAATATGAGAAAGATTTTACAATTCTATTTGCTTTAACTTTTAACTTTATATCAGAAATGATATCTAACCCTTTCCCACATTCTCTCTGATGCCTCTGCAGCACACGACTTTTGAAAACATTGTGACAAAAGTAGAAATTGCTCATGATGAGCAATTTCTCCCTTTGTCACCACGTTTTCATCTCTATTCAATAGTTGTACTATCCTTTTTAGAGATTATCTATAGTAATTTTCAAAAAAAAAAAAATTATGTGGAAAAGGGTTATAAGTCATCAAATTCATCTGATGGAGAGATGTAAGAAGTTGAATGTCTCAGAAAAACTTTAAACACCTCTGAATATGATATTTACACAAAT
>JASEVX010000004.1:57239858-57837516 GCA_031761405.1 Serripes groenlandicus | reverse complement strand
AGTCGGTCTTCGTTTCTGTCCGTTTGTTTGTGGCAAGCGTAGCGCCAAAACTATTCAACGGATTTCACCCAAACTTGGTAGGGATGAAGTGTCTAGGCTCTAGTTGTTCCTTTTGTAGTATGGTCGCCATAGAAACCACCGTTGCTATGGAAACGGGCGAAAACTATCTCCTCCCACAGTTTTTCGAATTTAGAAACCACTCGGTGTGCGTTGTGTAGCCCATCAGTTGCTACATCGAATGATCGTCTCGATTTTTGATCCGTCTCTTCGTTTTCTTAATATTTGAGTTGCCGTAAGGGGTACCATTTCAGCGGAAAACACAGACACGTCAAAACTAAATATATTGACACAGAAAGAAATGGTTTCCTATTACCTGATCGCTGATTGGCTAAAAATCCGGACACGACCAAATATCGACCAACCAGAGAGCACTTCACATAGCCATTACAACTTCCGTTTCCCGTACTTTTACACGAGGAGAAGAAATATTCAAGTGAATTTGACGCTGTTCTCGCGACAACTCGATAGCTTGTTTCATTATTCGTGCGGTGTCGTGAGAGTAGAGACAAGAGAGAACCATCGTCGCAGTATGCTTGTAATATATATTTGTTTAATAAACATTGAAAGCATTTTCTATCAGCGTTCTGAGTGTTATTATATATGTCACCCACTTCAATATTTAGTTCGTGGCTAGAATATCTGAAAGCTTTCAAGACAGGTCCGTGTTTAAATATGGCTCGATGTTTTAGTAGGGATTTAACCCCTTTCCCACATACAACAAATGTGTAGCAGACGACTTTGAAAACTTGTTGGCAAAAACCTGAAAAATATCCATAAAATATAGCTTAATTGTTAAAATAAAGTTGAAAATATTGTGGCCAAAGGAGAAATTGCTCATCAGGAGCAATTTCACCTTTGGCCACAATGTCTTCAAAAGTCGTCTGCTGCTATTGCGTCAAAATACGTCTACAGGAGGGTAGGGGTTAAATCATTTATAAGCATGGCATCTTGTAAAATTATTTATGCCAATTTCTTTAAACAACGTCTTTCGTTTTGTTTCGGTTTAACGGCGTTTCCAACATTATTTCAGTTATGTCACGGCGACAGTTCACTTATTCGTGATCCTTGGGTAAACAAACCAGTACTAGGCTAGTAGATGTGCCTTGCCAAAGTGCACTTCACCATGACCACAACTCTGCGACTTGGGATCGAAACCGAGACGCCCGGTTTTCAAATCCCCGACGCTATCCACTCGGCTCCGACGGATTCGACAACGTCTTTCGTACGTTGTTTGAAAATAGATAAGAATATAGTGCAATGTCCTACTTCTTATAAATCCAAACACTACCAAAACAGAACTTTTGGAATAATACTCGACTTTAGACGCCCATGTATACTCTCCCAACGTCAACAATCGAAAAAAATCTTGGAAACTGATGGTGTGAGTCATGTAAAAGGTTAACCCCTTTTTTCCACAAACAACACATCTGCAGCAGACGACTTTGAAAACATATCGTTAAAAATAATACGGTAATGCTCTCTATATAAATGAAACTTAAATCATTGGATAAAGTTGAAAACACTGTGACAAAGGGAGAAATTGCTCATTATGAGCAATTTATCCCTTTGCCACAATGTTTTCCAAAGTCGTCTATTGCAGAGTCTGTGTGTGGGGAAAGGGTCAACCAATAATATACACATTTCGTAAACTAAGTACAACATTGCGGGATGTCTTTCACATTCTCCTAGGTACATGCCATTATAGTAATGTTAACTATTCCTATGGAACTGGGCGTCGTTCAATAGACACACAACTTTACAGTAACAAAGGAAAACGTTTCGACGTAACGAGGTCGGCTTTGATAGGACACTGTTGAAACATACTGAGTGTTCGCGAAACATGTTTTCAGTTCCACGGTCTATTGAACGCAAGGACGGATACAACGTTATAATTGCAAATGAGATGGTCGCGCATCGGGCGGTCCATTACTTCCCGGCATCAGTTATACGAATTGATGGGAACAAAACACGTGATAGTTATTCTGTTACTGTTGTGATGAGAGGAGCTTCAACTTTAACCCTTTTTCTGGCTGATCTGAATAAACACTGTACGCAAATGCCTTACTGTTTTCGCCTGTGCATCTCAATGCTTTGAATTATAACAAAGAAATGTTCCATAAATGATATGCAATAATGTATCGAGATCACAATTGTAGGAACTCGCCAGGAATACAAATGAGCCGTTCCACGAGAAAAACAACATTATGGACTCTGCGTAATGTATCGACCCAGATCAGCCTGCGCAGTCCGCGTAGGCTAATCCGGGTCGACACATTCCGTCTCCGGGGAATTAAAGGTATAGAGTAATGATTCCTGAAACAAAAATTCCTCACGAGAGGCGAAAGGTATCTGTCCGAGTAAGCCTGCACGGCATGCTTAGGCTGACCCGGGTCGATACTTTACGCAGAATCAACACTGTTGGCTTTCTCGTGGAACGGCTCAAGTAATAAAAACTCTTATAATAGCCTCGTCTATTGTATTCTCCGGCCTGTCTGCCCGAGATCCGACATCCGAGATACCGGTTATGCACCAATATGAGGATTATTTAGTGGCGTTCAAATAAAATACTTATCGTCACATTAACCACACATGCCTCCGTTGACTAGTGGTAAGAGCGTCTACCTCGATCGCGGGAACCGGGAAAACCGGGTTCGATTCCCGGTAGATTCATATCAATTACAGGCAAACCTGTGCTTAAGATCACATTTGTTTAGCAATTCCCTGTCTATAGCACTTTTAATTTCCCATTATCTGCTCAAATCTCACTGTAATTAAAGACAGGTGATTGATTGATTGATTGATTGGGGTTTAACGCCGTTTTTAACAATTCCTCAGTTATATCACGGCGGCCAGTTCACCTACTCATGCATTTCCTGGTTTTCTCAAACCAGTACTCCACACAATAATCTTCCCAAATAACTGGCTACTTTTCCACATAGACTTAGCACAGAGGTGGAAGACGAATGACGCATGTCGCATTGACTTTTGTCAATCGTTGGAAAGAAAGTTGGCGAGCCGGAATTCGAACTCACAACCCCTGGATTGACAGCCCGCGTCGCTACCGACTGAGCTACTGTGGCTCGCCAAAGACCACCCGTGAACAAAGACCAGTGTGTTCTCTTCCCATGGATGGTCTTTAATACAGGTTGGACTTTATATCAAACATAGTTATAATAGCTTCCCTCATTGGCGCCCAGGCTTGCAGTGTTTCTCTGGTGTCAGGATAAGCTTTCAAGCATTACAACTAGTTTCTTAACCCATTACTTCACAGAGACGACATTTAACACCTGCTTTTGAACATGACTTTTGAAAATATTGCAATAAAAGGTGAAATTGCTCTCTTTATCAATATGAATCCTTCAGTTTTCTAGGTTGAAATTGTTTGTGTGATGATTGTAAAGCAGACGACCTTTGAAAAGTCATGTGAAGTAATGGGTTAAGGAAACGCCTTGATATGACTGAAATTCTATTGAAAACGGCGTTCAAACTTGTAAAGATAAGTTGACCATATGTATTAGAAAGAACACGTATAGTAAATAGCAACATTATACGAAAATATTGTGGGAACAAGAAAACTTGCTCAACTTTGTCTCAACGTGCAAGTACATGTATCATGTCGTAAACAAAAGCTTGTTTTTAGATGTATACTGTGGTCGCCTGAGTACGTGATTAGAAGCATTCAAAGAACGACGCTTTCAAGGACTAAATTAATCTTTAGACATCAGACAATATTTCAACACTTCTCAGTTGACTGCACGACGCTTTCAAGGACTAAATTAATCTTTAGACATCAGACAATATTTCAACACTTCTCAGTTGACTGCTAGTAAAAGGTAACTGAGAAAAACGTTGAAAACAATGACGAAAAGAATTTAAGATAATCAAAAACTTAGAATTGTCTACGATAAATATCCATACATATTACATTTTCAGTAGTCTGTTTTGATCAGTCTGCATTGAATAGATATGAGCCGTTCCACGAGAAAACCAACATTATTGGATCTGCGTAATGTATCCACCGCAGTCCGCGCAGGCTAATCCGGGCCGACACATTCCGTCTCAGGGGTATAGAGGTATAGACTAATGATTCCTGAAACAGAAAATCCACAGGAGGCGAAAAGTGTATATCCGGATACGCCTGTGTGGCATGCTTAGGCTGATCTGGTACGATACATTACGCAGAGTCCATAATGTTGGTTTTCTCTTGGAACGGCTCATATCATCTGCGTAATGTATCGACCAGATCAGCCTGCGCTGTCCGCGCAGACTGATCCGGCCGACACATTCCGTCTTAGGGGGAAAGATGTATAGAGTAGTGATTCCTGAAACAGAAAATCCACAGGAGGCGAAAAGTGTCTATCCGGGTTAGCCTGCGCGGCATGCTTAGGCTGATCTGGTACGATACATTACGCAAAGTCAACAATGTTGGTTTTCTCGTGGAACGGCTCATATTCTTTACGTTTTCCGTTACATGGTAAACCGGAAGTAGTCATGGGGGAATAAAGTAGTTAAAGGGGACCTGGCGATCGAATCTGGGAGATATGTTCGGATATACTTTTGTTTGAATTCGGCAGACGACATAAAACAAAATCAATCATTCAATGCCGTTCATTGGTAGAGAATCTCGTGTCCCGCGAGATCGCTCATTATTCGTTGATCAATTATATACAATTCCACGATAGTGTTGGATGACAACTGAGTCTAGCATACATCGTTTTTTACACAACGTTAACCCTTTTCCCCTCATATAGACGCTTTCTGACGCCTCTGCAGCAGACGGCTTTTTGAAAACATAGTGACAAAAGAAGAAATTGCTCAAAACGAGAAATTTCTCCTTTTGCTACAATGTTTTCCACTTTTAGTCATAGGTTATCCATTAAATTATAGAGATTTTCTATTTTGTGACAAAATATGTTCAAAAAGGGAAAGGGTTAAGGAATCATGTTCACCGACCCAGCGAGCCAAGGACAAGATTAACGAGCTACGGTACAGTTGGTAGTATATATATATATATATGACACATACTTTTACAAACCTGTAAATCTTTACATTAATCCTTTCCCACATACAACAAACAGATCTGCAGCAGACGACTTTGAAAACATCTAGGTAAAAACATGGAAAATCCCAATAAATGAAGGTATAATTATTCAAAAAAGTTGAAAACATTGTGGCAAAGGGTAAATTACTCGTTTTGAGCAATTTCTTCTTTCGTCACATTGTTTTCAAAACTCGTCTGCTGCAAGGGCGTCAGAAAGTGTCTCGTTGTGGGAAAGGGTTAATATTCAATTTCCGAAACAGAAACAATATGTGTATTCGAATTTCAAATGCAGTTTAACGTCTCCCAGAGGATCAACCAAGCCATATCGGGTAATTTCTATTTGATGTCATAATGTTTTAACTCTATCCAATAAATATACTTGTGTTAACCCCGCCTTCCCTCGCACAGTCGCTTTCTGACGCGTCTGCAGCAGTCTTCTTTCGAAATAATTGTGGCAAATAGAGAAATTGCTCACAATAAGCAATTTCTCTATTTGCCACAATGATTTCAACTCTATTTAATAATCATGCTATCATTAATATAGATTTTTCTATATTTTGGACTTGATCATTTTCAAAGTCGTCTGCTGCAGATTTATTGTATGTGGGAAAAAGTTAAAAAATGTTGTTTGTATGGTTTACAGTATTAACTGTTAGTAGTCGCATTTCGACCCATTTGCAATATTGCTCGATGATTAATTGGGGTTTAACGCCGTTTTTAACAATTTCTCAGTTATATCACGGCGGCCAGTTCACCTACTCATGCATTTCCTGGTTTTATCTCACCAGTACTCCAAACAACAATCTTCCCAAGCAACTGACTGTTTTTCCACATAGACTAAGCCCATTGGTGGAAGACGAATGACACATGTCGCACCGACTGAGCTACCGGGGCTCGGCCGATTTGCAAGACACGACTTTTGAAATGATTGCGGCAAAATGAGACATTGCTCAAAACGAACAATGTGTTATTTTGCCACAATCATTTCAACTCTATTAAATAATT
Organism: Serripes groenlandicus; assembly: GCA_031761405.1. Lineage (NCBI taxonomy): Eukaryota > Metazoa > Mollusca > Bivalvia > Cardiida > Cardiidae > Serripes > Serripes groenlandicus. The sequence continues at coordinate 57,831,410 of JASEVX010000004.1, read as the reverse complement.
TTACTTTCGCTAAAACAAGTTTGCTTGTATGTGGTAAAGGATTACAATCATTCTGAACCATCTACAGAAGAAGATGTTTTTTCTACATGTTTTCAACGTTGTCTGCTGCAGATTTGTTTGTACGCGGTAGAGGGTCAACCCTTTCCCTCATATAGATGCTTTCTGATGCCTCTGCAGCAGACGGCTTTTTGAAAACATATTGACAACAGAAGAAATTGCTCAAAACGAGCAATTTCTCCTTTTGCCACGATGTTTTCAACTTTTAGTCATAGGTTATCCATTCAAATATTGAGATTTTGTATTATCTGTTTAGAAAAAATCTAAAAATATTACAACAGTGAATACGAAAGCACAATTAAAAAAGTTAATACGTTTTAGGTAAAACGTGCGGATAAGCAATGTATTAAATTGCAATTGTGGATTGGACTGCATACACGTGTGCAAAGTTGTACAGTATATGCAGTCCGATCAAATTAAATTAGCTTTAACATCTGACATATAAATGTAATAGTATTTTGGAATATGAAAACATTTTGAAAGAAGCATGCGTCCCTGTTTATGTGTGTGCACTTATGTATTAAATTGCAATTGTGGATTGGACTGCATACACGTGTGCAAAGCTGTACAGTATATGCAGTCCGATCAAATTAGCTTTAACATCTGACATATAATAGTATTTTGGAATATGAAAACATTTTGAAAGAAGCATGCGTACCTGTGTATGTGTGTGCACTTATGTATATATGTGTATGTATATGTATGTGTGGACGTATGTCTTGATCTTCTTAATATGGAGTGTGTGACATTGTGGAGAGGGACAACGCTACTTTGAGTTGTTTTTTTGGCCTTGCTCTCGATGTCTTCCACATATCCGGTATTTAAGTTAATGTTTACCAACAATATGTATCAGCAACAATTTTTGTTTGTCTGTTGGGGCATTTATGAATTCTTTTATCTTTGAATTCTGAGACCCAATTGAATGGGAATCGTATCACTGGAAAATAGGTGTTTATCCTTTTTCAACTCCCATCACGTATTGAATATTTTTCCTTACTGAATTATCATTCCTAACAGGCAATGATTTTCAATAAATATTTTCCTTCTTTTTTATATAACTTAATATCTTGGACTAGGACTCGTAAGCGTATAACATGTAATTCCATATCCCTTGATTATGAGTAAAAAACTATGCACTTTTAATGTAAAAGGCTTACAAAACAGACAAAAAAGACTACAGATCTTTAAATGGTTAGAAAATAGCGAATTTTCAATCAGTTTGCTACAAGAAACTCACATAGCATTTCCGTTAAACAAGAACTGTAAATTAGATTGGAGTGGCGAATGTTTCTTTAGTGGATCCAAAACAAACAGTGAAGGTGTTGCCATACTCTTTAGTAAAAACTCGGGAATAAAAGTAAATAAATTTCATGAAATAATTGTGGGAAGATTAATTGGTGTTGAAATTACAATTCATGATAAAGATTTTTTATTGCTTAATATATATGGACCAAATAATGATTATGATAAAAATGTATTTGAGATGCTAAATGAAACAGTAACACAACATATGGATAAAAATATTATTATAGGTGGTGACTTCAATACTGTTTTGGATACAACCATTGACAAAAAGAATGGTAGAAGTGATACAAATAAAAACTGTAGACAAAAAATAATTAGAATTATAGATGACTTTAATCTAGTAGACATTTGGAGAATTTTAAATCCACAATTAAAACAGTTTACATGGCATTCTAATAGAAAACCGACAATATTTAGTAGACTAGACTATTTCCTTACTTCAAATCTTATTAACAATGTTATCAAAAGTTGCAAAATAAAACCTGGCTACAAGTCAGACCACTCGATTGTTATATTAGAAATTAACTGTATCCAACAAACAAGAGGACCAGGATACTTCAAAATTAATAACTCACTGTTACTTGATGACAAATATATTAATATAATAAAGGAATGTATAACTGAAACAGAACGATACAATACATGCAACCCAAATACGATGTGGGAAGTTATGAAAGGTAATATAAGAAATGTTTCTATAAAATATTCGACACAAAAAAAACGACACAAAATAGAAAGAGAATCCTTATTATTAAACGAAATTGAAAAGCTAGAAAATGAAGTTCACTCCTCTACTGATAATTTGGAAGATATTGTAAATAAACTAAACGAGTTAAAAGATGAACGCGAAAAGATACACGACGAAAAGATCAACGGCTACATCATACGAGCAAAAGCTAATCACATTGAATACAATGAAAAAAATACGAAGTACTTTGCAAACTTAGAAAAGAGACACATGGAACAAAAAACGATTCATAAGCTATTAATAGATAACAAAGAAATAACAGATACAAAGGAAATTTTAAAGCAAGAGCATATATTTTACCGTGAACTGTATAAAAAACGAACACATTCAAATAATGAGATAGAATTTCTTGATACAGAGGCAAATAAAATTAATGAAGATGAAAGATACAGTTGTGAAGGAAAATTAACCGAATACGAATGTAATGAAGCATTGTTTAGTATGAAAAATGAAAAAAGTCCTGGTTCGGATGGTTTAACTGTTGAATTTTACAAAACATTTTGGAATGATATAAAACATTACTTGATTGATTCAATAAATTACTCATTTGAGCATGGCTCCTTAACTTCCTTACAAAAGCAAGGGCTGATCTCTTTAATTCCTAAACAAGGAAAACAATTAGAAATACTTTCAAATTGGCGACCAATAAGTCTTTTAAATACGGACTACAAAATTGCGACTAAAGCAATATCAAATAGGATTAAGAAAGTTTTGCCATCAATCATACACCCATCCCAAACTGGTTTTATCAAAGGTAGATATATTGGAGAAAATATAAGAATAATTCAAGAGTGTATAGAACATCTTAATGATAAAAATAAACCGGGACTATTGCTCTTTGCCGATTTTGAAAAAGCTTATGATACTATTGACCATAATTACATGTACAAATGTTTAGAAAAATTTAATTTTGGTAGTGGTTTTATAAAATGGGTTAAATTGTTTTATAGGTGGTATTAACAGTAAAATACTTAACAACGGCAATATGTCTGACAGTTTTTTAATTGAACGAGGAGTAAGACAAGGCTGTCCATTGTCTTCGTCATTGTTCCTTTGTTGTATTGAATTGTTATCAAATTACATCATTAAAAGTAAAGAAATCATTGGAATCAAAATCGATGATCAGGAAACGAAACAAACTATGTTTGCGGATGATGCAACATTTCTGACAGATGGAACTGAAAAATCATTTAAGTCCTTGATTTACATTTTAACAGATTTTGGTAAACTGTCTGGATTAAAATTAAATATTAAAAAAACAACAATTTTAAGGGTTGGTAGCTTAAAAAATGAACATTTAGAATACTGTAAAAGAAATAAGTTCATTTGGACTTCTAACTCAGCTAAAACATTAGGAATTATTTTTTCCAACTATGCAGATGTCGTTTTAAATGGAAATATAATTCCAAAATTACAAGAATTTAAAAATGTTCTTAAACAATGGCAACATCGGAAACTTACACTGCTGGGAAAGGTTACAGTTATTAAAACATTTGCATTACCAAAACTTATTTATCCACTGACAGTGTTACCAAATCCACCGGCAAACATACTCATTGATATTAATAAAATAATTTATAACTTCATATGGGATAATAAACCAGACAAAATTAAAAGAGCTAAAATGTCACAATCTATTGAAAACGGTGGAATTGCAGTCCCAAATATATTCTTACTTGTAAAATCTCTGAAAGCAAGTTGGATAAAGCGATATTTGGACGATAAAAATACTGGCTCGTGGAAAATATTCTTTAACAAAGCTTTAAAAAAGTTCGGAGGCAAATTAATATTCGAGTGTAAACTACACGAAACTGATATTCAAAATATGTTCAATAAAAATACTTTTCTAAAGGATATATTGGTATCATGGAATAAAATTAGAAGTAAATTACCAAAGAATAATATTAAAAAAGAAATAATTTGGAACAACACAGATATAAAGTGCAATGGCAATACAATGTTCTACATAAATTGGTATAACAATGGGATAACGTTTTTAGAACATGTATTTGATTTCCGTACAAAAACATTTTTCGATTTTGAAACATTGAAGTATATATACAATCTTAACTCAAACAATTTCCTGAAATATCAGAATATCATTGGAAACATTCCAGATGAAATGAAGAAAGAAATACAAAAGACACAACCAGTGAATGACGAAAATAAACAATTAGTTGCAAAAATAGTAGAACTGACAAAAGTAAATAAATTTTTATATAAACTTCAATTACAAGGTGAAACGCCACTCACAAATGCAGAAGATAAATGGGAAAAAGTATTTGACGAAACCTTAGACTGGAAGAGTATTTATATCTTACCTTTTAAGTCCACATTAGATACAACCTTAAGATGTTTTCAGTACAAGCTTTTAACTAGAATTCTACCTACAAACGAACTATTATTGAGATTTAAAATGAAACCTTCGAATATATGCGATTTTTGTGCAAGTAATGTAGAAACATTAGAACATCTGTTTTGGGAATGCTCACACACACAATTGTTATGGAATGGAATTATAACCTTTTTGGAAAGAAATCAGATAAAAGTGAAGATACAAAAAAAAGATGTTTTTCTTGGCATATCAAAAAAGATCACAGATATTAACACATTGAATTACATTATAATACTTGTCAAACAATACATATTTAAAATGAAATACGCAAATCGAATTCCAACGAGTAATATGTTCATTAATTACTTTAATAACAGATTAAAAGTAGAACAAGAAATAGCCTTTTTAAAAGACCAGTCAGAACTTTTTAATAGAAAATGGAAAAAATTCTTAACCATTGTTAATGTCTAAATAATTAGACATTACCTCATTTTATCGAACCTTAGTCCAAGATACATAAACTCTGTCTCTATCTCTGTCTCTGTCTCTGTCTCTCTGTCTCTCTGTCTGTCTCTCTGTCTCTGTCTGTCTCTGTCTCTGTCTGTATATCTGTCTGTCTCTCTCTCCTTCTCTCTCTCTCTCTCTCTCTCTCTCTCTCTCTCTCTCTCCTCTCTTTATAAAACTGAAAAAACAGCATTATATACACAACTACATGCTTTGATAATATGTATATATATTATGTTAGGATGTGAATTACATATGCACTGTTACTTTAAGATATATATTTTACTTACATGTATTATGTATAAATTGTTTTGAATAAATGAAAAAAAAAAAAAAAAATATTGAGATTTTCCATTTTTTGACAAAATATTTCCAAAGTCGTCTGCTGCAAAATTGTTGTATGAGGGAAAGGGTTAAGAACTGATTCGAGTATACACATTCAAGTTACGCAGTACAATACACATCCACCCTACGGTCTATATGGGCACATTTAACCCTTTCCCTCATTCGAAAATTCTGCAGCAGACGACTTTGAACACATTTTGTCAAAAAATAGAAAATCTCTATAATTGAATAGATAACCTATGACTAAAAGTGGAAAACATTGTGGCAAAAGGAGAAATTGCTCGTTTTGAGCAATTTCGTCTTTTGTCACTATGTTTTCAAAAAGCCGTCTGCTGCAGAGGCGTCAGAAAGCGTCTATATTAGGGAAAGGGTTAAGGCTTGTTCTCACATACATCGAATCTGGGGCAACCGACTTAGAAAACATCTAGGCAAAACATATTAGAACTCTGTATAACTGGAGAAAAACACCCACAATTATTGAATAAAGTTGGATGCATTGTTGCAAAAGGAGACATTGCTCGAGATGAGCAATGTCTCCGTTTGCCACAATGGTTTTTAAAAAAAAAAAAAATTGTTGAAGAGGAATCAGAAAGCGTCTGTTTGTGGAACATGTTTAACGCAGAATATTTTAGGACCAATTCGTCAGAAAGCGTCGGTTTGTGGGACAGGTTTAAACGCAGAATATTTTAGGACCGATTCGTCAGAAAGCGTCGGTTTGTGGGACAGGTTTAAACGCAGAATATTTTAGGACCGATTCGTCAGAAAGCTTCGGTTTGTGGGACAGGTTTAAACGCAGACTATTTTAGGACCGATTCGTCAGAAAGCGTCGGTTTGTGGGACATGTTTAACGCAGAATATTTTAGGACCGATTCGTCAGAAAGCGTCGGTTTGTGGGACAGGTTTAACGCAGAATATTTTAGGACCAATTCGTCAGAAAGCGTCGGTTTGTGGAACAGGTTTAACGCAGAATATTTTAGGACCGATTCGTCAGAAAGCGTCGGTTTGTGGAACAGGTTTAACGCAGAATATTTTAGGACCAATTCGTCAGAAAGCGTCGGTTTGTGGGACAGGTTTAAACGCAGAATATTTTAGGACCGATTCGTCAGAAAGCGTCGGTTTGTGGGACAGGTTTAACGCAGAATATTTTAGGACCGATTCGTCTGAATTCGGTGGATGAACTAAAACCCAATCAATCAAGGTATGTGCCGTTCATTCGTTGATAAAATCAGGCGTCCCTCGAGACCGCTCTCTATTATCGGAAATACAATTACAGTGAATCCCACCAGATTGCGGGATGTCTTCTGATTCCAATAAATTACTGGATTTAATCGGCGATTCATCTAGGGTTCTAACTTGACTAGACTGGAATTCGTCCATTTATATATTTTGCAAGAGCAAATTTAATTTTCTATGCGATTAAATTTCATTCCAGGGAAATAACTGAAGGTATTAAATTGTTCCTTTGATGTGTTCGTCTTCTGATGCCTTTTGTAGAAGACGATAATTCATTTGAGCTGTCCCACGAGAAAGCCAACAGTGTGGACTCTGCGTAAAGCATCGACCCGGATCAGCCTAAGCATGTCGCGCAGGCTAACCCGATCACACACTTTTCGTCTCATGTGGATTTTCTGTTTCAGGAATCATTACTCTATACCTCTATCCCCCTGAGACGGAATGTGTCGCCCCGAATTAGCCTGTGCATACTGCGCAGGCTGATCTGGGTCGATATATTACATAGAGTCCATTATGTAGGTTATCTCGTGGAACAGCTCATTTGTCGTTTTTCTTCAATACTTTCAAAACTCTGTAAAAACTAAAAAAGTAGATAGCTCCTTTTCCGGGCGCAAAATTATTTTCCATACTTATTTTCTAAGCACGTGGCCCTTCAAAATAGCATGCGAGTTAAAGCAGCATTGTCGGCAATTTAACCCTTTCCAACAACATAAAACAAGCCCGCAGTAGTCGAAAATTAAAGCACTTTTTAACATTTTGAAATCCCAAATTGTATAAAAAAAAAAGTGAAATATGATTTCCAAAACAGATAGCAACCTTTTCTGTCTGTGTAATAAATCATATTGATTTAATCAAGTAAGTGTCTGCGCTTACTCTTTCCACACTTTCGGCAAATCTGAACAAATTATTTTGGAAAAAGCATAGGCAAAATTTTGGCAAACTTCTGGAAAATCTCTATATATGAAAGTGCTATTATTGAATTGTTGAGTTGAAAACATTGTGGCAAATGTAGAGATTACTTTTTGTTTTCGAAAGAATTCTGCTGCAGATGCGCCAGAAAGGGTCTGCACGTTGGGAAGTGTTAATCGTTTTCTCGTAGAATTTAGAAATACAACATCAGTAGGACGAACAAATAAACAAGAACCGTCTTTTAAAACGAATATAGATCACTTCAAAACATTTTGTCTATTTGTATACGCGCATTGGAAGTTTAGAAAATACAGCAATACTAATTTTCGTCTAACCCTTAAATAAACAAATATCAAAGTGTTCACTCTTCAAGAATAATTCGAGACTGAGAATATAATAAAACAAAACTTGTTATGACCCCCAAATACATTATTCTACCTTATCTGACAGATGACTGGTAAACTAGCTTATGTAAACGCCAGTATTGCTCGGACATAGAGATCGCTCGATAGCCTGATAAGCCCCAATGTTTTCTACCCTCAGCAGATAGTAATCAAACAACCATCAGTCACGTGGTTTCTTCGCCACGTTCAAGATATTCTCATCGTCTTATATTTGTGAATTATATTGAATAAGTCGTCTGCTGCATACTTGTTGTGTGCTGGAAAGGGGTTAACCACTTTCCTCATATAAACGCTTTCTGACGCCTCTGCAGCAGACGGCTTTTTGAAAGCATAGTGACAAAAGAAGAAATTCCTCAAAACGAGCGATATCTCCTTTTGCCACAATGTTATCAACTGTTAGTCATAGATTATCCATTCAAGTATAGACATTTTCAATTCAAAATATGTTCGAAGTTGTCTGCTGCAGAATTGTCGTATGCTGGAAGGGTTAAGCATGGCGGTGATTCAGCTAAGATTCGACAAGTAATTGTTCTTGAATAAATGCAGTTTCTAAAAAAAAACCAATTTCCTTCAAGTAATGACTTTATTCGGAGAAAACTTGTTACGCCTTTCCCCGTTGGCTCAGAAATTAGATTACCACAGTGTTACTCTTTCCCAAATACAACACATCTGCAGCAGATGACTGAATGCATCCAGGCAAAAACAAGGAAAAGCACTTTAAATGAAGGTTAAATTACTGAAAAAGTTGAAAACATTGTGTTAAAAGGAGAATTTATACTGTTGTCACAATGTTTTCAAGAGACGTCTGATGCAGAGGCGTCAGAGAGCTTCTGTTTGTGGGAAAGGGTTAAGTTAAGGTATCAACACATATGGAAGACCGGGTCGTTCGCAAGCATGTCCTTTCAACATTTGCGGACAGATAGGACCCCGATTAACCTGTTTAGACATATTAATAAATGATAAGAGCTTCCGCTTTTCATGTTTGGATTGAGTGTTTGGTGTTTCACTACACTTTCAATGATTTTTTCAGTTATATCACGACGTTTCCTAAGTAAGTAAATTACCAGTTCTACTGGTCTATTCATCCTGACACAAGCCAGTATCAGTCGTAATGCTAACATAACTCCACAACCCTGATCGCATCGGAGGGCAGTCTTTACAGTACCACTTGTAAAAGTGTTGTGTATGACCTAGCCGGGGATCAAACCGGCAACCTACCGCAGACGAGGCGGAAGCTCTACTACCACTACACCACAGATCCGTGAGTCTTCGCTGTACTCAGATAAAATAAGACCCCAAATTGTCAGACGCTATTCAGATATTTTACAATAAATCAATATGAACCGTTCCGCGACAAAACCAACATTATGGGCTCTGCGTAAAGTATCGATCCGGATCAGCCTAAGCATGCCGCTCTAGCTCATCCGGACAGACACTTTTCGCCTCCTGTGGATTTTCTTTTTCAGGTATTATTACTCTATACCTCAATGCCCATGAGACGGAATGTGACGCCCCGGATAAGCCTGTTAACAGCTTGTTTCTAATAATTAATTTAAAGCTAGTTTGCAGACGTTTTAACGGTCATTTATTGTCTACGTTAAGGGTTAAAACCCATTGATAGACCATGTAATTAGACGGGTATTCCTCGTTACCTTGCTTATCCTATTTTCACCCTTTCCCACCGATAGACACATGTTGACGCATCTACAGCAGAACACGTTTGAAAATATTCTGACAAAAGCAGAAATTGCTCGAAACGAGTAATTTCTCCTTTTGACACAATGTTTTCAACTTTTTTTTCAGTAATTTTACCTTCTTTTCTAGAGATTGACCATGTCTTGAGTAGATGCTTTCAAAGTCGTCTGCTGCACCTGTGTTGATTGAGGGAAAGGGTAAACGATACGGGTATGTATAATCTTCCATTTAAAGACTTCTGTATTCATCATAGAAACTAGGTCAATGAGAGTATACTTCCATAAGAAATAGTTAAAACAATGCGTAAACGACAAGTTTTCCTTCTTCTTTTGACAATGCTTTAAAAAGTTCTATAAAACGGAAATGTCAAAATATTATATTATATAAGTGCACTTGTAATTAGTGTTTAAGGTGCATGGATTTTTCTTATATATATATCCAGTTTATCAAAACGGCAATCTATAAGTATATAGAAACCATATTCCGAGTCTGCACAAATATCAACCATAACCAAAGCTGTCTTGTGAGCATGTGCAACAGGCGAATTATTATTAGAAAGAAACACATTTAGATGTCTTGAACATATTACAATTGTGTTTGTTTAAAAACACTAAGTAATGACACATCTAAAATGAAATAAATATTCCGATGTTTTAGGTATTTTCAGTTTCTTTATTTTGACTCGCATTTATGTTTTTTTGTTTTATTTACGAAGATAAAACAGTCCCTATTAGCTAGACTGGTATACTTTATTTTACACACTGTAGTCTAATTTGTTTAAATACGCGCACCTGCTTGAAGCAGACTGTTTGTTATGTGTAAATATCGAGATGAAAATGACCTCGAATATTCTCCTTTTAATGGCAATTTTAACTTACTGAATGTTATTTTCATGTTCAAAGAGATGTCTTGATTTGTGAAGAAGGCATTTTATAATGTTTATCCATGTATATCTAAAATATGAAATGTTTCTAAGCTAAAACTGTTGATCGCGTGACTCGCGAATACCAACTGCGTAGATCAATCTCCTTTGCAGAGAGCCGCTCTTTACACTCACTTACAAATAGTAAATCATAGGTGATTTAAAATGTGTATTTGGTTCGAAACAAATGAAGAAAAAAACAAACCGAGATAAAACTAGTTTTAATAGAAAAAATACTTTGAACGAACACTCTCTGCCTATATATATATAAAGAGAGTTTCAAGAACGACACCTCTGCGAATAAGAAAGAATCGGGTCTTTCTTACACAATTATTTCGTCCTTGACAATTTTAAATGTGTCATTTAATTCCCTAAAGGCATATTGCTTCCGATCTGCATATTGTTATGCATCATTGACACAAGGGCGCTCATCATAATATAATTTTAAAACATGAGTAGTTTGTTATTTTCATTTTTTCTGCATAAATCCTTTCCCAGATGCAGACGCATCTTACCGCATCTACAGCAGACACATCTTACCGCATCTACAGCAGACACATCTTACCGCATCTACAGCAGACACATCTTATCGCATCTACAGCAGACACATCTTATCGCATCTACAGCAGACACATCTTACCGCATCTACAGCAGACACATCTTATCGCATCTGCAGCAGACACATCTTACCGCATCTACAGCAGACACATCTTATCGCATCTACAGCAGACACATCTTACCGCATCTACAGCAGACACATCTTATCGCATCTACAGCAGACACATCTTATCGCATCTACAGCAGACACATCGTATCGCATCTACAGCAGACACATCTTACCGCATCTACAGCAGACACATCTTATCGCATCTACAGCAGACACATCTTATCGCATCTACAGCAGACACATCTTACCGCATCTACAGCAGACACATCTTATCGCATCTACAGCAGACACATCTTACCGCATCTACAGCAGACACATCTTACCGCATCTACAGCAGACACATCTTACCGCATCTACAGCAGACGCATCTTATCGCATCTGCAGCAGACACATCTTACCGCATCTACAGCAGACACATCTTATCGCATATACAGCAAACACATCTTATCGCATCTACAGCAGACAAATCTTATCGCATCTACAGCAGACATATCTTACCGCATCTACAGCAGACGCATCTTATCGCATCTGCAGCAGACACATCTTACCGCATCTACAGCAGACACATCTTATCGCATCTACAGCAGACACATCTTATCGCATCTACAGCAGACACATCTTATCGCATCTACAGCAGACACATCTTACCGCATCTACAGCAGACACATCTTATCGCATCTACAGCAGACACATCTTACCGCATCTACAGCAGACACATCTTATCGCATCTACAGCAGACACATATTACCGCATCTACAGCAGACACATCTTATCGCATCTACAGCAGACGCATCTTACCGCATCTACAGCAGAAGCATCTTATCGCATCTACAGCAGACACATCTTATCGCATCTACAGCAGACACATCTTACCGCATCTACAGCAGACACATCTTATCGCATCTACAGCAGACACATCTTATCGCATCTACAGCAGACACATCTTACTGCATCTACAGCAGACACATCTTATCGCATCTGCAGCAGACACATCTTACCGCATCTACAGCAGAAACATCTTATCGCATCTACAGCAGACACATCTTACCGCATCTACAGCAGACACATCTTATCGCATCTACAGCAGACACATCTTATCGCATCTACAGCAGACACATCTTACCGCATCTGCAGCAGACACATCTTATCGCATCTGCAGCAGACACATCTTACCGCATCTACAGCAGACACATCTTATCGCATCTGCAGCAGACACATCTTACCGCATCTACAGCAGACACATCTTATCGCATCTACAGCAGACGCATATTACCGCATCTACAGCAGACACATCTTACCGCATCTACAGCAGACACATCTTATCGCATCTACAGCAGACACATCTTACCGCATCTACAGCAGACGCATCTTACCGCATCTACAGCAGACGCATCTTATCGCATCTACAGCAGACACATCTTATCGCATCTACAGCAGACACATCTTACCGCATCTGCAGCAGACACATCTTACCGCATCTACAGCAGACGCATCTTCAGCAGACACATCTTATCGCATCTACAGCAGACACATCTTACCGCATCTACAGCAGACGCATCTTATCGCATCTACAGCAGACGCATCTTACCGCATCTACAGCAGACACATCTTATCGCATCTACAGCAGACGCATCTTACCGCATCTACAGCAGACCCATCTTATCGCATCTACAGCAGACGCATCTTACCGCATCTACAGCAGACACATCTTACCGCATATACAGCAGACGCATCTTACCGCATCTACAGCAGACACATCTTATCGCATCTACAGCAGACGCATCTTACCGCATCTACAGCAGACACATCTTATCGCATCTACAGCAGACGCATCTTACCGCATCTACAGCAGACACATCTTACCGCATCTGCAGCAGACGAATTTTGGAAACGTTTTGGCTAAAACTGCAAATAGAGTTGGAAACATTGTTGTAAAATGAGAAATTTCTCAAAAATGTTTCCAACTCTATTCAATAAAGTATACTTTCATCAACAGAAATGTCAACATCCCAAGACGTTTTCAAAGTCGTCTGCTGCAGAATTTGTTTTATGTTGGAAAGGAATTAATCGAAAAATATCCGTATATCGAACGGTAATTTCTCTTGAACAATTGGCAATTCAAAGACAGTTCCATTCCTCAAGTCTGCAATTATTTGAAGGCAATGAATAACGCATTGTGTCTACGATATAGCCGAACGTGGTTGCCGCCTTGCTCTTGCAGACACTAGGTGCCATAAACCAATCAACATATGATTATTTCTTGCAGTTATATTAAAGTACGGAGCGAACTGTATAGCCAGCTGTCCGCACTTTGTCTTCTGTTGTTAACGCGCAGCTTCGCCCGAGGCTTTACTGGTCTACTTTAGAAGAAATCGCATATGGCTTGACTGTGGACCTAGATTTAATAGAGACCGCATAGGACTTGACTGTAGGTCTAGATTTAGAAGAGACCGCTTAGGGCTTGACTGTGGACCTATATTTAGAAGAGACCACATAGGGATTGACTGTCGGCCTAGATTTAGAAGAGACCGCCTAGGGCTTGACTGTGGACCTATATTTAGAAAAGACCGCATAGGGCTTGACTGTCAGCCTAGATTTAGAAGAGACCGCCAAGGTTTTGAATGTTGGCCTAGATTTAGAAGAGACCGCCTAGAACTTGACCGTCGGCCTGCATTTAAAAAAAGACCGCCTCGGGCTTGACTGTCGGCCTAGATTTAGAAAAGAACGTTAAGTGCTTGACCGGCGGCCTAGATTTAGAAGATAACGTACATGGTTTAACTGTGGGCCTAGATTTATAAGGGACAGCGTAGTGCTTGACTGGCGGCCTAGATTTAGAAAAGACCGCCTAGGGCTTGAATGATGGCCTATATTTAGATGAGATCGCACAGGACTTGACTGTCGGCCTAGATTTAGAAGAGAACGCGTAGGGCTTGCCTGTCGGCCTGCATTTAGAAGAGACCGCCTAGGATTTGAATGTCGGCCTATATTTAGAAAAGACCGCCTAGGGATTGGCGGCCTAGATGTGACCTTTCCAATTTTCAAAAATGATTTATTGCATTGTTCGATTAGACTCCATCGGGAAACTGATGTGAACAAAAACACAGACATAACGAATCACGCTTTAACCCTTTCCTACATACAACTATTCTGCAGCAGACGACTTTGAAAATGTCAATCATTGTATAATTACTGAAAAGAGTAGAAACCATTGTGACAAAAGGAGAATTAGGGTGGGATAGATACAATTAAATATTGTTTTTCAAATGTCTCTCTTTTTTTTTTTTGACACTATTTGAAACACTAACATGTGGATGTATTAGGGCCAGGATCAAAGTATTCCTCTCTGCAGAATACTCTTTTAAGATTGTAGCATACAACGTTTTGAAAACAATTGGGAATCAGGAGAGACTGCTTCATTCTGCTGACACTACCACGTGGTCTATTAGGTCAAATTACGCCAAATACATCCGCTGTCATGCTGATCTACACCCAAATAGTCCCTTAAAAAAACCTTTATTTGCATAGAAATGAGTGTGTACCACTAGAATGCATGAAATATATGACATTGAGTTTAAATCTATTGTAAATGTGTATAGGATGCACTGGTGATTGATTTTATCACTTTTAGTATTTTGACCTTGTAGAGAATGCTAAACACCGGTTTTGTCCGGGCCCGATTTGGTCCGGGCCCGATTTGGTCCAAAATGACGGGAACCATTTTCGTATGGTGAATTCTTTCTTGCAGAATGCATAATGCATGGCCCCCTATTTTCTTTGGATTTCTTTGAAGCTTAGAGGTAACTCTTTTCAATGATATATGGTGTTCTACATGAGAAACGCTTAGAAAATGTGACAATTGAGGGCTGAAACTAGTCGATTTACATGGAAACAAAGATTGAATGTATGTGGTGTATTGTGACCTATTGTCACTGGCAGTTTTGGAGAACGCTCTGGGAAACCTCTGAAAATGAAGCTGTACAGTAAAAGCAGACGTTTGTAAAGAACATACCGGAAAACCCGGTAAATAATTACATCAGTACAAAATGAAGATTTATCTGAATGATACCATTTCACTATTTCAGACGGTTTTTAACACCGCTGTCACCTACGTCTTATGAAAGATATCGTAGAAAATAGAAATGGAGAAAATGCTCCAAGCAAACTGTTTCTCCCTTTTCTAAGACATATTCAAATATGTTTTAAAATAAAGAAATCTGAATTTCAGGTGTTATATCTTTCTTCAAACATTTTTTTTTAAATCTCCTCAAATTATATATGAGCCATTCCACAAGAAAACCAACATTATTGACTTTGCGTAAAGTATCGACTCGGATCAGCATAAGCATGCCACGCAGGCTAATCCGGACAGACACTTTTCGCCTTCTGTGGATTTTCTGTTTCAGGAATAATTACTCCATACCTCGATCCCCCTGAGACGGAATGTATCGGCCCGGATTAGCCTGCGCGGACTGCGCAGGCTGATCTGGGTCGATACATTACGCAGATTCAATAATGTTGGTTTTCTCGTGGAACGGCTCATATATATACTGTTTGTAGATAGACTTAGTCCAATTCATACTACTTTAACCCTTTCACAAATATACCGAATCAGCAGCAGACTGCTTTGGAACATATCTGGTAAAATATGGAAACTTTCTATAAATGAAGGAACAATTATTGAATTAAGTTGAAAATATTAATGCCAATTTGAGAAATTGCTCATCGCGAGCAAATGTCTGCATTTGTCACATTATTTTCATAAGTTGTCTGCTGCAGCGTTTTCTAAAGGCGTCTACATGTGGGAGAGCATTAATCGTTTCTATCATAACGACATATGAGCCGTCCCGCGAGAAAACCAACAGTATTGCCTCTGCGTAATGTATCGACCTAGATCAGCCTGCGCAGTCCGCGAAGACTGATCCGGGCCGACATATTCCGTCTCAGGGGGATAGAGGTAATAGAGTAATGATTTCTGAAACATAAAATCAACAGGAGGCGAAAAGTGTATGTCCGGGTTAGCCTGGGCGGCATGCTTAGGCTGATCCGGGGCGATACTTTACGCAGAGTCCACAGAGTTGGTTTTCTCGCGAGACGGCTCATAAACCTCTTTCTAATTAAATCTGGCAGATACTCTTTGTTTCAAAATGAATAATAGACATTAAACAGATACTGTCAGTTAGTTATGACGGATCTAAAAACTATGTTATTAAAAGTTTATAAGATAATAACGTCTTTAGAAGATCAAAGTTGACGTTATATTAAGTGTTATGTTTTAATCGTTGCTATGCGACACACGTAATGTGACGCCTCTGCAGCGGACGACATTTATTTAAACACTGTGATTAAAAAAGTTATTGCTCAATTTATCATTTTCCATGCAGCATTTTCAATTTTGTGTTGATCATATCAGATGGATGGGTTACGCTTATACGCAATATGAGTCGTTCCACGAGAAACCCTACAGAACTACCTCGTAATGTATCGATTCAGATCAGGCTCCAGATCAGCCTCAAGATCAGTCTGCTCAGTCCGCGCATGCTAATCCGGACAGACACATTCCGTCACAGGGGGGGGATAGAGGTATATATATGAGCCGTTGCACGTGAAAACCAACATTATGGCCGCTGCGTAATGTATCGACCCAAATCTGGGCCGACACATTCCGTCTCATGGGGATAAAAGGTATAGAGTAATGATTCCGGAAACAGAAAATCCACGGGAGGCGAAAAGTGTCTGTCCGGGTAAGCCTGCACGGCATGCTTAGGCTGATCCGGGTCGATACTTTAAGCAGAGTCCACACTTTTGGTTTTCTCGTAATTCAGCAAACAATTCTGGAAGTCGTTGTAACACATACCATTGCTTAACAATGAGCAGTTTCTCCTTTTGTCACTGTATTTTTCAACTTAACTAGATGATTTCGAAGCCGTCTGCTGCATATTTGTTAAAATGTGGTGAAGGGTGAAGCTATACACCTATCTCAGATAAAATTGAAAAAATCATTAATAACGCGAACCATTAACATTAACGCGTTACGGCTTCTTTCACAATGTGACAAATGATGGAAAATGACAAATACTTAACCCTTTCCATCATACGACAATTCTGCAGCAGACGACTTTGAACGTATTTTGTCAAAACTTAGAAAACCTCCATAGTTGAATGGATAACCTATGACAAAAAGTGGAAAACATTGTGGCAAAAAGGAGAAATTGCTGTCTCAGGATCATTACTCAATACCTCTATCTCCCTGAGACGGAATGTGTTGGCCCGGATTAGCCTGCGCGGAATGCGCAGGTTGGTCTGAGTCGATACATTGAGCAGTGTTAGTTTTCATGTGGAACGGCTTTTATGATGAAATATGACTCATTAAGTATACCCATTTGTTCATGCCAAACCTAGATGTTCCGGTATCTTTGTTGGTAACACCAAAGGTTGCTAGTGAAGAGAAACCGTACAGAACAGAACATATTGTATTAGCTTATAAAACATAGATGTACATCGTCCTTCAAAACAGTCATTTACTGTATTAAAGCAGATACAAATAGTCAAGAGGTCGAGTCTTCGATCTTGTATCGGCCATTAATTCTTGCCGATGACCTGCACAACTGTTAATGGGAATAACATCATCCTTCTAATACTGAGTCTATGAATATATATTAACCCTTTCAACGAAATAGACGCTTGCTAACACATTTAAAGGCGACTTTATATCTAAAACATTGTGGCAAATGAGATAGCTCTTCTTTTGCCACCATGTTTTCATCTGTATTAAATAATTATTCTTTCAATTTTTTTTTTTTTTTTTTAAACACATATTTTCAAAATCGTCTGTTGTAGAATTGTTGTATGTGGGAAAGGGTCTATAAATCAGAGTTTATTTCAGCATTGTATCTATGGCAAATGATTCGAAACTATTCGCAGCTGTTATCGTGTTAGGCCACTAATGTGACGTCCAGTCAAACATATAATGCAATAAGGCTAAAATTTAACAAATCCAACTGCCCATACACATATTTGCTATTCATAAAATACGCATAACGGGGCGATTTGTTCGATTCCTAGAAAATTAAGTGTCTCCCGTATTGAAACTTATAAAAAGAACACCTCTCATTCTATGATCTTGAAATGTTAAAACATTGTCCTCAATAAAACATTTGGTTGTTAATGGACAATTTTATCTGATAATGGCCATTTTCTTTTACGAAAACAAAGCAATGAAAGAACTGATAGAGGGCGATGAATACGATATGTACAATCATTGGTTTGATTTAAATGTAACTCCGTTTTCACCAATATTTCGGTCATGTCACAGCGGCCAGTTCACCTACCCGTTTGTTTTCTGTCTTTCTCACAACAGTATTTCCAGGCAACTGGTTGCTTTTTTACATAGACCCGCTTTGGTGAAAAACAAATGATGGGTATCGCGTTGACCTTTGCTAATGAAAATATAATTATTGAAAATAGAGTTGGAAACATTATTGCAAAAGAAGAAATTGCTCATAATAACCAATTTCTCATTTTTGAAACAATGTTTTCAAAAGTCGTCTGATGCGAAGGAGTCATATGTCGTCTGAATGTGGAAAAGTGTTAACTTTGATGTCCGACTGACAGATGTATAACTAACTCTCAACGCATTTGATTAATTCATTTAGTATTTTACAGAACGATTGTTTTGCCGTCGGATTACGAGGATAAATGAGCGCCAGGTTAAACCTTTCCCCCACATACAACACATCTGCAGCAGACGACTTTGAAAACATCGTGACAAAAACCTGAACAAATCTCCATGAAGTATATCTTAATTGTTAAATAAAGTTGAAAACATTGTGGCTCATCATGGGCAAATTTCACCTTTGGCTACAATGTTTTCAAAAGTCGTCTGCTGCTATTGCGTCAAAATGCGCCTGCAGATTAGAAAGGGTTAAAATCTGATATCTTAAAGAGGCAGTTTTAACGTTTTATTTGAGACAAGAAATTAACAAGCCGTGCCAACCAATTTACCTAAGCATGTTTTTCGAACACGTGGTGCGGTAAATAATTCACTATGGGCATCTGAACACAGGGGCGTGGCTCCCCTTATGCACTGTAGGCACGTGCCTACACATTTTTTTCTAAAAATACCCCCAAAATACAGCTGCAGCGATACACATCTGCGTAATGTGTCGACCAGATCAGTCTGCGCTGTCCGCGCAGACTGATCCGGCCGACACATTCCGTCTAACGGGGGAATAGATAGTGTAGTGATTCCTGAAACAGAAAATCCACAGGAGGCGAAAAGTGTATATCCGGGTACGCCTGTGTGACATGCTCAGGCTGATCCGGGTCGATACTTTACGCAGAGTCCACAATGTTGATTTTCTGAGGAGACGGCCTACACATTGATTATTGCCAAGCTACGCCCCTGGAACATATTAAATTGGCAGATGCTATATTGTAAAGAATTCTAACTTCATGATTCTCTTACCTAAGTATATACCGGTATTATTCTCAACCTTTCGACGTGGGTAACTTTATACTAGCAGTCAACTGAGATGTTCTGAACTATTTTATTATATCTAAAGATTCATTAAGTCCACGACAGCAAATTTCTTTGAATACTTAGGTTCTCGAATTTCGGAGACCCGAATATATAGTTCAACTGTATCTACTGATCATAA
Source organism: Serripes groenlandicus (assembly GCA_031761405.1). Lineage (NCBI taxonomy): Eukaryota > Metazoa > Mollusca > Bivalvia > Cardiida > Cardiidae > Serripes > Serripes groenlandicus. The sequence goes on along the minus strand of JASEVX010000004.1, from coordinate 57,811,629 downwards.
CTCATTCCTTTTCTATGGTACTTGACTTTAACAATGTATGGAGTACCACAAGTGTATGTTCATTAACATTCTTTGCTACTTAATCAAACTGACCTCCGAATAAAAATGTCATAACTCAAGTTTAAGATTTAATACGGTCATGCTTTTCAAAGTAAATTATTTTTGTGTTTGGGAATAGGTTTTTTTAAATCAACACTTTACTCTCTGGATGAATTTGTTTGTCAATCTGGTGGTACTAACATATTTATTTACGTCTTCGATTAAAATTTAGCTAGAATAGAGGCATTTCGGAAAACTGCGATGTGTTTGCAGGGATCATTGAACTGAAGCTGCACATCACATTTACCTTTATTCAAAGCTCAAGATAATGGGCATTTTTCGTGTTGTGAAATCCTTATTTGTCACTCAAAACCAATGTTGTAGGTACTCAAACGAATCGTCTCAGTGAGACGATTCGTTTGAGTACCCACAACATAGGGTTTGGTTGGGTAATAAGATAAATATTTTGGGAAAAATACCAGTTCACTCCTCCTTATCTGTCCTCTACCTTTATGTTTATGCCACCATTTTTGACAAAAACGTGAAAGGACGTCACATGCATTATAGAGAGAATCGCTATCCATTTTAATGGGCATAAGATGATGAAATAACTAGCTAATGACATTCCCCGATTTGCTTTTTTTTTCATGCGCATACGATGGTGAAATAGCAAGCTATTGAAATTCCCTTAGTTTCTGTGAATTGGATAATAAAAATGACCTTTCGCATTCATTGATTTGGCAAAGACTAACTTCTGTGGTGTAAAACAGATTAAACCTTTACCACATGTAACACATCTCTATTAACCCTTTCCCACATACAAAAAATCTGCAGCAGACGACATTGAAAACATATTGACAAAAACTTGAAAAATCTCCATAAAATATAGCTTAAATGTTAAATAAAGTTGAAATCCTTTGGCCACAATGTTTTCAAAAGTCGTCTGCTGCTATTCCGTCAAAATGCGTCTGAAGGTGGGAAACGGTTAATGAAAGCATACTAATTAAATACGGTTGAAACATTGAAACATTGTGCCAAAAGGAGAAATTGTTTCTTTTTTTCTTTTTATCACAACGTTTTCAAAATCGTCTGCTGTAGTGGCGTCAGAAACCGTCTGCATGTGGGATAGGTTAAAAAGGAAATGCTATTTTTTTTTAATTATTAAAACTTCCGTTTTCCCTATTAGGAAATCGCAATACAACATATAATTAAGTTATCAACATGTTTATTCTTTATCTGCATTGATTTCTATACTAATTACTATGGCATTAAAAAATAAATAGAAAAAAAATATTGATTAATTGTTTCTTTTTCTTTCATTTTATGCCGTTTTCAACACCTTTTCAAGCATATCAAGAACATAAAACATAGAACATATTTATTGATTTTAAACATACATACGATATTTCGAATCAAAATACAATAAATTCAAGGAGGTCAGATCACCTACCCACTTATTTCTTGGTTTTATCACACCAGTACTCCACAGAAGTGCAACTGGCTGCTTTTCCACTTAGAATGTTAGCCTATTGGTAAAAGACGAATAAACTTTGTCTCATTTACTTTTTGTCAGACGTCATACAGGAATGTAGAGTATACAGAGCCCTTTAGTTCTAGATTCCTGTATTAAGCAGGAATGTAGAGTATACAGGGTCCTTTAGTTCTAGATTCCTGTATTGATCAGGAATGTAGAGTATACAGGGTCCTTTAGTTCTAGATTCCTGTATTAAGTAGGAATGTAGAGTATACAGGGTCCTTTAGTTCTAGATTCCTGTATTAAGTAGGAATGTAGAGTATACAGGGTCCTTTAGTTCTAGATTCCTGTATTGAGCAGGAATGTAGAGTATACAGGGTCCTTTAGTTCTAGATTCCGGTATTAATGAGGAATGTAGAGTATACAGGGCTATTTAGTTCTAGATTCCTGTATTAAGCAGGAATGTAGAGTATACAGTGTCCTTTAGTTCTAGATTCCGATATTAAGCAGGAATATAGATTATACAGGGTCCTTTAGTTCTAGATTCCTGTATTGAGCAGGAATGTAGAGTATACAGGGTCCTTTAGTTCTAGATTCCTGTATTAAGCAGGAATGTAGATTATACAGGGTCCTTTAGTTCTAGATTCCTGTATTGAGCAGGAATGTAGATTATACAGGGTCCTTTAGTTCTAGATTCCTGTATTGAGCAGGAATGTAGAGTATACAGGGTCCTTTAGTTCTAGATTCCTGTATTAAGCAGGAATGTAGATTATACAGGGTCCTTTAGTTCTAGATTCCTGTATTGAGCAGGAATGTAGAGTATACAGGGTCCTTTAGTTCTAGATTCCTGTATTAAGCAGGAATGTAGATTATACAGGGGCCTTTAGTTCTAGATTCCTGTATTGAGCAGGAATGTAGAGTATACAGGGCCCTTAAGTTCTAGATTCCTGTATTGAGTAGGAATGTAGAGTATACATGCCCCTTTAGTTCTAGATTCCTGTATTAAGCAGGAATGTAGAGTATACAGGGTCCTTTAGTTCTAGATTTCTGTATTGAGAAGGAATGTAGAGTATAAAGGCCCCTTAAGTTCTAGATTCCTGTATGAAGCATGAAAGTAGAATATACAGGGCCCTTAAGTTCTAGATTCCTATATTGAGCAGGAATGTAGAGTATACAGGGCCCTTAAGTTCTAGATTCCTGTATTAAGCAGGAATGTAGAGTATACAGGGTTCTTTAGTTCTAGATTCATGTATTAAGTAGGAATGTAGAGTATACAGGGCCCTTAAGTTCTAGATTCCTATATTGAGCAGGAATGTAGAGTATACAGGGCCCTCAAGTTCTAGATTACTGTATTAAGCAGGAATGTAGAGTATACAGGGTTCTTTAGTTCTAGATTCCTGTATTAAGTAGGAATGTAGAGTATACAGGGCCCTTAAGTTCTAGATTCCTGTATTAAGCAGGAATGTAGAGTGTACAGGGTCATTTAGTTCTAGATTCCTGTGTTAAGTAGGAATGTAGAGTATTCAGGGCCCTTTAGTTCTAGATTCTGGTATTAAGCAGGAATGTAGAGTATACAGGGTCCTTTAGTTCTAGATTCCTGTATTAAGCAGGAATGTAGAGTATACAGGGCCCTTAAGTTCTAGATTCCTATATTGAGCAGGAATGTAGAGTATACAGGGTTCTTTAGTTCTAGATTCCTATATTAAGTAGGAATGTAGAGTATACAGGGCCCTTAAGTTCTAGATTCCTGTATTGAGCAGTAATGTAGAGTATACAGGGCCCTTTAGTTCTAGATTCCTGTATTAAGCGGGAATGTAGAGTAAACAGGGCCCTTTAGTTCTATATTCCTGAATTGGGGAAGTATTTTTCTAAAACAAATTAACTATCTTGAATGATTTACATTCGACTTTGTGTATATTTCATGCTTATTGTAATTAATTATATGTTTTTCTGTAGTGTATCTACGGGTCTTCCCCCAAGTTCGTGAACAGAAACATTAAAACAAGCATACTGCGACGATGGTTCTCTCTTGTCTCTACTCTCACGACACCGCACGAATAATGAAACAAGCTATCGAGTTGTCGCGAGAACAGCGTCAAATTCACTTGAATATTTCTTCTCCTCGTGTAAAAGTACGGGAAACGGAAGTTGTAATGGCTATGTGAAGTGCTCTATGGTTGGTCGATATTTGGTCTGGTCCGGATTTTTAGCCAATCAGCCATCAGGTAATAGGAAATCATTTCTTTTTGTGTCGATATATTTAATTTTGACGTGTCTGTGTTTTTCGCGGAAATGGTACCCCTTACGGCAACTTAAATATTAAGAAACGAAGAGACGGATCAAAAATCGGGACGATCATTCGATGTAGCAACTGATGGGCTACACAACGCACACCGAGTAGTTTCTAAATTCGAAAAACTGTGGGAGGAGATAGTTTTCGCAGGAAAAGCGTATTTTCGCCCGTTTCCATAGCAACGGTGGTTTATATGGCAATCATACTACAAAAGGAACAACTAGAGCCTAGACCCTTCATCCCTACCAAGTTTGGTCGAAATCCGTTGAATAGTTTTGGCGCTACGCTTGCCACAAACAAACAAACAAACGGACAGAAACGAAGACCGACTTTAAGGGTCTCTAGAAGAGAGAACGAATAAACTACATTGTCGAGTACTAATTGAATCATAAGACACCAGAAAATAGTTACACACTTCTCAATTGACTGATAATACAAAGTCATGGGAGAACAGAACTAAAATAATGACGACAGGAACTAAGGTAGATTACGAAGTTGGAAGGCTCTACGATATATAAAACTATGGTTTTGTTGTTTGACTAGAAACGTCAATGAAATATCGTCATAATAAAAGAGTCGCGATTAGGCCAACATGATACAACAGATACTGAATTACTTGTAAATGACCTTTGGGGTGGATGAACCCTTTCCCACGTACAATAAATCTGTATCGCAGGCGACTTTGAAAACATCCTAGCAACACATTGAAAATTCTCACAAAAAAGGGAGTTTAATTATTAAATAGAGTTGAAAACAACGTGGCTAATGGAGAGATTATTCATAATGATCAATTTCTCCATTTTTTTTGTTTTTTTGTTATATGAGGTAAACGGTTAAAGGACAACTTTTTCCTAATATCGTCTCCTCTACTTTTATATGTGGGATTGTGTTAACAACTCTTTTACAAATGAAATAGTCCAAAAGGTAGATGGGAAACGTGTCACCTATTTTATTTAAAAAATAAAAGGATTTCCTTTTGAACAACGTGAAGCAGTAGAAATAAAGATGTAATGTAATATTGTGGCAAAAGAAGAAAAGAAGAAATTGCCCGATGATGAGGAATTTCCGCTTTTGGGACAATGTTTTTAATTCTATTAAAAATATCCTATCATATATGAGCCGTCCCGCGAGAAAACTGTGGACTCTGCGTAAAGTATCGACCCGGATCAGTCTAAACATATGGCAATGACTTTTGTTAAAGGTACGATCAACGGTATTGTATGGCAATGACTTATGTTAAAGGTACAATCAACGGTATTGTATGGCAATGACTTATGTTAAAGGTACACTCAACGGTATTGTATGGCAATGACTTTTGTTAAAGGTACGATCAACGGTATTGTATGGCAATGACTCTTGTTACAGGTACAATCAACGGTATTGTATGGCAATGACTTTTGTTAAAGGTACGATCAACGGTATTGTATAGCAATGACTTTTGTAAAAGGTACGATCAACGGTATTGTATGGCAATGACTTTTGTTAAAGGTACGATCAACGGTATTGTATGACAATGACTTATGTTAAAGGTACAGTCAACAGTATTGTATGGCAATGACTTTTGATAAAGGTACGATCAACGGTATTGTTTGGCAATGACTTTTGTTAAAGGTACGATCAACGGTATTGTATAGCAATGACTTTTGTAAAAGGTACAATCAACGGTATTGTATGGCAATGACTATTGTTAAAGGTACGATCAACGGTATTGTATAGCAATGACTTTTGTTAAAGGTACGATCAATGGTATTGTATTGTATTGCAATGACTTTTGTTAAAGTTACAATCAACGGTATTGTATGGCAATGACTTTTGTTAAAGTAACAATCAACGATATTGTATGGAAATGACATTTGTTACAGTTACAATCAACGGTATTGTATAGCAATGACTTTTGTTAAAGTTACACTCAATGGTATTGTATGGCAATGCCTTTTAGTTAAAGTTACAATCAACGGTATTGTATGGCAATGAGTTTTGTTAAAGATACACTCAACGGTATTGTATGACAATGACTTTGTTTCGGTTATCATTATTTGCAAGTTTTATTAAAACAGAGATAAACTTAGCGATTTTTCTAATAACTATAATGTCTTTTCTTTTGAGTTAATTCTTTTTCTAATAACTATAATGTCTTCACTTTTGAGTAAATTATGAAAGCTTCTCAAATCATCTCTCCCATTGTATATTGTACCATGAATACAATAATGACTGTCTTTCTGTACCAAACTTATCACACTGAACGAAGACATGGTATTCATTTTCAACTATCACACTATCTTTAGAGAGCAAGCAATAGGAACATATTAGTCATTCAGACGATTTGTTGCATGTGGGAAAGGGTTAGGGAGTGATTCAATCTATAGGCTCCACTAAGGTTACATTCATTAACCCTTTTCCTCATATAGACGTTTTCGGACGCCTCTGCAGCAGACGGCATTTTGAAAACATAGCGACAAAAGAAGAAATTGCACAAATCGTGCAATTTCTCCTTTTGCCACAATGTTTTCCTCTTTTTGTTATCCATTTAATTATGCAGATTTTCTATGTTTTGACAAAATACGTTCAAAGTCGTCTGCTGCAGAATTGTCGTATGAGGGAAAGGGTTAAAGTGTCTCGTAAAAAGGTCAATTCCCCTCTTGAACTCCTTCCACGAGTGTTTATCCTTCTATTTTGTTTTACCCTTTTCCCACATACAGACAATTTCTGACGCAGCTGAAACAGTCGACTTTTGAAAACATTGTAGCAAAAGAAAGAAGTTGCTCATCATGAGCAATTTCTCCGTTTGTCACAATGTTTTAAACAATGGTCAATAATTAAACTTTCATTTGTAGATAGTCTTCGTGTTTTGTCTATATGCTTTCAAAGTTGTCTGCTACAGATTTGTTGCGTTTCAATCAATTCCATCAAGTAGTTTATGAGTTCTGCTCTGGACAAGGTTTACACTATTAAAATATTGAACAAGGGTAGATAACTTTGCAACAAAGTGGTCCAGAGTTATAATTCTTGCAAGGTGCACAACTTCACATTGCCATCTATCTATGTTCAAAGTTTCAATATTATCTGACAATTCGTTCACAAGATATCGCAACTTATTCATTTCACATCGATTGTCAAGCATATCGGTTCAACTTATACCAATCAATCCATGTCTGTGTCCTACATACCCAACCATTACTAAATTACAGTCGGAATTTGACTCTGTTTGCTGCAGGTGACGTTTGAAAACATCGTGAGAAAAACAGAAACTCTTCAACACGAGAATTACTTAATTATCCCGTAATGTTTTCAATTATATATCAATAGCATACTTCAAAATTGCCAGAAATATTTTTCTCGCACATTTCAAACCAGACCATTATAAACCCTTTCCAATATAAAACAAATCTGAAGCAGACGACTTTGCAAACGTCTAAACGAAAATATCTACAAATGAAAGTATTATTATTATTGACTTAATTTAATAACAGTGTGGCAAATGGAGAAATTGCTCATCATGAGCAATTTCTCCTTTAGCCACAATGCTTTCAAAAGTCGTCTGCTGCAGATGCGTAAAAATGTGTTAACATGTGGGAAAGGGATTAAATATAATATTTAGAACGCTGCTTACTTAGATGCAAAGAAGGATTCCGAACATTGCGACATCGCTCAACGGTCGGAATTAACGCCTTTATCGGTTATCTAGACACAAATGTGCCTTAAATGTATGTAGGACGGCAAACTACTCAATCCAGGAGCCTGAGACACTCCACAATGATAAGACTATGGCATTGATTAGTTACAATTCCTGTTGAAAGACTAACAAAGAAAGTGTTTCCCTGGGACTATGACCACCCTCGCAGTTGGTGTTCAGATATCAAAAAAATCTTTGAAAATCTAATCCTCAATAACCTGTACCAAAGTCGTCAATCTATGGGTGGTAAATCATTACCTTTTTTACGACATACGTTACAGACATAGTGACAGATGATCTACTAGTATGTGCAATGTACAGAAAATCTTCAAGTGCAACCGAAATTAAGAACATACAGAGACCTAAAAACTAAGCAAATGAGAACTCATCTTAACATGTAATGTATCACACATGGTGGAAACTGAATACCATTCTTGTTTGAACGTAGCAATAATTGGCACTTAAGACTTGTATTTTATAATTAGGTTAGTAAAAAAAAAAGTATGCCTGACGTTTTAGATAAGACATTTGCCCAACGACTTAAATGCATGCTTTCTGATAACAGACTCATAAAGAAATCTGCTATATACATACAAGATTGTTATTTAAAAAGATCAGTAATAAATTATACCGTTTAATCAAGTTTAATGTGTATTTATTTTTATAATTATTATATTATCATTTATTATCACTTCATTTTAGAACTTATATTTATTTTCAATTTAATTATATTGATTCATTTCTAGTGATTCATAAGCCATTTGTGTATGGCTGGGAAGTACCCTTAATATGTACAAGTATTGCCTACACATGTGAATTTTAAACTGTTATGTTAAGCAATTGTATATATTTATTACGTGTTTTACGTGTCACTTAACTCTTTCAGCGCCGAATTGTTTAAAGTAGACTCTTCCATCTTTAAAATTGAGCGTCTCCATTTCTCATGTAATAAAAGTTTGGTCTATTTTGATAAATAAAAGGCAAACAATGCTGATTCCAGGTGAGACAGCTCGTCACGAGCTGACTCACCTGGAATCAGCATTGTTTGCAAAAACCTCAATATTGCCTTTGGCGCTGAAAGGGTTAAATAAAATATAAAACTACTATATCCCCACTGCAATGAAACTGGAAATGTGAAACGCTATGAAGACAACAACGAGTGGGATAATATGGGACAATTTTCAGAAAGGTGTACTTTGCAAAACCAAATTCAGCATCTCCGGGCAAGTTTTACCTTTCTGTGACGCTATGTCGTCTATCAAACTAATAATTTACACTGCTTGTACATTATATGAGCATGTCAGTGCAAAAAAAACCAATGTAAGCTTAGATGAGCATGTACAGCTGCTAAGTCTCAGTATAATCTACACAAATTGACAGAAGCTTGTATCAGTAACATCGGAACAGTGTATATCTCGATAACTCATTGGGGAGGCACTGGCTGATCTGATCTGCACTGGTCGAAAAATACCAATCATTGTACCTTGTATATGGACTGGCTGATTTTAATACTATAATCCTGTCCGTGTATTATACAAGGGAAGATACAAGGGAAGATATAAGGCATATATATATATATATATATATATATATATGAGCCATTCCATGAGAAAACCAACATTATTGACTCTGCGTAATGTATCGACACGGATCAGCCTAAGCATACCGCGCAGGCTTACCCTGATAGATACTTTTCGCCTCCTGTGGATTGTCTGTTTCAGAAATCATTACTCTTTACCTCTATCGCCCTGAGACGGAATGTGTCGGTCCGGATTAGCCTGCGCGGACTGCGCAGGCTGATCTGGATCGATACATTACGCAGAGTCAATAATGTTGGTTTTCTCGTGGAACGGCTCATATATATATATATGAATAATTCGATTTATAAATTCCATACATTACGCAGAGTCAATAATGTTGGTTTTCTCGTGGAACGGCTCATATATATATATGAATAATTCGATTTATAAATTCCATACAGAACTGAGATCCAGTCATAAAAGGGAAACCATCCTCGCATAGGTTACTTCTCCAGAGTTCTGGGTTGGTTTTGTTTAATTTGTGTTTCACGCCGTTTAGAACATTATTGCAGACACAAGTATATCACAGCGACAGTTCACTTATTCATGATTCCTGTGTAAACAAACCAGTACTATGGTGGAAAATGTGTCTTGTCCAAGGGCACTCTATCTTGACCGCTGCGACTGGGGATCGAACCGGGACGCCTGTTTCCAAATCCCACGACGCTAATCACTCGGCGGGGGCAGATTCCTTCGTGGATTATTGTACATATAGAAGAGAATTTGTAAAATGAACAGGCACGAATAGACCGTGTCTGCCTATTTTCGAGTGCACTGGACCGAATGATGCTTGTGCTGGTCCGTAATCAAGTAGTCTATATATATGTTAGCCGGCGTTCCACTAGAAAACCAACATTATGGACTCTGCGTAATGCATCGACCAAGATCAGCCTGCACATTCTCAGAGGGGTAGGGGTATAGAGGAATGATTCTTGAAACAAAATCAACAAGAGGCAAAGTGTCTGTCCAGGTTAGCATGCAGGGCATGCTTAGACTGATCAGGGTAAACACTTTACGAAGAGTCCACAATGTTGGTTTTCTCGCGGAACGGCTCATACCAATATATCTGCGTAATGTATCGACCAGATCAGCCTGCGCTGTCCGCGCAGACTGATCCGGCCGACACATTCCGTCTAAGGGGGGGATAGATAGAGTAGTGATTCCTGAAACAGAAAATCCACAGGAGGCGAAAAGTGTCTGTCCGGGTTAGCATGCAGGGCATGCTTAGACTGATCAGGGTAAACACTTTACGAAGAGTCCACAATGTTGGTTTTCTCGTGGAACGGCTCATATTATCGCTGTAATAATTTAACTGAAAATCCTTTGAAAGCGACATAAAATCATACATCTTCAATAAATGTAAGAAAATCATTTATGTTTGAGGCCCTCTCATGGAAGATTGACTTACATACACGTACTATGTCGAATGAGTGTCCTCTCTAAAAGTCACACCGAAGCCGGAGCCAACACGGAAAACCCCGGATTAACACGGAACACCCCGGATCAAGAGATATTTTGATCCGGAATGATCCAGGGTGAAATTCAGTCGCATAACATCGTCACACCTGACCAGCCCGGACCCAACACGGCACCATAACTGATGGACACGGATCAACACTGAGCCAACACGGATCTGACCACGTTACCACCACGGCAGCGCCACGGACAGTCCCGGAATGGCCCGGATCATCCCGGACCAACCCGGATCAGATTCGGACTGTCCCGGACCCAGCACGAACCGTCCCAGACCCAACACGATATGCCGGATCGCCAAGGATCACTACGGACCTTCCCGGAGATAACACGGTCGCTACACGGACCGTCCCGGACTACCCCGGATTGAAAATACTCCCGGACTGTCCTGGACTGTAACGGATTATCCCGGATAAGCCCGGACCCAACGCGGATCCAACACGGATCTGACCCCAGATCGGCAGAATTTCAATCTGGGACAGTTCGGTAGGTCGTAGGGACTGGGGCTTTAAATAAAGCCTTTATTATCATTATTATTACTATTATTATTATCATTAGTATTACTATCATTAATCAGCATGCTCGTCATGTTATTTTCAGTGTTTGCTGCATCACGTCACTTCATTATCATGTCAGCGTGATTTATGTGCTTGCACACGGTTAGTGCGATGTTTTGGAATAAGTCGTCTGTTTCATAAACTTCAAAATAGATTTTAACCTGACAAAACCTCGTTACATGACAGTAAAATGTTGCATTTTCATTTATTAATGTGTATCCGTTTCCCTCATACAGTCGCTTTCGGACACATCTGCAGCAGACGACTTTTTGAAAACATAGTGACAAAAGAAGAAATTGCTCAAAACGAGCAATTTCTCCTTTTGCCACAATGTTTTCCACTTTTAGTCATAGGTTATCCATTCAATTAAAGAGATTTTCTATGTTTTGACAAAATATGTTCAAAGCCGTCTGCTGCAGAATTGTCGTATGAGGGAAAGGGTAAATGTGTGTCCCTTTACCACATACACACGCTTTCGGACACATCTGAAGCTGACGTATTTTGATATCATTGTGGCAAATGGAGAAATTAGAATAGTAATTTCTCCATTTGCTACAATGTTTTCAACTCTGTTCATTAATTATACTTCACATTATAAAGATTTTCCTTTTCTACGTTTTCAAAATCGTCTGCTGCAGATTCGTTGTAAGTGGTAAATGGCTAAAACCAACTGTGCAGTTTTCAAAAGTATTTTAGCCGTTCCACGAGAAAACCAATGATGGCATAATACAGATAATATTACCGGTAGTAAGGAAACACCGAAATGAGACGTTCCACGAGAAAACCATTATCAATGACTCTGCGTAATCTATCGACTCAGATGAGCCTGCGCAATCCGCGCAGGCTAATCCGGGCCGACAGATTCCGTCTCAGGGGGATAGAGGTATAGAGTAATGATTCCTGAAACAGAAAATCCACAGGAGGCGAAACGTGTCTGTCCGGGTTAGCCTGCGCGTCGTGCTTAGGCTGATCCGGGTCGATACTTTACGCAGCCCACAATGTTGGTTTTCTCGCGGGACGACTCATTTCTGTAATATGACCTCGATAGTTCACTTAAATCTCTTATAATAAAAGTTTATGTAGTGAATACAGTTGGAAAAATTGTCGCAAAAGGAGAAATGTCTCCTTTCGCAACATTGTCATATGCTGTAGATGTATCTGAAAGTGTCTGTATGTGGTAAAGTGATAACCCTTTCCCACCTGCAGACGCATTTTGACGCCCATGCAGTAGACGACGTTTGAACACATTGTGGCTAAAGGTGAAATTGCTCATGATGAGCAATTTCACCTTTGGCCACAATGTATTCAACTTTATTTAACAATTAAGCTATCTTTTATTTCGATTCTTCAGGTTGTTGTCACTATGTTTTCTAAGTCGTCAGCTGCAGATTTGTTGAATGTGGGAAAGTGCTAAGGATCAAATTAATTTAGGAACAATATATACGCCACTCATCTAGAGCTCTGGCAAGAAGTTTATATTCTTCTTTTTCTTTCTTTATGATGCTGGTGTTGTTGTTGTACAGTAGGTCGAGTTTATACAAATGAAGGGTTTATAAATAGTCAGGTGGCTTAGCAAATGAGGTGTCTATTCAGGGGTTTCCGGGGTCACTGAAACGGATGCTTGTCATAGCATGTCGCTCGGGTCCCCCATTTCCAAGATGGTGGCCAAATTTCAAAATGGCCGCCAAAAAAAGGGAAATTTCGTATATCTGGCTGTGAAAAAAGGAAATAAACAAATGTGATGTCAATTCAGGGGTTTCTTGGGTCACTGAAACAGATGCTGGTCATGGCATTTTGCTCAGGTCAACCATTTCCAAGATGGCGGCACATATAACAAAAAATACAGATGCTGTCACTGGCTACAGACGTCACAGACCGTTATTTGCAAAATAAAATCAAAGGTTTTTGTAGTAACTAACACCGATTTTTGACACGATTCATGGTTATACCATTCATCTTTCAAGATAATGTCCGAAAAAAGCTTATTTGGCCTGATTTTGAATGGTTATTGTGACTTCTATAGCTACATATCAGCTTACATGCTAAGTACATACTGGTAGTATTCAGGAATGATATCTACAATGTTTCAATGCAATGTATCTCTACCACACAGTTCACAGTCGATGTACTCTCTTTGGATGAACATGTGCACCGACAAAGAGATGTACAAGGCAGATTTGCCTTACTACAATTGCAGACTCTACAGGCCCTTTTGCAGCCACATTTCCGAATTATCTGCACACTTTAGACGCCTCTGGAATGGTAGACCAGACAGGTTCCCATGAGTTCCCAACTTTCACCCACGCATAGTCGGTTGGACATGGATTCGTTTGTTGAGATAACATGCATGTTGTCCAGATGCCAGCCTGGTATACTGTCCTCCTAGTGTGCTGGAGTAGTGCATTCTGAGTAGGTAGTATCTTGTCAACAGCTTGGCTTTTCTGGCTGAACAGTTGCATCCGGGCACTGTTAACATTCAAGGCATTACTTGTTTTGTCATAAACTACGACAACTAGTCTCTCGATTCTTTGAAATGATTCAGAATGCATGCGGCAAGATGAACAAAGGCATCAGTAACTTCCTCATAAGCATTCCATGCCTGCCAGAACGATTTCTTTCTTTTCCCTCTAAACGCTGATGTAGTATCACATCCTGAGAAGGAGTGGAAAACGGGCAGGGAACATGATTTACGTTCACCAAGATGGGCACACATGGCATTGATACTGTAATGAATGTAGTACTTTCAAGTTCCAAATGCTATCCAGAGATTAAGATCAGCCTTTATCTGAGAGAGGTCATGAAACACACCGGTAAGAGAAGAACAACGACGACGTCGGTGTCCACAGTTCGCACCTGGATGGGTTTTGCTCCACTCTGCAAAGCATGCTTCACGTGAACCACAATCCTGGTGTCTGCTTCTTTCTGATTGCAGCTGGACATTTCGATCTGCGTTCCAACACATGTAAAATGCTCTCCAGCTGTGATATATACTGAACACTCAGGAGGGATGCTGCAATCTGCAACTTTTGACAACAAGAATTCAAAGAGTTCCTTCTTGTTCATTGGATCACGGAGGAAGTCATACCAGTTACCCGGCATCTTGGTGTCACCTGATACTTTTCTACGCACACCTTTGCCTCGTTACTCCCTGGTTCCCTCCTTCAGGCTATCTGGCCGGTATTCGTCCCATACAACATCCACGCGCTTTGTGTCACGCAGCTGACGTTCCAGATGGGATATAAACACATTGTCAGCATATTCATGGAATGTTGAGACATTTGTTACAGGTAATGCATGTACTGTCACCGCACCATCCAGAACTTTGCAGCCATATAATACAGGTGCCTCTGTCTCGTTTGGTTCCTCGATACATTGTAACAGATGACATTTGGTACTAAATAGATTAAGCTTTCCAAACTCAGACAGGGATGGAGGATACAACTGAACTTCGTGTGCAAAGAATTTACTGATGTCACCATCTCTATTTTGTAAGGAGATGTATAACTGGCCGAAGAGTGCCACATTGTTCTCAAGCACCTTTACTTTCTTGCAATCCTTCGATCCGACTTCGAGCTTTGCTGAGAACAGCGGTAGGGAATTCTTTGAGATCGTATCATGATAGAGCGACTCCGATCCACGAGCACAGTCTTCACATATTCTTGATACTTCTTTGTGCCTGTGTCTTCCAGTGTACGGATTGTATTCACTACCGCCTCATTCGCGCAGTTACGTCTATCAAGAGTTACCAATTCTGAGAAGTCATCCAGGAAGGGATTTCCCATCTTGCGTGTTGTTTTAGATAGGCTATTTTTTCTGTGCTGTAAGTCCCTGTTCATGGTGTTCGAAGTTAGCGGGGTTTTCCGGATCATCGTCATGAAGATATCTGTTCTCGTACTGTCTCAGAAGTCTGGCAAGCTCGGGTCAATGGTCATCCAGCGTCTGAAGGCATCTGTATTCTCAATGAGCCCTACTGCACCACCGAATGCTTTCACCACTTTAATCTCCTGTTCATGCGCTTGGGCTATTGGGATCGCAAAGTATCTGTGTGACAACTTTGCGATTGTCCAGTGATTCCGAGTTTCATCTTTGATCTCTTGTGGCAGCGCCTTCATGTCTCTGATGTGTACAGTCAGCCACCGAGAATAGTTCACATGGTCTAACGCAAAGAACAATGGTACAAGTGCTTCTAATACAGTAACATACAATGGGAAGTTTCTCTCCCGATGGGCTCTCAACAAATATGAGAATCAGAATCCCATAGTGTGCGATCATGTACCAGAACTTGAACGTGGGAGATTTCTTACACATTTGTTCCAGCCAGTTGCTGAAAATCTCCTCAACATTAGATATCTGGTTGAATGCTTCATTCAGTAGCCTTTGAAGAACAAGAACAGTAGCCTGGTGGGCATGCTGAGTCCTGGTAATGTGTGATACTTTCAGGAATGAATCAGCTGTTCCAGATTAAGCAACTTCAGATTAAGGGAGAGCTGTCGTCCAACCTGACTTATCTAATAAATCGCAACAGTGTTCCATAGCCCTACTTGACTTTAAACATATTATATAGGTATAAATAATACATCTACACAGTAGGAAACGTTTATTTTAGAAAACGTGGGGAGAATTCACTTACTAATTTATAATGTATTTGCTGCGTCGTTGTGTTAAATATGTTTTGTTGTCGGATAAAGATGGCGTAAAAGTAGTTGTGTGGCTACTCACACTAGTGAGCGCTAAGTGTCGCTACGTTACACAATATAGTTCGCGTTTAATTTCTTGTTTTCAACGGTAAAACTACGATATAACTCCAACTTATGTGCATAAATTATTTTTATTATGTATTCAAAAATTCTATTTTTAAACAGCAATAAACATTCATGAACGCTAATGCGTGTCACATTCCTTGCACGATATGATGATTCGCCAATCGCATGACATCATCAATTAAAGCCCGTCTGCAAACCGTGAGAAATACATTTTTAAAATGGGACTAACGGCAATAAAATTGATCAATTTTATATAAAATTCTAAAAATTTCAACAGTTTCAGTTTCATCGAGACAATTTTCAACTCCAACAGACCGCCAGTTTTGACGGAGTTAATCCGTCACATCCTACCTCACATTAACATATCCATACCACTTTATAAAATTCAGCTGTGCTGAATCTAAAAATGCTTTAACACCTCTATATCCAAATTTCTATTATATCTTATTGTAGTATTGGCGGCCATTTTGAAATTTGGCCGCCATCTTGGAAATGAGTTACCTTAGCAAAATGCCAGATATATGAAATTTCCTTTTTTTCAGGCGGCCATCTTGGATTTTGGCCGCCATCTTTGAAAATCGGAACCGATCAAGTGGGTTCCACGGATAAAATCAATAGATAGGTCGAAAAGAAACTCCATGCCAAATTTGGTACTTTTGTCCGGCCGGTAACGTTAATCTTGAAAATGGTTGCTAAGCCACCTAAAAGTATGTATACATAGTATACATAGCTCAAACAGACTACCGATTCATCAAAACGCTTGTAAACATTCTTTATTTCTGTGCGGGTCATACACACATGATTTTTTTTTTTTAGATCTAAACCGTTTTCATGTAATTCAAGGATGCATGTACGACAACTTGATATAGACTGATCTTGATTTACGCTGGCCGTTATGACTCTCATGTCATGAGGGAAAGTGTTAAAGGCTGATAGTGCATTTTCTTCATCAACACCTGTAGCCTGCTACAAGTGAACTGTTCAATTCGTTACATGTGTATGAATGGTGTATAATGCCGCTTTCCACTATTTTTCATTTATATCACATTTCATTGGTCAGTAAACAAGTACTACTGGTGGTTTTTTATATCCTGACACCGGCTAGTCAGTCTTAACCCTTTCCCTCATATAGACGCTTTCTGACGCCTATGCAGCAGACGGATTTTTTGAAAACATAGTGACAAAAGAAGAAATTGCCCAAAACGAGCAATTTCTCCTTCTGCCACAATGTTTTCCACTTTTAGTCATAGGCTGTCCATTCGATTATAGAGATTTTCTATTTGTTGACAAAATATGTCCAAAGTCGTCTGCTGCAAAATTGTTGTATGAGGGAAAGAATTAATGCTAAACCCTCAATCAAGAGCCACAAGGTACTTATCTAGTAAACGTGTCATCATGTATGACTCGTCCAATTACAACAAGGCCTTTCATGAAAAGAATGGAAAGTCTAATGCAATTTAACCATTTCCCACGGTCAGACGCACTTTGACGCATTTGTAGCAAACGCCTTGTTGAAAACATTGTGGAGAATGGAGAAACAGCTCATGCTGAACAATTTCTCCTTTTGCAACAATATATTCAACTCTATTCAATAACTATACAGTCAAACGTATACAGATCACCTGAGAAAGCGTACATCTTTCACAACTTTGCCTAGACGGTACAAACGTCGTCTGCTGATGTTGTGTTTTATGCAGGAAAGGTAAATGTAAATTCTAGGGCTTTTTAAAAGATGTTTCGCATATCCCAGCAATGTGTTTTAAACAAAAGATGTCTGCTGTAAAGTCGACAAAAGGCACAAGTTAAATATCGGAAAGAGTTTTTTAAAAAAAAGAATAGAATTAAATTTAAGAAACAATTCTTAGACTCCTGGGATGGAAACGTAGCAAACAAGATAATACACTCACCCTGATGGAGACATAAAATCAATACAAATCCCAGAAAAACTGACAGAAAAATCCCATTTCTCAGAATGTTTCGGATAATATAGAGATAGCATCGCCTCTTTCTCCCCATCGTTCACTTAACGCTCCAACTCCCTCTGAAGCAGAGCGATGCACGCGTTCACTAATAAAACTAAACGCTTTTTCGATACACAGCGTTTCTTTAACTGTCGAGGGTCGTTCAATATATGTTCGTTGTAAGGAGAAGTCCGCTGTATTGAAATAAAATTTGGCCAGTGCATGGGGAAAGGTTCAACTCTTTCAGCGCCGAATTGTTTAAAGTAGACTCTTCCATGTTCAAAATCGGGCGCTCCATTTCTCATGTAATAAAAGTTTGGGCTATTTTGATAACTAAAAGGCAAACGATGCTGATTTCAGGTGAGACAGCTCGTTACGAGCTGACTCGCCTGAATCAGTATTGTTTGCAAAAACCTCAATATTGCCTTTGGCGCTGAAAGAGTTAAGTTTTTTTTTTCTTTTTCAACCAGCTTTGCACCTAAGTGTGGATATGTGTTATGTGAATAATTGTACATAACTGGTTGTATATATACATAAACACACTTGCCGTCACTATTGCATTCCACGAGAAAAATACAAATCACATAGCATTGTCTTATATTTTCTGTTTTCCAACGACTCACCATATCATCCATTTATACTACCAATTCTTATATGAATGTATTATATACCTGCACATCTTCCGGCGCAAATACATGCAGATGGTCATGCGCAGTTCAAACACGACGGATTATCCTTCAGTGTTCGATTAAGTCAAATACGGTACCATATAAAATGTCTCCGTTGGCTAACGAGTACATGTCCGTGGATACACAATGTCTACGAGTATCAGTGGATATCCTAAGTAGTTCGAGAGGCTGTGAATTTCCACTGGGCATATATTTATTTATTTATTGGGGTTTTACGCCGCTTTCAACATTATTTCAGTTATATCACGGCGACAGTTGACTTATTCATGATTCCTGGGTAAACAAACCAGTACTATAGGCTGAAAAAAAAAGTGCATTGCCCTAGGGCACTCCACCATGACCGTAGGGGCATATATACGTATATTGCCACGTTGTTCGAGGCTTGACTGCGTAGATTAGTGCAGTGTTTATGGGGGACGGCTTTGGAAATGCACAGTCGGGACAGGATTCCCCCCCCCCCCCCCCTTTTGCCGATGCATAGACGTTTCTAAACTGTTATATTGAATTGGATACTATTTATTGTGAAAAATGACTGCACTAACAAAAACAAGGCTTGATACTAAATATGAGCCGTCCCGCTAGAAAACCAACATGTGGATTCTGCGTAAAGTATTGACCGGAACAGCCTAAGCATACCGCGCAGGCTTACCCGGATAGACACCTTTCGCCTCCTGTGGATTTTCTGCTTCAGGAATCATTACCCTATACCTCTATCCCCCTGAGACGGAATATGTCGGCCCGGATCAGTATGTGCGGACTGCGCAGGCTGATCTGGGTCGATATATTACGCAGAGGCCATATTGTTGGTTTTCTCGGGGGACGGCTGTGTTGTATCATTTTTGAAGTATGTTTAATGTATACTAGAGGATGAGAATAATTGTTTAACTCACAGTAACCTGTGAGTAAGTATGCTTATGGTATTCATTTGTTTATTTATTTATTGGGGTTTTACGCCGCTTTCAACATTATTTCAGTTATATCACGGCGACAGTTCACTTATTCATGATCAAACCAGTACTAGGCACTCCACCATAACCGAGGTGCCGCGACTGGGGATCATACCCGGGACATCCGGTTTCGAAATCCCCGACGCTAACCACTCGACCACAGCGGATTCCTATGGTTATGGTACGTTCCTTAGTTAAATATGTGATATCGTTGAAATATGATATTGCGGTAGTGTGGCCTCATTCAGACGCCATTCATAAATTATAATTTATGTACAAATTGTGTTATTTAATTATTGAAAATATCGAAATTTGCTCTTTTTTTTATACTGTCTTAACAGTTATAATAATTATGTAATAAAAGAAAAAGAATGTTTGAATAGCGAGACATGGCTCCGTATTGTCCAACCCATCCTCGGTACCCAGGCTATTCATAAGATATATGATACCCTGGGCAAATTGGCTGTGAAAATCACGTACTCATGAATAATTTATGTGGTAAAATGCAGCCGCTTGATTTGCCGCATGACACAAACCTCATGCGATACGAAAATTACAGTGTAGTTACGGAGGAAATCGTGGTGCATGCTTTACGAAGTTTCGCTAGCCAATTTGCCCAGGGTATCATATATTGTATGAATAGCCTAGGTACCGAGGATGTGTCTACTAATCGGGCGTGGTCAAATTCACATTTCGGTCTCGCGATATATCAATTTACCACGTCTCTCGTGGACAAAACCAAACCCAGTATCCGGCGGCTATAGTGCAACATAATTTTCTATTTATATGATAGGATATGAGATACTGTGTGTATGTATCATATTTCATCTTGTGTGTATACTATTCTATGTTCCTTGTATTTTATATATGTATGTAACTCTCCATATGTATTAGCCCTTCTCAGGGGCGTAGCTCCCTTTAGGCACTGTAGGCACGTGCCTACACATTTTTTCTCAAAATGCAGCTGCGGCGATAGACATCTGCGTAATGTATCGACCAGATCAGCCTGCGCTGTCCGCGCAGACTGATCCGGCCGACACATTCCGTCTTAGGGGGATAGATGTATTGAGTAGTTATTCCTGAAACAGAAACTCCACAGGAGGTGAAAAGTGTCTATCCGGGTAGGCCTGTGTGACATGCTTAGGCTGATCCGGGTAGATACTTTACGCAGAGTCCACAATGTTGATTTTCTCACGAGACGGCCTACACATTGATTATTGCAAAGCTACGCCCCTGCTTCTTACTTACTGGCTGCCTTTACTGTCGAGGGTCGTTCAACATGTGGTCGTTCTAAGGAAAAGTCCATTGTATTGAAATAAAATGAGAAAAGGTACACGTTGGCTTTATTGAACATATTAGATCCAGATCAGTCTCTACACAGTCTGATAAACATCTACACTATCCATATATTCCTTACACAAGTTTGTTAATAAGATAATAGGGGTAAAAACGCCGTTGTCAACAATTCTTTCGGTCATATCACGGCGGCCAGTTTCCTGACTTTCTCACACCAGTAATCCACACAACAATCTTTCCAAGCAACTGGCTGCTTTTCCACATAGACTCTTAGCCTATTTGTGGAAGACGAATGACGCTTGTCACAATGACTTTTGTCAAACGACGGAAAGAATGTTGGCCGAGCTGGGTTTCGAACTCGCAACCCCTGGATTGACAGCCCGCGTCGCTACCGATTGAGCTACCGGGTCTCGTGTTTAGAAGATGATGTCAACTTGTGTTCATTCTAATAAGACTTTAGGAACTTGAAGTTGATCGTTTGGCCCTACACTGCTTAGAAATACCAACTTTCACATTTTCCCAATCACTGGCAAAAACCATGAATATTTGAAAAAGTCATTCCAGCCGTCCCACGAGAAAACCAAAAGTGTGAACTCCGCGTAAAGTATCGACCCGGATCAGCCTAAGCATGCCACGCAGGCTAACTCGGGCAGACACGTTTCGCCTCCTGAGCTTTTTCTGTTTCAGGAATCATTACTCTCTACCGCTAGACTGATCTTGGTCGATACATTACGCAGAGACCATAATGATTTTTTTCTCGTGGAACGTCTCATTTTACCCATTTCCCTTGCACAGGCGCCCTCTATCGACCTTTACAGCAGATACCTTTTGAGAGAGAAAAAAAAAAGACGGAAAAGGAGAGAAATTCAAATTGTTCAAAACAAAAAGTTCCCGTTTTATCACAATTGTTTTTATCTCTTACTGTTTTTCTCATGTACCAAAGTTGTGGTTTGAGATAATAGGAGGTCCGGATAAGGACTAAGATTAAGCTCTTTTCCCTATAATTTCTCTCTTATTATAAAAGCAAAGCCTATAGTGTGGGTACTCAAAAGAATCGTCTCACTGAGACGATTCTTTCGAGTACCAACAACATAGGGTTAGAGGGTAAAATAAGTATTTTAAAACGCCCCTTATCTGGAGGTCTGGATTAATAAAGGTTGTGTTCTGTACTGTTCTGATACAACTCGGATCATATCAGTAAAACGATCCAAGTACACAGAGATGAACGATACGAGTGTACATGAAACTATACTTATTGAATAAAGCATCATGCGCAATTTTTTTCTTTTGTCACGATGTTTTCAAAGGTCGTCTGCTACAGAGTCGTTAAAATGCGTCTTTAGGTGGGAAAGGGTTAAATTAACATCAGGTAACAAGTTAAGCAGTTAGTGTGCTGTTTGTCAACTGACGACAAGTACTCGCGATAACTCCAATATATACTATACTGAACCAAAAAAGAAAGTACCTACTTTTATTTTTTGAATTATTTGCTCTATATTAATAATTGCCAAAATAAGCTATAAATAATGTACATGTATTCGTTGGAGTACCTATCAAAGTTGGTTTTATCAATAATCAGGCAAGGCCCGATTAACTTGTTTTGCACGTGCGCTCCGTGAAGCGACGGTCGATATCCGGTGGTGGTATCTGACTGCATTTATTGACCAGAAATTAGGAACAATACTAAAAGATCACATAAAATCAAGTCAAATTGCAATGCCAAGACTAAATAACGACCAAATAAAAGAAATCAGGCGATCAGGATGTTGAATGCTGGCTCTAAAATAGCCGTAGTATCCCGGCTGTTCGGCTGCACGAGGAAGACAATTGAGCGTTTGCGAAGACGTTTCTAGATCAGGGGAAACGTTTGGGACCGTCCCCGAAGCGATCGGTCACGTGTGACGACTGCGGCCGATGATTGGTACATCACGGTTCAACACTTACGTAACCGACGTCTGACGACATCAGCAACAAGGCAACGGCATAGAATCACTGCACAGACAGTTCGGAACCGATTGCGACAAAATGATGACCCGATTCGTCCGTACAGACCGTACTTTGGCCAAATTTTAACCAGACGTCCTGGGGCTGCGAGACTCGACTGGTGCCGACGTCGCCGGCGTTTCCGACGTGCTGATTGGAGATCAGTATTGTTTTCGGACGAGTCTCGATTCAATTTGAGTCATGCCGACAGACGTGAGAATTAACCGTCGTCGAGAAGAGCGTTACGCTTATGCGTGCGTCATTGAGAGAGACCGCTTTGGGGAGATTCAGTATTAGTCTGGGGTGGAATTATGGATGTACAGAAGACTCGCCTAATCATAATTGAAGGAAACATCAATGCCCAAACCTACATCAATAATGTTCTTGAACCAGAACTTGTTCCTTTTATTCAGCGCCACGGACCGAACATCACACTTATGCATGATAACGCCCGTCCCCATATTTTGGCGGATAATAACTTCAATGGTTTAGAATGGCCGGCGAATAGTCCTGACTTAAATCCCATCAAACACATATGGGATGAGTTAGAACGCCATGTTAGAACAAATTATGCAATCAACACGTTGCAGAACTTTTCAGCAGCCCTACAGGCTGAATGGGACAATTTACCGGCGCCGTATTTACGTATTTTCACAGGACTTCAAGAATAAATCGTTCTTTATTTCAATTAAAAAATTAAATCAGAATGTATACTCCTTTTCTTTATAATGATAGATATATATAGTGGGTACTTTCTTTTTTGGCTCAGTATATCGTGATTCGAATACATTGTTGAAAACAGCGAAGAAGCAGAAGCACCGTTTTCATGATTACGATTTAATCAATGGCTTGCTTATAATAATGACTGATTGATTGATTGGGGGTGTAATGTCGTTTTCAACAATACTTCAGTCATATCAGGGCGGCCAGTTCACCGACCCATGTGTTTCATGGCTTTCACACACCAGGACTCCACACACGTCTTTCCCAACAACTAGTTGTTTTTCCACATAGACTGTTAGCCCATTGATTGGAGACGAATGACGCTTGTCATAATGACTTTTGTCGAACGTCGACATCGTGTTATCCCGTTCCCACATACAACAAAACTGCAGCAGACGAGATTAAAAACATACCCATGAAAATAGGGAAAATTGCTTTTAATGAAAGCATATGCATTGAATAGACTTGAACACATTGTGACGGAAAGAGTAAGCGTCTCTACGTATGTGGGAAAAGGTTATCGCGAGTTCTTTAAGCTCTGTATGCAAGCCAACTGTTACACTATTAAGCTTTGTTCACTTTTATTTATGGCTGAGATACTATATTGAATTGATGATAAAAAATAAGAATAAAGATCTACATGACCTAGGTGTTAATGAATACAACCCGGCTTGTTGGTGCAGCAGCTGTCGCCATTGTTCGTTTACCATTTCTTTAAAGAAGACACATGAAACGTCTGCGATATACGACTCTTCAAAACATTAAATGAAAAGGAGAAAATGTACGTAAATATCTATTTTTTGGATAAGTCGCCCCTATCCTATTCCTTGCACGCTTTTTGAAAAGTCAACTTACGGCTGCAACCGTGTTCAACTTTGAATATATCCGCGAAAGTCTAGTTTTGATTGGTTGCAATCTGCTTCACACTGATTTGATTGGTTCAAACGAATAAATCTTAATCCATCAGTCAAAATATTTTTCAATAGTGTTAACCGACACTCTGAACTATGAACGACCTAAATTCCAGTCGTGTATGTAAACTATCGATCATTCTGTGACTCCAACAAGTCTACAACAGACGACGATGAACACATCTCGGGGGAAACTAGGAACATCTTTCAAAATGACAGTATACTTTTAGAAAAGAGTAGAAACTATTTTGGCAAAAGCAATATTTTTTCACGCTTAGTAATTTCTCCTTTTGTCAAGATATTTTCAAATGTCGCGTGCTACACGAGCGTTAAAAGTCGTCTGTAAGCGGGAAAGGGTTGAACCCTTTCCGTGCGTGATAGCTTCCGTTACAGACGAATTTGGAACTATGAGAAATTTGTGTAAATGACGGCATAAATATCGACAAGAGTTCAAACCGTTGTGACAAAAGGAGAAATTGCTGAAGTAAAGCAATAATTTCTCCTGAGAAATGCAAGGACTCATAAAATTATCTATCGCGAAGTACTTTGACTCAAACCACGAAACCGCCAGGAATAAAGAAACACAACTTTCCACTTCTTTGATCCTTTGTTTATCCGTTTTATTGTGGCGATTGGTTTGACAATCGCCACAATGCTAACAGAAACAACAACAACGAAAAATATTTACATAGTCGGTTTTGAACAATCGGTTGATATTTTTTTTCCTTACTGCAAACTAATTTACTCACATCCGTTATAGTTCCATCATTGATGCAGAGACGTGATTAATAATAATTATGTCAGTGCTACTTTGGTACCGGATTGTTACTAATATTTGAGTTTTATCGAGACATTATCTACATAGAGTTAAAATATGTAAATATTATCTTCGTCATGATTGGGCAGATAATAAATATCATTGCGCGTTCTGCCTTGCATATAACGGCAAATAACTCTGATGATACTCAAATCTGGAAATTCCAAAAGGTTCTATAAATAGCTCGCAAAACTCTGGTGTTCTTAAATCTCAATATTATAAACGCTTTATTTTGTAGTTGTTTAAATATATGAAAGCGTCTAGATGATAAGACTGGTTTACAAAGGTTTAAAGGACACACGATGTCAGTGTGTACACACGTTATGCATACACGTCTACACGTTATGTATACAAGTCTGCACGTTCTAGAGTCAATTAGCAATCAATGCTGAAAGTGTAGCCTAATTTAGTTTGGAGATCGAGCATTATAATATATGCCTATATTTTTATAAATTGAACAGTTTGGCAAATAGTGAAATTGTTCTTTTTGAGCATGTTTTGTGTTTGTTTTTGCACTCACATTATTCGAAGCAGTTTAACAACCTCAGAGACATTTAAACTATATGTCTCTGACAACCCTCAATCATGCAATGTGGAGGGACTTAATTGAACAGACCTGTTTAATATCGGACATCATTGAAACAAACACCAAACTAATGGGTACTGTTTTCTCTCCTTTCTTGATAATTTAGTCATTTCTAAAGTGTAAAAAAATATTTTATCTTAATGTGGCCTAGCGACCTGGTGATAAACATGTGATTACCCGAACAATTTAGATTACAAATAGCCATTCTAATGAGCTAAAACGGTAGTCTATCGAATACCAACTAGATTTTTCATAACTTTGGAATGGCCTAATTTTGAACACATCATGACCAATTTCAGAACGTAACTAAAACATCACCAAGACAACATTCTGGCAAACTAACATTATTCTACTGTCAAAAGATGCAGGGTTGATACATTCTCAAATATACCCGCACCAGAGTCATCGCAAGCCCTACACCGATATACTGCTTGTTACTTTGCAGGATTTTCCATACGATTGCCACTACAGTGCCATTGGCGCTTTGATCTATTCTGTATTTAAGCTGCGTCGCTTAGAAAACCCGGCCGGGTAGCTCAATTGGTAGCGTATCTGACTCGTGATCTGGAGGTCACGGGTTCGATACCCGGTTGCGGCGACATTCTTTCGGGCGATGTTTTCCATTGCCTCTCACCTCTGATCTATGTGAGAAAGTAGTCAGTGGCTTCGAAAGAATGTTGTGTAAGTACTGGTGTGGGAAAGCCAGGAAAACATGGGTAGGTGCACTGACCGCCGTGATATGACCAAAGCTGTTGAAAGCGGCGTTAAACTCCAAACAAACAAACAAATCGCTTAGAAAATGTTATTATTGAATAAATATGTGATGCTAGAAATGGGTACACTATTTGTACATATGGCAAATTTCCACGTGTTTTGATTGATGCGTTTGTTGACACCATCAATATCAGGAATAAGATACCCACACGACATCATGCTTATCCCTTTCCCTCATACAACAATTATGCAGCAGACGACTTTAAACATATTTTGTCAAAAAATAGAAAGTCTCTTCAATTGAATGGATAACCTATGACTAAAAGTGGAAAACATTGTGACAAAAGGAGAAATTGCTCGTTTTGAGCAATTTCTTCTTTTGTCACTAGGTTTTCAAAAAGCCGTCTGCTGCAAAGGCGTCAGAAAGCGTCTATATGGGGGAAAGGGTTATATTGTTATTTCTACATTCTGCCCGATTGAATCGTGTTTAACAACACGTTCATCAGTACTTCAGATATAGTTGAGCCGTTTCACGAGAAAACCATCATTGTGGACTCTGCGTAAAGTATCGACCCGATCAGCCTAAGCATGTCGTGCAGGCTTATCCGGACAGATACTTTTCGTCAACTGCGGATTTTCATTTTCAGGAATCATTACTTTGTACCTTTTTTCCCCTGAAGTCTATGTGGAAAAGCAGCCAGTTGCTTGGAAAGATTGTTGTGTGGAGGACTGGTATGAGAACACCAGAAAATGCATGAGTAGGTGAACTGACCGCCCGTGATATAACTGAGAAATTGTTAAAAACAGCGTTAAACCCCAATCAATCTCTCACCCCCTGAAACGAAATGTGTCGACCTGGATTAGCCTGCGCAGGCTGATCTGGGTCGATACATTTCGAAGAGTCATTAATAATGGTTTTCTCGTGGGACGGCTCATTTCGATGTTTTTTACTACCGGTAATATTATCTGACGCAGCTGTCGTAATGATAATCACACAGCCCTTAGCTTCAACAAAGGGAGTCATCATTGCTTCGATTTTAGCCGAGCCCGGGTAGCTCAGTCGGTAGCGACGCGGGCTGTCAATCAAGGGGTTGTGAGTTCGAAATCCCGGCTCGGCCAACTTTCTTTCCGACGATTGACAAAAGTCAATGCGACATGCGTCATTCGTCTTCCACCAATGGGCTAATGTCTATGTGGAAAAGCAGCCAGTTGCTTGGCAAGATTGTTGTGTGGAGTACTGGTGTGAGAAAACCAGGAAATGCATGAGAAGGTGAACTGGCCGCCGTGATATAACTGAGAAATTGTTAAAAACGGCGTTAAACTGCAATCAATCGATCGATTTGATTTTAAAGTTTATCGGTATGACTAAATAGGGAATCAAACCCTAATTTAATGCACCCATGGCAGACGCTCTAACCACTGCACAACGAAGTATTGGAAAGAATTGGACAATTCGGGGAAAATAAAATAGAAACAATAGAAAAATATTGGCAAATAGATGAAAAAAAGAAGAAGAAAGATAAATAGATCATCAAAAGTCGTCTGCTGGAACTGTTTTTTTGTTTAAAACAAATATGAGAGCATCGTTTGTAGAGCCACTTTTGCTTGCCGCGACTGTTTGTGTACGAATTGATATGTCCATGTATAAATCAACAGAACAATGGCTTATCGGCTGATCGCGGTTCTAACAGTATCGTTTCGATCTGGACTGCCCGACATATGACCCGCACTCTCTTTTACAATTCATATATACATATAGATTTTTGCCCCTTTCCGACATAGACCGAATCTGCAACGTGTCGATGGCTTGATGAAACGGTTGTAACTAAAAACCTTTTTTGTAAACACTGGTTTAGGGGCAATTTTGACCCCTTTGTAAACAATGGAAATTTAGGTGCCGTTGCTCAAAACCAGCAATGGCACCTAAATTTCCATTTTTTACCAAGAAAAATGATTAAACGCTTATAAAGACTTTATGGCCAGGTTATTAACCTTGTTAAAAAATACCAAGCCCTCGATATGCGTTTGGAAACATTAATAAAAGTACAAGAGAAAGGTGATGCAAGGCATCAAAGTCGCCGGAAAAGCATTAACCGGTTCCCACATACAGAGAATAAGCTGCAGACGTTTTTACAATACATCAAGGCAATAACAGAAGAATCAATCATAAATTAAAAAAGATATTATTGACAAGAGTTGGAAACATTGATGCGAAAAGAGAAATCGCTCATTATGACCATTTCTCCTTTCGTCGCAATGCTTTCAAACGTCGCCTGCTGCGATACTGGTAACTTACCTATAAAACGCCGTGAAATAACTGAAAATGTGTTGAAAGCGGCGTAAAACACCAATCAATCAATCAACTATTTTAGACTTAAAACTCAAGCGTATCTATTTACCGACAATTCTCTTTACCGCATACAGACGCTTTCTGACGCCGTTGCAGTAAACGACTCTTGAAAACATTACGAAAAAAGAATAAAGAGCAATTTTCCCCCTTTTTGCAACAATGTTTTCAACTCTACCTAAATATTATCCTTTAATTCATGGATATTTTTCCCCCCTTTTTTTGCCTAGGTATTTTCAAAGTCGTCTGCTGCAGATTTGTTGTATGTTGGTAGCGTGTTAACCCTTTCCCTAATATAGACGCTTTCTGACGCCTCTGCAGCAGACGGACTTTTGAAAACAAAGTGACAAAAGAAGAAATTGCTCAAATCGAGCAATTTCTCCTTTTGCCACAATGTTTTTTCACTTTTAGTCATAGGTTATCCATTCAATTATAGAGATTTTCTCTTTTTTGACAAAATATGTTTAAAGTCATCTGCTGCAGATGTGTTGTATCTTGTTAACGTGTTAAGGAGTTAACGTACATCCGACCTATTCGTTTCGCTAGCACCTCTCTGTATTGTCTAAGGCGGCTACTCATTTATACTATATGTAGACATAATTCTTTAGAAGAAGATCTGGCCTACAACACGACGAACATGATCTTCACCCTTTCTCACATACAGCAAATCCGTTGCAGAAGAATATAAATGAATAAGTGAAAGGCTGGAACATCTTTATAAAAGAAAGTATGATTAGTAAATATAGTTGAAAAGAATGTGGCAAAATGAGAAATCGCTCATTTAAAGAAATTTCACCTTTTGCAGGCAACAGTGTTTTTTAAAAGTCGTCCGCTGCAGACACATCAAGAGGCGACTTCATGTTCGAAAGGATTAAAAGCATTGGTGAATTCAAAATCATATGACTCGTTTTCCACGACCTCTTGCAACAGGGTTTGCTCTCAGTTACAGCAGTGCAGCTAATTCAACTAACCAATATGAGCCGTCCCACGATAAAACCAACAGTAAAATATCGTCCCGGATCAGACTAAACATGACGCGCAGGCTAATCCGGCATGACACTATACCTCTAAACCCTTATACGGAATGTGTCGGCCCGGATTAGAGTGCACGGACTGCGCAGGCTGATATGGGTCGATACATTACGCAGAGTCCATAATGTTGGTTTACTCGTGGAACGGCTCATATCATCTGCGTAATGTATCGACCAGATCAGCCTGCGCTGTCCGCGCAGACTGATCCGGCCGACACATTCCGTCTTAGGGGGAAAGATGTATAGAGTAGTGATTCCTGAAACAGAAAATCCACAGGAGGCGAAAAGTGTCTATCCGGGTTAGCCTGTGCGGCATGCTTAGGCTGATCTGGGTCGATACTTTACGCAGAGTCCATAATGTTGGTTTACTCGTGGAACGGTTCATATGTTTTGAGACTTTCTCCAACCAGCACTCCACACAATATTCTTCCAAGGCAACTGGCAACCTTTCAACATAAACTACTTTAAGCGACCTTTGTTTAAAGACGAATGACGATACTCACACTGATTGTGTTAATCATCGGAAATAATATATAACCGAGCTGAGGTTCGAACCCTGCATTGACAGTCCTCGTCGTTACCGACTGCGCAGTCGCGGCTACTGGTAGATCTACACTGTTCAACATTTATTCTCAAAAGCAGATAGATTTAGAATATGATGTCAACTTGTGTAGATTCTGATAAGATGAAACAATTTTGATTGACCAATACCAAAAGGTAAACTTACCTTCGCTGATTATTTTGACATTGACGACATTTGAGTGTATAATACGTAAAGTATTTTAAAAACATCTTTAAAGTCGATCTTTAACGGTTCGTGCACTTTTTGAACACAGTATCTTTTTGTTCTTAGGGGATTATGCGACAGTTATTAGCGGTTCGTGCACTTTTTGTACACGGTATATTGCGCTAAGAGGAGATCCTTGTCCAATTACGAGACAGTTCTATAACGGTTCGCGCACTTTTTATACACAGTACGAGACAGTTTTTTAACGGTTCGTGAACTTTTTGTACACGGTATCTTTGCGCTAAAAGGAGATCTTGTTCCAATTACGAGACAGTTCTTTAACGGTTCGTGCACCTTTTGTACACGGTATCTTTGCGCTGAGGGAGATCCTGGTCCAATTACGAGACAGTTCTTTAACGGTTCGTGCACCTTTTGTACACGGTATCTTTGAGCTGAGGGGAGATCCTGGTCCAATTACGAGACAGTTCTTTAACGGTCCGTACACTTTTTGTACACGGTATCTTTGCGCTTAGAGGAGATCCTAGTCCAATTACGAGACATTTCTTTAACTGTGTCTGCACTTTTTGTACATGTTATCTAAGCGCTTAGACGAGATCCTGGTCCAATTACGAGACAGTTATTTTACGGTTCATGCACTTTTTGTATACGGTATCTTAGCGCTAAGACGAGATCCTGGTCCAATTACGAGACAGTTCTTTAATGGTTCGTGCACTTTTTTGTTCCCGGTATCTTTGCGCTGAGGGGAGATCCTGGTCCAATTACGAGACAGTTCTTTAACGGTTCGTGCACTTTTTGTACACGGAATCTTTGCGCTTAGGGGAAATCCTGGTCCAATTACGAGACAGTTCTTTAACGGTTGGTGCACTTTTTGTACACGGTATCTTTGCGCTTAGAGGAGATCCTAGTCCAATTACGAGACATTTCTTTAACTGTGTCTGCACTTTTTGTACATGTTATCTAAGCGCTTAGACGAGATCCTGGTCCAATTACGAGACAGTTATTTTACGGTTCATGCACTTTTTGTATACGGTATCTTAGCGCTAAGACGAGATCCTGGTCCAATTACGAGACAGTTCTTTAATGGTTCGTGCACTTTTTTGTTCCCGGTATCTTTGCGCTGAGGGGAGATCCTGGTCCAATTACGAGACAGTTCTTTAACGGTTCGTGCACTTTTTGTACACGGAATCTTTGCGCTTAGGGGAAATCCTGGTCCAATTACGAGACAGTTCTTTAACGGTTGGTGCACTTTTTGTACACGGTATCTTAGCGCTTAGAGGAGATCCTGGTCCAATTACGAGACAGTTCTTTAACGGTTTGTGCACTTTTTGTACACGGTATATTTGCGCTAAGAGGAGATCCTGGTCCAATTACGAGACAGTTCTTTAAATGGTTTGTGCACTTTTTGTACACGGTATCTTTTCGCTGAAAGGAGATCCTGGTCCAATTATGAGACAGTTCTATAACGGTTTGAACACTTTTTGTACACGGTATCTTTGCGCTAAGAGGAGATCCTGGTCTAATTACGAGACAGTTCTTTAACGGTTTGTGCATTTTTGTACACGGTATCTTTGCGCTAAGGGGAGATCCTGGTCCAATTACGAGACAGTTCTTTACGGTTTGTGCATTTTTGTACACGGTATCTTTGCGCTAAGAGGAGATCCTGGTCCAATTACGAGACAGTTCTTTACGGTTTGTGCATTTTTGTACACGGTATCTTTGCGCTAAGAGGAGATCCTGGTCCAATTACGAGACAGTTCTTAAATAGTTGCGCTTAGTGGAGGTCCTAGTCCAATTACGAGACAGTTCTTTAACGGTTCGTACACGTTTTGTACACGGTATATTTACGCTTAGAGGAGATCCTGGTCCAATTAAGAGACAGTTCTTTAACGGTTTGTGCACTTTTTGTACACGGAATGTTTGCGCTTAGGGGAGATCCTGGTCCAATTACGAGACAGTTCTTTAACGGTTCGTACACTTTTTGTACACGGTATCTTTGCGCTAAAAGGAGATCCTGGTCCAATTACGAGACAGTTCTTTAACGGTTTGTGCACTTTTTGTACACGGAATCTTTGCGCTTAGGGGAGATCCTGGTCCAATTACGAGACAGTTCTTTAACGATTTGTGCAGTTTTTGTACACGGAATTTTTGCGCTTAGTGGAGATCCTGGTCCAATTACGAGACAGTTCTTTAACGGTTCGTACACTTTTTGTACACGGTATCTTTGCGCTAAAAGGAGATCCTGGTCCAATTACGAGACAGTTCTTTAACGGTTTGTGCACTTTTTGTACACGGAATTTTTGCGCTTAGGGGAGATCCTGGTCCAATTACGAGACAGTTCTTTAACGGTTCGTACACGTTTTGTACACGGTATATTTACGCTTAGAGGAGATCCTGGTCCAATTAAGAGACAGTTCTTTAACGGTTTGTGCACTTTTTGTACACGGAATTTTTGCGCTTAGGGGAGATCCTGGTCCAATTACGAGACAGTTCTTTAACGGTTCGTACACTTTTTGTACACGGTATCTTTGCGCTAAAAGGAGATCCTGGTCCAATTACGAGACAGTTCTTTAACGGTTTGTGCACTTTTTGTACACGGAATCTTAGCGCTAAGAGGAGATCCTGGTCCAATTACGAGCCAGTTCTTTAACGGTTCGTACACTTTTTGTACACGGTATCTTTGCGCTAAGAGGAGATTCTGGTCCAATTACGAGACAGTTCTTTACTGGTTTGTGCACGTTTTGTACACGGAATCTTTGCGCTCCGGGGAGATCCTGGTCCAATTGCGAGACAGTTCGTTAACGGTTTGTGCACTTTTTGTACACGGAACGAGGAATCTATTCGCTAAGAGGAGATCCAATTACGAGACGGTTCCAAATGTCGGAATTCCTGCGAAAGGTCTATTTGCGAATGTATCAATTTCAACTCTTCCCCTATACAGAAAATCGACAGCAGATGAATATATAGTTAAAATATGGAAAACAATCTTTAAATAAAGATACAATTATTGAAAAGGGTTGGAAAGAGTGTGGCAAAATGATACATTGCTCATCACTGGAAATCTTTTCTTTTGTCATAATGATTTCAAAGGTCGTCTTCTTCAGAATGCGTATGCAAGTTGGAAAGGGCTTAAACTCACCAATAAACAATTGCAATATCAAAATCTATCTATCGCAATATTTAGGCATATGTAACAGTTTACTTTGACTGCTTCCTACTTTGTCTAGATTAAAATAATCAGTAACACTCGAAATTTGATGACTCAAACATGTGATAACTCGAATATTACGTTAATCCTTTCCCTCATATAGACGCTTTCTGACGCCTCTGCAGCAGACGGCTTTTTGAAAACATAGTGACAAAAGTAGAAATTGCACAAAACGTGCAATTTCTCCTTTTGCCACAATGTTTTCCACTTTTTGTCATAGGTTATCCATTCAATTATGGAGATTTTCTATGTTTTGACAAAATACGTTCAAAGTCGTCTGCTGCAGAATTGTCATATGAGGGAAAGGGTTAAACTCGAACTGATTCTCTATCTTTTAAGAAACAGCGAAGCAGCATATTTGAATGCTCAGCTCTTGTTATTGGTTTATCACTGGCTTGCTTTTCATGATGAACACTTTAGTAGACTCGAATTACGAAACTGAAAAAAACAACAACACAAATTAGTTGAAAATAAATCGAGGGATAACTGAACCATTTCACTAACCCTTTCCCACCTGCAGACGAATTTTGACGCAATAACAGCAGACGACTTTTGAAGACATTGTGGCCAAATGTGAAATAAATTGCTCATGATGAGCAATTTCTCCTTTGGCCACAATGTTTTCAACTTTTTTAACAATTAAGCTATCTCTTACGGAAAATTTTCATGTTTTTGTCACTATGTTTTCAAAGTCGTCTGCTGCAGATTTTGTGTATGTGGGAAAGGGTTAAGTTGAAGTAGTTAATTGGTCTCTTTCGACTTCGAGATTGGTATTAATGGCTGCCCTCCTCGGCGCTCAGGGTAGCGACGCGGGTTGTCAATCCTGGGGTTGTGAGTTCGAATCCCAGCTCGGCCAACATTCTTTCCGACGTTTGACAAAAGTCATTGTGACCTGCGTCATTCGTCTTTTACCAATGGGCTGTTTAACAGTTTATGTGGAAAAGCAGCCAGTTGCTTGGAAGGTATGTTGTGTGGAGTACTGGTGTGAGAAAACCAGGAAACGCATGAGTAGGTGAACTGGTCGCCGTGATATAACTGAAAAATTGTTGAACCCCAATCAATCAATCAATCAATACACAAGAAATGCCGTGATATAACTGAAAAAATGCTAAAAGCGGGCGTAAAATACAAAATAATCAAGGAATCAAATTGACTTTGAGATTAGGAGAGTCGAATTTATTTGTCAAAGGTAGGTAAATTATACATAATTTTTTACTTGAAATACTAGTGGTCTCCCCTCTGTGTATGATTCGCACCAACATTGCTTATCACTCCGACCTTGTGCAAAAAGAGATCTATGGATATCATGTATGTAAACCCTTCCCTTATATAGACACTTTCTAACGCCTTTGCAGCAGATAACTTTAACAGTGTGGCAAAAGTAGAAATTTCTCATAATGAGCAATTTCTCCTGTTACCACAATGTTTTCAATTTTAGTCAATAAAGAGACTTTTTGAGTATTTTAACGAGGTATTGTTAGTTTTCCCTATTTTTTCTGTAATGGAAATTCGGACGCCTGTGGTCTTATCAGAATTTTAAAAAGTTGACGGAAGATTCACACAAGCTTAATATGTACTATTAAAAGTAATAATATTATATGGACTTCATAAGTCTTGAACAGACTGATATGGATCTACACAAATGCCAACTTGTACCTTTTTGCACATTATACTATATTTATAGTCGCCTTATCCCACAGGCAGGCGAACTTTGGTGCGTAACAGAGTAGAAAACAATATAGGGAAAGGGAGAACTTTTGCAGATTATGAATAATTTCAACCATGTTTTCAAAAGATCGCCTGCTGTAAATGCGTTCAGAGTATCATCTGTATCAGGGAAAGTAATATTAGTGGGGAGTGTGGTGACTCTCAAAAGAGTGGTTCCACTAGAAAACCAACATTGTGATTTCTGCGTAAAGTATCGACCCTGATCAGCCTAGACATGTCGCGCAGGCAAACCCGAACAGACACGTTTCGCCTTCTTTGGATTTTCATTACTCTATACTTCTATCCCCCTGATACAGAATGTGTCGGCAGGCTGATCTGGGTCGATACATTACGCAAAGACCATAATGTTGGTTTTCTGACGGAGCGGCTCAAGTGAGTTCGAATCCCGACCATATCGATATTTGTTTTTTGTTAGATAGACAATTGTCATTTTCCTCGACTAAGACGTCGCGCAAACTAACCTGGCACACCGCGAAATGCACCTACCAATATGACAAAGTGACTCATTGATAATTCAGATTTCGAAATGAATATATGTGTAATATCATTTAACATGTATTATTATTATACATGTATATTATATAAACTTGTAAAATTGACGTTACATCGGGTTAGCTTGCGTGACGCCTATTCTATTTATACACATGAGCTATTCCATAAGAAAACCAACGTTATGGACTCTGCGTAATGTATCGAACCAGATCAGCCTGCACAGTCCGCGCAGGCTAATCCGGGCCGACACATTCGATCTCCGTCCGGCATGATTAGGCTGATCAAGGTCGATACTTTACGCAGAGTCATCATCTGGCAATTTGGGGTCTACTTAGCTAGACCAAAATTTAAAAAGGTTATTTTGCGTTAAACTAGTAGGGCTCTTCACTTCTAGGTTGTTTGTCAAAACATGATCTTTTCCCGTATACAAACGCCTTATAATACCTATGCAGCAGACGACTTTTAAAAACATCGTGACAGAAGGAAAAATAGCTCAAAATGAAAAAAAATTCTCCTTCTGTCGCAATGTTATCAGCTCAATTCACAAACTAAACTTTCATTTGGAGAGATTTTCCATATGTTTAGCTACATGTTCTTAAAGTCGTCTGGCTGTGTACAAGGATTAGGGTTATATACAATGTAGACGGAGAGTAAAACTGACAACCAGACCCTAACTCGTTTCATATGAGCCGTTCCCGCGAGAAAGCCAACGTTGTGGACTCTGTTGACCCGGATCAACCTAAGCATGCCGCGCAGGCTTACCCAGATATACTCTTTTCGCCTAGGTCGATACATTACGCAGAGGCCACAATGTTGATTTTCTCGCCAAGTTGGTTGGAAGAATACATGAACTATCTATGCGAAGCAAGAATACTTTTCGCTTATTGCAGTTGGTCTTTATTCTTTTGAATTGATGTTGTCTAAAAGGACTCCGTCGTTGCCGAGTGGTTAGCGTCGGGGATTTGGAACCGGGCGTTTCGGGTTCGATCCCCAGTCGAGGCGGTCATTGTTGGGTGTCAATAAGCAAGGCACATTTAATAGCCTAGCACTGGTTTGTTTACACATGGAGCATGAATAAGTGCACTGTCGTCGGGATTTAACTGAAATAATGTTGAAAACGTCGTAAAACGAACCCACCAAAAGGAATACATTACATATGTGTACAGTGTACTGCTTGCTAAGCTAACAAGTCCATACAGGGGTTAACTGCGGTGAAAGTAGATTGTGCGAGCAGATTGATCTGAATATGCAGTGTTCGCCAAACAGTACATGCATCTTCTTCTTACAAAGTGTATTTATATCGGAGACCACATTGAGGGCTTGGCGTGAAACGGTTGTAACTAAAATTGATATTTGTTTACCAAGGTTAATCACCTCGCCATAAAGTCTTTAAAAGCGTTAAATCATTTTTCTTGGTAAACAATGGAAATTGAGGTGCCATTGCTCGTTTGTTCTGAGCAATGGCACCTAAATTTGCATTGTTTACAAAGGGGTCAAAATTGCCCCTAAACCAGGGTTTTCGAAATAGGTTTTTAGTTACAACCGTTTCACGCCAAGCCCTCTACATGTTTATAAACTGATCTATACTTGCTACACATATCCTTATATTGGATTCTTCAAGCACCGCAAACAGTGTCAAATGTACATTTAGAGCATATATCGAGGGCTTGGCGTGAAACGGTTGTAACTAAAAACCTATTTTGAAAACCCTGGTTTAGGGGCAATTTTCACACTTTTGTAAACAATGGAAATTTAGGTGCCATTGCTAAGAAAGAGCAATGGCACCTAAATTTCCATTGTTTACCAAGACAAATGATTTATCGCTTAATGAATAAATAAAGACTTAATGGCGAGGTGATTAACCTTAGTAAAAGTGGCATAACACGGTTGAAAGCTGATTTTCTGTTTCCTGGGACACTCCAACTTTTATTCTCTCATTATTTCTCATAATATCCATTACTGGTTTGTTAAAAATAGTTTTCCTGTATCAAGGAGTGCCAGAATTGTAGGAAAATGACTGGAAGTCACACTCTCAGTCCATATTATGAATAGAATTGGCCACAAAAGTGGTCTGAAACAGGGTGAAAAAAGTAGGACAGAAAGATCAATTTGACTGTTTATTCCAAAAATCACCCAACAAAAACGCAGGGGTCTAGTGTGAAATTGAAGAGCTGATAATTCTCTCAAAACAATAGGCAATATGTGGATGCAGTCAGAAATACCACGTTACCAGGTTCTTTTTCAAGCAATTTTGGACGCGAATGCTGGTATTCAAATTTACCTCTAAATTACGCCTAGCTCTGCAACCAGTGTTGTCAAACCGGAAGGAGAAGTTGGTTAAACTGAAATATTCAATCCCATGCTTAGAGCTTACTTTTCACATTTATAAACATTAAAATCAACAATTTACCCAAAAATGTACCCAAAACCTACTATTTGTCATTATTTCTATTATTCTAGTGTTATGTGTCACTAAAAAGATACCAATTTTAGTTACAACCGTGTCACGCCAAGCCCACGATATATATATATATATGAAATACAGCAATCAAACCGATACAGCGCTTCTTAGATTCTTACGTATTATTCTACAGGGTGATCGACTTTAAGCATACAATATACACAATCTACAGCGGCAGACGACTTTGAAAATATCTGGGGGAAAAAGTGGTAGATCTCGACAAAAAAAACAACGTAGCTATTGAAAAGAGTTGGAAATAGTGTGGCAAAGGGAAGACTTGCTCGTTATGAGCCTTCGTCAGAATGCGTCTGCGTGTTGAAAAGGGTTAAAACATCAGGAAAGTAGTCGCATAGTACTGAACTCTTATCCTGATGCAGAAAAAAAGTTAAGCTTTTATTAATGAAACAGATAATTTCGAAAATATGTAGAAATAATAATATATATTTATCTTATCCAGCCATTATTTCCTTTCTCAAATTTGTAATCGACTCGACTAAGTATTTAACGTTCATTTGACCATCAACTTTACTTTGAAGTATTTTAAAACCCTACAGCAGACAACTTTTGAATGTTATAGAAACAGAAGAAGAAAACTGTCTATAAACG
This sequence comes from Serripes groenlandicus, assembly GCA_031761405.1. Classification (NCBI taxonomy): domain Eukaryota; kingdom Metazoa; phylum Mollusca; class Bivalvia; order Cardiida; family Cardiidae; genus Serripes; species Serripes groenlandicus. The sequence goes on along the minus strand of JASEVX010000004.1, from coordinate 57,772,532 downwards.
AAAAAGAAATTGTTCAATAAATTTGCAAAAAGGGTTGCAAAGGACCAGTTACTCATACTGAGCAATTTCTACCCTTGAACCAAACGTTTTCTAATGACATCTGCTGTAGATGTGTCTGCGTGTGGGAAAGGGTTAACACAGTTATTACAAATAGCACATCCGGACACTGGGACAAGATAAATGACAAGACAATTATCATTCACATTTAATTACACCTTACGTTTGATAAATTCAAAACATGAAACACTTCCTCCAAAATACATAGTGCACGCATTTAAATAAACATCACTTATTAGAATTTTATTCCATTTTTTCGAAGTTTTTATTCTTTTATCTTTGGCAGTTTAAATTCGACCTTTGATCCAGTTGGAGAACTGCTCGAGGTGGAAGATGAGCCTCGCCTTATAACAGTTGTTTCATCTTCAACTGCTTCGTTTTCAACTATATTTGCTCGAGACGCAGCGTCCCCTCCATCAAGATTTCTGTTCGTGGTGTAAATTTGCTCCTTTTGCTTTTTTAATGGCTTTGGATTGGGGGAGCATGACTGTCCGGGTGCAAACCCCTGGTATTTGGCCGCGACTTTCTTTATCCTGTTCGCAGGGAGGTACCGCTTGACTGTAGGCCCTGGTTTGTTGACTACTTTGTTGTAGATTTTAATAATCGCAGGTTGGTCTGTCTTTTTCTTGGTGTTCGATCCTTTAAATCTACTTAGCGCAAATGCACCAACTCGTCTGGCCCGGATTTCTTTGATAGTTTGATTCATTGCGTCGACCGGAGACAAATCAGAAAATGGGAGTGTGTGATATACTGCTACCTGTAAACAGTAAGAAGATAAGGGGCTATGACGCCAAACACTCATACTTGATATCCTATGTATACAGCAAAGACTCTGATCAGTATAATCGGTTGAAAGGTCTAAACAAACAAACAGTCTAGATATCGTATTAGTATGTATATTCAATATATGCGGTTGAAAGGTCTAAACAAACAAACATACTAAATATACTTATAGTATAAATGTATATTTAATGTATGCGGTTGAAAAGATTTAAACAAACAAACATACTAGATAACTTACAAGTATGTATATTCTGTATATGCGGTTGAAAGGTCTAAACAAACAAACATACTAAATATACTTATAGTATACATGTATATTCAATATATATATGCGGTTGAAAGGTCTAAACAAACAAACATACTAGATATACTTATACGATACATGTATATTCAATATATGCGGTTGAAAGGTCTAAACAAACAAACATACTAGATATCCTACTAGTATGTATATTCAATATATGCGGTTGAAAGGTCTAAACAAACAAACATACTAAATATACTTTTAATACGATACATGTATATTCAATATATGCGGTTAAAAGGTCTAAACAAACAAACATACTAGATATCCTACTAGTATGTATATGCAATATATGCGGTTGAAAAGTCTAAACAAACAAACATATTAAATATACTTATACGATACATGCATATTCAATATATGCGGTTGAAAGGTCTAAACAAACAAACATACTAAATATACTTATAGTATACATGTATATTCAATATATGCGGTTGAAAGGTCTAAACAAACAAACAAACATGCTAGATATCCTACTAGTATGTTTATGCAATATATGCGGTTGAAAGGTCTAAACAAACAAACATATTAAATATACTTATACGATACATGTATATTCAATATATGCGGTTGAAAGGTCTAAACAAACAAACATACTAAATATACTTATAATATACATGTATATTCAATGTATGCGGTTGAAAGGTCTAAACAAACAAACATATTAAGGTAAGGCCCCCCTAATGACGTTGCGAATTTTCGGGTAATTTCGGGTTATTTCGCCGATTCTCGGGTAACTCCGGTGCATTTCCGATTATAATCGTAAGATTTCGTAAATCTTTGATGGTTCCCCGTGTGTCGCAATAGGTAATACTGTTAACCGAAAACCGGAAATCGATTCCATTTCCGGAATACACAAACATGGCAACGCGAAACGTTCGCGGACAATTTCGCAAAGTCAAATCTGCCTCTCGCAAGAAAACTAAGGCATCTGAAAGTGTAATTATAGATCATACATACAATGGACATTTAGTTTGTGAAGGAACCGACTGCTGTGTAGACGATTGCCTCTCGGACTTACATTTGAAGCTACCGAAAAGTGTTAATCGGAGTGGGTGGAGAGTGGGTCGTCGGATTATAGAATTGGGTGTCCTTTTAGACAATCTCGCCTATTGCCAAAAGTGTCGTCTTGGGCCAGTTCCGCTAACCAGCTATTCTGTTGTTGGAGAGTTGCGAAAGGGACTAAGCGGCTACCTGTATGTCAGATGTCAGAACGTCGATTGCATGCATGTAAATCGTGTGACATATGGGAAGACACACAGAGTAAGCAAGAGAGGGATGCCATGCTTCTCAGCCAATACAAAGCTTGGAGTTGGTAAGTTACATATAAGATAGAGAATTTGTTTGAAATACACATTGCACATTAGTAGATATTTACCACTTGCAGACTTTTGAAATCATTGTTGGAAAAGGAGAATTACTGTAATATTAGCAAATTCATATATTTATAACATTTTTAATCTATTGTTGTGTATGAAATTTCATTAGTCATCAAATGTGTAATGTTTAAGGTTTATTGTAGTCAATTAGAAATATAAATTTACCATTTGAAATCTTTGTGGGAAAAGGAGATTCACATATTTATATCAACCACAATCTGCTTTTCAGAGTATTATACAAGAAATAAATATTAGTTGTAGTAAAATGTAAATTAAAGTTGAATATAAAACATTATAATCATGGATTTATTCAATGTTGATGTCATTATATATAAATCTTTTTATAAACACAAATAAAAAAGGAACAATTAGCACTATATAAATATTGCATGGCTTCCAGTGTGACAGTTCATATTGTCAACATGAGGAAAATACTGTTACCCGAGGCGAAACCGAGGATTATTTCTGTATTTCTGTCACACTGGAAGCCATGCAATATTTATTTTATTATACCGTACAAAATTACACGTTTATTTAACTTATTCTGTACCTTTGTAGGGAAGGTGAACATGGGTAGATCTACAACAATGTAACACACACATATGAATATACACATTTTACATAATTTTAATAGTTATTCTCAAATCAGATTAATCCGAAACAAGTTTTGACTTTGGTCGTTGTATCCTTTCAGCTTTTTACCGCAAGTACTGGATAAAGGTTAAACAATTGTGCCTCTTGTTTTACTTGGTAGCACGACACGATGACTCAAACTCTTTTCAACTTGACGTTGTATTTTGTAGCTATGATAGACAGTGTTGGTGGCTCAACAAAGGTGAATAACATGTTATCCACTCTCAACATGAAACCGATTTCGAAGAAGAATCTCCAATCCATAGAAAGGCGGGCAGGAACCTTTGTTGAGTCTGTGGCTAAGCAGTCTGCATCCAATGCTGCCCATGATGCTTTCCAGAAAGAAATGAGGTATGAGTTTAACAAATATAAGGGGGTCAAATACCCTTTTTTTTAATAAACTTAAGTAAACTCAAGACTCATTTGCAGACTTCCCGAAACTTGTGAGACTCCTGTCAGACATTTGTTCTGACTGACCAAATATTTCTGTCAGACCTCATGCTCAACTGTCAGACCAAACAATTTGCAACACCGGAAGTTTGATTTGAAGAGATTAGCTCTTGGTCATTTCGATTTATTAACAGCAATCCATTTTTATCAGTAATTATACCTTAAATTATAAGAGATTTTCCATTTATTTTTAGTAGACATTTTCAATGTTGTCTGCTGCAGATTTTGTGTATGTGGGAAAAGGTTAGACAAACCAGTGTTTAAACAAAATGAATGAAATTTCTAGTGCTGATTTGCAATTTTATCTGTTGTGTCAAGACATTTTGGGCTGACAAGAAAGGATTTTAGTCAGACCTTTCAGGAATCTGTCAAGTCAGGTTTGAAGGTCTGGCCCCAGTATCACGAACCAACTCAAACTCAATCTCTAACTCAATCTCAAATTTTCATTAAGCTTACAAATATATATTAAAGTGCTGTTAGCTGTTGAGCTATCACCTGTTAATGATTTGGGACGACTGGGTTCTAAGCAAGCATTTTTTCTGAGATTCTGCTTCACCTGTGTATGTCCTGATACTCTTGGCAATGATGGTGAACGTTTTGCAGCTAGCACTTTATTCACTCAGCTTACAAACATAAATAAAAGTGTTGTTAGGCTGTTGAGCTATTTCACCTGAACATGATTGGGGACGTCAGGGTTCTAAGCAAGCATTTACTTCGGTATTATACTTCACCCGTATTTATGTCCTGATACTCTTGGCAATGATGGTGAACGTTTTGCAGCTTACACTTCTTAAATTTCATTCAGCTAACAAATATATATTAAAGTGCTGTTAGCTGTTGAGCTATCACCTGTTAATGAATTGGGACGACTGGGTTCTAAGCAAGCATTTTTTCTGAGATTCTGCTTCACCTGTGTATGTCCTGATACTCTTGGCAATGATGGTGAACGTTTTGCAGCTAGCACTTTATTCACTCAGCTTACAAACATAAATAAAAGTGTTGTTAGGCTGTTGAGCTATTTCACCTGAACATGATTGGGGACGTCAGGGTTCTAAGCAAGCATTTACTTCGGTATTATGCTTCACCCGTATTTATGTCCTGATACTCTTGGCAATGATGGTGAACGTTTTGCAGCTTACACTTCTTAAATTTCATTCAGCTAACAAATATATATTAAAGTGCTGTTAGCTGTTGAGCTATCACCTGTTAATGAATTGGGATGACTGGGTTCTAAGCAAGCATTTTTTCTGAGATTCTGCTTCACCTGTGTATGTCCTGATACTCTTGGCAATGATGGTGAACGTTTTGCAGCTAGCACTTTATTCACTCAGCTTACAAACATAAATAAAAGTGCTGTTAGGCTGTTGAGCTATTTCACCTGAACATGATTGGGGACGTCAGGGTTCTAAGCAAGCATTTACTTCGGTATTATGCTTCACCCGTATTTATGTCCTGATACTCTTGGCAATGATGGTGAACGTTTTGCAGCTTACACTTCTTAAATTTCATTCAGCTAACAAATATATATTAAAGTGCTGATAACAAAACAATAATTTTAAAAGGAGTTACAGAGTATTTGAATCAATTATTTAGAAGTAAGTATTAGAAGCATATTATCTACTTCACATTAGACGCCTGTGGATGCCTGTTGATAAATACATTGGTCGACTTTCAAATATCATCCCTTTTCCACATACAACAATCTGCAGCGGACGACTTTCAAAAGATATGGACAAAAACGTGAAACATCTCTATAAATGTTTAAGCTTTAATGTTTAATCATTAAAAAGAGTTGAAAACATTGTGGCAAAAAGGGATATTGCTCATCATGAACAATTCCCCTTTTGCCACAATGTTTTAAAGAAGTGTTTGTTGTTTTAAAATGTGTCAGTATGCGTCTTTTTAATACAAAAACTTAAAATATGTATCATATATTTTAGTGACATTGCCGAAGAAGAGTCCAAAAAAGCAGCCATTTGCATGGATGACTTGATCGAGGATCTTGGAGTGTGTCCAATGCCAGATGCGTCACCAGGATTAAAGTAAACTACCATTATTGCTTAAGTTTACTTTGTATCTTACCTAAAATTGAAAGATGATTGATATTGTGACACAAGTAGCATCTTAGGTTCATTTTTGCTTTATGCTGGTCACACTCATATAGAAAACAATAAGGTAGGATGCAATCCTTTGCAAATAGTATATGCACGACCATGACCCAGACCATGACCCTGTAAACTATTTAAAACATATTGAAATTTAAAAATGATTGACTACTTTGCTCAGTAAACACTTATTATCACGGATAACATAGAGTCATTTTTTGATTGATTGATTGTGATTCAACAATTTTTCAGTCATATCACGGCGGCCAGTTCACCTATTTTCTGTGTGGTTTTCTCACACAAGTACTCCCACACAACATACTTTCAAGCAATTGGCTGCTTTTCCAAAAAGACCCGTTAGCCTTTTGGTGAAAGACGAATAACGCATGTCACAGTGACTTTTGCCAATTCTTTCTTGAGTCACATATGTTTTTATGACGTCCAATTCAATTTACATCCTATACGATATGAAAGTGTGTTACAAGCATGCAATCTTTCAGGGAGAAGTTTAAAATCATCTCTGCAGCATCACCTACTTTAGCTGACATTTCTGTAGAGAAAACCCCACCAAGAGAGCATAGACGAGAAATCAGAAAAGTCACCGACAGTCAGATTGTAAAAGCAAGGAAGCGACTCTTATCCAAGTATTCGTGTATGGGTCGAAGCGGTATGTCCTGTGCAGTTGACACAGCTTGGCAAAAACGTGGATTTGACAGTCTCACATGTAAGTTTTAGTTGTTAGCACTATGGAGGCTGCATTTAAATTTGAGCATGTTGAAAGTTTTTCAGATTGTTTGTCATGATGATATGTAGGCCTAATTCGAATAATAGTTATTTTGGGTCAAAAACTAGGTCACTATGCAAAATTGAATGAAAACCTTGTGAACACTAGAGATTGCATTTTTTTGCCTATACAGCTTGGATTTTTTCTCATGTCTTGATGATATATAGTCCATTTTCTAAGATGGGTCATATCGGGTACAACAACAGGTCACTAGGCTAAATTCTCAGGATAACACATTTTGAAGAAAAAAGGATTGTTATACCCCCAAAAAACAAAGTTTTGGGGGGTATATAGGGTCACTGTGTCGGTCGGTCGGTCGGTCGGTCGGAAGCCATATTTTGTCCGGACCATATCTTAACAATGCAACATAGGATTTGAACGAAACTTCATAGGATGATACAACACATTGAGAGGAAGTGCGGTGTACAATAACCATAACTCTATTTTATCTAAATACAGAGTTATTGCCCTTTGTTACTTTTTCTTATTCATAGTCTTGTCCGAAGCAGAACTTTAAAACTAATTGTTGGAATTTAATAAAACTTCATAGGATGATACAACACATTGAGAGGAAGTGCAGTGTACAGAAACCATAACTCTATTTAATCTAAATACAGAGTTATTGCCCTTTGTTATTTATTCTTGTCCGGAGAATTACTTAATAACTAACAGATGGAATCTAATAAAACTGCATACAATGGTAGAGCATAATCAGAGGAAGTTCAGTGTACAAGAACCATAACTCTAATTTACATAATTACATAGTTATTGCCCTTTGTTACTTTTTCTTGTTTTACAGAGTTATGGCCCTTTTACTTATTAAGTTGTTGGTCATATTTTGTCCGAAGCCATATTTTGTCCGGCCTATTTCTTACAAACCACTGGGTGGAATTCAATAACATTTTACATGAAGCTTTTATACCAAGAGGAGATGTGCATATCATAAAGATTTTACAATTGCATGTTACTTAACAGAGTTATGGCCCTTTTGTTGGTCAGTCGGAAGCCATATTTTGAGTCAAGGTGCTGTTTTGGGGGTATTTATCACCTTCAGTGATATTTCTAGTTTTATTTGTTCTTTCAGCTCATACTTTCTTCATGAGTAAGGCATGTTATGGGAAGAAAGTTTTAAAAAGTATTGTTGGTCATAGACAGTGCTCTACATGCAACTGGTGGAGGCGTAACAGACCAGGCCGTCCAGTGCGAGAACACAGATGTGTACATAATCATTCTGGGAGTGCTCGGTCAATGGAAAGTGTGAGTGGAGAGAAAGGGGTTATGGATTTGGCAAGTGAAGGAACACCAGTTGAATATATTGAAGGAGATGGGGACACTACACTAATTGCTAGACTGAAGAATAATCAAAACATTACAATGAAAAAGCGCTTTGACAAAAACCATATTATCAAAAATGTTGGTAAAAGTCTGTATGCCTTGCCGTTGGAAAAAGGCATTAAGATAAGTAAGAACACAATTTGCCATTTACAAAAGTGTATTTCTTATGCTCTTTCCAAGAACAGCGGCGATGTTGATGGCTTACAGGACAACTTACGCGCTATAGTGCCTCATAATTTTGGAGACCATCAATACTGTAAGACAAGCTTCTGTGGGCAGCAGAAAAATGCAAGTGAAAAGTATGTGCATCGCTCATTACCTTATAAGGCAAGTTTAATTGGAGACGATTTGCGTAAAAGACTTGATGACATTATGAGACCATTAATCGCGAAAGCCAGCCAGCTTGCTGATTTGGGATCCAGTCAGCAATGTGAACACGCTAACCGTGAAGTTACTCTGAAGGCACCAAAGAACATATACTATGGGGGATCAGAAGCATTAGACTTCAGGGTACAAGCGACGGCAGCATTAATCAATGAAGGAAGAGATTATATTGTTCAGGTACATGATGTTTGTTGCAAAGTTTGTTGGGTTGATCTTTTTATTTTGTAATGAAGGGTTTATCTTGTAAACTAATTGAAAATATTTTTGTCTTCAACATTATATTTGACTTCTTACAAAGTTGGAAATAGGCATTATATTTATTCATGACTTCAACCAGTGGAAGTATATGGCCTTTCTTAGTAGCATGCTAAGATGAACCCTGACTAATAATTGTCATAAAGCCTTGTTGATGGCCGACTCAAAATATGCACATTAGTTTATAGCATGAAAGTTACAAAAAACGTTTAATAGAATTATCAGTGTCATAATGTTATGAGTTCATTACTGTTATTTGTTCCTTTCTAGATTTTGTTACATTATTTTGCTTTACAGTTTTTCTGCTGGTTGTTGCCAGTTCAAAATTACCATTGTTACATTATTTTGCTTTACAGTTTTTCTGTTGGTTGTTGCCAGTTCAACTATCTCCACCAGGACTGTCTGTGTGTAAGTATATAATATTCCTACATTTTAAGCTTGCCTGTTTTTCGAAGAAAAAATGTCGGGCTATCGTGATACCATTGGTGTCGTCACAAACCTTTAACTTTTCCTCACAACTCAAAAACCGTTGCATATATTCAATTGCAGCTTGGTACACATGTTACTAAACACTTGCACATGTCTATATAATACCAATCCACATGACTCTTGTCTTTAATAATTATTCAGTTATACCCTTTTTTTTTGGACAAGCGTTTGTGTTTGCTTCGCGGGCCTCTTGTTATTTCTTTACTTTCATTGGATCAAACTTCGTTATGGTGATGCACTGATAGTGCCTGTACTTTACAGAAAGTACAGTGTATTAGATTGACCAATCTATGAAATTCAAAAGTTGACGCTATGTAAATTCATATATTTTTATTTCTATTTCTCTTTTTTACATCAGGTGAACAAAGAGGCTAATATTTCTCCTGGGCAGTATACAGAAGACTATGCTAAGAAATGTGCCATGAAAAGACAGAAAAGCCAGGAGAGGTTTAGTAAGCCATTTGTGAAAAGGAGGCGGCTTATTCTGAAACAGGAGCGTGCTATCGTCCAAATTGCTACAGAAACATTGGAAGGCGCTACATATCAATCTGGTACGACCTTTTCCCATCTCACCATATGATCACCACAATTTTTGAAAACAATTCTAAGACTATGAGAGGTATGGTATTCAATCTGACATCCCCGTCAGACATTGGTTAAGGTTTAGCATTCAAGTGCATATATCACCATAGTTACTACTAGATGTATTGTATAACTAAATAGTAAGAGGTTGAAAAGTCGAGCGGGCTGTCTTACGGACAGCTCTTATTACTTGCACAATATCAATATCTCAATATTAGTAATATATTTTCTGACAGTGTAGTGTACATGTCGTTGATGTGAATTATATCTAACAACAAACATTGTCTTATTTTCAAATTCTCACTGTAATACTATTTACATTGTGGTAACAGGTTGGATATGGATTTTACCTTTTTCGTGAGTTGTGAGTTCGAATCCCGGCTCGGTTAACTTTCTTTCCGACAATTGACAAAAGTCAATGCGACATGCGTCATTCTTTTTCCACTAATGGGCTAAGTCTATGTGAAAAAAGCAGCCAGTTGTTTGGGAAGATTGTTGTGTGGAGTACTGGTGTGAGAAAACCAGGAAATGCATGAGTAGGTGAACTGGCCGCCGTGATATAACTGAAAAATTGTTAAAAACGGCATTTTAAACCCCAATCAATCAATCAATATTTTACCTTTTCACTGTAGGCATTGGACATGACGCGGAAGTGGATATAAGTAAAATCCCAGACCCAGTAGCACGTGGAATATTCAAGCCTGTCACTCCTAATGGTCAACCAAAATATGTGGCTTTTGATCTTGAAACAACTGATCTCAGTGAGTAATTGTTTAGACAAATTGTATTATTAAGAACCCCTTTAGAAGATATTTGCAGATTATATTTTAAAACTTGTACCATATAATTACGAAATAGCCATTGATCTAGTATAGAAGCCATTAAGCATTTATTTAGGTCTGTTTCATACTATCATACTATCAATGAGATTGGATAATCAATAATTTTTGTCTTGGATGTTTCCAGGAGAAAGTGAGTTATTGTCATAGACAAATACCTCCGAGCAAAGCATAGTATTCTTATGGCTGTCTTGTTTGTTTATGTTCATTGAGAAATATTGTGGTTACTTTTTACAGTCCGATGTGACCAATATCCACATATCACACAGTTAGCTGCAAAGGAAATTTCAACTGGAGCCACCTTTAACAGATACATTATTCCAAGAATTCCAATAAGTGCCTCAGCGGAAAGAGTGACCAAAATAACTATGGTGGATGACGAAAGCATGATTGTAAATGGTGTTCCAGTACAAACAGTGACTTTAAAAACAGCCGTGAATGAGTTTTCCTCCTGGCTGAGTAAATTTGACAACGTTTTCTTAGTTGCTCATAATGGAAGACGCTTTGATTTTCCAGTGTTGGTTTCAGCGTGTATTAGTTGTGACTTAGTAGACAAAATTATTTCTAATGTAACTGGGCTTGTGGATTCTTTACCAACTTTCAAAGCTGTGTGTCCAAAACAATCTTCTTATAAGCAAGAGGACCTTGCACGAAGCATTCTTTCAAAGGAATATGATGCACATAATGCTATTGATGATGTTAACATTTTGTCTGATCTTTTGTCTCACTTGATAGTATGTGATCATAAATGTCTTATCAAAAAAAGCTTCACACTGAAAGATGTCAAACATGGTATGGTCTCAAACAAAGAAAAACGGAAAAATGTCCCGTCACTTTCAGTACTCGTTTCAGGTGGTATCATGAAATCTTCAACTGCAGAAAACATTGCAAGGTCTGGTCTAAATTTTGAACACCTGCGGACAATATTCACTCGTAAAGGAGAAGATGGACTAATAAATGTGTTTACTATGAAAACCTGTGAAGGATTACCTAGAGTTACGAGCACTAAAAGAGTCCTAGAATCTGTCATACCAAAGCTTGCATCATATTTTGAAAATATTCAAAAAAAATAAGTCACCAACTTACAGATACAAGCTTTGAAATGAATTGTTTAGAATAAGGGCATACCAGTGGTGAATTTATATTTTATTTTGTTTGCTTTTGGAAATGAACAGTGGACCTTGTATTCTGTTCTCTCTGAATGAACCCACAAGAAAAGGTGTTACTATTTTACAATATTTTGCAATAAGAGTTTCCAATTTCACAGTAAATTTTCATTTTCATAATCAAAGATTGTGACATGTTCATACAATCTGCTTATCCCTTAGTGTTACTTGTAGGGATGGAACCTAATAGTTTATTATGAACTGTGGCATACAATGATAATACATGTATGATTAACGTATTTCGGAAAAAAGCTTTTTTCTGAGAAAGTCGTAAAAATACAAGTTTTATGACAACAAAATTATAACGAAAGATAGTATAGACAAGCAGATACTCATGTACATCATCAGTTCTTTGTTTTTATAGATTAGAAACCTTATTCTTATAAAAACTGATGATGTAGTAGTATTGTAGAGAATGACCTATAACAAAATCTGTTAACCGCATGTTTTCAATTTTTGTGGGTACCTTTACTTTCAAAGCTATAAAATGAAAACTAGACGGTAAACCTTTTTTATTTTTTTATATCAAGTTGTCTACACAATGAGAAAGATATTGATACCAAATTTAATGGGGTACACATATCGTGATTTACGTTTTCGGTACTTGGAAGTTTTAGAATTATAATCATTTACTGAAAAAATAGAATTTTTCGACACACATTTTTTTTTTTTTTTTTTTTTTTTTTTTTTTAAACATGCTTATTGTTTCAAAGTTATTATTGTTTTTTGTTTCAGTGTTTCTTCTGTATAGAAAAACATGTGCAAACATAAATATATATATATATTTTAATAAAATACAATAGATTTTGTACTGTGATGTGTATACTTTTTTGAAAACCAATACAGCAAGGTGAAAATATCAAATATTTCCAAAACTGGACGGTGAAATGTTTTCATATTACAAATTTAGATGTCACTTGTGACCTAGAAAAGATTAGGAGTATTGGTATTAAGGTTCTTAATAGTACCAATTAGGGTGGCCTTACCTTAAATATACTTATACGATACATGTATATTCAATATATGCGGTTGAAAGGTCTAAACAAACAAACATACTAGATATACTACTAGTATGTATATTCAATATATATGCGGTTGAAAGGTCTAAGAATAATACTTGCAAAACCACGCGGGTCTACCAAAACGGATCTTTTCCATGACTTGTATTGGCTGTCTTTTGACGATAGGTGTCGCTATCACACCGCCTTGCTGATTTACAATTTGGCACCAATATACATGAATGAAATTTTAATATTTTCGGTAAATAGATATCACACACTTGGCTCACAATCCAATAACAATTTAGCATTGACCTACAAACCTAGAACAAATTACATGTTAAATTCATTTAGATATTTTGGTTTTTAGCAAGGGGCTCGTTAGAGCCAATTGCTATAGTAGCTGATTTTCGAAACGACGCATCATTTTGAGACTGGAATCTAGACAAGCGTTTTACGATATCGGCATTGAATTACTTCGCATCTGTCTTTCTACATCAGCTCTCCGTTTCTGAACACCATCTCGACTTCATATAGATGTATTGGTGGTTGCAGATCGTACATAATGTCAATGAAAGTGGATGATTTGTGGAATATTTTGTTAAAAATGAAATGACTGTTGCCAGCTAAAACTCATGTTGATCATCTCGAACCGCCAATAGTTCCTGTCTAAAAATCAAAATGCGGCAACTTGTTGACATATGAAGCCGAAAGTTGATTTGATTCGACATCAATAACGCAAAAGAAATAACTCGAAAGAAATGTTATGTTAAAATATAGGAATTACATGATTAATAATTAAAATGTATTTCTACGCTTTCAACATACTTGATCGCGCGTTAAGTTCATTGGTAATTCCTAAATATTGTAAATCGAATGGAGTAAAGGCAACCTTTCGATTCCGACTCAAAAACAAATTGAGATAAATGAGTCCCAATGATAACATATATACTCAAACATTCAATTTTTTTAAATGATAATAAAATAAATAGTTGACAAAATATAACATATATACGATAAATGTGCAAGTGAGCCTAGGCGTCGTAATTTCCAAAAATCCTTTCGAATAAAATGTATTTTCAGCGGTAACGATAATCAGGAATACTAGAGTATTCATTTTAGATTCCTAGGTAAATACATCTCATTCTCAACCAAAATTAATCTGAACAACCCCAGCAGACTGAATAAGATAATCAAGTCCCAGTTATAAAACAACTGATTTAAATGACATTTGTTTTTTTATCAAGATAAAACGTTTCAATACTAAATATTTCGCTAACTCGTGTATCGGTTTATAATTATGTTATAAATGAAAACCATCGAAGTGGCCGCGTAACGTAGCGGTTAACATGTTCGGCCGTGAAGCGCGATACTTGAGTTCGATTCCCACTTTGGGCAGATAATTCTTTTTTATAAGAAAAATATAATATTTTTTGTCTTATAAATTGCCGATATCAGTGGTGCAATTGTCATTTAACACCGCTGCAATAAACTCTTTCAAAATGAATTCAAAAGTAATGCACTTAAAACTATTCACTTATACGTTGTGAAACACTAAGAAATGATTAATCGTTTGTATGTTTTACGTCGCTTTTTACAATATTTCAGTCATTGCACGCTGAAGAAAATTAAGATAACACAGGATTTTATTTCTGCATTGAAAGTAAAATTGGACTCATCATTGTTAGGTTATTGTGATTTTGATATGAAAGTATATGTGTTATTTGCATTAAAAAAAACCACGGCTAAAAATCCATTGTAAACCAGGAGGTATGCTAAGCAGAAACTATCCAGATAGCAGATGCGCATGTGTATGCCAACTTTTAGTATATCGATAGACCATCATACTGTGTTTACAGTGTTTTGCTTTACTCCTTTATCATTTAATATATATATGGATATAAAGTGCTAACTAACACATTGCTAGTGTAAAGTGTTCAAGTTATACTTTTGGGATCGGTAAATCCATGTCCAAATGTTATCTGCAGTTAGCCCCTTGCTGTGAGCACTTTCAGTGCTTTGATTAAAGTCTGGAATAGCATTCCATCACATATTAAGCATTCAACGTCTATTGTATCATTCAAACGAAATTATAAGAAATACCTTCTGATAAAGGTTCCATACTAACAATATCTTGATTAGTATACAGCTATTTACTCCTCTTGAGGTCAATAGTGAAAAACTATTCTTCCATTGAACTCAAAGGGAGTAAATAGCTGTTTTATTATATATCTTCATGAAAAACGCATAATTTAACTAGTTTATTTATAAAATTATAACGCGCGTTAAAATGTTGGTTATGCACGTCCATGACGTCATTTCAAACAATAACGTCATAACAGATGAACTATTGACTCGAAAATGGACTATTGGACCTGAATTTTAGAATAAAAGCGAAAAGGAGTCAAATAGCACAGGAGTCTGACGTTTTATAACAGTCTATATATATATATAAAAAAAAAAAAAACGTATACTATAAAAAAAACACGTGTTTTTTTATAGTATACGGGTTTTTTTTTTTATATATATATATATAGACTGTTATAAAACGTCAGACTCCTGTGCAAATAGTCATTTTTTATTTAATCACACGTGACTGCTTCTCGTCCAATCAAATACTTTTATTCATAGTAGGTATATAATAATTGCCGCTATTATGTTAAGAAGTGTGTTTAAAGTATTTGGAGTGTCTGTATTCACATGATTGAAAATTAATTAAATTTGTTTTTAATGCCATCATTTTTCATTGATTTTTCAAGGTCATTGTGTGTTATAATATTAGTGAAGGCTATATGAAAATAAGATATGTATAGCCATTGTTAAATTGTCTGTATATGTCTTAGATGTTACCTTAAAAAAATAAAAATACAATTATTATTATTATTATTATTATTATTACATAAACGTTTTCTGATAGTTACGACTTCAACGATATAAACGTATTCTTATTAATGTACGATTTCAAACGACATATGCGTTGTCTATTATACACAGCTAAAAGCGACTTATACATTTTCTGATATGCATGAACTTGAACGATATATCTGTATTCTGATATGTATGACTTTAAACGACATTTACGTATTATAGTTTGTGCAAATTAAACAATATGTGTGTGTTCTCATTAGCATACCTTACCACGACATAAGTGTATATGTCTTAGATGTTACCTTAAAAAAATAAAAATATAATTATTATTATTATTATTACATAAACGTTTTAGACAATTAAACAATGTGTGTGTGTTCTCATTAGCATACCTTACCACGACATAAGTGTATTCGTATATGCATGACTTAAAATTTTGATATAATAGGATAAAAGGTTCAGTTTTCAGATCGACTTACAGATCCTGGTGTTTCTATGAATTTTCCTAAATTGGGTCTCATTCTGTGGTTCATCGTCCTTTTGTAAGATTTCCCCAGTATGTTACTCGATGCTACGGTCGTCACGGTTTCCTCTACGTCCTCGTTCGTCTTCAAATGTTCGAATTGTTTTTTTAGTCTTTCTAGTCCCCTCTGTTTAATTATACCTATTGCATTGTGCCACATCGGTGTCCTTCCAGCATTCATCACTTTGAGTGTGCGCGCAGAGCCACTACGTCTAATGTCGGCTGGAATATGAGAAATGAAATAGTCTGTGGTAACTACTTTCGGTAAAGGTTTCCAATTTTCTCCAAATGTGCCGATGTACTGTCCATTCACTGTCCATAGGCGGACGCAGCAATCCGCACTTGCCGTGATCAAGATTTCCCTATCTGTTACGTAGTCTACACTGTGAATACAACAAACATGCGCCCTGAACGAATTCACTAGCAATGGATATTTTAACGTTGTGTTTGGCTCGCTAGAAAATGGCGGCGGTCTCAAAGCGAACACATTTTTCAAGTGACTGAGAACAGTTTCTTTGTATTTATTTTCTTCATAAGTTTCAGCTCTAAAGAAAGTAAACTTTCGTCGCAAACTATCAATATATTCCTTTTTTGCTGACATCGAGAACTTTTTTCCGGTGCAGTAGTACTTGATGTTCCAGACTTTCACATAACCCTGTGTGTCCCCTGTAATCAGAAAATTGTTATGGTTGTCACTCTTCATTGCGAGAACGCTTTCACCCAATCTATGTGCCGCATTAAATTGTCCTAGTAACCCGCCCTCATGTTGCATAGACCAAAATCTAACCCAACCCTCGGCCCCACTAGTTACCATATCTGCCACGTCTTTCTGAAGGGATTCGCGAGTATCCAGAAAAATGATTCTCTCGACTGCGGATTCATACTTTTTGCAAACGTCGTCATAGTCATCTCTGGTATACTTGTTATCTTCCAGACTGTTAAAATTGCCAGGGGTGAGTGCTTGGAGAAGTGGATGTTCGCAATTTTCTTGATCTTTGCCTTCTCCAGGGCTATTAGAGAACCTACCAACAGCAGTCAATCCTGATAGATGGCTCTTCTTTTTACTCCAGCTTCTGTACTGTTGTTGGCCTGATTCGTCTCCTTCAGCATTAGCCTCATCAGTTTGATGGCTGCTTGTTGTACTGTCAAGCACAGGAGCACCGACGCCATGTGATACACCGGCTGAGTTTTCCGTTATCGGTTTGACGCTTTCGAATGCATTCAGACGACAATATACTTGGCCCGTCTCACGTGACCAAATTATCACGTTTCCGTCGTATGCTCCAGTAGCGATGATGTTCGGGGACATGAATGCGATGGACAGGATATCTTCATTGTGTTGGATTTTCCACGATTTCAGGTGTTCCTCTCCGCAACCATCTACGTAAATATGAACCGTTTTGCCCCATCCTGTGGCGTAAATCCGGTGTTGAGAACAAACGACGCCAGTCACGTCCGACTTGTCTGGAAGTTCGAATTTCTGTAAACATGACCCGTTGTTGAAGTTCCATACGTGAACGGTTCCGTTTCTTGCTCCGGTGACAAGACGTCTACCATTATGATCAAAACAAAGGGTGGTAATTTCGACAGGAATTTGTACACCTTGCTCTACCCTACAGTGTGCGTTTACAAACTGCATTAGCTTATCGCCGTTGTTCGTGTCCCAAATACTTACTACTGAATCCTGGCATGCTGTCACCACAGACTTGAACACTTTGCTGTAAATGGCTCCGACCACCGGTTTTGAATGAGACCGAATATCCGAATAACGTATTACCTCCTCGCGTTTCTCCAAAATAACAATCTGATTAGCGGCAAGAATTGTTGTGCGCATACTTGCGTTGAATAAAACGGCTGATATAGGAAATGGATCGAACTTTATGAGACGTCCACTGATGTGTTGAAGGCACGTTTGGTCCTTTAGATCAAACACCCTGAGTGATCTCCCTTTATCTATGCTCATGACTTGGTTTTTGGTGTCATTGATGACAACGTGATTGACCGGCTTTGTGTGACCTTTCAGGAGAACAATAGCCTTGTTGTTGACATACGGGTTCCAGACCCGCAACATGTAGTCCATTCCACCAGTTATAATGATGTTCAGTAACGGGGCATAATCAAAACTAAGAACTCCTTTGTTGACCTTGAAGTATACGTGACTCTTCTTCCCGGTGAAATCTCCGAAGAAAAGCGCAGTTTGTGGACTCTGGCACGATGATAAGAAACAATTGATATCTGGTAGGTATTGTACTTTGTTCACCCAGTCTTCATGAACGTTCGGGAACTTCGTACTTGTTACGCCTATCACGTACCCTCGGCATACCTCTGGAAAACTGATCCTTTTGCACGCGTTCTTCTTTCCTCTTACAGCTCCAAAAGGTCCGCCTCTCAATGCTGATTCAAACTTGATAGAACAGATGCTTCCGGATGTGTCACCAAATATAAGCAAAGCATTGTTCAGGTCTTTTAGATCAGCCCAGTAATCCATGGAAGTGATACTGCTATCAAACCCAGTGACGTAGTACCGCATACTGAATTTCTTTCTCGCAAGGTCAAATACCGTTATATCGCGGTCAGTGGACGAAATGGCCACCATGTTAACGTTATACATGACAACCATGTCCGTGAACCAGGGATGTGTGTTTCTGTCTTGATAATGATTCGCATTGTAATATTTTAGAATTTTCATTTTTAAAGTCCATATTCCTAGAGCGCCTTCTTTACTGAGAGTTATGTATTTACCGTGTTTATAATCCATTTGGCCACTTTTAGATCCAGTTTTTCTCACGTTTGGATAGTAGCAGATTCTTACAATTGTTTCTCGGTGTCGACTTTCAACCTCTCTTACTTCATTTGGAAACGGTTTATCTCGCAGCATTTCGAGCATCAAGGCTTTCTCTTTGTATTCCAGTAAATTGTAAGTTACATATTCTTCCCAATCCACAATGCCATCACAATTCGCATCAACTTTCATGAAAAGAAGTTCTATTTCATCTTCTGTGTTATTTCTACCTACTGTTTTACGCATCGCATCTTTAAATTCATTGATAGAAAGTCCGGATTTCCCGTCTTCTTCTGCAAATACAAATATTTTCTGTAATCTGCTGAATAGAACTGCGTCATCTAAAATTTCCTCCGGGTCAGGTGTGTCAATCTTCTCAGAAGTAGAATGTTTAAGAAAATCGGCAGGTCTTCTTAGAGGAACACACCTACTCATACGCCTTTCTCGCTCGCCATACTTTTGAACTGGTTGTTCCCCTGTTTTGGTTAAATTCTGGTTTAGAGGTTTTATAGTCATCTGACCGAAAAAAGAAACTGAACTTCCAGCTTCCGAATTTGCATTTTGATCCATATATTTAAACCCGCTTGTTCCAATTAGTTTCTGCATGATTATTTGTTAGAATCTTATTATTTTATCCATGTTCAGCAGATCTTAATTATAAACGTCGCCATCTTGATAACTTGAGCTTAGAATGACGTCATTTATAAATGATGTTTATTGGCGCCCTTTTTGAAACTGAGTGGAATGTATTACAACGACTGTGTGGTCAGAAATGTGATAAGGTAAAATAATATAATTCCTTAATCGTTCTAGAATATCTTAATCTTAACCAGGTGGTCACATATCTATGTATCTGTCTTAATCAAGCAAAGGCCTTAACCCTTAGCAAATATATTACCAGCAGCTAGTAGGCGTATCATCATCCGTTATGTCGACACTTGTTGCGTAAATTAACATAGCTGTAGACATATTTGCTTAGAATAGTAACTAGGTAGCGACCAAAGAAGTGGACAATAAGACTAACCTACACGAGCACACTGGTCTTAATCTATTTTATTCGCAAATATTGATTGAAGTTGTCTATATCGTGTAAAAAGATAGACCTTCTGTCGCGCATAGCAAGATAGGCTTAAGAGTTATATTCTAGATGAATTGTTTAAGATGACGTAGGCCTATGAAGGCATGCAGTTAAAGCAAATACAAGTTATATGGAACGCCGAATCTACATAAACTCAAATATTTGAAGAGCTCTACATATATTTAGAGAGCTCTCCAATTCAATTGAAGAGCTCTCCAATTGAATTAATGATATCATCAATTCAATCATTGCTCTCTACAAATTATTTGGAGAGGTCTCCAATTCAATTGAAGATATCTCCAAATCAACTTAATTGAAGCTACCTCTAAATCAATTAGATATATCTCCAAATCAATTGGAGACCTCTCCAATTCAATTGGAGACATCTCCAAATCAATTATGGATATGTTTAATTTGGAAGATTGGAGATATCTCCAATTCATTTGTTGCTCTCACTAATTGAATTAGAGATATCTCCAATTCATTTGGAGAGCTCTCTAATTCAATTAGTGAGAGCAAAAAATGAATTGTTGCTAGCAATATTTATATAGTTATAGCAACAAATAATTAGAGAGGTCTTCAAATCAATTAGAGAGCTCTCCAATTGAATTGATGATATCATTAATTTAATTGGAGAGCTCTCTAATTATTTGAAGAGCTCTTCAAATATTTGAGTTGATGTAGATTCGGCGTTCCATAGATTTAGGCATTTGCATTTGCTTACATAATTTTAAGTTTAGTCTTGTTTAAATATAGGCCTATTTTCAATAAAATAGGAATTTTACCAAACCATATCTAGTCCTACATATGTTCAAGTGTATAGTGTAGGCCTCAAATGGACAGAATTCTGTATTCTCAAGTAGGCCTGCACGTTGTCAATTCATTTTTACACAATATAAAATACGAAATAGATCTAAGGCCCCAAGGTGTTGTGAAAAAACAACAACATTATGTCTGGTTCCGGTAGCGACACTTTTTGTTAACATTTATTTATTTATTGGCGTTTTACGCCGCTTTCAACATTATTTCAGTTATATCACGGCGACAGTTCACTTTTTCATGATCCCTGGGTAAACAAACCAGTACTAGGCTAGAAAATGTGCCTTGCCCAAGTTTATTCCACACTTGAACGTAGTGCCGCGACTGGGGATCGAACCCGTGACAGCCGGTTTCGAATCCCCGACCCTAACCACTCGACCACAGCAACAAGGGGTTCAATCCCAACATGTGAACTGGTATGACTGAAAACTCGTTAGTAAATGTCTGCTTGCGAAGTTTTGACGAATAACCGCGTTAGAGATAAAGTTGAAAACGGCGTTCAAACATAATAAATCAATATCATGACTTTGACCAGCTTGGCTGGTCAAAAAAACAATTATTAAGAAGGTAGGTTGAACATAGGTCGCATAAAACTTGAAGCAGTTGTACGTGGCTTTGGATAAAAAGAAACGCCTGTTTGTGATTTTTACAAGTTTATGTGGGTTTGTCGTTATATTATGGGTTTTATAAAAAGCATATTGTTTATACAAATCGATCAAATACCAAGAGCGATCGAGGTCGAAACATCGCTCTCTTGCGATTGGGCTTTGTGTCAGGTGAAGGACTATGAATGCAGACGACGTGTTACGGAAGTCTCGCATAGATCTCGTGATTAAACAAGATGGCGGCCAACGAAAGAGAATTTACGTTGGAAGCTCGATTGAGTATGTTTTTTCATTAAATTGTCCAAATACTGATCAGATATTTACAAAAATGATATCAGAAATACAAAATAAATGTTAACGAAAATGAATTATTGGATGACATATTGTAATAACGCTGTATTTTTACGGTATTTGTTCACCGATGATGTGACTTTCGAGAATCAGGACATGAACATATCCCCGACAATATGTCGCATTTTAAGGCAACAAAGCTATGTCTGTTGTTCATTTTATGCTGTTGCGTTTATTCATTTGTGTTTACTGATAAACGATTCCTGAATGCGCTGTAAAGTAAACGGAAGCAATTAAAGCAACTTTGGTCTGAATGTGTATTGATCAACACGGAAGATGATTTGTTGCAGTACAGTACGCTTTACCTGTTTGTACTTTTAAACGTCAACGCGTTTATCTTGATACTTTTAGCATCGTCTAATCTATGCCAAAGAAACTGAGTTGAAAAGGAAGAAACTGGGGAAAAACATGTATAACTAAAAGCTCTATTTCTCCAGGGACGTAGATAATATGAGTATAGGTGCTACCTATTTCGGGTAAACATTTATTATATGCTGTGATCGGTGAATAATTCCCCGCGAACTGCAGTTAGCCCCTTGCTTGCAGCACGATACGTTATTTACGTCAATTACGAGTCCTACCAACCTAAGCAAAGAAAATAAAAATCATCATCAGGTTAAGCTTATATTTAACTTTAAAATATAGCCAAGTTTTTACATCCATGAAATATTATGATGACAGGTACAACAAATAATCAACTTGCCCTTCATAAAGTACTTCAAATAAAACAATTCCATAATTCTCTGAACTACATTTGTGACAAGTCAAACTAACGTTTCCTATAATTTCTGTCGTTTTCCTTTTGGTTCATTTAGTTTAAACTTACTTATTGTGAAAATTGTGAAACAAAAACAAGTTTTCAGCTTATATTAATCACGCTTGTTGTCTGCTTCCTGGAGACTTAACCAGTACTCACGCCGTTTGTGTGAAAAAATCCCAAAGTCAGGACCCGCTCATCACGGGGCTCGAACCAGGGACCTTTGATACAAGAGGCCGACGCTCTACATCTGCACCACTAATAGAATGACGTCATATTACAGGAATTTGGATTTATTTTTTCCGGAAAGTCAAAGGTCAAAAAACCCTTACAAGTTGTTATTTGAACTCGTTTTAGAAATAGACGACGAGTGTTATTAAACGGAAATTATCACATATAAGATTACCTATGCTTGTTCCTTTATCGAGTACGTATTATCATATTTAATTATTTTCTCTAGAAGTTTTTTTTTATTCGATATTTTCTTTTCATCCAAAAAGAAAAATTGTTTATTATAAGCAATGTCTCAATGCCCAACAATTGGTTCTATTCTATTCAATAATTTCACTTTCATCTACAGAGATTTTCTATAATTTTACCTAGACTTTCTAAGTCTTCTTCAGGTTTGTAGAATGTGGGAAATGGTTGATATGGGAGGTAACTTGAAGGCTGTTTTGTTGCTAAGTAATGTTTAATTATACCATCCAAATTTAGTTGGAAATTTCATGGTTCGAATTAGCTTACAACGTCAAGTGTAGTGTATAATGTTAAAAATAAAAGTTAAAAAATAATTGAATTTATAAGTAATATTATATTATGTAAATGAAAATAATGTAATAATGAATGCTATTTAAATCTATGCTCATAGCTTTAGATAAGAAGAGTATTTCGCATCCCCAAATCCCTATTTGACTATCAAACCCTATAGTATGTTGTGGGTACTTAAAAGAATCATCTCTGTGAGACGATTATTTGGAGTACCCACAACATAGGGTTCAATTTTGTCATGAGAGAGATAATTTTTTAAAAATACCAGTTTAATCCTCCTTATCTAGTCCTCTGTATGTTGCTGAAATATGCATCTTTTATTATACTGCCTCAATGGTTTAGTGATTACAGCATCCACATCAGAGTCAGAATGACATCTTGGGAGGGGGACATGGGTTTGATCCTGGTTTGTTTCTAACCTTATACTGAAGACATGTTAGTTCTAGTAGTGGCTTCCCTTCTTAGTAGTGTCCAATCTTATTATCTAAGAGAGGGGATCATGCTTCTTCAGAAACTGTTTTGAATATAGCCTGCTAAATTTGTATGGTAGTGGGGATTTATTTACATCTATAGACGAAGAATGAAAATTGCCTCAATTTGTTCATAAAAAAGAAATTTCGGATAAAATTCCCACCTTGTTATGTCTTAGTATTCAGGATTCAGAATTCAGTCATTATTGTGGCAGAGACTGGTTTTTTTTTTATAAAGATCTTTGCACATTGTTACAATTTATGGAATAATTGTTCAAAATGAATCGCTCAAACTACCAATTTATATTTATAGTCGGAGAAGGGTTGACTGTTTCTAATTTTGTTTTATTCTTTACAGACAGTGCAACTAATCCAGCTAGGCATGATGAAGACTGGGAGGCTATTAACAGTTTTTGTGATCAAGTGAACTCGGAGATCGAGGGCCCTCAGTATGCCGTTAGACTATTAGCACACAAATGTCAGTCACCCATGGAAAATGAGGCCATGTATGCCTTGTCTGTGAGTATACATGTTTAATATTAATGAGAACCGTAGCCTACCTAGTTTCTAATTTGATATGAATCATTTAAAGATTATTTATTAAAGGCAAGGTTTTGTCCTGATAACTAATCAGTAAATTATCTGTAGTAATTTTAACAGTTAACAGTTACTGTGTTTTTTTAAGCAAAAATGCCTGAGACACTACTCATTTCTTTATAATATCCTTACAAATACTCATGTGTCATTGAAAACAAGGCCAAGGTAGCTTGTGAATATGTATTGTGAGTATAGTATGAATGTAATGTATCATGTAGTTATAGAGACCAATAATTTCTCTGATTCTGCATAAGCTTTTTAGCTTCCATATGTCCATTTGTACACTATATCAAGCACAAGAAACGAGAGTAGGATATAAGGGATTCCGGGTACGATACCCTAGGTAGCTTTTTCAGAAAATACCCCTTGGATCTTTAACCCTTTCCCTCATATAGACGCTTTCTGACGCCTCTGCAGCAGACGGCTTTTTGAAAACATAGTGTTCAAAGTAGTCTGCTGCAGAATTGTCGTATGAGGGAAAGGGTTAACATGCTCAGTGTACATTACAGCTGATCATTCTGTAAGTGAGTGGTAGACACTTTCAACAGCATCTAAGACATTTCGAGAACCAAGACCGCGATTTGGCCCCCGAACCTCTGGATTGACAGTCTTGTCGTAAATCACCCGGGCCACTCTTTGGGGGATGTTATAAACATTTCCTATATTATATGTGGGGATGATTTGCTTAATCCTTGTAGACGCATTTTGATGACTCTGCAGCAGTCCACATTCAGAAACATACATGTAGTAGCAAAAGAAATATAGCTCAACATTTTAAATTCCTCCTTTTGCTATAATGTTTTCAACTATACTGCATAATTATAGTTTCATTTAATAAGACTTTAAATAAGTTTTCAATTATTATGTTTTCTGCTGCAGATTTGTTGCTTGATTGATTGTGATTTAACTAGATTTTCAACATTTTCCCACTCATCAAAGACACTGTGACCAGTTCACCTTCCCATATTTTTCCTGGCTTTCTCATTACCAGTACTCCATACTTTCCAAGCAACTAGTTGCCTCCACTTGACTATTAGCGCATTGGTGGAAGACGAAAGACCCTTGTCACAGTGACTTTTTGAGCAGAATGAAGCTTGGAACATATAGTGGAGAAGAATTTTTTTTACAACTTTATCTCTTAACCCTTTCCCTCATACGACAATTCCGCAGCAGACGACTTTGAACGTATTTTGTCAAAACATAAAAAATCTCCATAATTGAATGGATAACCTATGACAAAAAGTGGAAAACATTGTGGCAAAAGGAGAAATTGCACGTTTTGTGCAATTTCTTCTTTTGTCACTATGTTTTCAAAAAGCCATCTCCTGCAGAGGCGTCCGAAAGCATCTATATGAGGGAAATGGTTAAGAGTTTATGTTTCTAAATTTGCATATCAGGTAAGGGGTGACAGCTTAACAAAGATAGATTATAGAATGGAGTAAAACATTATTTTATTTATTTTCAGACCTTGGATGCATGTGTTAAAGCATGTGGTAAAAGATTTCACCAAGAGATAGGAAAATTTCGGTTTCTCAACGAAATGATTAAAGTGATTTCCCCTAAGGTACTTCAAGAGGTTCAATTATACACTTTAACCCTATCCCACATATAGACACTCTCTGTTGCCTCTGCAGTAGACAGTTTTGAAAACATTGTGGGCAATTATGAGCAATTTTCTCTTTTGCAACAATGTTTTCAACTCTTAGTTAATAAATATATTTTCAGTTACAGACGATTTCCATATTTTTGTTTAGATGTTTTCGAAGTTGTCTGCTGCATATTTGTTGTTTAACCCTTTCCCTCATATAGACGCTTTTTGACGCCTCAGCAGCAGACAGCTTTTTGAAAACATAGTGACAAAAGAAGGAATTGCTCAGAACGAGCAATTTCTCCTTTGGCCACAATGTTTTCCACTTTTAGTCATAGGTTATCCATTCAATTATAGAGATTTTCTATTTTTTGACAAAATATGTTCAAAGTCGTCCGCTGCAGAAATGTCGTATGAGGGAAAGGGATATGGGAAAGGGAGGGCTTACATCCTTTATATTTGACTCTTCTTTTAATGTTAATAGCTCGCCTGAGGATCGCATTTTGTCTTGTCATCAACAATTTGCTCGATAACACTCCAGAGGCCGCTGTTTTCATCCAATCTTCATGAAACTTGGTCAGTTTGTGTATCTTGATAACTTTGAATATGGGTCATGTCAGGTAGAAAAGTAGGTCAGTAGGCCAAAATCTTGTCATCCCTGGTCACAAACTAGGTCAATTTGAGAGAAAAAAAATTGTTAATACTCTATAGAGACCTGATTTGGGGCACAAGCATGATGTAACTTTGTCTGAACATTTGTCTCGATGATATCTAGGCTATGTTTAAATATGTGTCATCCAAGGTCACAAGTTCACTCTAGAGACTGCATGTTTGACTAGTTTTCAAATTACTTCTTTAATTAAATAATTTCTATGAACACCTTATCATAAGGAGCCATTGTATTGATGTGAGCACTACAGAGCCACTTTCTTGGAAGGGAGACACATTAGGGTCTCTTCTATGTTGTCTGTGTGTCCGTCTGTCATGCTTTCATTTACTGACATAATGGCAGGAAAGTCATGTGTTCCTTCCAACATTCTGATCTTGTTTTATCATTGTCTTCTGAAAATAGACATAACACAGTATTTTTGCATATTCTTTACTAAATTAAAACAATTTTAAAATGGTAAACAGTAATGATGTGAACCGTCATCTTCAAATCGAGGGCTTGGCGTGAAACAGTTGTAACTAAAATCGGTATTTTTTGACCAAGGTTAATCACCTCACCATAAAGTCTTCAAAAGCGTTAAATCATTTTTCTTGGTAAACAATGGAAATTTAGGTGCTATTGCTCGTTCTGAGCAATGGCACCTAAATTTGCATTGTTTACAAAGGGGTCAAAATTGCCCCCTAACCAGGTTTTTTTTTCAAAATAGGTTTTTAGTTACAACTGTTTCTCGCCAAGCCCTGGAAATGATCGCTATGGACATTTTTCAACAATAAAGCAGCCAGTGTCAACCATGTACACAGAGTTTTTAGGTTTAAAGTCAAACAAAATATTATTTTTTTATCTTTTTTTTCCGCTCAGTATCTAGGTACAAAGTCATCAGAAAAGGTAAAGAAGAGATGTATAGAGTTGTTGTATTGCTGGCAGAGAGGTTTGCCTCATGAGCCTAAAGTTCTTGATGCTTATAAAATGTTAAAACAACAAGGCCTAGTGAAAGAAGATCCAGTCCATATGGATAAGGTAGGTCAGAAAATCCCTAACGCCTCTGCAGAAGTAAAATTTTGAAAACATTGTGACAAAAGAAGAAACTTTTTCCACAATGTTTTCAACTCTTTGCAATAATTATACCCCCTTCGAAGAAGAGGGTGTATATAGGAGTCACTGTGTTGGGCTGTCTGTCTGTCGGTCGGAAGCCATATTTTGTCCGTCCTATTTCTTACAAACCATTGGGTGGAATTCAATAAAATTTTACATGAAGCTTCTATACCAAGAGGAGATGTGCATATCCTAAAGGGGTTACAACTGCATGTTATTTTACAGAGTTATGGCCGTTTTACTTATTAAGTTATGATGTAGGTCAAGGTGCTGTTTAGGGGTTATTTATCATCTTCAGTGATAGTTCTAGTTACATTTTCATTTTAAGAGATGTTCCATATATTTGCCAAGATGTTTTCAAAGTCTTCTTCTGCAGATTTGTTGTATGTTGGAAAGGTTTAATATTAGATAGCTGTGTATCATTATTAGTTATGCTCCCTGAACAAAATTTGGGAGAGCATATAATTGCCGCTTTGTCCAAACCGATTTTGTCCGGGCTGTTTCTCAGCAACTCCAAACTTAAATTCAATTAAACTTTATGCTCCGGTAAAATGATTTTCCATAGAGTTATTGCCCTTTTAATTTCTATATAGTATAACAGGAGAATTCTTGTCCAGGCTATTTCTCAGCAACCATTTACTTGAATTCAATGAAACTTTATGGGAAGCTTCACTAACAAGAGGTGATATGCACATTATCACCATGTTCCAGTTCAATGATTTTGTACAGAGTTATTGCCCTTTTAATTTATATACAATATGACATAGGAGATTTCTTGACCGGGCTATTTCTAAGCAACCACAAACTTGAACTCGATAAAACTTTTTCTCTGACTCTTCTTTTTCCATTCTAAAGGAATCAGATGACATTCCAAAACCCGTTCCTGAAGAAGATAAGAGAGCAGCATTTGAAGATGAAGAAAAATCTAAGGTAAAACATGTCTTTCGATTTTGGTCATATACTAATTTTATACAGGTGGATTGTTAGAAGATTTATGTTCGAAATTCTTAGGAAATGAAATATTTTGCTAGAATATTATGAGCCTGCCCAACCCTTTCCCACTTGCAGATGCATTCCGACGTATTTGTAGCAGACGACTTTTGAAAACATTGTGGCCAAAGGAGAAATTGCTCATGATGAGCAATTTCTCCTTTGGCCACAATGTTTTCAAAAATCGTCTGCTCCTTTGGCCACATGGCACAATGTTTTCAACTTTATTTAACAATTAAACTATTTTTTATGGAGATCTTTCAGGTTTTTGTCACTGTTTTTAAAGTCGTCTGCTGCAGATTTGTCTTATGTGGGAAAGGGTTAAAATATTCATGTTGGCATTTGTTTATAGATCAGCATGTACAAGTTATATGTGAACAGTGTTGATCTTAATAACCAAAGCCAACTTGTACAGTTTCCCATGGGCAGAATTTTATAGAATTAAAGGCAAAAATTAGCCCATTTGTCACAATTTAATACTTGATTTTTGTAAAATAATTTTTGTAAATTATAAGATATAAATTTTCAAATGAAGTAATAAATATGAGAAGTTCTTGCATGAATTGTTATAATAAGTAGGTGCTGTCTGCTGCGAAAGCATCGGAGGTAAACAGTTATATCTGTATAATTGGAATAAAATTTAGATTCATAATTTATAGGAGTAATTTCTCCTTTTGCTAAAATGTTTTTAATATTTTTCATTAATTATACTTCCATTTATAGAAGGGTCATACCAAAAAATTTAAAAATGGTAGTAATGGCTGCCCTCCTTGGCGCTCAAGGGTTGCAGGGATAGCATTAGGACTGACTGACTGGTGTCGGGATAGATGGATCAGTAGTACTGGTACTTTACCTAGGAAATGCTGTGATATAACTGAAAAATTGTTGAAAGCGGCATAAAGCACCAATCAATCAATCATTCAATCAATTTTTTTATAGAAACTTGGTACAAATGTTTTCAAAAGTGTTTTGTATGTGGGAAAGGGTTGATATATTTGGCATTCTTTCTATTTTTCAGCTTTTAAAAAAGTTACTAAAAAGTAAGAACCCTGATGATTTACAAGCAGCAAACAGGCTGATAAAAAACATGGTAAAACAAGACTCGGAGAGAATGGAGAAAGTATCACGTAGGATCAATGAACTGGATACAATTTACTTCAATGTTAAACTTCTAAATGAAATGGTGGCTCAATTTAACCCCAAAAGTTCCACAGAGTCTGATAAGGAAATGATGAAGGTGAGAGATTGTGATCCAATGGTCGGTGTTTTGAGAGAATAGATGGTTAATCCTTTCACACATAACAACAAATCTGCAACAGACAACTTTGAAAATATCAACTAAAAAAAATTGAAAATTGGTTTAAAGGAAAGTTTAATTATTATGATTATTATTATGTGGTAAAAGGAGAAATTTCTAGTTATGAGCAAAATCTCCTACGGCCACAATGTCAAAGTTGTTTGCTGCAGCTGCATCAAAATGATTGGATAGGTTGGAAAGGGGTCAACTGTAGAAAATTTACGAGACTTTTCAATGCATGTAACAATTTGCTAATTTACACTGAAAAAAACCCACCAGTCTTTGGGCTCTTATCTGTTTACCTAATATGATGTTTTTGCTGCCGTCTGCCTTTGGTTGAGCGCAATATTGTGATATCCTATAAATTGCAATTATAATCAGAATACAGTGTGGAAAACAATATGGGGAAAAAAATATCCTTTTTCAACAATGTTTTAAAAAGGTGTCGGCAACTAAAGTGTCAAATATCGTCTGTATGAGGGAAAGGGTTGAAGCTGCTCAATCTAGATACAAAATTGATGTGATCAATGTATCTTAAATGATGGGTTATTGCTGGACCTGTTTCTTGGGGCAAAGTAAAGTCTTATAATATACATGTTAACCATTTACCTGTTATGTCATTTTATTAATTTCTGCTTTGAGGACAAATGTTTTGACTCATTAAAGTACATAATGGATGTTATGATTTAATTATAGTTGTTAAATTTCATTCTATAACTTACAGGAGTTATTTGAATCCCTTGAGAAGTTGCGTCCCAAGTTATTCCGTCTTGCCAGTGAAACAGAAGAGACAGATACGGAAGGACTAAGTAAGGGATTTGTTTGCTTAAATTTTAGAGTAAATTTGAAACATGTGCAGCTGCCAACTTTTGAACTCTTTATTGGAAAATGAGGAAGGCTCATTGCTCCTTACCTTATACAATGGTAAAACTAAGCTACCTGGTTTTTAGCTTGACTATTCAAGGAATCTGAGGGCTATACTACTCACCCTGGCGTCAGCGTCCACGTCACACCTTGGTTAAGGTTGTGCATGCAAGTACTTTCTACAACCCTTTCAAACTATCACACCTATGCAGATTATCAAGTAAGATAACTCTATCCTGCATATTATGCAAGTTATGACCCTTTTTAGCTCCACTGGCTGAAAGCCAGTCGAGCTTATGTCATGGCGAATTGTCCGTCGTGCGTGCGTGCGTGCGTTAACTTTTTCCTTTAAACGACTTCTTCTCCCTAACCACTTGGCCAATTTGGTTGAAACTTCATGGGAAGCATCCTCTCAATGTCCTCTACTAAATCCCTTCAAATTTTTTTGATCCATTCGAAATTCTGGTTTCCATGGCAACCGAAAGAAAAAAATAGTGAGAACTTAAAAAATCTTCTTCTCCGAAAGTGTCAGGCCGATTTTCAAATAATTTTGTAGAAATGTTCCTTGGGTGACCCTTTATTAGATTCCTTCAAGAAATTTTGATTGGGCGAAAAACATGGCCGCCAGGGGGCGGGGCTATTTTGCCTTATATAGCTATAGTGAAAACTTAAAAAATCTTCTTCTCCAAAAGTGTTCAGCAGATTTTCAAATAATTTTGTAGAAATGTTCCATGGGTGATCCTCTATCAGATTCCTTCAAGCCATTTTGATTGGTAAAAAAACATGGCCGTCACAGGGCGGGGCTATTTTGCCTATATGGCTAAAGAGAAAACTTAAAAAATCTTCTCCTCCAAAAGTGTCTGGCCGATTTTCAAATAATTTTGTAGAAATGTTCCTTGGGTGACCCTTTATTAGATTCCTTCAAGAAATGTTGATTGGGCGAAAAACATGGCCGCCAGGGGGCGGGGCTATTTTGCCTTATATAGCTATAGTGAAAACTTAAAACATCTTCTTCTCCGAAAGTGTTCAGCCGATTTTCAAATAATTTTGTAGAAATGTTCATTGGATGACCCCCTATCAGATTCCTTTAAGCCATGTTGATTGGTCAAAAAACATGGCCGCCAGAGGGCTGGGCTATTTTGACTTATATGACCATAGTGAAAACTTAAAAAATCTTCTCCTCCGAAAGTGTCAGGCCGATTTTCAAATAATTTTGCAGAAACATTCCTTTGGTGACACTCTACAAGATTCCTTTAAGCCATGGTGGTTGGTAAAAAAAATAGCCACCACGGGGCAGGGCTGTTTGGAGATTTTATTTTTGCCTTATGGCCGTGGAGCGATACTGGCCCTCTTGGGCCTCTTGTTTAACTTAGGAATTCTGGTTAAAGTTTTGCGTGCAACTAAATTAAAAGTCCATATCTCAGTATTTACTTGATGCATTGCATTGAAACTTTATACAACCCTACCCAACTATCACACCTATGAAGATTATCAAGTAAGATAACTCAAGATAGCTCGTTTTGAGCAATATCTCCTTTTGTAACAATATTTTCAAAAGTCGCCTGCTGCAGAGGCGTCAGAAATCGTCTATAGGTGAGATAGGGTTAAATATATCGTACAGAAATGAGGTTAATCCCAGCAGGTTTAGATTTTTAAAAAATCAGCAAGGAGTTAAGGCCTTTTAAGAACTTATCAACCATTAGAAAATGAAAATAATTTATACAGATAGAAATAAATGTTGCTCTTAAATGTTGTCCTGTTTTTTTAAGGCATTTTAATAAAGATTGCTCTATTTAATAGAGCAAAAGTATTTTAAAAAAAGTATATATTATGAAATTAAACATTTAATGTCAATAAATTTACCAAAGATCCCATTTATCAATACTCTACAATGCAAAGTTTCATTTTCACATAGCAAGTTAACTATGTTGGTTTCTTGACCATTTTTAACCAGGGACTTTTTGTCTGTCATTTTAAACTAGGTTTTCATCAAGTTGTAACCCTGGTTATTAGAATGATGATGTTTATCAGGCATATGAGGGCAGGCAGGCAGGTGTCAAACATTTGTTTCCACTTAATAACTTTCTTTTGCCTGATTCCAACAAACCTCAAAGGGAGATAACTTAGATAGAGAAGAAGGTACACTGGGATATCTGGTCAAGGGCACTGCTACTTAAATAGATAACTTAATGACATCTAACCCTTTCCCATTCTTTGACGACTTCTGACGCATCTGCAGCAGACAACTTTTGAAATCATTGTGACAAAAGGAGAAATTGCTCAAAACAAGCAATTTCACCTTTTGCATCAATGTTTTCAACTTTTGTCAATAATTATATTTTCATTTATAGAGATTTCCCAAAATGTTGCCAATATGTTTTCAAAGTCGTCTGCTGCAGATTTATTGTATCTGGGAAATGGTTAAGGTGATTGATCCAGGGCCTCATGGCCCTCTTTGTCATGGTCACCATTTGAAATCTTGTTTAGTTGCTATTGTGTGTTTCAGTTAGACCTGTAATCAATTTAATGGAACCTTAATAATCTAAACAGGTGATTGTTTAACCCTTTCCCACGTACAACAAACCTGCAAAAGACGTCTTTGAAATCATCTGGGCAAAATATGGAAACTCTATAAATGAAAGTTTAAATATTGAATAGAGTTGAAAATATTGTGGCAAAAGGAGAAATTTATGTAAGAAAGGGTTAAAGTAGTTTCTCAATACCTTTCAATATATATCTTGTAGATATCATATTGAAAGCCAATGATGAGGTATCAGCTGTTATGGGTCAGTACAAGAAAACAGTTGAGGGTCTTCAAGAAAATGGACAGGAGCCGCAGCAAAAAGGTGAATATAAGTGAATTGTTGACAAAAGCAATCCGACAGAAAGGATTAAAAAATACATACCATAAGTCCATAACCCCCCCCTGAATTCCTGCAACTGTCATCATTAACCAAGAGATGAGAAAAGTCGTGAATAATGTAATATGTAACCTTTAGTAAAAATTGCATACAGCAGAACAAGGGTTCGATATTTATACTGGCTCAGTCAAAAACTGTGTGAATAAAGAGGTTTATGCTCTTAACAAATTTCTTTTCTCAACATGGTTTTCAGTTTAGTCAGAATACATGGATTTAGTATATGGATAATTATGTACAAATACTGTTCAAAAGACATTTCATTGTTCATTAATTTAACATTTTGTCAATATCAATATTTGAATTGCTTACTTTCCTTATTGTAGATGATGAGCTTATAGGTATGATATAAGGCACAAATGCTGGCCTCTGATCTGATTAATTATTCTAACCAATTTCCGCATATAAAACACTATTCATGTACCTTCCCTTGGAAGCCTCTACCATGGGGAGCTTTTTGAAATTATGCTGCAGTAATTTTTTGCCAGTGTTTTCAGTTCTATAACATAATAACATTTTCATTGACAGAGATTTTATATATTTGATATAGATATAGGTTTAACACAGATGTTTTTAAAGTCATCGGCTGTAGATATGTTGAAATTTATTTAACAGAAATCTTTACTTCTGTACCAAACCCAATGGCTGTGGGTATTCATAACATGTATGTGTCATACTTATGAGTATTACTTTGATGAGAAGTAAATCCCTGTATACTTATCCTACTTTGCTTTGGTTGGAGAGGATATAAATTCAGAATTTAATGTTTGTACACACAAGTAACAGTAACATTTGATGTAACTGGTACTTTTTTCTGTCACCTGCCATAGCAGGGTAACGAATAGGTACCACTACTCTGTCATCTGTTGATTTGTCAGTCTTTAGCTCTTTCACTGACTGACCTATTGGCAGGTGACACATGTGTTCCTTTGAAAACTATATGACTAATGCTTTAGTTTAATAACAATATTGGCTTCTTGATTTAAATATCCTGCAATCTGTACTCGGTATGCTATACTTTTGTCTAAAGAAACCTTAAAGAGGTTCTCCCATTTCTCTCTAACACTTATGTTAAGCAAATAAATAGCCATCTTACTCATACATTTCACTCATACATTTCACTCAAGTAATTATGTTTTTGTAAACAAGCCTTACAAGCCAGCTTTACTATGAAATGCCTGAACTGTCTGTCACTCATTACATTACTATAATCTTATGGGGGAAGTCACATTGTTTTAGGCAGAGTTGTCTGTCTGTCCTTTATAAACTTTGTGGTCATCATATCTCCAAAAGTTTTTGAGTTACAGTCATCAAACTTTACAGTTGTTAGTCAGCATGTGAATATCTGTACCTGTGGTTTTGGGTTGCCAATGCTCTGTAACATGCTGAGTTATACACCTTGACATATTTATAGAGAGTGTGGTCATTTTAAACTGACGTTATCTCCAAACATAATTCAGGTAAAGCCCTGAAATTTTACAGGGATATTTATCAATATATGAAGTTGTACAAGTTGGATTTTAATGTTCAGAAAAGACAACTTTCAGCAGTTATGGCTTTGGGCTTAGTAGAAATTAGCTTAAATGGATAATTTGTGTTGCACATATCTCAAAAAGTATTTGAGTTCGTCATGAAAGGAGTTCACCGTGGCCGAGTAGTCAGCGGGTATTTTGGCACCTGATGTGGTGGAGTGCCCTGGATAAAGGCACTGGTTTGTTTAACCAGCAAAAGGTGAACTGTGATCATGATATGACGGAAATGATGTTAAAAATGGCATAAACCCCTTATTACTCAAAATTAAACAATCACAAACATGTACTAGAATTTTGGTCATCATTTAAAGATAAGTTCCTGGGGCTATGTATTTTTGTTGAAGCCCATTTTAAAGAGTGTTAAGCAGCTACATAGAATATGCTGTTGTAGTCTCATCTTCTACTTGTCCATGTCCTGATAAAATGCGGTGGTAGGGTTTGGGGGAGACATCTTTTTTTAGCTCACCTGTGCACGAAGTGCTCAAGGTGAGTTATTGTGATCGCCTTTTGTCCGTCGTCCGTCAATATCTTCTCCTCTGTAATCAGACGGTCAATTGTGATGAAACTTCACAGAAAGCATCCTCTCAATGTCCTCACCAGAATTCCTTCAATATTTTGGGATCCATGCAGAATTCTGGTTTCCATGGCAACCAAACGAAAACAACTTAAATTCTTTTCTTCTCCTAAACTGGTTTGGTTGGCCGATTTTCAAATAATTTTGTAGAAATGTTCCTTGGGTGACCCTCTATCAGATACCTTCAAGTCATGTTGATTGGTCGAAAAACGTGGCCGCCAGGGGGGCGGGGCTATTTTGCCTTACATGGCTATAGTGAAAACTAAAAAAATCTTCTCCTCCGAAAGTGTCAAGCCGATTTTCAAATAATTTTGTAGAAATGTTCCTAGGGTGACCCTCTTATCAGATTCCTTCAAGCCATGTTGATTGGTCGAAAAACTATGGCCAAAGTGAAAACAAATCAAAATCAGGTGAGCAATCCAGGGCCATCATGGCCCTCTTGTTGTAAATAAAACAACCTAGTTCTTGGTCTAAAAATTATTTAAATTAAAATGGTGAATTTTTCCATTTTATCCATAATAGTATTATGAATAATACTAGTATAGTTTCCAGCCACCCAAGGATATATACAGCTAAAATTTACTGAAAAAATATATTGCCTGTCTCGAACTGTTGTTGCTGTAGTCTAGCTCACTACTTATTTGATCACATTAATCTTTTCCTTGTTATGAAAAGATAAAAACTTAACAGATGTTGATAACCCTTTCAATGCTGAATTTTTCAAAAGCACTTGTCCAACTTTGCATTTTTGAAGAGTCAATGTCCAGATGACCTGGCTCTATACTAGTGGTACATAAAATTAGTTAGCATTCAAAGGGTTCATGTTGTAAATATCTAAGTTTCTCTCTGTATTTAACTCACCAGAGCAGGAAGTGGGAATGAACTATAGTAATTACTGCCTGCCTGTTTATTCACATTTCACAACTTCTCCTCCTTAACCATTGGACCATTTTCAAAATAATTTCACAGGAATGTTCCTTAAACTGTTCAACGAATTGCTTTCAATGATGAACAACAACAAAAATAATAAAAAGGATTGATCCGACTTAACCCTTTCCCTCATATGACAATTCTGCAGCAGACGACTTTGAACGTATTTTGTCAAAACATAGAAAATCTTCATAATTGAATGGATAACCTATGACAAAAAGTGGAAAACATTGTGGCAAAAGGAGAAATTGCACGTTTTGTGCAATTTCTTCTTTTGTCACTATGTTTTCAAAAAGCCGTCTGCTGCAGAGGCATCAGAAAGCGTCTATATGAGGGAAAGGGTTAATGACCCTCTACTTAGATTGCTCAAATTATTCTGATCCACTAAAATCATGGTCAAGATGGGACTGGGCTGGTTAACTTTATATTTATAAAGTAACAACAAATTTCATGGTCCTCTTGTTGATCATAACTTCTTACCTAAGCTAGGTTTCTACTGCAATGATTGATTTTGTGTCTCTTAACCCTTTCCCTCATACGACAATTCTGCAGTAGACGAGTTTGAACAAATTTTGTCAAAAAATAGAAAATCTCCATAGTTGAATAGATAACCTATGACTAAAAGTGGAAAACATTGTGTCAGAAGGAGAAATTGTTCGTTTTGAGCAATTTCTTCTTTTGTCACTATGTTTTCAAAAAGCCGTCTGCTGCAGAGGTGTCCGAAAGCGTCTATATGAGGGAAAGGGTTAACCTTTAATTCGTGAACAGTTATATATATGTCAGTTTTTGTTTCATTATTCCTTAACTCTTTTATGTTTTTATATAGACACCATTCACACCCTATCCCTCCGTTCTTCCATATTGAATTTTTTTATTCAAAAAGAAGGAATTGAAAAGTTTTTGAAGAGATCAGAAAAAGCAGCAACCCTGTTTGCTCGATACTTTTTTAGCTCACCTGTGCACGAAGTGCTCAGGGTGAGTTATTGTGATCGCCCTATGTCCGGCGTCCGTCGTCCGTCAACATTTTCTCCTCTGTAACCGGTGGGTCAACTGGGATGAAACTTCACAGAAAGCATCCTCGCAATGTCCTCACCAGAATTCCTTAAAATCTTTGGAATCCATGCAGAATTCTGGTTTCCATGGCAACGAAATGAAAAAAACTTCAAAATTCTTAAAAATCTTCTCCTCCCAAAGTGTCAGGCCGATTTTCTAATTATTTTGTAGAAATGATCCTTGGGTGACCCTCTATCAGATTCCTTCAAGCCATGTTGATTGATCGAAAAACATGGCCCCCAGGGGGGGGGGGGGGGGGGGGGGGGGCTATTTTGCCAATATGGCTATAGTGCAAACTTAAAAAATCTTCTCCTCCAAAAGTGTCAGGCCGATTTTCAAATAATTTTGTAGAAATGTTCTTTGGGTGACCCTCTATCAGATTCCTTCAAGCCATGTTGATTGGTCGAAAAACATGGCCGCCAGGGGGGGGGTGGGGCTATTTTGCCTTATTAGGCTATAGTGCAAACTTAAAAAATCTTCTCCTCCAAAAGTATCAGGCCGATTTTCAAATAATTCTGTAGAAATGTTCCTTGGGTGATCCTCTATCAGATTCCTTAAAGCCATGTTGATTGGTCAAAAAGCATGGCCGCCAGGGGGGCGGGGCTATTTTGCCTTTTATAGCTATAGTGAAAACTTAAAAAATCTTCTTCTCCATAAGTGTCGGGCCGATTTTCAAATAATTTTCTAGAAATGTTCCTTGGGTGACCCTCTATCAGATTCCTTCAAGCCATGTTGATTGGTCGAAAAACATGGCAGCCAGTGGGCGGGGCTTTTTTGCCTTATATGGCCAAAGTGAAAACTTAAAAAATCTTCTCCTCCGAAAGTGTCAGGCTGATTTTTAAATAATTTTGTAGAAATGTTCCTAGGGTGACCCTTTATCATATTCCTTCAAGCCAAGTTGATTGGTCGGAAACTATGGCTGCCAGGGGGCGGGGCTTATATAGCTAAAGTGAAAAAAAAAACAGGTGAGCGATTCCAGGGCCATCATGGCCCTCTTGTTTTAAAAGCTGCTTGCTGCAACAATTAAAAAATCATTGAAGATCCAGATCAACCTGCATGCACATCCACACAGTTTGATCTTGCTGTTTTGCACTGTGCATAGAAGGTTTCTAGAATCTTCTACACAGTTTGATCTTGCTGTTTTGCACTGTGCATAGAAGGTTTCTAGAATCTTCTGACAAAGAATCTGCCTTTGCATCAAAGGACATGCACATCCACACAGTTTGATCTTGCTGTTTTGCACTGTGCATAGAAGGTTTCTAGAATCTTCTGACAAAGATTCTGCCTTTGCATCAAAGGACATGCACATCCACACAGTTTGATCTTGCTGTTTTGCACTGTGCATTGAAGGTTTCTAGAATCTTCTGACAAAATTCTGCCTTTGCATCAAAGGACATGCACATCCACACAGTTTGATCTTGCTGTTTTGCACTGTGCATAGAAGGTTTCTAGAATCTTCTGACAAAGATTCTGCCTTTGCATCAAAGAACATGGATGTGCAGGCAGATCTTTATCTGCACTTATCATAAATACGCTAGGGTTGACTTTCCTGGAGTGCCTCTCGGATTTTCTTTTGGGAGAGAGTTCATACCTACATTTTTGTTACACTTGTAAACAGAATCATCAAACCATTTACTACACATATACACATGCAAATGAATACAACATTTTATTTGAAGGATTTTGTATTTGCAGCAATTTTAGTACTGATATGGTTTTGTCATTGTTATTTCAATTTGATTTCTGCTTTCCCAGAAGCCTACCCTTGTTTTCCCAAAACTATATTTAGTCATATATTCACCTAGGTGGTAATTCCCTACTTGACCTTGATTTGAACTTTGACCTGACCTCAGCACAGAATACCCAGAATTCATCACTTTCTTCCACCATATTGGACGATGAGATGCTGTCACTAGGTAATAATGTGTGTTTGTAAATTTTGATTTTAGAAGAAGAAAAAATATGTATTGAAGTTTGGAAAAAAAAGGCACTCCGCATAAAAGTAAAATAAGACCAGTTTAACCTTTTCCAGAAGATTCAGAAACTTTCTGGTACCTCTGCAGCAAACGCCTTTTGAAAAAAAAAAAATGGAGAAAGAGCAATTTCTTCTTTTGCCAAAATGTTTTCAACTTTAATTGATCTTTCATTTGTAGAGTTTCCATATTTTTGTCAAGATTTTTTCAAATTCATCTGTTGCAGAATTGATGTATGTTGTAAATTTCCCTGTTTATTCTACTTCAATGATCTATTTGTCTTTTTCTAATTTAAAGTCTAGATTCAATCTAGCTAATGCAACTATACATATTATTCTGCTCTCTGATATTCTTATTTAATAAATCACTGATTCCTTAAGGCAAAGTCAAGATCTTAAAAATGTATGTACTCTTTACTCCTAACCCTTTCCCACATACCACAAATCTGCAGCAGACAAATTTAAAAACATCATGGTAAAAATATTGCAAATCTTTTAATGTATGTATATGTATTGGGGAAAAAAAGATGAAATCATAGTGGCAAAAGAAAAAGTTTCCCAAAAAAATCCCTTTTGTCACAGTTTTCAAATGCGTTTGCTAGTAGGAAAGGTTTAAAGCATGCATCAATATGTTAATCAAGAAAATAACTTCAGTTAATCTTTGCTTTAACCCTTTCCCAAATGCTGACACCTATTTTGATGCAGCAGGCAACTTTTAAAAAAAAGTGGAAAAAGAAGAATTTGTTCACAATGAGCAATGTTTTCCTTTTTCGACAACATTTTCTACTCTATTCTTCATTTGTAGTCATGTTCAATATTTCCCACAGGCATAGTTGTGTGCTTTAGATTCACGTGAAAAGGGAAAATTTGCATGCTCTGTGCAATTTCTTTTATTCAAACAATGTTTGTTTACTACAATGGCATCAAATGTTGTCTGAATAAGGTAGATGTGTCATAATTAATGCAGGGGTAACATGTTGGTGTAAACATATGTAAAACCTCAATGAATCAAAGTATTTCAAGCAACTTCTGCTTTTCTCACAATGTTTTCAAAATTCAACAGTTGCAGATGTATCAAAATACTTATGGGTGTGGGAATAGGTTAATCTCACATTTTCTTTTCAAGACTTTTATACTTGGAAAGTTTCATAAGGATAAGCAAAAATAAAAGCCTTTTGCTTATGCTTCTGGTGATGGCATACTCTACATGTATTAGCATACAGGCTTCTAGAACAGCATTACAAATTGGTAGCATTCTCTTTTAGGCACATTATTAAAGGGCTTCGAAATTATTTGGTCAACAGCCAAGCCCTGTTAGCTTAGTCAGTAGCGATGTAAGCTGTCAATCCAGGACTTGGGAGTTCAAACCCAAGCTTGGCCAACATTCTTTCTGATGTTTGACAAAAGTAACTATGACAAGCAGCATTTTATCTTCTACCAATTGGCTAAAAGTTTGTGGTAGAGCAGCCAGTCGCTTACAAAGACTGTTGTGTAGAGAACTTGTGTAGGTGAACTGAATGCGGTTATATGACTGAAATTATTTTAAAACTAGCTTTAAACTCAGTTAATCACGAAATTGTTTGGTCAACAAATAGTTAGTACTGAGCAACGTGTCATATAATTATAAAACATTTATTTGCAACAATTTTTATCAATGGAATTAAATACTACTGTTTATGTTACCTGGAATACTTTAAAAATGATACAAATGGCTGCCCTCCTTGGCGCTCAGGGTTGCAGGGTAAGCATAAGGGCTGACTGGCTGGTGTCAGGATAATTGGACCAGTAGTTCAGGTATCTTACCCAGGAAACACGGACAAACACCATGATATGACTGAAAACATTGTTGAAAGAGGCATAAAACAATCAATCATTATGTTGTCTGCTTTGCCAGCATGACAAACAGGGATCCCATTTTTGGTGTTGTCAATCTATTTGTCACTTAATCCCTTTCCAACATACAAACAATTTGCTGTTGACTTCTTTGAGTATGTCTTTGTAAAAATATGGAAAATCTATATAAAGGTTCATTTTTAGCTCACCTGAGCTTTGCTCAAGGTGAGTTATTGTGATCGCCTTTTGTCCAGCGTCCGGCGTGTGGTGTGCGTCATGCGTGACCTCACCAGATTTCCTTCAAATTTTTGGGATCCATGCAGAATTCTGGTTTCCATGGCAACGAAATGAAAAAAACTTCAAAATTCTTCTTCTCCCAAACTGGTTGGCAGATTTTCAAATAATTTTGTAGAAATGTTCCTTGGATGACCCTCTATGAGATTCCTTCAAGCCATGTTGATTGGTCGAAAAACATGGCCGCCAGGGGGGGCGGGGCTATTTTGCCTTATATGGCTATAGTGAAAACTTAAAAAATCTTCTCCTCCGAAAGTGTCAGGCCGATTTTCGAATAATTTTGTAGAAATGTTCCTTGGATAACCCTCTATCAGATTCCTTCAAGCCATGTTGATTGGTCGAAAAACATGGCCGCCAAGGGGGGGGGGCTATTTTGCCTTATATGGCTATAGTGAAAACTTAAAAAATCTTCTCCTCCAAAAGGGTCAGAAAAAAAAATCAGGTGAGCGATCCAAGGCCATCATGGCCCTCTTGTTTAATGTAGTTGAAAAACATTGTGGCATAAGGAGAAATTTGTCACAGTTGCTTAGAAGGACTTGTGTTGAGTACTAGTTTGAGAAAGCCAGCACACACATGATAAGGTGAACTTGCAGCCGTGATTTTTGGTGAAATCTATTACCAATTTTGATCATTCTTACAAATGTTGAAATATATTCTTGTGAGCATGGAAAAAGATATTCATTGAGAATATTTAATGACTTTATGTTTGAAATTATTGATTGTTTTTCCAAAATGTAGATAACCCCTTTCCCACATACAACATATCTGCAGCAGATGACTGGAAAAACATGCAGACAATAATGTAGAAAACCCTCTATAAATGAAGGTATAACCATTTAAAAGGGGTTAAAACATTAAGCAAAATGTGAATTTGTTCATTTAGACCAATGTTTTCAAAAGTCGTCTGCTGAAGAGGTGCCAGAAAGCATCTATATGTGGGAAATTGAAAAATTACTCTTTAACTCTTTACCACTTACACACGGATTCAGACGCCTTTGCAGCAGACAAATTTTGAAAACCTTGTTGCAAAAGAAGAAATTGCTCATGATGAGCAATTTCTTCATTTGCTTCAATGTTTTCAACTCAATCCAATAATTCAACTTTCATTGATAGAGGTTTTCAACATTTTTTCCTAGATGTTATCAAAGTCGTCTGCAGCAGATTTGTTGTATGTTGGAAAGGGTTAATGAAATCCTTTGATTGGGTATTTGAGGAATAACAGAGGATATTATCCTGGTAATCTTACTGTTTCAAACAGTGGAGTTTTCAAGTGATCATTTTCACGTGTTGCTCTGGCTTAACCCTTTTCAACATACAACATATCTGCAGCAGACAAGTTTGTAAGAATTTAGGCAAAAATATGGAAAATCTCTATAAATCAATGTAAAAATATTGAATAGAGTTTAACCCTTTCCCTCATATAGACGCTTTCTGATGCCTCTGTAGCAGACGGCTTTTTGAAAACATAGTGACAAAAGAAGAAATTGCTCAAAACGAGCAATTTCTCCTCTTGTGACAATGTTTTCCAATTTTAGTCATAGGTTATTCATTCAATTATAGCCGAGCCCCGGTAGCTCAGTCGATAGCGACGCAGGCTATATATCCAGGGGTTGTGAGTTTGAATCCCGGCTTGGCCAACTTTCTTCCCGACGATTGACAAAAGTCAATGTGAGATGCGTCATTCGTCTTTCACCAATGGGCTAAGTCTATGTGGAAAAGCAGTGGGAAGATTGTTGTGTGGAGTACTGGTGTGAGAAAACCAGGAAATGCATGAGTAGGTGAACTGGCCGCCGTGATATAACTGAGAAATTGTTAAAAACGGCGTTAAACCCCAATCAATCAATCAATTAATCCATTCAATTATAGAGATTATCTTATTTTTGACTAAATATGTT
Organism: Serripes groenlandicus; assembly: GCA_031761405.1. Taxonomy (NCBI): domain Eukaryota; kingdom Metazoa; phylum Mollusca; class Bivalvia; order Cardiida; family Cardiidae; genus Serripes; species Serripes groenlandicus. Next base: position 57,728,869 of record JASEVX010000004.1, on the reverse strand, counting down.
TAAAGTCATATGCTGCAGAATTGCCGTATGAGGGAAAGGGTTAAACATTGTGGCAAAAGGAGAAATTGCTGCAGAGGTGTCAGAAAGCATCTGTATGTGGGATAGAGTTTTAAAAGCCTTTTCCACATACAATATATCTGCAGCAACTTTGAAAAGATCCATGCAAATGTCGGAAATTAGTTTTATTATTGAAGAAGATAAACAGCAATGTGTCAAAAAGTGAAATTACTCATTATGAGCAATGTCTCCTTTTGTCACCCTGTTGCTGATGCATCGAAATGCGTCTGCAAATCGAAATGGATTAAACATATCCCTGTATGAAATAAATAAATAAACGAATATATGGTATATAAACAGAACTGGTTTATAGTGAGTCAGAGAAATATTTCGATTTGGAAATACCAATGGTTAATCTAAGAATAATTATTATTATATTTGAGAAAATTTAAAAAAAAGGATTACACATGAGTTTTTACCATTTACTGTAGGGTTAAAGTCTCCTGGACCAACTGCATCTGGGGATACAACAAATAACTTTCTCTCAGACTTGGACGACATTTTTGCTTCAGCTAATACAAGTCAACAAGTAAGTTAATCGAAATGAACCGGAAACTGTCTCATACACACAACACATCTACAGCAGACAACTTTGATAATATCTAGGCAAAAGAAGTCGACTTTGAAAACATGTCGGCAAACAAAAATCAATAAATGAATGTAAAATATTGAATTGAGTTGAAAACATTGTGACAAAAGGAAAAAATTGCTCATCATAAGCAATTTCTCCTTTTGTTAGAATAATTTCAAAAGACGTCTGCTACAGATGCATTATGATGCTTCTGCGCATGAGAAAGGGTTTTACTCTCAATCTTGTATGAAAATCTTTCAAGTCGTCCGCTTGGAAGGGAAAAAAACAATACATAAAAACTTTGGATGTTAACCTTATGTTATTTGATTAATCAGTTAGTAATTCAAGTAACTGAGTACTCAAGAAAATAGATAAAATAAATACACAGTTGTTATTTACACCTCCATTGAGAATGTTTATATAACTATGAAAACGGACACATTACGATCTTGTGAGCAATTACTCCTTTTGACACAATGTTTTCAAATGGCGTCTGCTTCATATGCGAGAAATGTCTGTAAATGGGAAAAAATAAATTAATCCTTTTTTGTTTCGCCCACGATGTTGTGAGACATAGCAGTCACTTTTCCTGTGGCGGTAGCAGCCACTTTTACAAATCAATATATCTCAGCAACCCCTGCTGGAATTTTTCTGAAACTGTGTCAGATGTATTATATGGTCATGGGACATCATTTAACATCAACATTTTCGAGGTCAAGGTCATGTTTTGGCAGAACTTTACCTTGGTTAGGTAAGTTAACCTCAAAACTTAACCGTGGTTATATCTCAGGACCCCTGATGGAATTTTTCGAAACTATGTCAGATGTATTGTATGGTCGTTGGACATCATTCAATGGCAACATGGCTGCCATATTTTGGCAGAACTCGAACTTGGTTAGGTAACTTAACCTCAAAACTTAACCTTGGTTATATCTCGGCAACTCCTAATGGAATTTTTCTGAAACTATGTCAGATGTATTGTATGGTCATGGGCCATCATGCAACGCCAAAATTGTTAAGGTGAAGGTAATATTTTGGCAGAACTTGAACTTGGTTAGGTAACATAATAATAAGCAATTACTCCTTTTACCGCAATGTTTTCAAAAGACGTCGGCTGCAGATAAGTCGAAATGTGTATGTGGGAAAGGGTTTGTGTTCCAGCTTCAATCTTTTATGTTGTATGTCGTGATAAATTAGAACAAAAACTAAGACATTGCTTCGTTTCTTGTAGGTTCCATCCAGCCATCCGGCCCCTCCACCTGTACCCATGATGAATCAGGCTGCTTTTACCCAGCCAGTGCTAGGGGCGGGTCAGCCAATGATGGGGTTTAATCCGAATGTAAATAGCCAAATATCTCAACAACTCACAAACTATCCAGCTTTAAATCAACCTATTACAAATGTTTTCTCAAGTCCTGTGGCGCCTCAGAACTTGGCAGCAATGAATCAAGGTATGAAATTTGTGTGTTTGTATTTGTCAATCGTATGCTGTTAGGGGTAAACTGGAACCACTGACAGTGTTTGATTGGAATATGGAAAATCTTTATAATTGTAGGTATAATTACTGAAAAAGTTTGAAAAGAAGAAATTGCTCTTTTTGAGCTATTTCTCCTTTTGTCACAATGTTTTCAAAAGTTGTATGCTGCAGATGCATCAAAATGTGTCTACAGTTGGTAAAGTGTTAACCCTTTCCCGCGTACAGCAAATCTGTAGCAGACATTTTTGAAGAAATCAAAGCAAAACTATAAAAAAAAACTCTATAAAGGAAAATAGAACTACTGAATAGAGTTTAAATCATTGTGGCAAATAGGAAAACTGCTCATCATGAGCAATTACTACTTTTGCCACAATGTATTCATATGTCAATTGCTGCATAGGTGTCAGAATGGGTGTATGTGGGAAAGGAATAAACTTGGGCTGACAATTTCAGAAGTATAGTTAACCCTTTCCCACCTGCAGACGCATTCTAACGCATCTGCAGCAGACGGCTTTTTGAAAACATAGTGACAAAAGAAGAAATTGCACAAAACGTGCAATTTCTCCTTTTGCCACAATGTTTTCCACTTTTTGTCATAGGTTATCCATTCAGTTATAGAGATTTTCCATTTTTTGACAAGATACGTTCAAAGTCGTCTGCTGCAGAATTGTCGTATGAGGGAAAGGGTTAAGATACAACTGCAAACTATTCTAAGTAACAGATTTTTTTTAATCGGAGGAAAAGTTGGTTTGAATGCATAATAAGGAGTTCCATCATTAGCTAAATCTATAAACTCACTTCTGATAATGCTTGATTTTTGGAGCTGATCAGAAATATGATTTAACAATGTACTCGAAGATAGCATACACAAATTATTCAAGCTGTATTGATTAGTTGAAAAACATTGCATCAAGGCCACATCAAAAAAGAGGCAAAATCACAATCTTTTCTAAAAAATCTGATCTCACGAAAGGGCTTGTTTTATTTCAAGAAAAATGTCCTTCAGTAACACTCAACATAATTTTTCCAAGCAGTAATGCTTGGATGAAAGACATAGATTTTAAAAGTATCAGAAAAGGGGTAAAATTAACTTTTAGCTTCAAATGACTTCTCCTTATCCGCTTGACCAATTTCAGCCAAACTTAAAAGGTATGTTATTTTAGGATTCCTCTTTCAATCTTTCAAAAGCATTCAAAGATATATATTCTAAATAGAACTTTGGTTACGCGGCATCAGAAAAGGCCTTAGAAAAATGCCATAACTTTAAAATTCTTCTTCTCTGAATGTCCTTGTCTGATTCCAAGATAATTTTGTAGAGATGGTTATTATGTGACCCTTTACATAATTTGTTCAAGCCATAATGATTGGTTGAAAATAGGCTGCCAGACGGCATCAGAAAAGCTGCAAAATTACTTTAAAATTCCTTTTAAGTTCTTTCCTGATTTCAAGATAGTTTAGCAGAAATGTTCCTTTAGCGGCACTGTACATAATTTGTTCAAGCTATATTGATTGGTTAAAAAAAGAAAGCTGCCAAGCTGCATCAGAATAGGAGTAAAAGGAACTTTGAGCATCAAACGACATTTCCTCCTATAACAATGGACCCATATCCCTTCCCACACTCTTTTAAAAGTTGTCTGCATTGAAAAAAAGTTTCAAATCTATTTCAGGAATGATTTCTCCATCCCTTGCATCAAACCAAGTACTCCAGGGCAGAGCCATGCAGGATTTAGATGTGTTAGGCCAGACTCTCATGCAACAAAGACTAGGGGATGCTCCACCAAAATACATTTTTAATCCAGGGTAAAACATTCATATGTATTAAAATAGAAATGTGCAGGGGTATTAATTAATCCTTTTCCAGAATCTGCAGAAGACAACTGTAAAAGCTCGACTGTAAGCTTTTCTTGACAATAAGACGTTCCTCTGACCTTGTGATCTCCTTTCATCGCTATTTTAAAAGGGAACAAAAGAGAAATAAATCCAAAAAGCGTCTGAAAGTCGAGCACTGAATGTTTTTTGTAAGTCCATAACTCCATAAATTAACACCTAAATGCTTTTAGAAAAACTCAATAAAAGATTCACTGATCTCAATTCATCCCCTTTTAAATAGGGGACATAATAAAAGTCTTAAAGTGAATCCAATTAGAAAAACTCTCAATAAAGAATAAACGGTAAAGTTCCTAGGGTTAATATTGAGAAAATCAATAATCAAATTCACTGAGCCAGCACCTTGACAACGAGCTAGTTGTGATGATGTTTAACTGGATATAACTGGTTATGGATTAACGCTAATTGGTTTGACGCTCCTTCCCCCCCCCCAACTGCATTCTCAAATATTTAGGGGAAAAACTGCCTCTGATTATCGAGGTTATACAGTACTTTAAAGCATCTGACCAAATAAATGGATTTTTCTAAGTATGATGGTATAAATATTGAAATTTGATGAAAACATTGTGGTAGCAATGCCAAGGGTTAGTGAGGTTTAAACCTCTTTGATTGGTTGGACAGGTAGGACTCATTAACTTGCTTTTGACTTGAATGATTATAATCAAATTTCGTAGAAAGGAAGCTAAGAGGGAAAAGAAGCCTGGTATTGTTTTGTGAGTCATTAGGCTCAAGGTCAATGTCATGGCTACTTTTAACACCTCAGTGGTGTAGTGGTAGAGCGTCCACCTTTGGTGCAGAAAAGGTTGTGGGTCTGATTCCCAGCTATGTCAAACCAAATGCCCTAATAATGTTTTTTATGGCTGCCCTCCTTGGCGCTCAGGGTTGCGGGTTAGCATTACGACTGACTGGCTGGTGTTAGAATAAATGAACCAGTAGTCCTGGTAACTTACCCAGAAATCAACATGATAAAACTGATTTATTATTTGAAATCAATGTAAAACTACAAACAATCAATCATTGCTACCTTTAGAAATTAAATAATATCACCTCTGTTATTATGATATTACAGTTACACTCACTTTCGAAGACCTGGTTCCTTGCTGTCCTGTTTCTTGTTTAGATTTATTCAGACAGGACCAGCAAACATTATAAACTCTTTCCGTCACACAACAAATCTGCAGCAGAAAACTAAAAATTATATCTTGGCAAAAATACAGACACACTATATATGGAAAATTTATTAAATGGAGTTGAGAACAAGTATTTCCAAAAGTCATCTTTGTGTCTGCATCAAACTGCGTCTGAAGTGGCAAAGGGTTATAACAAAGATGTAACATATTTGGACTGAGTGTATTTGTGGCTGTTAATATAAGGTAAATATTAGAACATTGTTTAATAAGGCAAATTTATGTTTCTTGGTTAAGCTTGTTTTCAACAAACTTAAAAGCTGGTTAGTAAATTGGAGATAGCATGCTGTTTTTGTTTCAACTCAATCAGATTAAGTTAACCTTTTTTAATTCCAACCAAATTTCTGAGCCAGAAAACCAGCTTTGGATTGTACATGGAGTTGCTTGACTGGTCATGGTCAAAGTCTCTTGGTCTGAAAACAGCTGTGTGATGTGGTCCCCTTTTAAAACCTGGTTTTTAGGCTGTACTGCATAAACTTGTTATCATTATACCCCCGCAAACGTAGTTCGAATGGGGTATACTGGAATCAGCCTGTCGGTCCGTCTGTCCGTCCGCAAAATCTGTTCCGTTGTACTCCTCCTTCAGTTTCTACCTGATTTACTTGATACTTGGCATAAATGTTAATCAGGAGTAGTAGATGTGCAAGACGCAAATGTCATGTCCCTGTAACCTTCACCTTGACCTCTGACCTTGAAATAGGATTTTTTTTTTTTTTGTTAAAATCAAATCTCTTGTACTCCTCCTTCAGTTTTAACCTGATTTACTTCATACTTGGCATTCATACTTGGCATACATGTTAATCAGGAGTAGTAGATGTGCAAGACGCAAATTTCATGTCCCTGTGACCTTCACCTTGACCTCTGACCTTGAAATAGGATTTTTTTTTTTTGTTAAAATCTAATCTGTTGTACTCCTCCTTCAGTTTCAACTTGATTTACTTCATACTTGGCATAAATGTTAATAAATGTTAATCAGGAGTAGTAGATGTGCAACACGCAAATTTCATGTCCCTGTGACCTTGACCTCTGGCCTTGAAATAGGAATTATTTTGTTAAAATCTAATCTGTTGTACTCCTTCTTCAGTTTCAACCTGATTTACTTGATACTTAGCATAAATGTTTATCAGGAGTAGTAGATGTGCAAGACGCAAATTTCATGTCCTTGTGACCTTCACCTCTGACCTTGAAATAGGATTTTTTTTTGTTAAAATCTAATCTGTTGTACTCCTCCTTCAGTTTCAACCTGATTTACTTCATACTTGGCATAAATGTTAATCAGGAGTAGTAGATGTGCAAGCACAAATTTCATATCCCTGTGACCTTCACCTCTGACCTTGAAATAGGATTTTTTTTCTTAAAATCTAATCTGGTGCGACATACTCCTTCAATTTCAACCGGAATTACTTGAAACATGGCAAAATGGAGCCATTTTGTGTGGCATCAGCCTGTCGGTCAGTCCAGATAAAAGGAGCTGTTTTGTGTTTGATATCATCTTAGTATTTCTTTTTGATACTGATATTCAAATTGTCTGAGTCAAAGATAATACTGTGAGATATAATATATGTGTCAGGGGTTGGGGCGAGGGTATAATTCCCCTTTAGTGATAGTTCTAGTATTTTTTCTACAGAGCATTTATGTTGTTTTTGTAAAGCACTAAATATTGTAAATACTTTTATTAGCCCTTTTGCCACATACAGACCACTTTTAATGCCTCTGATTCAAACAAGTTTTGAAAACATTGTGACGAAAGGAGAAATTGCTCATCATGAGCAATTTCTCCTTTTGCAACAATGTTTTCAACTGTATTATTAAACAGAAAATTTATATAAAGAGTTTTCATTTATTCGCCAGACTAAAAATTGTATACTGCAGATTTGTTATATGTGGGAAAGGGTAAGGGAAAATGTGCAATGTGCATGTTGATTTTATATCTATTCCATGATTTATTTTATTTCTTCTTCATTTAGACCAAAGCCAGTCCCAGCTAAAGTCACTCTGAACCAGATGGCAACATCTCAGCCGAAAGACATGCCACTTTTCAATACATCATCTACATCTATGAACAGTGTCCCCACAATACCTGTTGTTTCTATGGCTACCCATCCACCCCCAGTGTCAGCTGTGGCGGGGTCATCAAGTACTACGGTCAACTCTCCTACTATCACAACTAAACCCGCTGAAACTTTAATACCTTTGACAGATATATTTGTTCCCTTGGAATCTATTCAGCCATGTAAGATCCCTCTTATTTCAATTTTTGATAACGATAAGGATGAAAATAACAGATGTTTTACCCTTTCCCTCATACATTGACAATTCTGCAGCAGACGATTTTGAACATGTTTTGTCAAAAAATAGAAAATCTCTATATTTGAATGGATAACCTATGACTAAAAGTGGAAAACATTGTGGCAAAAGGAAAAATTGCTCGTTTTGAGCAATTTCTTCTTTTGTCACTATGTTTTTAAAAAGCTGTCTGCTGCAGAGGCGTCAGAAAGCGTCTATATGAGGGAAAGGGTTAAATTGTATAGGAAGCTTCAATGCCAAGAAGAGATGTGGAGTTATTGTCTCCTTGATTATTAAACATAGTGTTATATACTAACATTTGTGTTACACTATTTCTCAGCAATGATTGGCTGAAATTTAATAAAACTTCTACAGCTAGTGCATGTTACACCCTACGGTTACTTCAATGGTGTGAGAAGCAAAAGGAATGAATGGATGCCTGCAGTGATTTTTTGGGGTTAGTTTCCCTAGCCAGAAATTGGATTTTCCCAATCCTGTCCTGTGATAAAGCACTGTGTGGGTTTATTCATCACATTCAGTGAAAGCTGTAGTTTTTACATAGTTTGCCTTTATTTTTTCAAAATCGTCCGCTGCAAATGTATAATATTTGGGACAGGATTAAAGACTTATCCCATAATGCTTATTTTAATTTCCAGCAACTACCACTCCTGTCAATGCATATGATAAGAATGGGTTGAAGATAGTAATACACACTGGTAAGGACAGACCAAGAGAGGACGTACTCGTAATGGTGGTGTCAGTCGTCAGCACTAATTCTGTACCTGTGAAAGGATTTGTTTTCCAAGCAGCTGTTCCAAAAGTAAGTTGCTTTTTAGCTCACTAGAGCACAAAGTGCTCAAGGTGAGTTATTGTGATCGCCTTTTGTCCGTCATCAGTCGTCCGTCGTGCGTCAACATCTTCTCCTCAGTAACCAGTGGGTCAATTGGGATGAAACTTTACAGAAAGATCCCCTCTCAATAACCTCACCAGATTTCCTTAAAATTGTTGGGATCCAAGCATGGCCGCCAGGGTGCGGGGCTATTTTGCCTTCTATGGCTATAGTGAAAACTTAAAAAATCTTCTCCTCCGAAAGTGTCAGGCCGATTTTCATATAATTTTGTAGAAATGTTCCTTAATTAACCCTCTATCAGATTCCTTAATTAAGGCCAAATTGATTGTTCGAAAAACATGGCCGCCAAGGGGCAGGGCTATTTTGCGTTATATGGCTATAGTAAAAACTTAAAAAATCTTCTCCTCCGAAAGTGTCAGGCCGATTTTCAAATAATTTTGCAGAAATGTTCCTTAAGAGACCCCCTATCAGATTCCTTCAAGCCATATTGATTCGTCGAAAAACATGGTCGCCACAGGGAAGGGCTATTTTGCCTTATATGGCTAAAGTGACAACTTAAAAAATCTCCTCCTCCGAAAGTGTCTGGTTGATTTTCAAATAATTTTGTAGAAATGTTCCTAGGGTGACCCTCTTTCAGATTCCTTCAAGCCATGTTGATTGGTCAAAAACTATGGCCTTCAGGGGGCGGGGCTTATATGGTGAGCGATCCAGGGCCATCATGGCCCTCTTGTTTATTCATCCACCCATTCCATTATACAACAAATCTGCAGCAGATGAGTAGAAAAATATCTTGGCAAAAATATGGGAAATCTCTGTAATTGAAAAGTATAATTATGAAAAAGTTGAAAATACTGTTGCAAAAGTAGAAATTGCTCATTATGAGCAATTTACTCTTGTGCCACACTTTTTTCAAAAGTTGTCTGCTGCAGTTGCATCTGCGGAATGTGGGAATGGGTTGAATTTGTCATTTGCCTTTAACTCTTTTTCACATACAACAATTTTGCAGAAGACACATTAGATATCATGTTTGCACATATGTGGAAATCCCTATGAATGAAACTATAATTATTGAAAAGTGAGAAATTCTTTGATTTGTGCAATTTCTCCTTTTGTCACATAATTTTCAATAGTCATCTGCTGCAAAAGCGTCAGAAGGCGGCTTTATATGTGGGAAAGGGTTAATTAATAATATTAATAAGTACAGTACATATTGTCTTTCTATTAAATGTACTAAAATTGTGTTAGTGGTTATTTGACAAGACAAGTTAGACATAAAAAAATGATTTTTATCAGTCATCACCTTTGTGATGTTTCTTTTTCTGTCTTGGTTTTGTATAAACTATAAAATGATGACTTTTCTCTTGAACTTAATCTTGAATGCACAGTCAAAGCTGTGCTAATGACCACATTGGAAAACAGATTCCCTGTCTATAGCAAGCACACTTTTGCTTTCCCAATAACTCATTTTCTGCATAGATGACTATCTGTAAACAAAGACCATATTGTTATGTTCCCATGGGTGGTCTTTATACACAGTTTCCACTGTAACTTTGTGTTAAATTATATTTGGTTTTTGTAGGTAATGAAGGTAAAATTACAGCCCCCATCAGCAACAGACTTGCCATCCTTTAATCCCATTCTGCCACCATCAGCTATTACACAGATTCTGTTGTTGGCTAATCCACAAAAGGTATAGTTCACATGTCATTATCACATGCTTTGTTTGTATTGTTTTTCATCCCGCCCGCTTTCAACTTTTAAACAGTTATATATTATGACATTTCATGGGTAAGTGACCAGTTCTAATGATCCATTTATTGTGACACCAGCGAGTCGGTCGTAATGCTTACCCCACAATCTTGAGCGCAAATGAAGGAAAGTCTTTGGTATGACCAGGACTGGGATTGAACCCGCACCTAAGCAGGCGCTCTACAACTAAAACACCTAGGCAGTTTATCACATGTAATTAATTTGGTATAAATGTTAAATCTTTTCTTGATTCGGATGACCTTCAATGGCTCTGCAGAAGAAGACTTTAGAAAATGTTCAAATCAAGCAGTGAAATAATTAACCCTTTCCCCCATACGACAATTCTGCAGCAGACGACTTCGAACATATTTTGTCAAAACATAGAAAATCTCCATAATTGAATGGATAACCTATGACAAAAAGTGGAAAACATTTTGGCAAAAGGAGAAATTGCACATTTTGTGCAATTTCTTCTTTTGTCACAATGTTTTCAAAAAGCTGTCTGCTGCAGAGGCGTCAGAAAGCGTCTATATGAGGGAAAGGGTTAAAGGAGGGAAATAATTTAAATCTGTGTAATACAAATTAACATTTATTTTTATGCCCCGGCATACGAAGTATGAGGGGCATATAGTTTTCCGGTCTGTTAGTCCGTCCGTCCGTCCGTTCGTCCGTCCCGCTCAGGTTAAAGTTTTTGGTCAAGTTAGATTTTAGTGAACCTGATGTCCTATCATTATGAAACTTCACACAAATGACAATCAACATATCATTGTTTAAAAAATTGTATCAATTTGAGGTTGGACCAACTGTTCATCCGTCTGTTCGTCTGTCTGTTCGTCCATTCCATTCTCAGGTTAAAGTTTTTGGTCAAGTTAGATTTTAGTGAAGCTGATGTCCGATCATGATGAAACTTCACACAAATGACTATTAACATATCATTCTTTAAAAAATTGTATCAATTTGAGGTTGGACCAACTGTTCGTCCGTCTGTTCGTCTGTCTGTTCGTCCATTCCATTCTCAGGTTAAAGTTTTTGGTCAAGTTAGATTTTAGTGAACCTGATGTCCTATCATTATGAAACTTCACACAAATGACAATCAACATATCATTGTTTAAAAAATTGTATCAATTTGAGGTTGGACCAACTGTTCGTCCGTCCGTTCGTCTGTTCGTCTGTCTGTTCGTCCATTCCATTCTCAGGTTAAAGTTTTTGGTCAAGTTAGATTTTAGTGAACCTGATGTCCTATCATTATGAAACTTCACACAAATGACAATCAACATATCATTGTTTAAAAAATTGTATCAATTTGAGGTTGGACCAACTGTTCGTCCGTCCGTTTTAAAATATAGTTAACAACCGGGGCATCCGTGTTCCATGGACTCTTGTTTAACATATATTTTGATTTCATCTGGTTTCAAAACAGTGCTTTTTCATTGGAATATATCAAATCAACCCAGTACTATAACTTTTCATTGAAGTAGAATGCAATTATTATGTAAATTTTGCAAGATGAAAGATTTAAATTAATTATGTTATGTTTATCTGTTTCAGGAAAAGATAAGAATAAAATACAAAGTGACTTATACATTAAATGAACAAAGTGTTGCAGATGTGGGGGATATAGACAGTTTTACTGTACAATAACACAAACTAAGGATTCCAACAATCAACTGTGATAGTGGATAAATAACGTAGAATGAATGAGCCCATTCTCTCACACAAGTAAAATGATCAGCTCTTCTAAAGTGTGACGTTTTAGTGGTGAAATATATTTCCTGTATTGAGAAATTATCTAAACCCTCTCCTGATGTGATACTATAAGAATCTACTATGTACAAAAACATCGGATGAATTAGGATAAATTGCTCATTATGTTTTATAGCAAATCCTCCTTTCCTCACATTGTTTTCAAAATTTATATGTATCAGGTTAAGGTTTATGTTTGCTTAATCCCATTGCCTGATACCTTCTGCTCATTTATAACAAAAGAATATACATAAAGAACTTAACCCTTTCCCACCTATAGACGCATTTTGATGCATCTGCAAACTTGAAAACATAGTTACAAAAGGAGAAATTGCTCAAAACAAGCAATTTCTTCGTTTGCAGTAATTTCAGTAATTATACCTACAATTATAGAGAATTTCCATATTTTTTAATAGACATTTTCAATGTCGTCTGCTGCTGTTTGTAGTATGTTGGAAAGTGAAAACTTGCAAATATTTTGACAGAGTAGAAGTAGAAAATATTGTAGAAAATGAAAAAATAATTTAAATTATCTTCTTCCTGCAATATGTTCTAATGTTGTCTACTGCAGAAGCACCTTAAGTAGTTTGCATCATTGAAGAAACGTAACCCCTACTCCACACACAGCAAATCTGCAGCAGATGACTAAACATATTTTGTCAAAAAATGGAAAATATCTATAATTGAATGGATAACCTATGACTAAAAGTGGAAAACATTGTGGCAAAAGGAGAAATTGCTTGTTTTGAGCAATTTCTTCATTTGTCACTATGTTTTCAAAAAGCTGTCTGCTGCAGAGGCGTCAGAAAGCGTATATATGAGGGAAAGGGTAAAGGAGTCTGCATCATTGAAGAAACTTGACCCTTCTCCACATACAGCAAATCTGCAGCAGATGACTTTGAAAACATTATGTGCAAAAATGTTTTACATCTCTTTAAATGAAAGTATGATTATTGAATAGAGTTGAAAACATTGTGACAAAAGAAGAAATTGCTCATCATGAGTAATTTATTCTCTTGCCCTATTGTTTTTATACTTCAAATGCATCTACATGTGGGAAAGTGTTAACAGTCGGTCTGAAGTTATAGTGAATCAAGATCATTATTTTAGGCAATCTTTTGCTGTTTTTACTTTATGCTATTTACTTATTTTGATCCTTTTTATATGATCATAGAAACTTGTTCATAGATGTACTAGCTACAAATGTCCAGATAAAGTAAGCGTTAAATGATTTTGAACGCTTACTGGGGGAAAAAAAGTAAATACTGACAGCCAACATTTCTCCTTTCATGTTTTTTACACTTTAAAACAAAAAGAAATCCTTCAATTTGCCTGGCATTGAGGTGCTGAAATGTGCAACATGACAGTAACATATTTTCCTGCTTTGTTATGTAGAAGGTTTGGAACTGGTTTGTGAAAAATAGTTGGTAAAATATCAAACCCTTACTCAACACGGTTCTAACCTGCCGCCCAACTTTTGAAAAACAAAAAAGAAACTGTTGGACATTTCCAAACCTCTAACCCTCTATCTACAGTTGAAAATTGAACAGTGTATCAGTGTGAAATTAAACAATTTATTTGTAGAAACATCGGTTTTTATTCTATGTAAGATATTTTCACTAAGTGAGCATCAAAAAAGATAATACACACAAGTGGCTATGCAATGAGTGAATAATGTTCTTGTGATATTTAAAAATGGAAATTATCTCCATCTCACATCTAAACACAAAATCGCGTTGTTCATTTCATCCTTTTACTTATAATTGCATGTAGATATTGGTTTAAACCCACATACAGATGCTCTCCGACACCTCTGTAGAAGATGGCTTTTGAAAACATTGTGTCAAATGGAGAAATTGCTCATAATGAGTAATGAGCAATTTCTCCACTTGTCATAATGTTTTCAAATCTATTCAATAATAATTCTTTCATGTATAGAAAGTTTTCATACTTTTGCGTTGGAAGTATTCAAAGTCACCTGCTGCAGATTTGTTGTATGTGGGATAGGGGGTTAAATACTCCACTGATATGTGTGTACAAATATATTTTTTGTTTTGTTAGATATCGTAGAGATTTTAATTTTTTTTTCAAAAATAATAATTTATTTCTTTATTTTTGTAAGTAATGGTGGCTACCGGGTAGGTGTTTTTTTGTAGCATTTTCGGTTTTATTTCCTCTCTGAAAGATGTAACTATTTTGAAGGACTTCTCTCCACCTTTTCTCAAAAGTTACAAATGAACCACATCGCCGTGCAGATAATTTATAGTATTGACTTCATCAGTCTGTCTGAAGTTATATCTACGGCATAGAAGGTGAGGTTTGATTGAAACTTTATAGAAAGGTTAACCAGCTTAAGAAAATGTTACCTTGTAAGTTTAACTTTGATTGCCTATCTGAAGCTATGGTTCTTTTTGGTGGGGTATGTCAAGTTAACCATTTCCCAGATACAGACAATTTCTGATGCCTCTGCAGCTGAGGACTTTGAAAACATTATGGCCATAGGAGAAATGGTTAATGACGAGCAATTTCGCCTTTTGCCACAATGTTTTCAACTATTGAGAGAATTGTTCTTTTATTGATGGACAAGGTCCATTTGTTTTACTTAACCCTTTCCCACATGCAACAAATCTGCAGCAGACGACTTTAAAAATATCTACTAAGAAATATGGAAAATCCCTATTATTGCAGGTATAATTACTGGAAAAGGTTGAAAACTTTGTGGCAAAAGGAGAAATTGCTTGTTTTGAGCAATTTCTCTTTTTGTCACAATGGTTTCAAAAAGTCTTCTGCTGCAGATGCGTCAACAGGTGAGAAAGGGTTAACGTTTTCAAAGTCGTCTACTGCAGATTTGTTGTATGTTGGAAAATGTAAGCTTTATAGGCTCCTAGTCATCAAGAGCATCTAAAGACAAGTATGAACAGAGGAAAGTAAAACATTTAGATGGATAATAACATTGTCGGAATAAGAAAATAAATTTATTTATGTTATTTCTTCTATGCCTGCAATGGGATTCAAGTAAACTGCTGTTAGGTCCCCCTAGATTAGATTTATGTAGAAATAATTGATTTGACACATGTCAATTAACCCTTTCCCTCATACGACAATTCTGCAGCAGACGACTTTGAACATATTTTGTTAAAACATAGAAAATCTCTATAATTGAGTGGATTACCTATGACAAAAAGTGGAAAACATTGTGGCAAAAGGAGAAATTGCACGTTCTGTGCAATTTCTTCTTTTGTCACTATGTTTTCAAAAATCCGTCTGCTGCAGAGGCGTCAGAAAGCGTCTATATGAGGGAAAGGGTTAATATTTATGATTATTTTCCAATTGAAAGCTTTCCCACATACAGACGCTTTCTGACGCCTCTACAGCAGATAACTTTTGAAAACCTTTTGGCAAAAGGAGAAATTGCTCAAAACAAACTTATTTATGCAGATTTTTCACATTTTTGTATATAGGTTTTCAAATTCATCTGCTGCAGATTTGTTAAATGTGGGAAAGGGTTATATAAGCTCTCTAGGTGTTATGTGCCATTTTCTGGATTCACCATATCTTTTCATTTTATGATTTACCTGATGTATTTTGAAAACAAGCAAACTGGAAGTAATATTATTGTTGGAAAAAGAGAAATTAAGAAAAGTGTCCTCGCTTCCTGCTGTTTTCAAATATGTTGTAAGCTGCAGATATATCAGAAGTCATATTTATCAGGAATATGGTTTACTACATACAATAAATCTGCAGCAGAAGATATTTAAATAATTTTGACGAAAATATGGAAAATTTCTAAAATCAAAAGAACAATTTTGAAAAGAGTTAAAAACATTTTGGCAAAAGGAGAATTAGCTCATAATGAGCTTCTTTATGTCTGAAAGGGTTACACAATGTTATAAAGGTGTTTATAGGCCCTGTAGGATGCAGAAGATAACTTTTTCAAAAATTGTGGCAAAAAGAGAATTGCTGTAATTGAGCAATTTTCTCTTTTGCCACAATGTTTTCAATCGCATTTTAAATTTAAACATACATTTTCCATATTTTTGCCATGATATTTTCAGATTGTAATCTGCTGCAGGTTTGTTGAAAGTGGGAAAGAGGAAATTGTTTGGACAAAGAGTTAAAAACATTTTGGCAAAAGGAGAATTAGCTCATAATGAGCCTCTTTATGTCTGAAAGGGTTACACAATGTTATAAAGGTGTTATAGGCCCTGTAGGATGCAGAAGATAACTTTTTCAAAAATTGTGGCAAAAAGAGAATTGCTGTAATTGAGCAATTTTCTCTTTTGCCACAATGTTTTCAATCGCATTTTAAATTTAAACATACATTTTCCATATTTTTGCCATGATATTTTCAGATTGTAATCTGCTGCAGGTTTGTTGAAAGTGGGAAAGAGGAAATTGTTTGGACAAATTATTTATGTAGAGATAAACTGTCATTTTGGGGTTACATACAGTGTGGAACAGTTGAAGATGTAAAACACCTTTTCGTTGGGCTGTGCAATATAATTAGATAGTTAATATATCAATCTTAAAACTGATGACTTTAACCCTTTCCCACATGTAGAAGTATTTTGCCGCTTCTACAGCAGACGATTTTTGATAATATATTGGCAAATGGAGAAATTGCAATGTTATAAACTGTTTTTTCAATAATAAAACCTTCCCTAATAAAAAAGTTTTGCCTAGATGTTTTCAGTCATCTGCTGCTGATTTGTTGTATGAGGGAAAGGGTAAACAGTTTACCTATTGGTAAATATTGTATGTGTATAATTTGGTACAGAGTTGAAAACAATTTGGGAAAAGGAGAAATTGTACTATTATTTTGTTCTTTTCTGAACAATTGAAAAACATTATATTCATATAGATGCTGTTTGAAAGATAGTCAGTTGTGAAGATGGGACAGTTTTAAGGTTGAACATTTAGACTAGCATTAAATACACAAGTTATGATAGAATCTCCCTTTTTCAAAGTAATTTATTACTCAACTCAACTCAATTTTATGCAGCAGGTCGGCACATAAGTGCCATTGGCAATTTACAAGTATATGCATGTAAAGAATATATGGCTTAATGACGCACAAATACATTCATTTAAATGATATATATTCACAAAATTTAATACAAAGATCAATTCTAAGATGCAAGTACAATTATGTTGAGGTAACCAAGAATAATTTGTAAATGTTTACATTAGCAAATGATTTGTAGTAATTATTATACACCATATTTTGAATAATACAATTTTATCTATACTCCGACGCTTTTGAAATATAATTTGCAAATAAATCAAAGACTTATGATATATATTTTTAGGAATATTTTTACCCTCAAACTCGGGTTTGATAGAATGTGGATACAATTTAGGTTGTTTAACTTTTGTCATCTGTATCATGTATAGTGTATAACTTCACCACATAAGAAGGGAGGGAATTCAATATTTGTGACAAATATTTGCCACATCGAAATCCTTTACATACTTCACAAGTAAAGGGTCAAGGTTTGTTCTTGGTTGAAAGCTTGTGTTCTACATGCAATCAGTCTAAACACTGTTTAACCCTTTCCCACAATAAATCTGCAGCAGATGACTTTGAAAACCATTTAGGTAAATTGATGGAAAATCACTATAAATGAATGTACATGTAGAATTATTAAATGGAATTGAAAACATTGTGGCAAATGGAGAAATTGCTCATCATCTTGAAATTTATAGAAAAATATCATATCTTTGGTAATTATCATTTGTTTCAAACAAAATGCTCTCATTTATGCTGTATATTTCATTGATTGTAGTTGCGTGATTTTTTTTAAAAGACAATTTTTGTTTGGTATCAGATGAAAAAAACAACAAGTAACAAGTGCAATACATCTACAGTTTAAGCAAATCTATTGAATCAAGATCAATTTTTGGTCAGGTTTTATGATTGAAATGGGTTTGGCAAGTTAAAAATCAATAAAAACTGTCAAACTTTCAGATTTCTGGAGTCTTGATCTACACTGTACTTGTATTTTTGTAGGAACAAGAGTTGAATATTATCAGTGGGTTTTTCCCAGTGTTTTAGCCATTCCCACATATAGACACTTTCTGTCGCCTCTGCAGCGAGGATTTTTGAAAACATTGAGGCAAAAGGAGAAATTGCTCATAATGAGCAATTTCTGCATTTGCAACAATGTTGTCAACTTTTTTAGGCAATTATATCTTCATTTATAGATATTTTCTGTGTTTATGACTAAATATTTTCAAAGTCGTCTGCTGCAGATTTGCTGTATGTCACACTTAGAGGTCAATGGCCCGGTAGGGGACTCTTGTATTGCTTGCAATATGACATTAACTTGGTTTTTTAGCTCAACTTTTGAAAAAAACGAGAGCTATTGTCATGACCCTGATTTTGTTAAGCTCATATTTTTTTTTTTTTTTTCTCGAGCGTCTGTGCCGTACGCGGTGCTCTTGTTTAAACAGCAGGTTTTGTGGGATTTTATGTGTGTATGTTAATAAATGTGAATTGCACACCAGTGATATTGATTGATTTAAGTTTAACACCATATTCAACAATTTTCAGTTATATCATGGCCTAACCATGTGTTTCTTAACCCTTTCCCTCATAAAGAGGCTTTCTGGTGCCCCTGCAGCAGACGACTTTTGAAAACATTGTGACATAATGAGCAATTTCTCCATTTGCCACATTGTTTTTAACTCTATTCAATAATTATTCTTTCAATTATAAAGATTTTTCATAATTTTGTCTAGATGTTTTCAAAGTTGTCTTCTGCAGATTTGTTTTATGTGGTAAAGAGTTAACATTCTCATACCAGTATTTCACACATTTTTCTTAAACCAACTGGCTACCTTCTCCACATAGATTATATTTTATCACGTTGGTGGAAGAAGTAAGTCACACGACTTATGTCAATCATTTGAAAGGAACAATGATTTCGCTCGGGTTCAAACTCTCCTCCCCTAGATTAATAGCCCTTGTGGTTACCAACTGAGGTATTGCAGCCTGATGACGCAAGTTATAACTAGCACACAATAATTTAACACTTCTCCATTTGCAGCAGACAACTTTTGAAAACATTTAAGACAAATAAGATATTGCTCATCCTGAGCAATTTCTACTTTTTTCATAAGGTTTTAACTCGATTCATTAATTGAACCTTCATTTATAGATATAATTCACATTTTTGTCTGGATGTTTACAGTTGTCTGCTGCATATAATTGGTTGAATTTGGGAAGAGTTTAAAGGCTAATGATTCATTATTATCTTATTGTTGACAAAAGGTGATATATGGATGTTGAAATCATGATCTGTGATTAATATTGTTGGACTTGAGTCCATAGCCAATTTTTGGAATATCAATATAAATATGTTTTAGTTTGTCAGCCTGAATAATGCTGATATGTAAAGTGTTAATATTGGGACTTTCATGTTTATAAGTAATATTGATATTATTTACTGGTAGTATGTAATAATGGTTCATTCAATACCCTTATTCCATTTTGTCAACAATTATTTGAAATATTGTGTGTTAGTTATTCATAGCATAATTAATAAAATACTGCATGTAAATAAACATATGTACATGATTGTATGGAACAAATTGATAAAATATTTATTATTATGCAGTACATACACTGTATTTGTAGCTCGTTTTTCTTTTCTTTAATCCTTTATCTCATACAGATGACTTTTAATGCCTCTGCAACAGAGAACTTTTGAAAACATTGTGGAACAAGAGGCCAGTATCGCTCAACTGCCATTAGGCAATAATTAAATCTCCAAAAAGCCACGCAATCTGGTGGCCATGTTTTTTGACTAATCGCCATGGCTTGAAGGAATCTCGTAAAGCAAGGAACATTTCTGCAAAATTAGTTTGGGAGGAAAAGATTTTTAAAGTTTTCACTAAAGTCAATATAAGGCTAACAGCGCCACCCTCCTGGCAGTCATATTTTAAGACCAATCAACATGGCTTGGCAGAATCTGATAGAGGGTCACCCAAGGAACATTTCTATTTTGAAAATCTGAGAAATCGTCTGAGAAGAGTTTTCACTATAAGCATGTTGATTGGCGGCCATGTTTTTTAAAACCAATCAACATGGCTTGAAGGAATCTGATAGAGGGTCACCCAATGAAAATTGGCCTGACATACGGAGGAGAAGATTTTTTAAGTTGTCACTTTAGCCATATAAGGCTAAATATTCCCGCCCTCTGGCGGCCATAGTTTTCCAGCAATCAACATGGCTTGAAGGAATCTGATGGAGGGTTACCAAAGGAACATTTCTACAAATTATTTGAAAATTGACCTGACACTTTCGGAGGAGAAGATTTCACTAGCCATATAATGAAAAGTAGCCCTGCCCCGGCCATGTTTTTCGACCAATCAACATGGCTTGAAGGAATATGATAGAGGGTCATCCAAGGATCCTTTCTACAAAATTATTTGAAAATCTGCTTGACAATTTTGGAGGAGAAGATTTTTTAAGTTTTCACTATAGCCATGTAAGGCCCCTGGTGGCCATGTTTTTTTACCAATCAACATGGTTTGAAGGAATCTGATAAAGTATCATCCAAGGAACATTTCTACTAACTTATTTGAAAATGGTAAACCAGTTTAAGAGGAGCAGAATTTTAAAGTTTATTCTTTCGGTTGCCATGGAAACCAGAATTTTGCATGGATCCCAAAAAATTGAAAGAATTTAGGAAAGGACATTGAGGATGCTTCCTATGAAGTTTCATCCCAATTGGCCAAGTGGTTTGAAGAAAAAAGTTGATGCATGCATGACGGACAATTCACCATGACATAAACTCAACTGGCTTTCAGCCAGTGGAGCTAAAAATGAGTAATTGCTCAAGAAGTACAACCCATAGTCCAGATGTGTCATTTTTGGATATATACATAAAATGGTGAAAGGAATTAGTTTTAACCCTGTTGGTGTGTTTGTTCATATTATCACAAACAAGTTAATGTCGTATTGTAAGCAATACAAAAGTCCCCTACCAGACGAGGACAGCACATTGTGTATTGTATGTGCATTTGTTGACAAAAAACCAATGCACTGCCTACATTTTGGATACAGTTTTATCAAACATTTCTCATTTTGACCTGTGACCTGGACCTTCCAGTTACAGGCCTGTGTCTTGTGCGCTACATGTCACCTCATCTTGGTGAACATGTGTGCCCAGTAACTTCTGTGATGCATGTTTTCTCATTTCGACCTTTGACCTCTAAGTGTGACCTCGATCTTTGAGGTACAGGCCGGTTTCTTGTGTGCCCAGTAACTTGGGAATGCTATAATGCATGGTTGAGATGTGGGCCAGACAAGGAAGTCCTATCAAACAGTTCTCATTTTTACCTTCGACTTCTAAGTGCAACCTTGACATATGAGGTACAGGCCTGGATCTAGTGCGCAAATCGCCACCTTATGATGGAAAACATGTGTGCCTAGTAGCTTGGGAATCCTATGATGCATGGTTGAGATGTGAGCCGGACAAGGTACAGTCCTATCAAACAGTATTCATTTTGACCTGTGACCTTGTCATTTGAGGTACAGGCCTGGGTCATGTTCGCGACACGCCGTCTCATGGTGAACGTTTGTGCCAAGTTTCATGGAAATCCTATGATGCATGGTTGAAATGTGGGCCGGACATGGACAGGTACAGTCCTATCAAATAATACTCATTTTGACCTCTAAGTGTGACCTTGACATTTGAGGGACACACCTCCTCATCATGGTGAACGTTTGTGCCAGGTTTCTTGGAAATCCTATGATGCATGGCGGAGATGCGGGCTGGACAAGGTAATCCTATCAAACTACTCATTTTGACATTTGAGGAACAGCCCCAGGTCTTGTGCGCGACACGCCGCCTCTTCATGGTGAACGTTTGTGCCAAGTTTCTTTGAAATCCTATGATGCATGGTTAAGATGTGGGACTGACAGACAGACCGAATCGACCAAACCGGTCTTTGGTAGGGGACTAATAATCACCAGTACAAGACACTGTGGCCCCTGCAAGATCTACGTCAATCTGTTTATTCAATGCAGAAATATTGTCCTTGATTTAGA
The DNA here is from genome assembly GCA_031761405.1 of Serripes groenlandicus. Lineage (NCBI taxonomy): Eukaryota > Metazoa > Mollusca > Bivalvia > Cardiida > Cardiidae > Serripes > Serripes groenlandicus. The sequence goes on along the minus strand of JASEVX010000004.1, from coordinate 57,707,005 downwards.
ATGTAGCTGTGAAAATCGGTTTCTGGTCCATTACTTTCTTACAGATGGTTAGATTTCAAAGGTATTTTGAATAAATTAACACCAACAAGAAAGAAAATGGGTCATGTGTAAGACCCGTCAACTTAATGTGAAGCGAATTGGCAGCATGATTTCTTGCTATCCTGGAGATTTGTTCCGTATCGGTCAGTTTGAAGCCGTTATGTGAATGATAACCTTTCGCAGCGATTGGTGCAGGTATAATTATAAATCTTAAGACGAGTGTTTGACCAGTGGCCAATTGTATGCTTCAAAATGTCCTTTAAGCTCACTTGAGCACAAAGCGATGGGATGGGATGGTTAAGTTATGTGGAAGTATGTACGAGATGCAAACCTATACAGGGCCAAGTATTCATGAACTTCATGACTAAGTTATGGACTAGTATGGGCGTATAAATTCTTTTATCTAAATTCTATAATTGCATTATATTAACAGAACATTTCGTTGAGTGTTCTTTCTAGTGCATAAGTGATGTCACTTCTGTTTTCCATCAGTTTTGAAACAACCTTCTGCTTTTTTTGTTTGCTTGACAAGGTTTGTTTTGATGGGTTTTTACGCCGTTTTCAACATTATTGCAGTTATATCAAGGTGACAGCTTACCTATTCTTGATCCCTGGGTAAACAAAACAGTACTAGTCTAGGAAATGTGCCTTGCCCAAGCGCACTCCACTATGATCACAGCACCTCGACTGGGGATCGAACCCTGGACAATAGGTTCCAATACCCAATATTAACCACTCTGCCATGGCGGATTTCTTGCTTGACAGGGACTTCTTTCTTCAGGGTGTTTTTTGGTGGTTCAAATTTACAAGGTCACAAAGGCCCTTAACTATAGCAATAGTCTCGAACAAGCCCCTTGTTAAAAGTTATCATCTTAATCCTTTCCAACATACAACAAATCTGCTGCAGACCTTTAACCCTTTATCACCTGCAGACGATTTTTGATGCGATAGCGTCTTTTGAAAACATTGTGGCCAAAGGTGAAATTGATCATGATGAGCAATTTATCCTTTGGCCATAATGTTTTCAACTTTAATTAAAAATTAAGCTATCTTTTATGGAAAATGTCCAGGTTTTTTGTTACTATGACTATGTCACTTCGTCTGCTGCAGATTTTTTGTATGTGGGAAAGGGTCAACACTTTCCCAGATATAGACGCTTTCTGACGCCTATCAGCAGATGACTTTTGAAAACATCATGAAATTGCTCAAAACATCTCGGCAACAATAAATTTTACTTTAATTTCCCTGTTTTTGCATAAATGTTTTCAAAGTTGAATGCTGCAGATTTTGTGTATGTGAAAAAATGTTTAAGCAAAAGTATCGGCAATATCTATAAATCAATAAATCAAAGTAAATTTAATCAATATTTAAAAATATACTGGTAGTTCGTTGCAAACGCATAGTTTTGTATGTATAAGTACAAAGCTATAACCATGAAGGCCATGATTTTCAACAGATCTGAATTATGAGGGTCACTCACAGAATATTATCCAAATAATTTTTATATTGGACAAGAAGATTTTTCAAGTTTAGGCGTTTTTTTCCTCTTTTTGATACCGCAGGCACCAGTTATACATAGAATAAAATTCTGTGAAGACTAGCTTAGCAACATTCTTCTGCAATTGATTTTGGTGAGTGATCACAATAGCTCTACCTGCACTTCATGCTTGAATGAGCTAAGAAGTCTTGTGGGAGAATTAAGTACCACTCAAAAGATTTGTTTGTTTGGAGTTTAACGCCGCTTTCAACAGCTTTGGTCATATCACGGCGGTCAGTGCACCTACCCATGTTTTCCTGGCTTTCACACACCAGTACTTACACAACATTCTTTCGAAGCCACGGACTACTTTCTCACATAGATCAGAGGTGAGAGGCAATGGAAAACATCGCCCGAAAGAATGTCGCCGCAACCGGGTATCGAACCCGTGACCTCCAGATCACGAGTCAGATACGCTACCAATTGAGCTAACCGGCCGGGTCTACCACTCAAAAGAGAATTTTGTTCCTCGGGTACAAGTTTGGTGCTTTACACCGTTTTCAACAATTAGTCAATAACATGTATATCATGGCACTTTCTGGATAAGTTACCATTACTACTGGTTCATTTATCCTAATACCATCCCATATGTTGTTATGGTAACACCACAACCCTGAGAGAAAGCCATTAACGTCATTTTTTGGGTCTGGTATGATCTGGCCGGGGATAGAACCCACTACCTCCCTCATTCGACAGGTACTATTTTTAGAGATTATACTGTATTATTTCTAAGCAATACAGGCATTGTGAATTATTCACAATTACAACTGCAGAAACACATTTTATTTTATAAATATCAACTTTATTTTTAATAAACGAACAAACCAAATATAGTATATATCCAAACAAAATAATATAAAATATACAGCAGGAGAATCAAAATTGTACCATCAAGAATCCATTAATTATTTTCACCATAAATCCCTCTCATGCAGACTTCTTTTAACCATTTCCCTCATACGACAATAGAAGATCTCTATAATTGAATGGATAACCTATGACTAAAAGAAATTTCTTCTTTTGTTACTATGTTTTCAAAAGGCTGTCTGCTGCAGATGTGTCAGAAAGCGTCTATATGAGAGAAAGGGTTAACCATTTCCCATATATTTACCCATCTACACCAGGGGACTTTTTAAAACATTATGGCAAAAAGTTTAATTGCTCATAATGAGCAATTTCCACCTCCGTCTAAATAACTGACAGAATTGGCTGAATCTGGTTTTTTTCTAAATTTGCAGCAGATGACGTTTAAAAACATTGTGGCAATAGAATAAATTGCATATAATAAGCAATATCTCTTTTTGTCACAAAATTTCCAACTCAACTCTTTTCAATAATCATACTTTCAATTAATAATTATCCAGATTTTACATAATTTAATAGATGTTTTCAAAGTTGTATGTGGAAGATTTGTTGTATGTGGGTGACATTGTCTTTATAACTGGATAAAACTTACTATGGTGTGATCAATTCATTGTAAAGAATATCCATTTCATAATTCCAATATCACTGCAGTAAACTACAGTATATTCAACCTTTTCCGAAACTGGACAACAACCATCAATCTTAGCCCTTTCCCTCATACGACAATTATGCAGCAGACGACTTTTAATGTATTTTGTCAAAACGTAGAAAATCTCCATAATTGAATGGATAACCTATGACAAAAAGTGGAAAACATTGTGGCAAAAGGAGAAATTGCATGTTTCGTGCAATTTCTTCTTTGGTCACTATGTTTTCAAAAAGCCGTCTGCCGCAGAGACGTCAGAAAGCGTCTATATGAGGGAAAGGGTTAACCAGGGACGTAGATACGATAATTTATCTACGTCCCTGGTTTAACCCTTTCCCACCTGCAGGCATGTTTAGACGCAATAGCAGCAGACGACTTTTGAAAACAGTGTGGCCAAAGGTGAATTTCTCCCTTGGCCACAATGTTTTCAACTTTATTTAACAATAAAGCTATCGATTAAGGATTTTTTTCAGGATTTTGTCACTATGTTTTCAAAGTCAACTGCTGCAGATTTGTTGTATGTGGGAAAAGTTTAACACCTCTGCCCTGTTAGAACCTACTTTCAATATACATTGTATTATATTATATGGAACCCATACAATTTAATTTGCCAACATTGATTTCTACTCAGATCACAAGTAATGAGCTATGCTCCACAAAAAATGACTTTCAGATTGGCATCATATCAATGTATATTACAGATATGAAGATTAACACTGTAACTTGGTTACAGAACCTGTATTAATTATAACTTCTCATAACAGAATATATTTCCATCAGACATCTTGAACATAATTACGAGCCTTTCCACATTTGTAACACATATCCTTCAAGTTTTCTTGGAGTATGGCTCAAACATTCTCTTCTTTTAAAGTTGTTTATTTGGTTTATATATATAAATGTATTAACCCTTTCTCACAGGCATCAATTCTGCAGAAGAATAAATGCAAAATATGGAAAATCTCGATAAATGAAATTAAAATTATTGAATAGAGTTGAAATCATTGTGGCAAAGGGAGAAATTGCTCATGATGAACAATTTCTCCTTTTTATTGCAATGTTTTCAAAAGTCTTCAGCTAAGACCGTTTAGATGGTATTTGTGGTCCGACTCGTGTAAAGGGTTAAAACCATGAAATAAGTCCCGTATCTAGAGTTCCGAGTAACCTCGTCTTAGTCCGTTTTACTTGCACTTGAAGATGAGAACAGATTTCCGATGAAGGGCAAAGACAGAAGTATATCTCTTGCTTGTTTCCAGACATGACTGGACATCTGAAATCCCTTGTAACCACCTACCACAGAGACACTTAGGAAGATTCCAACACTACCAGCTATCAACACCGTTAAACCAAGAACCATCACCCCAATGGCAAGAATAGATCCTGAATAAAACAACAACATTATTCAAAGCCTACAAATCGAGGGCTTGGCTTGAAACAGTTGTAACTTAAATTTGTATTTTTTTACCAAGGTTAATCACCTCGCCATAAAGTCTTTAAAAGCGTTAAATCATTTTACTTGGTAAACAATGGAAATTTAGGTGCCATTGCTCGTTCTGAGCAATGGCACCTAAATTTGCATTGTTTACAAAGGGGTCAAAATTGCCCCTAAACTAGGGTTTTCAAAATAGGTTTTTAGTTACAACCGTTTCACACCAAGCCCTCGAAAAAACAACAAGCAAAATGGAAGCATGACAAACCCTTGATTAAGATTTGTTTGTATGGTATTTTAAACCAATTTCAACTTACATTATGGCCTTTCCAGGTTAAGTTACCAGTACATTTATACTGACACCAGCGTTATGCTTACCCCAACGTCCTGAGCGCAAATTTGAGCAATAACTCAATTTTTAAAGTCCCATCTGATTATGAAGAAATTATCCCAAGTTGTCTCCCTGGTATGGTCTGTGACACAACAAGTTACTACCTGAACAAAACTTATTAACCCTTTCCCACATACAGCAAATCTGCAGCAAGCAACTTTGAAAACGTCTCGGCAAAAGCACCGAAAATCCCCCTAAATGAAAGAACACTACTTGAATAGAGTTGAAAACATGGTGACAAAAGGAAAATTGCTTGTTTTGAGCAATTTCTTCTTGTGCCATGTTTTCAAAAAAGCTTTTTGCTGCAGAGGTATCAGAAAGCGTCTATGTGAGGGAAAGGGTTAACCCTTTCCCTCATACAACAATTCTGTAGCAGATGACTGAACAAATTTTGTCAAAAAATAGAAAATCTCTATAATTGAATGGATAACCTATGACTTAAAGTGGAAAACATTGTGGCAAAAGAAGAAATTGCTCATTTTGAGCAATTTCTTCTTTTGTCACTATGTTTTAAAAAAGCTGTCTGCTGCGGAGGCGTTAGAAATCGTCTATATGAGGGAAAGGGTTAAATAAAGAAAAACCTACCTTCAAAAATGAGAAAGCCCATCAGAGTAAATAGGATACTGCCAACAACAAACATTACGAAGAGTGAGACAGGAATAGCACACATTGCCAGTGTAATGATGATGATGGTACTTCTCAAAGGGTTTTCCCGAATGAACTGAAGTAGGTCGGTCTTCTTCTTGTCAAGATCAAAGTACTCTTTCATGAAAGTCCAAAACTCCATCCATTTACTTTCTTCCCCATGGCTTTCTTTCATTTGTACATTGAGGTCTGGATTTAAACCCAAAGATTTCTTTTTGTAACTGGTTGCACTCATTGTCATTTATTCTGAAACAAAAATTAAACATGATCGTTTAACCCTTTCCCTCATACGACAATTCTGCAGCAGACTACTTTGAACATATTTCGTCAAAAAATAGAAAATCTCTTTAATTGAATGGTTACTATGACAAAAAATGGAAAATATTGTGGCAAAAGGAGAAATTGCACGTTTTGTGCAATTTCTTCTTTTGTCACTATGTTTTCAAAAAGCTGTCTGCTACAGAGGCGTCAGAAAGCGTCTATATGAGGGAAATAAACAGAACAAATTGTGATGCCTGTGAGAGATGAATTAGAAAATGACAGGAACAAAAAAAACTCACATGTGCAGATCACAAGGTATCTTCATTCCAAGATTGAAGTTGATATTTAACACAAAAAAAAGCAGCAAGTTAAAGTTATGGTTCTTTTGCATTGCATGTTTGCATGTCACAAGCTACATGATCAGTACATGCAAAAACGTACCAGTTTGAAACTTTAACAATTAATTGAAAAAATAGAGGGGGAAAAAATTAACAAGAGGACCATGATGGACTGATGGTCCTATATGTTTCACCTGATTTAATAAAACTTTAATTTATATTATTTCTCTATACAGATAAAGAAAGGCTCTTAATTAACCCCTTCCCTCATATAGACGCTTTCTGACGCCTCTGCAGCAGACGGCTTTTTGAAAACATAGTGACAAAAGAAAAAATTGCACAAAACGTGCAATTTCTCCTTTTGCCACAATGTTTTCCACTTTTTGTCATCTATATATATAGGTTATCCATTCAATTATGGAGATTTTATGTATTGACAAAATACGTTCAAAGTCGTCTGCTGCAGAATTGTTGTATGAGGGAAAGGGATAATTCCTTATTTTGGTTCCAAACCATATTTTCAGTTCAAACTTTTTTTTTTTAAATTGATGCAAAACAAGCTTTCAGCTTATATTAATTGTGCTCAAGTCTGCTTCCTGGTGACTTTGCCAGTACTCATGCTATTGTGATGAACATCCCAGAAGACGAGACAACTTTTTAGAGCATGGTACCCTTAGTATAGAGTTTAGTTCATTGAGATGTTATAGAACCAAAAACAATTTACTCCTCCTTCTTTAGAACTATGAAGAAGATTTTCAAAGTTTTCACATGGCAAATCCCTATAATGAAAGTATTATCATTTCATAGAGTTGACAATATTGTGACATAACAGGCAGAGACATAAATACATATGTGTTTGCATATTGTGAGCAATTTTTTCTTTAGCCAAAGTGGTTTCAAAAGAAGTCTGCTGCAGATACATTTAAATGCGTCTGCAATTGTAAAGGGTTATGTTTTTATATACCAAACTATATTTAATCAAATCAAAACATGATCAGCTGTTATTGCATACTTTCATATTGTCCCGTTCACTTTGCATTGAAGAAAGTGGTCATGATTTTTCGATCATGACCGCTGTCAAGGAGTGATCATGACCGTAGATAAGGACGTGCGAAAATTCTGCGTAATTAACATGCTAGGGACTACTTTTGTTATGTAAACAAACACAGCTGACCTAAATATCATTGTTAAACCTCACGGGACTTTGTAATGTTAAATTCTCATATATTGATCATGGACAATTTCTTACTGTCTCATGCTAACAGTACGTTTTTGACATGAAAACAGTCTAAAACGTGCGTCTAAAATGTTGGTTATGCACGTGCATGACGTCATTTAAAAAAATTACGTCACCGTTATAATTCAAACGGCATTTGCACAAAAATTACTACTTATGTAAACAAACAGTTTGTTTCTAATTCGGAAGCAGATTTATCAATTCTAGATAATAAAAAAAAACCTCTACAACGTAAAGCAAATAGTTTACAATATGAAAGTATGCAATAAAAAGGTTATTGCCCCTGTACTGTGAAATCATCGTTGGACCTCGTTCTTTGGCGAACGTAGCCTCGCAAGCTCAGCAACGTCAACCAAAGAACTCGGTCCAACGATGATTTCACAGTACAGGGTCAATAACCTATATTACATTCCATTTTCATTTTCATCATCATCTTAAGTTCCTGACATCATTATTCTCACCCTATTCTAGTGTGTTTAATAACAATCAACTGAGAACAGTTGAGTTTAATCTTTTCCGCTGTCTAAAGATTCATTTTGATGCAAACAGTCAAAAAAGAAAAATGGCATTCCGTGTACATAAACCTAGATAATGAGAACCCAGCAATGTTCGTTTTCATCCAGCTGTATTTTCTTCTTTTACATCAACGTGCGTTGCATTTTTTCTTTCATTCCGTTGTCAAAATGCCATTTTTATTTAATACGAAAAAAAAACATAAATGGTTTTTTTCGCTCATAGGACCATGAACCTTTCTGAAATGAAACTCACAAAATCCATGGGGGCCGCCATTTTGGTTATGTATAAAATGAGACGAAAAACACAGTTTCAAAATTATTGTCGTCTTTTTAATGTTTTGTTTTTTTAAAATCAATATTTAAGATCATTAAAGTGCTGTGTTTTTTTCGTGTTAATTAACATTTGTACGAAAAAGTTAAAAATAAAAGGAACTCTGTACAAAATATGTTTCACCCGTTCGTCAAAAAAAAGACGGCAAACGACAGCATTAGCGACGTGACGTGATTTCCGTAACACGTACTTCATCCTGGCGTAACGTCAAATGGAGCGACGTTGTTTCCAGCAAAAAAAGTGGTATCAACATGAAAGACCCCAAATTCCTATACATGAGCTATAGACTCGCTCATAATACAAAGTATAATTATTTATCAAACATTGTGGCAAAAGGATAACTTTCTCATAATGAGCAATTGTTCTTTTGGCGACAAGCATTTCCTAAGTCGTCTGCTGAAAAGGCGTCAGAAACCGTCACTTATAGTGAAAGGGTTTAGCAGAAATGTAACCCCTTACATAATTTGTTCCCGTTGTATTAACTGGTTGAAAAAGGCAGTCGCCAGGTGGCATCAGAAATTGGCTGATATATTTGCTTCTTTACCATAATGCAGTTGATCGATAAAGGATCACCTTGGCCCTCATGTTTTAACCTCGTTCATCATAAATGTATTCCTTGATTTTCTGAAAGTCTTTACTTTATTATTTTCTGTTCGCAATTATAGACAACAGCAATACGAATTCCGAACATGTTTTGATCATGCAAAAAACATGACATTAACATTTTTATCGTCTTGTCAATTACTGTAATTATTTATATAAATATTTTTTTATGGCCAAAGTATGCTCTTTAATTTTTGCTTATACTTATCTTACGTTTTTCGTAAATAGGTAGCACCTATAAATATATTAGTTGACTTTTAAAGACTTTGACCCCTTTCCTGCAAGTAACTAAAATAAAAAAAATTATGGTGTTATCATACAGTTATTCATTCAAGAAAAAGTTAATTTAATTTTCAAAAATTCAAGATATGTATTATTACCTGGTCTAAATAAGAAGAGACCTTCTTCACAGACGTTGCATGTGTGTGAAGGAGCCTGTGTGTAGCGTAGTGTCTTGAGGTTGCTCGCGTTCCTCGTGAAAGTGAAAGTAAGTCAGGGTTAAAAAAACGCTTTATTTAAGAAATTATATTGCACGACTACCGTTTAAAATGAATTGCAAACAAGCTTATTCACAAACTGTATTTCTGTGTATGTCTGAATTAAAATAATTTTAATTAATCATTAGTTACTTGGTTGATATTTTTATAATGATCTGATATTTAAAAAAAAGATAAATTAAAAGAAAATCATACAAATGTTGATTCCTTTAGAATCCGCAAACTACACATTATAATAAAGCGTTTATCAGATAAAACATTGATGATTTTAAAAGGATTGACAAAATGAGTGTAAAATGTGTTCATATCGAATCAGAAGCTTATTTAGTATGTTTGACCCACGCCCTTTCTACAGAAAGGGAAGAGATAATGGGTTTGTTAATTGGAGAGATAGATGAAGATACAGTATCTCACATTTCTGCTGTAATCATGCTCCGTCGATCGGACAAATTACCTGACCGAGTTGAAATCTCCCCGGAACAGTTGTCCGCGGCATCTACAGAAGCGGAACGACTAGCTCTGGATCTTGGTAGACCAATGCGTGTGCTAGGATGGTATCACTCTCACCCGCACATCACTGTATGGCCATCTCACGTTGATGTTAGAACACAGGCAATGTACCAAATGATGGATCCAGGTTTTATTGGACTAATTTTCTCAGTTTTTAACGAGGATAAGAATAATAAACAGTCAAGGTATACTTACTTTTGTACAGTCTCAATCATTTTAATAGTCCTAAAAGATCCGACATGATCAGGGCTCAACCTTTGACCTTTTGATCTAAAAGGGAACACTCTAACACATGGCTATAAAAGCTAGCTCCATAGCTCAAGGGGTATTGGGTCAAAAAGCCTAAAAACTTAAAAGGAACAGGTAAAAAAAGGACAGGTCAAAAAGGCCCATTTTTACAATTCAAGATTATGTTTGTGTTGTAGAAAAAGATGTATCTTTAATATTTATAAAATATTGGTAAAAAAAGGCCCTCTTTTACAATACAGGATAATGTTTGTGTCTGAAAAAACTTACCCGTAAATCAAACAATACTAGATGTCTCATTTATTTGTTACCGTTATTCGTTGAATTCGGTGTGGTTACAATTGACTGGTGCATAAATCTCTTGATGAAAGTTGAAAACGATTATAATCAAATACACACATTTATGGCTGTATCTCATCTACGTCCCTGATATTACCTACCATTTAATGTCGTTTCTTTCATAATATAGTTATACAAGTTAGATTAAAAACCTTAAATATGAAATTGAATACTCACTGCCAGGTTTCACAAAATGGTATTTTTTGACCCGTACCTTTTAGGTTTTTGGCCTTTTTGATAATTTGCCTTTTTAGTTTTGTACCTTTTTGACCCTGATTCCAGTATCCCCTTATAGTATACAAAAAAAACTATACATGTATATATCTTGGCTACATATGTTTGAGCCTTTGATAGCAATAACATCGTCAGTTTTCAGTTACAGAGCATATAGTAACCTACTCCTTCATAGAAATACGTCGCATACATAGCCTACATGTTATCCATTTTGTTAATTTTGTTTGCCAAAATAATATTATTATTTAAATAACAGATGCTAAAAAGAGCAAGTGATAGACCAAATGATTTGGACTAATCATAGCTGAATTTAAAAACAATATGCAGCAGATGATAACTGTGGAAAATATCTATAAATCATAATAATAAATGAAAGTATAACTGTTTACAATAGATGAAAATGTAATAACTAATTTTGTGAGCAATTTCTACTTTTATCTTGCTGTTTGAAAAGCTGATATCTGCAGAAGCATTTAAAATGGGACAAACGTTAATCAAGGTACCCCCATATATATAGGCTTTTATAGCGACGTTGGTAGAGTGGTTTTCTCTGAAAGTTAAGCAACGTCCATCGCAGTTAGTGCCTGGATCAGTGGATGGGTGACCCGTGATGCCTTAACTCCGGTACACGTTACAAATGGTGGCAGCGATGGGGTTTTGGATTGATATCACAATCTTCCCCAGACCCAGGTGGTTCCCAGTGATGTTAGATAGACTCTTCTTTATCAGTATCACTTCTACAGCCTTGCAGTGAAAGCCGGCTTTTATAGCAACATTGGTACAGTGTAGAGTGGTTGACCTTTTCTTATTTGTAAAGCAACGTTCATCGCGGTTAGTGCCTGGATGGGTGACCTGCGATGGCTTAACTCCGGTACACGTTTACAATAGCTATAGCTAGAGTGCCATTTATGAACAAATCTTTCTTTCGTAACAATGTTTTCAAATTTGGTCTGCTTCAGTCATCAGAATCTTTTAAGAATCATGTCAGGGGAAAAATTGTGGCAAACGGAGAAATTGGTGAAAAGAAGGCTTAGGCTGTTTATCCCTTTCCCTCATATAGATGCTTTCTGACGCCTCTGAAGCAAACAGCTTTTTGAAAACCTAGTGACAAAAGAAGAAATTGCACAAAACGTGCAATTTCTCCTTTTGTCACAATGTTTTCCACTTTTTGTCATATGTTATTGATTCAATTATTGAGATTTTCTATGTTTTGACAAAATACGTTCAAAGTCGTCAGCTGCAGAATTGTCGTATGAGGGAAAGGGTTATCCTTTTCTCTGATAATTTCCAGAAAGACCTCAATTTCCTAAAACATTTTTTATTCACCAACTGAAAGTTTTTTAAAACAAACAGCACTGAAATTATGTCTTATCGATGTAGTTGGGTTAAATGTTTAAATTACAGAATAGAAGTGACATGTTTCCAGGCCTCAGACCATGGGAGTGAGTATTGCAGAGTAGAGGTCCCAATGCACGTGGTCCCAAGTCGGAAACTTGGCTCTGTTTGTTTACAGACTCTTGTTGGATTACCAAGTATTCTCAGTATGGAAGAAGAAGAAGCTTATCAAAAGTAAGTCCCTTGTGTCTTCCATAGAAATTTATTAATATCTTGATATATTTGAAATAATATCAGTAACACTTATTGTAAGTTATAAAACATAATAACATTAATCATTTCAATTATTTTTTTTGAAAGGAATTGTCCAGCTTTGCATTTTGACAAGCTCTTGACCAATTTAAGAAAAATTGCAATGAAAACATTAAGTTGAGCCAACAGTTCAGACCCTGGCCTGGCTCTTTGTACAGTAATTAGCTGCACAGGTTTCACAAAATCAGTTACGGTAGGGTAAAGAATCCAATATTAATACTTCTTCCTTGTTCTGTTTTCATAAAACATATTTACCTCTAGCAACAATCCAAGACGAAAGGATATAGCTCTGACCAGTGGTGATATGAGCTGTTCCAAGAAAAAAAAAAAAGTAATGGACTGCATCATAATGTAATGACCCAGATCAGCCTATGCAGTCAGCGCAGGCTAATCTGGGCCAACACATTCTGTCTCAGGGGGATAGGGGTATAGAGTAATGATTCCTGAAACAGAAAAACCACAGGAGGCGAAAATTGTCTGTCCGGATTAGCCTGCGCTGTATGCTTAGGCTGATCCAGGTTGATGCTTTCGAGTCCACAATGTTGGTTCTCTCGTAGAACGGCTCATATTAGTTTATACTTATTTATTTCATATTATGATTGCCAAACTTGTTACAAAGACTTAAGTTTGCATTTAAGTTTTTGTGATCATGATAATTCTTCTCGTTGTCTGATAAGTATAAAGGAGGTTTCAAAATCATTTGATTGCAAGAATAAAATATCAGGATGAATAATGATATATACAATGTCTAAAAAAGTGGGAGAATAAATTTTAAAAAAGAAATAAAAAACATTTTTGCAAAAGAAGTATTGTTCATTTTGAGCAATTTCTCTTTTTCTGATAATGTTTAGAAGTTATCTCTTGCAGGAATGTGGAATGTTATCCATAGAATATTAGAGAGTGGGTTTAACCCTTTCCCTCATACGACAATTCTGCAGGAGACGACTTATATAGACGCTTTCTGACGCCTCTGCAGAAGACAGCTTTTTGTAAACATGGTGACAAAAGAAGAAATTGCACAAAACGTGCAATTTCTCCTTTTGCCACAATGTTTTCCACTTTTTGTCATAGGTTATCCATTTAATTAGGGAGATTTTCTATTTTTTGACAAATTATGTTCAAAGTCGTCTGCTGCAGAATTGTCGTATGAGGGAAAGGGTTAAAGCAGACGGCGTTTTGAAAACATAGTGACAAAAGAAGAAATTGCACAGAACGTGCAATTTCTCCTTTTGACACAATGTTTTCCACTTTTAGTCATAGGTTATCCATCTGACAAAATATGTTCAAAGTCGTCTGCTGCAGAATTGTCGTATGAGGGAAAGGGTTAAAGCAGACGGCGTTTTGAAAACATAGAGAATTGTTGTATGAGGGAAAGGGATAAGGGAAACAGACATATTATAGAAACTGACATGAGTCACTATAATGGCCAATGACTAATTATTTCCTACCATCATCTTTTCAGAACCACACAGAATAAAGACTTGGACTTAATCACAAAAATTCATAATGTGTCTGTGTATACAAAGTCTCTGTGCAATGTGATAGATGTGATGAATGGACCTGTATTACAAACACTAGAAAACAGACTAGAGCACAACAAAAACAGAATTCACTTACTGGAGGAAGAGAGACAGAGACTGAAGAAAATATTAGAGGAGAAAGACTGATGTTATAAGCTCTAATATGTTACTGTTTTTACCTGTTTATGACAAAGCTTTATATCATTTTCAAGCAACGATAGGCTTGTTAGTTAGTTTATAAGTTCTAACCCGTTTTATTAGTTCAGGTGACTGACAAAAGTCATTTGTCTTCCACCAATAGTATATGTGAGCCGTCCCACAAGGAATCCAACATTGTGGACTCTGCTTAAAGTATCGACCCGGATAAGCCTAAGCATGCCGCACAGGCTTACTCAGATAGACACTTTTCGCCTCCTGTCGATTTTCAATTTCAGGAATAATTACTCTATACCTCTATCCACCTGAGACAGAAAGTGTCGGCCTGGATCAGTCTGTGCAGGCTGATCTGGGTCGATAGATTATGCAGAGGCCATAATGTTGGTTTTCTCACAGGACGGCTCATATGTTTGTATGCAGTCAGTTGCCTGCGAACAATAATGATAGAAAGCAAGAAAACACATGCTTGGGTAAGGTGAATTGGTTTCTGCGATACAGTACAAAAAACTTTTGAAAGTGGCACTTCACCTTAATCGATAAATAGTTCAATTTATCAACGACAAGGTATCTGTATAAAGGTAATTGAGAAACCATTTATCATTTCCAACATACAACAAATCTGCAGCAGACTACTTTGAAAATATATAGGAAAATAATATGATCAATTTCGCTTTCCATTTTGCCACTTTGTTTTCAAAAGTCGTCTGCTTCGGAGATGTGGGTTAGGGTTTACCCATTTCTTCAGATGTTTCTACACATGTACATGTACTTAGTAACTTTGATTGAAATTCAAAGACTGCAACAGAGGCATCAGAGGTTTTCAGGGAAATGGTTATTCCTTTCCCACAAACAACAAATCTGTAGCTGATCACTAAAATTGTAGGCATAATCACTGAAAAAAGGTTGAAAACATTACGGCAAAAGGAAAAATAACTCGTTTTGAGCAATTTCTCCTTTTGTCATAATGTTTTCAAAAGTCGTCTGCTGCAGAGGCGTCAGAAAGCATCTGTATGAGGGAAAGGGTTGACTCCTATTTTCACATTGAGAAAAAACTTGACTTACAAACATCAAATTTGGCAATATACAGACAGCTTATAAAATCATAGTGCTTAACAGTTTTAACCTCGTGATTTGAGTTAAGAATCAAGATATATTACAATCACATGTACATATTATTCATTTTATGAGGTCCATATTTTTCCTCAATTATAAACTCGTGTTGGCTCTTACCATAAATTAAATTAAAATGCATATACATGTATGTCATAAAAATTCACAAATATTTTTGAATTTGGATAACATTGGGTAAATAGTGTTGATTAACCTTTGGCCACATTCAACAAATCTGCAGCAGGTGATTTTGAAAACATCTCTATAAATGAAAGAACAATTATTGAATAAATTTGAAAACATAGTGACAAAAGGCAATTAAATGCTCATAATGAGCAATTTCTTGCCACAATATTTTCAAAAGTTGTCTGCTGCGTCTGTATTTGGTAAAACAAATATGTACATTTTATCCCTTTCCCTCATATAGACACTTTCTGACGCCTCTGCAGCAGAGGGCTTTTGAAAACAAAGTGACAAAAGAAGAAATTGCTCAAAACAAGCAATTTCTCCTTTTGCCACAATGTTTTCCACTTTTAGTCATAGGTTATCCATTCAATTATTTTCTATTTTTTGACAAAATATGTTCAAAGTCGTCTGCTGCAGAATTGTAGTATGAGGGAAAGGGTTAAACTTGGCGACCAATCATAGTAATATGAATTGTTTTACAAATGTTTTTTAACAAAATATTCCAAACTATTTGGTTCTCTTTTAATCCATTCCTATGTGTAGACTAGGGATGGCAACAATACAAAACTTAGTATTTGAATATAAGGATCACAAAGTATTCGAATATTCTACCTATTTGTGCATGCTTTGCCAACAAAGAGTTTATAAATTTGTTATAAAGATATCTTATTGTTGTTATACTTTGTTCAACTTCCAGTACTCGCATTTACATTTCCGTTTAACCAGGCACTACTAATATGTATTAGTAGTCCCTGGTTCAACCAATGAATTCAAATGAAAGCTAAACTTCACACACTTATTGAACATCATTAAATGACCTTGCAAGACAAGTCTCAAAACTCGATATCAGATTTAGACACAATTATGCTCCTTCTTGGACTTGAAAGATACTATCATGGACATATCTCAGTAACCACTAATGATATTGACTTGAAACTTCATTCATGTCTTCAGGGGTGTCAGAAAGTCAATTTAAATAACTCTTGTATGAATTCAGTACAAATTACGGCCCTTGTTTGACTTTGACAATTTGGTTAAAGTTTGGCATGCAAGGTACTATCATGCACATATCTCATTAACCACTGTTTACTATAGAATCAAATGGCAAATAGTCGAGCATGCTGTCTTATGGACAGCTCTTGTTTACTTAACAATAAGTTCTGATTACCATTGTACACAGCTGAAATACTGTTGGAAAAGACGTGAAATGATCCTAATTTTCAAAACTTGTACGAGGGGTGGTCCAAAGTAATAGGAGGACTTTCTAAGTAACTTTTGTATTTATTGATACAAATTGATGAAATTCATACCATTTTATATTTGTTTTGGCTCCACTTTATGGCGACTTAATTATTAGCAATTTCTCATTTTGCGACACTTTTTACAAAATGTGTCTACATGTTTGAAAAAGTTAACACATTTGCATCATGGTATATATATATATTTCATACTTCCCTAGCACTCAATCAGTTTTACAAAGTAGGGAAAACCTAATAAGGTTAGGCCTTTGACTGCTTTGTACGAAGCCAGTGCATCTGCTGTGTATGTCCAGGCTCTCTTCTGTTAGCAGCTCAACTCAACAGTATAAGCTTGAATTTCCTGCAATTGGAATTGGACTCTTTCTTCCAAATGCAAAGCTGGACAAGTCTATTTTAAAAATTCAGCATTAAACTAGGCTGGCTCATCGATTCTTAATACCTTATTTAGCCCTTTTCCAAATTCATGTACAACAAACATTCAGCAGATCAGTTTATTACTTTGTAACCATCTAGATTAAAAGATGGATTATCTCTTTGAATGAAAGTATATAATTATTGATTGAAAAGAATAGAAAACATTGAAGCAAACAGAGAAAATTCTCATTATGAGCAATTTCTCCTTTTTTCAATATTTTTTCAGGACTCGTCTGCTGCAGATGCATCGATACAAGTTTGCACTTGGGAAAGCATTATTAAATCAACATCAAAAGAAAAGGACTCCCTCTGACAGCCGTGCATTTTGAACTTTAGTCAGTGCCCCATTAACTAGAAATTTGTATTTTGGGGGATGACAATACTTTTAAATTCTTCTCCTCTGAAACTGCTGGTCAAATTAAATCATCAACTAGCAGAAATGTTTCTTAAGTGACATGCTATTAAAACGGTTCTAGCCATATTGATGGGTTGAAAACATTGCTACCAGAAGGCATAGAAAAGAGGGAAACTAGTAAATTGCATTGATCAGAATAATTGTGTTGTTGGTCTTGTCTTAAAGGGAACATTTTTAGTAAGCAATGCAAAGCCTCTTGATCCTCTGGTTTATACTATCAGTCAGTATGCAGTTGTGTAGGACACTGTAAAAAAATCAAATCTGTTTAGGCAATCTAGAGTTGTCTCCCCTTGAATGTCATTTATTTTATGGACAATGTGGAGCAAATTAGTTTCAATTGTAAAGACACTTTTATGAAACCTGTTACAAATGGATATCACAAAAATAAGTTTTGCATAGCATTATTTTTTATTAAATCTATTGTTGCCATTTTGTACTACTATCAGTATAACAAAGAAAAGTAGTAATTCTGCCAAATTCTGCTTGGTTGATTTTATACCGGTTGTACTATTGGTTCTATCAGCAGTAGGCCTCATACCATGTTCTGTTAAAAGATGGCTGTTGACCTTGAAGTCATCATCATCTAGTGGGCATTCACATACTGGACATGTACGATGTAGAAATAGAACGTCTGGTGTTCTAGCATTTTGCCCACAGCTAAATACCCTGTGAAGGCCACGTAAGGTGTACATGGCATCACTCTGAGTGGTATTTACAGGAATACCAAAAGCTGTTCTTGATGGTGTTCTTGTTGTTCCCGAGTTAAGGATGCGATCTCTAGTGTCTTGCGAACATATGTCTTAATGATTAAATGGAATAAGTGGACCAACAATTGGGCCATTGTTATGACTCGAAATGCCGGCACCTCCCTTTTTAGCTCTTTTTTTCCTGTGTCGGGCCATTATAACCACAGCTATCCTATTTTAAGTAGAAAATTTAACAGAGTTGATTTAAAAAAACAAAAACATTCACAACTGAAAAAATCTATGCCAAAAAATGAAAAAACGTCTAAAGCTGAATGAACAGAGTTGCAAACATTGTGACAAAAGGAGAAATTGCTCAGTTTTCCAGAATGGTGAAAAACCCTTTGTCTAATATTGACAACTTCTTATGCTTATTCAGCAGCTAAATAATTTTGAAAACAATGGGGAAAAAGGGAAATTTTCTCAAAACAATCATGTTTAGCTCTACTGGCCAAAGGCCAGAAGAGCTTATTCCGTGGCGTGGTGTCCGTCGTCTGTGCGTCCGTAAACAATTTCTTGTGAACATGATACAGTCTTCAGTTTTGATTGTATCTCAATCAACCTTATACAGTAGTTAGATATCCATGAGAGCTCGGTTCCTTTCGCAAACCAGCCAGATCCGTCCATTCAAGACTGGATTATGGCCCTTGAAATTGTCAAAATTGCTATAATACAGTTTGTCAACACAAAAGAGCCTCCATTTACTATCCGATCTTCACCATACATACATGCTCTGGATTGAAAATGACCAAATAACCCTCCCAGTAGAGCATAAGCCCTCGTGGGCCTCTTGTTTTCTTTAGCCTCAATATCTTCAACTCTGTATTTGGAGTTTTACTCCGTTCTCAACCTTATTTCAGTTATATCACGGCGACAGTTCACGTATTCTTGATCTCTGTGTAAACAAACCAGTACTAGGCTAGGAAATGTTCCTTGTCCAAGGGCACTCCAACATGACTGTAGCGCCATGACTGTGGATTGAACCCGGGATGCTCATGCTCAAATCCCTGATGCTAACCACTCGATAAGGACGGATTCCTTCAAATTGTGTACCTCTCAGACTCTCTCTCAACAGCACTCCAAACAACATTCTTTTGGAGCAACTGGCAACTTTTTCTATTTAGAAGATAACTAATCAATATAAATATTGACTTAAGTCATTCATTGGAGAAATATAACTGAGTGGGTTGACATGTGTTATGACCAACAAGGAATGAACAGTCATGTTAAATCAAATAATTTGATAAAAAAACCAAAGATTGGGTTAAAAAAATAATTCCATATATAAATACTAGGACCCTTTTAACCCTTTTCCTCATACGATAATTCTGCAGCAGACGACTTTTAACATATTTTGTTAAAACATAGAAAATCTCTATAATTGAAAGGAAAACCTATGACTACAAGTGGAAAACATTGTGGCCAAAGGAGACATTGATCATTTTGATCAATTTCTTCTTTTGTCACTGTTTTCATAAAGCCATCTGCTGCAGAGGTGTCAGAAAGCGTTTATATGAGGGAAAGGGTTAATACATCCTTCTTAGAACACATGTTAACAATAAACAATGGCTTCTTTTTCCTACAATGTTTACTACTCAAAACCCGACATTCAACTGTTGTAATCTCTTTTCTATTCTTCAGATATTATCAATATTTACACAAATGTAACAAACAAAAAATAACAAACATGTAATACTGAAATGGGGAATCTGCTCAGGAAATAAAAATAGAAATATAAAAATTATTTACCTGTTATTTCATGGACTTTAACCAGGCCTTGTGTCACAAAGTATTTGTATTGACCAGAGAGAAGTTTATATAATGTATCCAAAAACTTTAAAGATATATATATATATGAATTATTTGTGCATTTTCCGAAATTGTATGAATTAACATAGTTAGCATATGCCGGTATCAGTCTCATTATAGATAATAATGAAATAATAACCCTTTCCCACATCCAACAAATCTGCAGCAGAGGACTTTAAAAACATATTGGCAAAAACAAGATATTTCTCCTAACATTAGAAATTGTAATTAAATTAAATTGAATTTTCTTTTGGCAAAAGTAGGAAATGCTCTTTAGCGGTAATGTCTACTTTTGCCTCAATGTTTTCAAAATTCATCTGCTGCAGATGTGTCAAAAACGTCTGTATGTGTGAAAGGGTTTAACCTTTCATTTTAGTGAATAATGAAACTAAATCTGTAGCTTGCTTTTCACCAACAAAGAAATGCACATTACACTCACAATGTCGGTGCAATCCAGATAAAATGCAAAATACATTACTGTATACCTTTTGCTGAAAGGGCTATTTACAAAATCTGTCAATATAGAAAAAATACTTCCTTGATTGACTTAACGCTGATGCTTTTTAACACCTGTGCCGCAGACAACTTTTACAAACCTTGTGGCAACAGGAGAAATTGTTCATGGAGAACAATTTCTCCTTTTGCCACAAGGTTATAAATTTAATAAAGCAATTATACTTTCATTTATAGACAATTTCCATGTTTTAGCTTAGATGAGTTAAAAGTCTTCTGTTGCAGATTTGTTGTATGTGGGTTAAGGGGTGTCTCACAATTTTCTGTTTGCTAAAAGTATGTAGAATAATATAGATCTAATTGATATTTTGCAGAGCATTATGGTTCAATGTGGCAATGGATATTGTAAAAAAATATCTTGACCCTTTCCCACTTACAAGAAATCTGTTGCAGCTAACTACTTCGAAAACATCCCAGCAAAAATGTGAAAATTCTTTATTAATGAAAGTTTGATAACTACATAGAGTGGGAAATATTGTTGCAAAAAGAGAGATTTCTTGTTAAGAGCAAGTTTTTGTTTGGCAATATTGTTTTCAGAAGTTGTCCGATTGCGATTTAGGTTAATCATGTTGTTTATGCATGTTATGTTAAAATGTTACTAGGTAGACTAGCCAAATAAACTTATTTTTGCACATTTTTGCCTCAATAAATGAAGTTTTCAAAGAAGTTCTCCTTTTGCCACAATGTTTTCCACTTTTAGGCATAGGTTATCCATTCAATTAAAGAGATTTTCTATTTTTAGACAAAATATGTTCAAAGTAGTCTGCTGCAGAATTGCCGTATAAGGGAAAGGGTTAAGTGGTTTTTTGAAAAGCCTCTATTCAGTCAAAGAAAAAATATTAAAACAAAGTTGAAATTGTTCATTTTAGTTTTGAAAGCCTTTTGCAACAGAGATTTTCTATATCAGGGGAATGGTTAACCCTTTCCCACAAACAACAAATCTGCAGCTGACAACTTTGAAATTATCTAGGCAAAACACAGAAAATCAATAAAATTGTAGGTATAATCACTGATAAAAGGTAGAAAACATTATGGCAAAAGGAAAAATAACCCATTTTGAGCAATTTCTCCTTTTGTCATAATGTTTTCAAAAGTCGTCTGCTGCAGAGGCATCAGAAAGTGTCTGTATTAGGAAAGGGTAAACTCACATTATCACGTTGAGAAAACACTTGACTTACAAACATCAAATTTGGCAATATAGACAACTTATGAAATCATAGTGCTTAACAGTTTTAACCTCATGGTTTGAGTTAAGAATTAAGAAATATTATAATTACATACTTATGAGGTCCATAATTTTCCTCAATTATACATATATTAGATGAAAATGCATAAATGTCATAAAAACTCACAAATATTTTTGCATTCGTATACAATTGGGTAAATAGTGTTGATTAACTTTTTCCAACATTCAACAAATCTGCAACAGGTGATTTTAAAAACATCTCTAAAAATGAAAGAAAAATTATTGAATAGTTTTGAAAACATAGTGACAAAAGGAAATTAAAAAATGCTCTTTATGAGCAATTTCTTTTGCCACAATATTTTCAAAAGTTGTCTGCTGCAAAAGCGTGAGAAAGCTTCTGAATTTGTTGCCATCTCTAGTGTAGACTTGAAAACTAACATCAAAGGGGAAAGCATGGATGTTAAGAAAAGAGAGCGCTTTAGGCCCTCATGGTCTCATGTACGAGGGTTAATCCAAAGTAATAGGAGGACTTGAGGTATAGACGAGTCACATTATTAGCAATTTCTCATTTCGCGACAATGTTTACAAAATGTGTCTACATGTTTGAAAAAGTCAACACGTTTGCATCATGGTATATATATTTTTTTTTCTTACTTTCCTAGCTCTCAAACAGTTTTATAAAGTAGGGAAAACCTAATAATAAGGTTAGGCCTTTGACTGCTTTGAACCGATTGTACGAAGCCAGTGCATCTGCTCTGTCTGTCCAGGTTCTGTTCTGTTAGCAGCTCAGCTCAACAGTAATAGCTTGAATTTTCCTAGAATTAGAAATTGACTCTTCCAAATGCAAAGCTGGACAAGGTTTTTTTTAAAAATTCAGCATTAAACTAGGCTCTTCGATTCTTAAAACCTTATTTAGCCCTTTCCCAAATTCATGTACAACAAACCTTCAGCAGATTTATTTATTACTTAGTAACCATCTAGCTTAACAGATGGATTATCTCTTTGAATAAAAGTATACAATTATTGAAAATAATAGAAAACATTGCAGCAAAAGGAGAAAGTTCTCATTATGAGCAATTTCTCCTTTTGTCAATATTTGTTCAGGACTCGTCCACTGCGGATGCAGCAATACAAGTTGCATTATTAAATCAACATCAAAAGAAAAGGAACTCTATTTCTGACAGTGTCAGTGCCCCATTAAATGGAAAAACTGTATTTTGGGGGATTACAATACTTTTAAATTCTTCTCCTCTGAAACTGCTGGTCATCATCATTTAGCAGAAATGTTTCTTAAGTGACCCGCTATTAAAACGGTTCTAGCCATATTGATTGGTTGAAAACATCCAGAAGGCATAGAAAAGAGGGAAACTGGTATCAGAATAATTGTGTTGTTGGTCTTGTCTTAAAGGGAACATTTTTAGTGAGCAATGTAAAGCCTCTTGATCCTCTGGTTTATACTATCAGTCAGTATGCAGTTGTGTAGGACAAATCTGTTTAGGCATTTTAGAGTTATCTCCCTTTGAACTTTATTTTTTATGAACATTGTGGAGCACACTAGGTTCAGTTGTCAAGACAGTTTTATGAAACTTTTTAAACACGAATATCACAGAAAGCAGTTGTGCATGTCATCATATTGAATCAAGTCCATTTTGGCAGCCTTAAGTTGTAATCTCTGCTGTTATTTTGCCTGTATTGCTGTAATTACCAATATAACAATGAAAACTAGTAATATTGGCCAAACATTAGGCGAAATATAATGTTTTATTAAAATATGGAAGTTGACCTTGAAGTCATTATCATCTAGTGGGCATTCACATTCTGGACATGTACGCTGTAGAATAAGAATGTCTGGTATTCTAGCAATGTGTCCACAGCTAAATACCCTGTGAAGCCTATGTAAGGTATACATGGCATCACTCTGAGTGGTATTTACAGGAAAACCAAAAGCTGTTCTTGATGGTGTTCTCCTTGTTCCTAAGTTAACGAAGGGATCCCTGAAGTCATCTCTGGTGTCTTGCGGAAATGTGGTATTTTGCGGCCGAAATGGAACAATTGTGCCACTGTTATGACGCGACCTGCCCGCACCTCCCTTTTTAGATTTTCTTTTCCCTTCTCGGGCCATTATAACCACAGCAATCCTATTTTAAGTAGAAAATTTAACAGAGTTGATTTAAACAAAAAAATAACCATTCACACGATATGTGTCAGCAGAAAATATCTATGCCAAAAAAAGAAAAACTTCCATAACAGAATGTATGGTTATTGAACAGAGTTGAAAACATTGTGGCAAAAGGAGAAACTGCTCAGTTTTCCAAAGTGTTGCCTAAATGTTTTAAAGTCATCTGCTGCCGATTTGTTGTTTGTGGGAAAGGGCTAAGGAGTAATGACATCAACAATATTTTTAAAAAAAAATGTCATCTTCAGGGTACATTAGTATTTACTGAAAATGTTTATGCCGCCATATGAACGCTTTTTGTCGCCTCTGCTGCAGAGGGCTTTTTGAAAAATTAGTTATAATAGAAAAATTGCTCAAAACAAGCAAATTCTCCTTTTTTTCACCATGCTTTCAACTCTATTCAATTATTGTACTTTCATTTAAAGTAAGTTTCCATTTTTTTCGGATACCGTATATCCTCGGCCATAAGTCGAATTTTTGAGACTCAAATTTTGGTGTTGAAGCAGGGACTCGACTTATGACTGAATGACAATCTCTCCTAAGGCTATATTTTACACGCGACAAACAGTAGAGAAATTGCTTTTTATCAGTGATGCATCCTTTCCTTACATTTTTTTTATCTAGTTTTAAAGCCGTAAACAAAGGAAAAATAAATACCATACCCTTTAAAATCCTTTTCAATTCAAAGTTAATTTGTCCAATTTAAAGAAAATGTAGTAATTTCTCCTTTTGTCAGAGCTCTATCAAACGATGAGTATAAATGCAGGTGAAAATGGGTAAAGGTGAAATCTATATAGACCTTTATTTCCGCAAACCATTTTCCCCAACAAATGAGCTACGTCATAAAAAAAGAGTATGTGCAGTTTAATCACACAAGTATAATTTACTAAGCTAATAGTATCGTAAATTTGACATTAATTTATATGGGTGTATTTCATTTGTCGCGGATCAATCGGATGGTATGTTTTCGAAGTCGTCTGCTGAATATTTGTTGTATGTGGGAAAGGGTTAATCCACTTAAAGTAACTAGTGATAGTGTTGCATATGCAAACAATGAAAACTAAGTGGGGACTGTGCATATGACCAGCCTCACCAGAGCCATTCACTGTCTGTTAACCCTTTCCCACAAACAACAAATCTGCAGCAGATGTCTTTGAAAATGTGTAGACAGACTTTGGACTATCTCAAAAAATAAAAGTGTACAGTCATGTACTTGCCGAAAAGAGTTGAAAACATTGTGGCAAATGGAGAAATTGCTAGTTTTGAGCAATTTCTCCATTTGTCAAAAGTTTTTTAAAAATTGTCTGCTGCAGAGGTATCAGAAAGTGTCTATATGTGGTAAAGGGATAACTGTTGCAGAAATGCCAAAAATGCAACTCCTGATGACATTGTTTTTCATAATTTTGTGAAACCCAACTGGTTACTTGTAGCTAAAACAGTGATGCAACAAGGCCCTGTTTTGCCTAGGTTGGATGACCCTTTCCTACATACAGATGCCTTTTGACACATCTGCAACAGAATACTTTCGAAAACTTTTTGGCAAAAGGAGAATGGCTCAATGAATTCCTCCTTTTTAGCTCTTCTGGCCAAAGGCCAAAAGACCTTATGCGATGGCGTTGTGTCCGTCGTCTGTGTGTGCGTCCGTAAACACTTGCTTGTTAACGCGATCAAATCTTCAAAAACTTATACAGTAGCTAGATATTCATGAGAGCTCAGTTCATTTTGCAAACCAGGCAGATCTGCCCATGCGAGACTGGATTATGGCCCTTGAAATTGTCAGAATTGCTATAATAGAGCTTGTGAACACAATAGAGGCACCATTTACTATCTGATCTTCACCAAACTTAAAAAGTAGTTAAATATTGATGAGAGCTCGGTTCCTTTCGAAAACCAGCCAGATGTGCACTTGCATGACCGGATTATGGCCCTTGAAATTGCCAAAATTGCTATAATACAGCTTGTGAACACAATAGAGGCTCCATTTACTACCTGATCTTCACTAAACTTAGATAGTAGTTAAATATTAATGAGAGCTTGGTTCCTTTTTAAAAACCAGCCTGATGTGCCCATGCAAGACTGGATTATGGCCCTTGAAATTGTCAAATTGCTATAATAGAGGCTCCATTTACTAGCTGATCTTCACCATACATACATGCTCTGGATTGAAAATGACCAAAGAGCCATGCCAGAAGAGCATAGGCCCTCATGGGCCTCTTGTTTCACAATGTTTGTGACTATTCATAAAATATTCTTTTACTAATATATGCACATATTGGGAAAGGGCTAAATTAAGTTTATCGGAATTAAAATTAAAAAACAAAATAATGAAGTTGTTAAAGATAAAAAGTAAAGTGAGCTTAATGGTATTTCAAAACCATTCTGTTTGTGTCGCCTACTCATAAGGCAGGGAGACATTTTCCCACCTACAGACGGCTGCAGCAGACGAATATTGAAAACACTGACATAAGGAAAAATTGCTCAAGATGAGCAATTTCTTCTTTTGCCACAATACAAAAATTAAATTATTTGTTATACAGATATTCCCTTTTTTTGTTTACATAATTTCAAAGTCGTCTTCTGCAGTTTTGTTGTATGTGAGAAAGGGCTAGTAATCTCTTTTCCATTGTCTGAGTGTCGCTTACATGTTGCATGAATTGGTGATTACTTTCTTTCTGTTTGGTAAATTCACTTCAAACTTGCAACATTGCATCAGAGGGACCAGGAAAGTGGAACAATACAAGGGACAAATCTCTGATTTGCCTGTGTCCATAGTTATCCCCCTTAGCCACTTATATATGATATTTTTAATCTGGTCATTTTCTCACTTTCTTCGACAATATTTAGATTTTTTTTGCAATGGAGATGTATCTAAAGCTTCCATGAGGCTAATGGTCATATTTTGTGTGTGAAAAACTCAACCCTTTGTCTAATATTGACAACTTCTTATGCCTATGCAGCAGTTAACTAATTTTGAAAACAATTGGGGAAAAGGGAAATTTTCTCAAAACAATCATTTTTAGCTCTTCTGAGCACGAAGTGCTCAAGGTGAGTTATTGTGATCGCCTTTTGTCCGTCGTCCATCGTTTGTCCATCAACATCTTCTCTAATGGGATGAAACTTCACAGAAGCATCCACTCAATGACCTCACCAGAATTCCATGGCCAGGGGCGGGGCTGTTTTGCCTTATATGGCTATAGTGAAAACTTAAAAAAAATAACCTCCGAAAGTGTCTGGCCGATTTTCAAATAATTTTGTAGAAATGTTCCTTAAGTGACCCACTATCAGATTCCTTCAAGCCATGGTGATTAGACAATTAAACATGGGCGCCACAGGCCAGGGCTATTTTGCCTTAAAGGGTGACCCTTTATCAGATTCCTTCATAGCATGTTGATTGGCCGAAAACTATGGCCGCCATGGGGCGGGGCTTATATGGCTAAAGTGGGACGCTCATGTTCAAATCCCCGACACTAACCACTCGACCTCGATTGATTCCTTGAAATATTGTAACTCTCAGACTCTCTCTCTCTCAACAGCACTCCAAACAACATTCTTCTGGAGCAACTGGCAGCTTTTTCTATTTAGAAGATAAATAATCCTTATAAATATTGACTTAAGTCATTCAATGGGAAAAAATGACTGAGTGGGTTGATGTGTCATTACCAACAAGGAATAATTTTATTAAAAAACAAAGATTGGGTTAAAAAAAAAATCTGTATAAATACTAGGACCCTTTTAACCCTTTACCACATATAGATGCTTTCTGACGACTCTGCAGCAGAGGACTTTTGAAATCCTTGTAGCAAAAAGCGAAAATTGCTCATAATGTTATTTCATGGACTTTAACCAGGCCTTGTGCCACAAAGTATTTGTATTGACTAGAGAGAAGTTCATATAATGTATCCAAACACTTTAAAGATATATATATATGAATTATTTGTACATTTTCCGGAATTGTATGAACTATTTGTACATTTTCCGAAATTGTATGAATTAACCTAGTTTAAGCATATACCAGTATGAGCCTCATTATAGATAATGATAAAATAATAACCCTTTATCTCATCCAACTAATATGCAGCAGATGACTTTAAAAACATATTGGCAAAAACAAGAAATTTCTCCTTACATAAGAATTTGTAATTAAATTAAATTGAATTTTTTTGGCAAAAGTAGGAAATGCTCTTTAGCGGTAATGTCTCCTTTTGCCTCAATGTTTTCAAAATTCATCTGCTGCAGATGTGTCAAAAAGCGTCTCTATGTGTGAAAGGTTTAAACCTTTCATGTTAGTGAATAAGGAAATTAAATCTGTAGCTGTAATCAGCTGTGTAATCCAGATAAAATGCAAAATACTGTATACCTTTTGCTCGTAGGGCTATTTACAAAATCTGTCAATATAAAATAAATACATGTACTTCCTTGATTGACTTAACGCTGATGCTTTCTAACACCTGTGCAGCAGACAACTTTTACAAACCTCGTGGCAAAAGGAGAAATGGTTCATGGAGAACTATTTCTCCTTTTGCCACAAGGTTTCAACTCTATACAACAATTATACTTTCATTTTTAGACAATGTCTATGTTTTAGCTTAGATGAGTTAAAAGTCTTCTGTTGCAGATTTGTTGTATGTTGGTTAACCCTTTCCCTCATATAGACGATTTCTGATGCTCAAAACGAGCAATTTCTCCTTTTGACACAATGTTTTCCACTTTTAGTCATAGGTTATCCATTCAATTATAGAGATTTTCTATTTTTTGACAAAATATGTTCAAAGTCGTCTGCTGCAGAATTGTCGTATGAGGGAAATGGATAAGGGGTGTCTCACAATTTTCTGTTTGCTAAAAGTATGTAGAATAATATAGATCTAATTGATAATTTGCAGAGCATTATGGTTCAATGTGGCAATGGATATTGTAAAAAAATATCTTGACCCTTTCCCACTTACAAGAAATCTGTTGCAGCTAACTACTTCGAAAACATCCCAGCAAAAATGTGAAAATTCTTTATTAATGAAAGTTTGATAACTACATAGAGTGGGAAATATTGTTGCAAAAAGAGAGATTTCTTGTTATGAGCAAGTTTTTGTTTGGCAACATTGTTTTCTGAAGTTGTCAGATTGCGATTTAGGTTAATTATGTTGTTTATGCATGTTATGTTAAAATGTTACTAGGTAGACTAGCCAAATAAACTTATTTTTGCACATTTTTGCCTCAATAAATGAAGTTTTCAAAGAAGTACTCGTATAATTTTTAAAATTTGGGGCTCATTGACAAAATGAGCAATTTCTCCTTTTGCCACAATGTTTTCTACTTTTAGGCATAGGTTATCCATTCAATTAAAGAGATTTTCTATTTTTTGACAAAATATGTTCAAAGTAGTCTGCTGCAGAATTGCCGTATGAGGGAAAGGGTTAAGTGGTTTTTTGAAAAGCCTCTATCAGTCAAAGAAAAAATATTAAAACAAAGTTGAAATTGTTCATTTTAGTTTTGAAAGCCTTCTGCAACAGAGATTTTCTGTATCAGGGAAAGGTTTAACCCTTTCCAACAAACAACAAATCTGCAGCTGACAACTTTGAAATTATCTAGGCAAAACACAGAAAATCAATAAAATTATAGGTATAATCACTGAAAAAAGGTAGAAAACATTATGGCAAAAGGAAAAATAACTCATTTTGAGCAATATCTCCTTTTCTCATAATGTTTTCAAAAGTCGTCTGCTGCAGAGGCATCAGTATGAGGTCCATATTTTTCCTCAATTATACATATATTAGATGAAAATGCATAAATGTCATAAAAACTCACAAATATTTTTGCATTCGGATACAATTGGGTAAAAAGTGTTGATTAACTTTTTCCAACATTCAACAAATCTGCAACAGGTGATTTTAAAAACATCTCTAAAAATGAAAGAAAAATTATTGAATAATTTTGAAAACATAGTGACAAAATGAAATTAAAAAATGCTCTTTATGAGCAATTTCTTTTGCCACAATATTTCAAAAATTGTCTGCTGCAAAAGCGTGAGAAAGCTTCTGAATTTGTTGCCATCCCTAGTGAAGACTTAAAAACAAACATCAACATGGATGTTAAGAAAAGAGAGCGCTTTAGGCCCTCATGGTCTCATGTACGAGGGTTAATCCAAAGTAATAGGAGGACTTGAGGTATAGACGAGTCACATTATTAGCAATTTCTCATTTTGCGACAATGTTTACAAAATGTGTCTACATGTTTGAAAAAGTCAACACGTTTGCATCATGGTATATATATATATATTTCATACTTTCCTAGCTCTCAAACAGTTTTACAAAGCTGAGAAAACCTAATAATAAGGTTAGGCCTTTGACTGCTTTGAACCGATTGTACGAAGCCAGTGCATCTGCTCCGTCTGTCCAGGCTCTGTTCTGTTAGCAGCTCAACTCAACTGTATTAGCTTGAATTTCCTGGAATTGGAAATTGACTCTTCCAAATGCAAAGCTGGACAAGTTTATTTTAAAAATTCAGCATTAAACTAGGCTTTTCGATTCTTAACCTTATTTAGCCCTTTCCCAAATACATGTACAACAAGTCTTCAGCAGATCATTTTATTACTTTGTAACCATCTAAATTAACAGATGTTATATCTTTTTTAATGAAAGTATATAATTATTAAAAAGAATAGAATTTTGAAGCAAACGGAGAAAATTCTCATTATGAGCAATTTCTCCTTTTTAGCTTGCCTATTCGAGAAATAGGGGAGCTTATGTAATCATAACTCTGGAATGGATTCTTACCGAATTGTGCCCTTTTTTGGACTTAGAATTTTGGTCAAACCTTTGCGTGCAAGGCCTTTTCTCAGACAATGTGTATGCTGTTACTTTGAAACTTCCCACACTTATTCAGGGTCATTAGATGACCTTGTATGTAAAGTCCCATAACTCTGGAATGGATTTTGACTGAATTGTGCCCGTTTTTGGACTTAGAATTTTGGTCAAAACTGTATATGCTGTTGCTTATCGTATAAAAATAAATTTACAGATTTAAAAGGCCCAAAAGGGCCTGTATGGACTTGGTTAACATTTGCATGCAAGTATTGAAAAGGTGTTTTATCTTGCAATAGGTGATACTGTGTGACTTTACCTAATGCTATAACTGTTCTGAAGTAGGCCTTTATAGACGATGGCCCTGATAGGCGAGCTATATTGTCCTCCGACAACTCTTATCTCAATATTTTTTTCAGGACTCGTCTGCTGCAGATGAGTCGGTACAAGTTTGCACATGGGAAAGCATTATTAAATCAACATCAAAAGAAAAGGACCTATCTCTAACAGCCATGCATTTTGAACTTTAGTCAGTGCCCCATTAAATTGAAATTTGTATTTTGGGGGATGACAAGTGACATGCTATTAAAACGGTTCTAGCCATATTGATAGGATGAAAACATAGCCACCAGAAGGCATAGAAAAGAAGGAAACTGGTATCAATAATTGTGTTGTTGGTCTTGTCTTAAAGGGAACATTTTTAGTGAGCAATGTAAAGCCTCTTGATCCTCTGGTTTATACTATCAGTCAGTATGCAGTTGTGTAGGACACTGTAAAAGATCAAATCTGTTTAGGCGTTCTAGAGTTATCTCCCCTTGAATGTCATTTATTTTATGGACAATGTGGAGCAAATTAGTTTCAATTGTAAAGACACTTTTATGAAACCTATTACAAATAGATATCACAAAAATAAGTTTTGCATGGCATTATTTTTTATTAAATCTATTGTTGCCATTTTGTATTAATCAGAAACACTGTAGCTAATACTATCAGTATAACAAGGAAAAGTAGAAATTCTGCCAAATTCTGCTTGGTTGATTTTATACTGGTTGTATTATGGGTTCTATCAGCAGTAGGCATTATACCATGTTCTGTTAAAAGATGGATGTTAACCTTGAAGTCTTCATCATCTAGCGGGCATTTACATACTGGACATGTACGATGTACAATTAGAATGTCTGGTGTTCTAGCAATTTGTCCACAGCTAAATACCCTGTGAAGGCCACGTAAGGTGTACATGGCATCACTCTGAGTGGTATTTACAGGAATACCAAAAGCTGTTGCTGATGGTGTTCTTGTTGTTCCTGAGTTAAGGATGCGATCTCTAGTGTCTTGCGGAAATATATCTTGAGGATTAAATGGAACAATTGGGCCAACAAATGGGCCATTGTTATGACTCAACATGCCGGCACCTCCCTTTTTACCTCTTTTTTTCCTTTGTCGGGCCATTATAACCACAGCAATCCTATTTTAAATAGAAAATTTAACAGAGTTGATTTAAAAAAACAAAAACAAACGTTCACACAGTCAACTGAAAATATCTATGCCAAAAAATGAAAAACTTTTTATAACAGAATGTATAGTTATTGAACAGAGTTGAAAATATTGAGGCAAAAGGAGAAATTGCTCAGTTTTCCAAAGTGTTGCCTAAATGTTTTCAAAGTCATCTGCTGCAGATTTGTTGTATGTGTGAAACGGCTAAGGAGTAAGCTAAATATATTTTTTAAAAAATGTCGTCTACATTAGTATTGACTGAAAATGTTTATGCCGTCATTATGATTAACCCTTTACCTCATATATACGCTTTCTGACGCCTCTGCAGCAGAGGGCTTTTGAAAACTTGGCGACTATTAATTAAATATTCTTTTACTAATAGAGCTTGCCCACGTTTTTTACCTAGATATGTCTAAACTCATGCTGCAGAAATTTCTCAAAGGGTTAAATTAAGTTTATCGGAATTAAAATTAAAACACAAAATAATGAAATTGTTAAAGATGAAAAGTAAAGAGAGCTTAATGGTATTGCAAAACCATTCTGTTTGTGTCGCCTACTCTTAAGCGAGGGAGACACTTTCCCACGTACAGACGCTTTCTGATGCTGTTGCAGCAGACAACTTTTGAAAACACTGTGACAAAAGGAGAACTTACTCAAAAAGATCTCTTTTCCATTGTCTGACTGCCATGTTGCATGAATTGGTGATCACTTTCTTTCTGTTTGGTCTTGCAGCATTGATAGAGGGACCAGGAGAGTGGAACCAGGAAAGTGGAACAATACAAGGGACAGATCTCGGATTTGCCTGTGTCCATAGTTATCTCCCTTTGTCACTTATCAGACTTCCTGAATATGCCACATGTGTACTTTCGAAAGCTTTTCTTTGACAATATTTAGATAGGGGGAAAAGGGAAATTTTCCTCAAACAATCATTTTTAGCTCGACTATTCGAAGAATAAGGGGAGCTATTGTAGTCACCCCGGCGTCGGCGTCGGCGTCGCCGTTGGTTAAAGTTTTTGTGCAAGCTAGCATTTACCCTTATAACTTACATACGCCTAGGCCAATGATCTTAAAACGTGGTACAGACATACTTCATAGCAAGTTGGTGATGCCTACACAGTTTGGAGTCAGTAGGTCAAAGGTAAAGGTCACTGTAACTTTCTATATAGAAACAGTTCATGGTTAAAGTTTGTGTGCAAGCTAGCATTTACCCTTATAACTAACATACGCCTAGGCCTATGGTCTTTAAACTGTGTATGGACATTCTTCATAGCAAGTTAGTGATGCCTATAATCATTGGAGTCAGTAGGTCAAAGGTCAAGGTCACTGTGACCTTCTATATGGAAACAGTTTATGGTTAAAGTTTTCGTGCAAGCTAGCATTTACCCTTATAACTTACATACACCTAGGCCTATGATCTTCAAACTTGGTATGGACATACATCATAGCAAGTTGGTGATGCTTAGAGAGTTTGGAATCAATAGGTCAAAGGTCAAGTTCACTGTGACCTTCAATACAGAAACATTCCTTGCTTTAAAACTACTGATTGCTTAGGCCTATGACTCTGAAACTTAGTTTGGGTAATTGTCATGATCAGCACTTGACTCAAATAGGTCATGGGATCATGAGGTCAAAGGTCAAGGTCACTTTGACCTTTAACAAAAAAAAAAACTATTTTTTTAAATAGCTTTGAACTAGTTGTACCTAAGTTCATCAAACTTGATATGGACATTAGTCATGATCATTAATCAAAGAGTTTTCAGGTCAATAGGTGAACGGTCAAGGTCAGTGCAACCATCAATACACAACCAGTCCTTGCCTTACAACTATTGATGGCCTACGCCTACAATTTTGAAACTTAGTTTGGGTATTGGATATGTTTTCTTCAAATAACCTAGAAATACTTTAACTTAAGTTCATTAAACCTGATATGGACATTGGTCATGATCACTTAGTCACCCCACTGTGACCTTCATTACAAAAACACTCAATTCCTTATGTCACACCTACACCTACGTAAACAATCAAGTACGATAACTTTATCGAGCATATAATGCAAATTATGGCCCTTTTTTCACTTAGAAATTATGGTTGAAGTTTTGCGTGCAACTACATTAAGAGTCCTTATCTTAGTAACTACTTGATGCATTCCATTGAAACCCTTCCCAACCATTACACCTATGTAAATAATCCAGTTAGATAACTCTATCCTGCATATAATGCAAATTATCAACCTTAAGAAATTCTGGTTAATGTTTTGCATGCAACTACATTAGAGTCCATATCTCAATAACTAATAAGCGGTGGAATAATTGAGCGCGCTGTCCTCCGACAGCTTTTGTTTTCTTTAGCCTCAATATCTTCAACTCTGTATTGGAGTTTTACGCCCTTCTCAACCGTATTTCAGTTATATCACGGCAACAGTTCACGTATTCATGATCCGTGGGTAAACAAACCAGTTCTAGGCTAGGAAATGTGCCTTGTCCAAGGGCACTTCACCATGACCGTAGCGCCATGACTGGATTGAACCCGAGACGTAGATGTTCAAATTCCCGATGCTAACCACTCGATAACGACGGATTCCTTCAAATATTGTACCTCTCGGACTCTCTCTCTCAACAGCACTCCAAACAACATTCTTTTGGAGAACCTGGCAATTTTTTCTATTTAGAAGATAAATAATCCATATAAATATTGAATTCAATGGGAAAAAATGACTGAGTGGGTTCACATGTGTCATGACCAACAAGGAATGAACAGTCATGTTAAATTAAATAATTTGATTAAAAAACAAAGATTGGGTTAAAAGAAAAATCATATATAAATGCTAGGACCCTTTTAAGTTTTAATACATCCTTGTTAGAACACATGTTTATGATAAACAATGGCTTCTTTTTCCTAAAATGTTTACTACTCAAAACCCGACATTCAACTGTTGTAATCACTTTTCTATTCTTCAGACATAATCAATATTTACACAAATGTAACAAACAAAAAATAACAAACAACGTAATACTGAAATGGGGAATCTGTTCAGGAAATAAAAATAGAAATTTAAAAATTATTTACCTGTTATTTCATGGACTTTAACCAGGCCTTGTGTCACAAAGTATTTGTATTGACCAGAGAGAAGTTAATATAATGTATACAACAAATTTAATAAAGATATATATATGAATTATTTGTGCATTTTCCGAAATTGTATGAATTAACCTAGTTTAAGCATATGCCGGTATCAGTCTCAGTATATATAATGATGAAATAATAACCTTTTCTCACATCCAACAAATCTTTAAAAACATATTGGCAAAAACCAAGAAATTTCTCCTTACATTAGAATTTGTAATTAAATTAAATTGAATTTTTTTTGGCAAAAGTAGGAAATGCTCTTAAGCGATAATGTCTCCTTTTGCCTCAATGCTTTCATAATTCATCTGCTGCAGATGTGTCAAAAAGCGTCTGTATGTGTGAAACGGTTAAACCTTTCATGTTAGTGAATAATGAAAATAGATCTGTAGCTTGCTTTTCAACAACAAAGAAATGCACATTACACTCACAATGTCCATGCAATCCAGATAAAATGTAAAATACATTACTGTATACCTTTTGCTCATAGGGCTATTTACAAAATCTGCCAATATAGAATAAATACTTCCTTGATTGACTTAACTCTTTCCCTCATATGACAATTCTGCAGCAGACGACTTTGAACGTATTTTGTAAAAACATAGAAAATCTCCATAATTGAATGGATAACCTATGACAAAAAGTGGAAAACATTGTGGCAAAAGGAGAAATTGCACGTTTTGTGCAATTTCTTCTTTGGTCAGTATGTTTTCAAAAAGCCGTCTGCTGCAGAGGCGTCAGAAAGCGTCTATATGTGGGAAAGGGTTAACGCTGATGCTTTCTGACACCTGTGCAGCAGACAACTTTTACAAACCTTAAGGCAAAAGGAGAAATTGTTCATGGAGAACAATTTCTCCTTTTGCCACAAGGTTTTAAACTTCATAAAACAATTATACTTTCATTTTTAGACAATTTCCCTGTTTTAGCCTAGATGAGTTAAAAGTCTTTTGTTGCAGATTTGTTGTATGTGGGTTAAGGGGTGTCTCACATTATTTCCCTGTTTTAGCCTAGATGAGTTAAAAGTCTTCTGTTCTGTTGCAGATTTGATGTATGTGGGTTAAGGGGTGTCTCACAATTTTATATAATATAATATAATATATATCTAATTGATAATTTTCAGAGCATTATGGTTCAATATGGCAATGGATATTGTGAACAAATATCTTCACCCTTCCCCACTTACAAGAAATCTGCCGAAGACTTCTTTGAAAACATCCCAGCAAAAATGTAAAAAATTCTCCATTAATGAAAGTTTGATAACTACATAGAGTGGAAAATATTGTGGCAAAAAGTGAGATTTCTTGTTATGAGTAAGTTTTTGTTGGCAACTATGTTTTCAGAAGTTGTCAGATTGCGATTTAGGCAAAGTTAATCATGTTGTTTATGCATGTTATGTTAAAATGCTACTAGGTAGACTAGCCAAATAAACCTATTTTTGCACATTTGTTGCTGTAATAAATGAAGTATTCAAAGAAATACTCCTATAACTTTTAAAAGTAATACAAATCACTCAATAACAGGAACCCAGAGTCTTCAAACTTTTTAATTGGTCTTATTGAGTAGAGGATTCCCATTGTTTTGGGGCTCACTGAATCAAAGGTCAAGGTCAAACCTGTTTTCGGTCAATACCTTAAGAACCCTATGTCCAAGAGTCTTCAAACTACATAGATGATTGAACTTATTGACTATATGAGGTCACACTAGATCAAATAGAATCTTTCTTTGTTTCCATGTTAATCAACCAGTTTCAATCCTCGATTATCACAGCTTCTAAGCATTTCTTATGTAGAACATCGTATATCATTGAAAAGAGTTACCCCGAAGATTTAAAATAATCCAAAGAAAATGGGGGTCATGTATTATGCAACAAAGAATTCACCTGGCGAAAATGGTTACCATTATTTTGGTTGGTTTTGGGACGAGACTGGTTTTTTTCACACTCTGTACTTTCACTTTCAATCAAGGTCAAAATACTAAAAAAAATGATAAAAATTTCCAGTGCATCCTATAGGTAACAATACACAAAAATCCTTCTTTGTCTCCATGTAAATCGACCAGTTTCAGTCCTCAATGTTCACACTTTCTAAGCGTTTCTCATACCTACATACCATTGAAAAGAGTCACATCTAAGCTTTAAAACAATCCAAAGAAAATGGGGGTCATACATTATGCAAGAAAGAACTCGCCAGGCGAAATAGGTTACCGTCATTTTGGACCAAATCGGGCCCGGACAAAACCGGTGTTTAGCATTCTCTACTTTCACTTTCAAACAAGGTCAAAATGCTAAAAGTGATGAAATTAATCATTTCCAGTATACATCCTATACACATTTACAATGATTTTAAACTCAATGTCATATATTCAATGCATTCTGGTGATGGTATACACTCATTTCTATGCAAACAAAGGTTTTTTTAGGGACTAATGAATAGGGTCCTAGTATTTATATATGATTTTTTTTAAACCTAATCTTTGTTTTTTAATTATATTATTTTATATAACCCTTTCCCACATACAACACATCTGCAGCAAATGACTTTGAAATCATCTAGAATTTTTTTGAAAAATCTCTGAAAATGAAAGTACAATAATTGAATAGAGTTGAAAATATGGTGATAAAAGGAGAAATTGCTCAGTTTGAGCAATTCCTTCCTTTGTCACCATGTTTTAGAAAGCCGTCTGCTGCAGAGACGTCAGAAAGCGTCTATATAAGGGAAAGGTTTAACATGACACACTCAGTCATTTCTCCACATCGAATGGCTTAAGTCAATATTTATATGGATTATTTATCTTCTAAATAGAAGAAGTTAAGTACCAGTTGCTCCAGAAGAATGTTGTTTGGAGTACTGTTGAGAGAGAGTCTGAGAGGTACAATATTGAAGGAATCCGACGTGGTCGAGTGGTTAGCGTCGGGGATTTGGACATGAGCGTCCCAGAGTTGAAGATATTGAGGCTAAAGCTGATTGTTTTGAGAACATTTCCCTTTTCTCCATTGTTTTAAAAATTATTTAGCTGCTGCATAGGCATAAGAAGTTGTCAATATTAGAGTTGAGTTTTCACACACAAAATATGACAATTAGCCTCATGGAAGCTTTAGATACATCTCCATTGCATAAAAACAAAAATATTATCAAAGAAAAGCTTTCGAATGTACAAATGTGGCATATTCAGGAAGTCTGATAAGTGAGAAAATTACCTGACTAAAAATATCATATATAAGTGACAATGGGGATAACTATGGACACAGGCAAATCAGAGATCTGTCCCTTGTATTGTTCCACTCTCCTGGTTCCTCTGTATCAAGTTTGAAGTGAACAGAAATAAAGTAATCTCCAATTCATGCAACAAGTCAGAGACAGTCAGACAATGGAAAAGAGATCACTAGCCTTATTGAATAGAGTTAAAAACATTGTGGCAAGAGGAGAAATTGCTCAATTTGGGCAATTTCTCCTTTTGTCAGTGTTTTCAAAATTCGTCTGCTGCAGAGGGGTCAGAAAGCGTCTGTAGGTGGGAATGTGTCTCCCTGCCTTACGAGTAGGCGACACAAAAAGAATAGTTTTGCAATACCATTAAGCTTACTTTACTTTTCATCTTTAACAATTTCATTATTTAGTTTTTAATTTTAATTCCAATAAACTTAATTTAACCCTTTCTGAAATAAAAAAAAATATCTGCAGTATGAGTTTAGATATATCTAGGTAAAAACGTAGGCAAGCTCTATTAGTAAAAGAATATTTAATGAACAAACATTGTGGAAGAAGGAAATGTTTTCTAAAGTCTTCTGTTGCAGATGTGTCAAAAGGCGTTTGCATGTGGGAAAGGGTTTACGAACTCCGACAAAACATTAGCATTGTTGCATTCCTGTTACTAGAGGCGTTTCACAAAAACAATGTATTCAGGAGTTATATTTTTGGCTCTTCTGCAACAGTTAACCTTTTACCACATATAGACGCTTTCTGAAACCTCTGCAGCAGACGATTTTTTGAAAACGGATCGGAAATATTTGAACAAACATTGGTGCAAAATAATTTTCAAATCGGGCCAGTACTTTTGGACAAAAAGATTTTTAAAGTTTTAACAATGTACATATAAGGAAAATAAGCTCTGCCCCCTGGCGGCCATGTTTTTCAACGGATCGGAAATATTTGAACAATCTTGGTAGAGGGTACCCCAAGGAACATTTGAGCAAAATAATTTTCAAATCGGGCCAGTACTTTTGGACAAGAAGATCTTTTAAGATTTGGCAATTTTCCCCTTTTCTGATGCCTGCGCAGCATGCTTAGGGTGATCTAGGTCGATACTTTACGCAGAGACCACAATGTTCGTTTTCACGCGGGACGGCTCATATGTATAGATCAAATTACGCTAAATACATCCGCGGGCCAGGCTGATCTACCACACTGAATACGATAAACAATGGCTTCTTTTTCCTACAATGTTTACTACTCAAAACCCGACATTTAACTGTTGTAATCTCTTTTCTATTCTTCAGATATAATCAATATTCAATATTGATAAAAATGTAAAAAGCAAAAAATAACAAACATGTTATACTGAAATGGGGAATCTGCTCAGGAAATAAAAATAGAAATATGAAAATGATTTACTTACTATTTCATGGACTTTAACCAGGCCTTGTGTCACAAAGTATTTGTATTGACCAGAGAGAAGTTCATATAATCATTAATGTATCCAAACACTTTAAAGATATATATATGAATTATTTGTGCATCATTCGAAATTGTATGAATTAACCAAGTTTAAGCATATGACAATGACAATGGCAATGACACCGGAATCAGTCTCATTATAGATAATGATGAAATAATAACCCTTTCTCACATCCAACAAATCTGCAGCAGATGAAAATATATTGGCAAAAACAAGAAATTTCAAAAGTAGGAAATGCTCTTTAGCGGTAATCTCTCCTTTTTGCCTCAATGCTTTCAAAATTCATCTGCTGCAGATGTGTCAAAAAGTGTCTCTATGTGAGAAAGGGATAAACCTTTCATGTTATTGAATAATAAAAAATCAAAGTACTGAAAGTACTACAATGCGGTGGATTCCCTTCAATTTGACCTAGTCACCTGCTTGTTTACCCATCATGATCCATATTCGAACTTGACCTACACATCATCAAGACAAACATTCTGATAAAGTTTCAACATGCTCAAGTTAAAAATAAGGCCTCCAAAGTGTTAACAAGATTTCCATTCAATTTGGCCTGACCTATGATCCCTACTATTTTGAGTGTCGCTGGGTCAAAGGTCAAGGGCCAATAAAGGCAGATAACTCAATACCCATTTGTCGTGAAACTGAACAGGATGAATGGACTTCTTAAGTAGATTAACTCCTATTGTTTTTGTAGTGTTTTTGTCAAAGGTCATGGTCACAGTACAGTGGCTGTAAAGGTGAAATATGTTTTCGTTCAATATATCAAAATCTCAAACTTCATAGGATGATTGGACTCCTTGATAAGGGGACCCCTATTGTTTTTGAGCATGACCTTCTCAAGGTGAGTTATTGTGATGGCCCTTTGTTTAGCATCCATCCGTCAACATCTCCTTTGTATCCAGTTGGTTAATTGGGATGAAACATCACAGCAATGTCCTCACCAAAATCTCTTCAAATGTGTTGATCCTAGTAGAAAGTTGGTTTCCATGGCAACCAAAGAAGAACAACTTAAAATCTTTTTTAATTTTAATCTTTTTAGAAATGTTCCTTGTGTGACCCTCTACCATATTACTTCAAGCCATGGTGATTGGTAGAAAACACATGGCCACAAAGATGTCTGATTTTGAAATACTAACTGGTACATTAACATGTCGTTGGTGATCTTGTATCAGTTTCCTCAATTCATATTGATCTATAGTCTCTTGTATTAGCTAACCTCATCACACACTGAGTTGGCACGGCAAATCACATAGCCATCATGACCCTCTTGTTTGGGGTCAAAGGACAAGGTCATAGGGACTCGTCAAATGCCTCAAGAACCCGTTGAACAAGAGTCTTCAAAACTTCCTAGGATGATTTGACTCCATGGGAAGATAACCACTGGGTCAGTTTCTAGGCAAAATGGAGCTGAAAATGTCAAATCAGTTTCAAGAACCCTTTGACCCAAGTCTTTAAACTTCACAAGATGATTGGTTTCCATGAGCAGATGATAATTACTGTTAATTGGGTCAAATGTCAAGGTCTCTGCTCAAGTACCCTTCACAAGATGATTTAACTCTTTGAGTAGGTGACCCAAATTGTTTTTGGGGTCAAAGTTAAAGGTCACATTGGTTGTTAAATTAAAATCGGTTTCTATTGAATACGTCAAGAATCATTTGACCTAGAGTCTCAAAACTTCGCAGGATGATTGACCTCTGTTATCAGATGATCATATGACTACAATGGGGGAAGTAATGCGTTTTTTTTTTCGAAAAAACATATTCCAGTATCATTATGAGTTTTTGACCATAGCTCTTTGCTACATATGCATTTTTACGTATCTGCAGCAGACAGCCCTTGAAAACATTTTGACAAAAGTAGAAATTGTTCAGACTTAGCAATTTCTCTTTTTGCCACATTCCGTATTTCTGCCAAAACTTTTTAAAAATAGTCTGCTGCAAATTTGTTTTATGTGGGGAAAGGGTAAGTGATAACCAAAATAAGTTTCGTAGTTGGTAAATCGTGAGGCGGTCCTTTTGACCCTGACCCGATTATTATGACATTTGCCATCTGAACAGATGACTTTTGAAATCATTGTGGGAAAAACCAACGCACTTTTTTCTTTCAGTCCACAATGTTTTTCAGCTCTAAATGCAAAATAATTACACTTTTAAAAAGTGTTTAAGAATGTTTAAAAAGCAGACGAATCCTAGTTTTCAAAGCAGACGAGTTTTAGCATATCATTTACGTTAAACAGTTTGGTATCGGAACAAAAGATACGTAAGAATGTGTCTGGCAAACAGGATCAAAATCAGAACGTCTGATCTGCCGCTCTGGTATTTATTGTTTGTTATGCGTATTCTGTGTTCTACGCTACGTTCTTAAATTCATATTTAACATGATTATATTAAAGGACAAATACCAAATCTGCATTTGCAGTTAAAGGGTTAAGTAAACAAATATAGTACGGAAACTGTTCAGTTGATTTCCTAAAATTTAAACTGAAAGTAGAAAACCTATTTAGAAACATAGTTGGTAAACTATACATTTCTCGTGCTGATGGGTTTCTTATGTTACCAGCTGTCGTTATAATATTAAATACACCAGACTATATTGATTAGTTTGTTTGTTTTTATAAACCGTCGCCGTGTAGAATTAACTATTTAGCGAGCAGACAAAGTTAGATACAAGGAAGTTCTGGTTCGATACCCTAGCTCTTTCCGAAAAGACCCCTTTCTATAGCACCGATACACACGAGATTTTTCCCTGAAAATGACAAGTACTCGACCTCTAGTTGAGTGGGAGACGCTTAAAATCACTCTTTAAATTTCTAGGAACCGGACCGGGATTTGAACCTCAGACCTCTGGATTGACAGTCCAGTGTATTGACTAGTTTGATTGGTTGAGGTTAAAAGCCATTTTCAACAACAACAATCAGTTATACATCGACGACCAGTTCACATGCACATGTGTTGCCTGACGGCAGTATTAAACAACTGGCAGCTTGTCCACATAAATCGTTACGCCATTGGTTGGAGACAAATGACGGGATTACTTCAATCTGACTAAAGTACACGATCTGACCAAATATATGCGTAGCTTTAATAGGAGATGATTTTTATGAGATTGGGGAATACTATTGGCCGAGGTTGGCTTTTAACTCAAACCCTGGACCGACTGACTGAGCTACCAGGAGTGTTTTAGCACGAACTCGAATGACAGAAAATGTGCCCAGTCAGAAACCTAAATTAATAGAAACCTGTTATTTTAGGTCTGTGGCGTAGTATAGATTCAGATCACTCTTGGTATCCGCATAAGTTCTGATCCGATTATTAACTCATTAGTATAAGAAACTTTTAAAAGGAAGTATTTATATCATAATAACTTGGATTGTTTCCTATGGATGCAGATATGTTAACAGTTGACATTAACATAGTCTATAGTTGGTTTTACGAGAGTAAATAGCCTAAATAACAACAAAACTATAAAAGCTAAGAGTCATTTATTTCTATTCTTTGAAATGTATATTAGTTAGAACATTTATTGTCTGTTATCCTGGGATTATATATGTGCACCATGATACAATATTCTGTCAAAATTCTTCACGAACTACCAAATCTTCACATTAATCTATACTATCTGCCTGGGCTGTAATGACGTCACAGCTCGGTTCATCTTATCGTGATTGTTTGGAAAGATAAGCTTGACATGGTAAATCACATAACTTTGACCATGTACATATATCTTCCGTTTTGATTTGATCCTTGGAATAGGACTTGACAGTCTGCTTTGTTGGGATCTAGCCTCTTTATATCGACAATTTCTTAATTTCCTTTTCATTAGTCGCCGGGCAGAATCCCTCGACTTATATTTTTAATAGGTTTTCGGAAATGACATGGGTGGATAAGTTATTATTAGAAAAAAACAAATTTAATTGTCTTGAACATATTACAATTGCGTTTGTTTAAAAACACTATGTTATGACACATCTAAAAATGAAATGAATATTCCGATGTTTTAAGTATTTGCAGTTTCTTTATTTTGACTCGCATTTATGTTTTTTGTTTTATTTACGAAGACAACAAACAGTCCCTATTAGACTTGCAGCAGACTGTTATGTGTCAATATCGATACAAAAATCACGTTGAATTCTCCTTTTAATAGCAATTTTAACTTACTGTTTGTTATTTTCATGTTCAAAGAGATGTCTTGATTTGTGAAGAATGCATTTGATCATGTTTATACATGTATATCTAGCATATGAACTGTTTCTAAGCTAAAACGTGACTAGTGAATACCGACGGCGTAGATCAATCTCCTTGCAGAAAGCCCTTCTTTACACTCACTTACAAATAGTTAATTATAGGTAATTTAAAATGTTTATTTGGTTCGAAAAAATGAACACTCTCAGCCTATAAAGAGAGTGTGAAGAACGACAACTCTGCGAAGAAGAATGTTCACGAATCGGGTCTTTTGTACAATATTAGTTCGTCCTTTACAATTATAAATGTGTCATTAGATTCCCTACAGGCATTTTTCTTGCGATATGCATATTGGTATGCATCATTGACACAAGGGCGCTCATCATAATAAAGTTTTAAAACATAAGTAGCTTGTTATTTTCATTATAAAAAGATAAGAAAATAATTACAATAAATTAACATGTTGTAGGGTTCAGTTTATGTCCGACATTAAGTTTGAAATTATACAACAATTTCAATGAAATTTAACTGTTTAGCTGATATCATATTTCGAGTCGTGGT
Source organism: Serripes groenlandicus (assembly GCA_031761405.1). Lineage (NCBI taxonomy): Eukaryota > Metazoa > Mollusca > Bivalvia > Cardiida > Cardiidae > Serripes > Serripes groenlandicus. The sequence continues at coordinate 57,662,382 of JASEVX010000004.1, read as the reverse complement.
CTAATAATTGCTGCAAAGGTCTCTAATGTTGACTTTAATAGGGGAAAGGTAAAATGATGTGCTATTGCATGCAAATCCTAAATTGTCTGTTTTATGGTTTTATTGATAAATAATAAAATTCAAATATTCTGACAAACATCTTGAAAAGTGTATGTGGATTTCACAAATCTTGTCATTATTCCTTAATGAAAGCACTGTATACATACTTAGACTAATGATTGGCAAGATTACTCATTTCCATTACTGTTTATGATCAATAATTAGTTGGCTGTGTGTATGTTCAACCTACCTTAGAATGGAGATTGGTCATAAACAATGAAAGGCTTCAATTATATTTCAGTGAAATACATTCACTTCGCTGACAAAAGAATGCAAGTTATGATACATTTTCACTTCACCCCAATATGCCCCTCAGTTAATAACTTTTATTTCAACTTCTATAATGTAAGTGTACTGCATAACTGCAATACGGATTTCCGTCGACATTGATGCATTGCATCAACTTTCTCTTGTTCCTCCTTTAAGGTGAAGACCATTAATAAGATTTCTTTTAAAACCTTCCCACATTCAACAAGTATGCGGCAGACGACTTTGAAAACATCGATGAAAGTAAAATATTTGAATAAAATTGAACACATTGTGGTAAGAAGGGAAATTAGTGAATTATGAAAGTATCTACACACAACTATGGAAAATCTCTATAAGATAACGTAAATGTATTGAAAAGAATAGTTTACAGTGTGGAAAAAAAAAGATTTGCTCATGATGTTATGTGCAAGTCCTCCTTCTTTGGCGCAATGTTTTCAAACGCTGTCTGGTGTAGATGCGTCTGCAGGTGGGAAAATGATTAAGAAAGTAGGCCATTGATAATTGAACTGACTCCAGAGTATCGCATGACTTTATAACTGATAAAGCTGGGAATGAAATTTTACCTGTGCATATTCTCTTTTCCACATGCAAACAATCTGCAGCAGACGACGTAGAAAACATCTTTGCAAAAACATTGTGGCAAAAGGAGAAATTGCTCGTTTTTAGCAACTTCTTCTTTTGTCACATTGTTTTCAAAAGGCGTCATAAAGCGTCTATATGTGGTAAAGGGTTAACTACATTGAGGGTCAAAATATATAATTCTCTAGCCCTTTTCCCTCATATAGACGTTTTCTGACGCATCTGCAGCAAACGGCTTTTTTAAAACATGGCAGCAAAAGAAGAAATTGCTCAAAACGAAGAATTTCTCCTGTTGTCACTATGTTTTCATTTCTATTCAATTATTGTTCTCTCATTTAACGGGATTTTCTGTGCTTTTGACTAGACGTTTTCAGTATGACTCATTCTAAAAAGCCGTAACTACATGCCTTATAAGATGAAGTTACGACGTTTTGGAACGAAACAATAGATATTGTATTGATCTATTTAATAGCCCTAAGCAAGGATTATCAGTTTTACAGGTTATCAACAGTATTTAAATCTTATACAATTTGCGTGTAAAATTGGCCATGTGGCTAAAAATGTCTAGTATCTCCAACTTCATTTATATATACTATATATGATAGAATAATTCTGATTTCCATCCAATATTCTAATTATGATATAGCATTCCAATATTTGCACCTACGATGCATTTTGATGCACCTGCAGCAGATGTCGTTTAGAAACACTGTGTAAAAAGGACAAATTGCTCATAATTTTATAATTAAGGTACCTGAAAAATTGTTTATGATTTTGACATTGAAAACTGACATCAAAGGGAACAGCATGGCGACTCAGTACTTCTGTCATTAGTATAGTTGTCATAGAATCAAGTTGAGGTATAGGTGGGTCAAATTATTAGCAATTTCTCATTTTGCGACAATGTTTACAAAATGTATCTACATGTTTGGAACACGTTTGCATCATGATATATATAATTATTATTCATACTTTCACAGCTCTCAAACATTTTTACCTGCCTTTACAACGTAGGGAAAACCTGTTGTAATACGGTTAGGCCTTTGACTGGTTTGAACCGATTTTATTAAGCCAGTGCATCTGCTCCGTCTGTCCAACCTCTGTTCTGTTAGCTGCTCAACTCAACAGTTTTAGCTTGAAATTCCTAAAATTTGAGATGGACTCTACCAAATGCGCAAAGCAGGACAAATATATTTTAGAAATTCACTGGGGATGGGAACGAATATTCGAATATTCGAATATTCGAAAAACTAACGAATATTCGAATACCGTTTTCGAATAAGAATATTCGTTTTCAATTTACGATTTTTTTGAAGAAATAAAAAAAAAAAATATTACCAAAATTTTGACAGAGATCGCAAGATGGAGCTAATCATGATTAAGGGTGAAGTGATAAAGAGTGTGTATGTTTCGTTTGTCGTGTTTTTACAACGTATGTCAAACCTTAAGTAACAATTATGACAGTTTGCAAACCGACCTTGTGATCAACCGCTATCTTAATTGTCAATTTCTAACACCTTTTGACTGATTATGACCCCCATCATAATTGTCATGTTAATTGCCTAATTGGTATTACTCTTTCGATATCCAATCAGATTAATCAATGCGAATGATTTTCAATTTTCGTCCAATCAAATTCAAACATTATTTGTATCTTTCTTTATATTGAAGTTTGTTTTAATCGCCATTCTATATTCGCTTTACATTTTTGAAATATATACGTCATTATTCTCTAAAATCCGAAAATGCCACCATCACGTGTCTGGTCTTACTTTACACGATCCTGTGACAAGAAACAGGCCACCTGCAATCTATGCAAACAGGAGTTTGTTTACAAACTTAGAAACAGACTGACGCCAGATATTGTAGACTGTATCATTTTTTTGAATAAGAATAAAGTGTGTTTAATGGAAAGAATTGTCGAATTATGAGATGTTTGAAGCAGACGACATTTAAAAAACATTATGGGAAACGGACTAATGGTTTAACACGCTGTTTTCTATTTGTTTTATCAAATGCTTTCTACTTTTTTTTGTTATTATCATTTTTGCAAACAAGTTTCATCTTTTTATATAAAAAATATTAAAAAATGTTAACTTTATATTTGCTTTACCTTAGTCCTTCCATTTTCAGACCTACGCGTATCATTCACGAATGAATTGTAACGTAATATAAAAAGGCTACTTTCTCCTTATTGTTTTACAGTTATGGTAGTCGCATCTGTCTAATGGTAAAATAAAGAATAAGAACAAAATATCTATTGATTCATACTTTTATTTTTGAACACAGATACATCATACATGAGTCCCTTCACGAAATACCTTGCGAACTTTGATTTTTCCACCTCAGTCCCACAAACCGGCGAATAACAATCACATTTGCAACAAATGTATTCGAGTTTTTTTCTTGATTTACATCAACTTGAAATTCAAATATATCTGATAAGAAAAGAAAAGAGTGTCAGTACAGTTGAAAACTTGCAATATACAAACGTAAAAAATACATTACATTTATACTCGGAAACTAGCCATTGTTTGAAAAGGGAAATGGTAACGTACCAGTATTCGGATAAACCTAAAATCGGATACCGATTTTTATTCGAAAAACGAATATTCGAATATATTCGAATAAGCAAAACGAATATTCGAATATCGTTTTTGGTATTCGTTCCCATCCCTAATTAATTCAGCATTAAACTTGGCTGTTCGATTCTTAATATCTTTTTAGCCCTTTGCCAAATACATGTACAACAAACCTTCAGCAGATCACGTTATTACTTTGTAACCATCTAGATGAAAGTATATACTTATTGAAAAGAATAGAAAACATTGCAGCAAAAGGAGACAATTCTCATTATGAGCAATTTCTCCTTTTGTCAATATTTTTTCAGGACTCATCTGCTGCAGATGCATTGGTTTGCACGCGGGAAAGCATTATTAAATCAACATCAAAAGAAAAGGACCTCTCTCTGACAGCCACGCATTTTGAAAAATTTGAACTTTAGTCAGTGCTCCATTAAATGGAAATTTGTATTTTGGGGGATGACAATACTTTGAAATTCTTCTCCGCTGAAACTGCTGGTCAAATTGAATCATCATTTAGTAAAAAATGTTTCTTAAGTGACCCGCTAATAAAACAGTTCTAGCCAAATTGATTGGTTGTAAACATCCAGAAGGCATAGAAAATAGGGAAACTGGTATGAGAATAATTGTGTTGTTGATCTTGGAATGTTTTAGTTAGCAATATAAAGTCTCTTGATCCTCTGGTTTATACTATCAGTCAGTCAATATGCAGTTGTGTAGGACACTATAAAAAGATCAAATCTGTTTTGGCGTTCTAGAGTTATCTCCCCTTGACCTTTTTTGTTATGAACATTGTGGAGCAAACTAGGTTCAATTCTCAAGACAGTTTTATGAAACTTGTTAAACACGAATATCTCAGAAAGCATATGTGCATGTCATCATATTGAATCAAGTCCATTTTGGCATCCTCAAGTTGTAATCTCCCCTGTGTTTTGTGTTGTACTGTTCTTTTACCATGTCAGCTCTAGCAATAATCACTGTTACTACCAGTATAACAAAGACAATTCGAAATATTGTCCTAACAATAGGCGAAATATAATCTTCAGCATTAGGCCTTGGTGTAGGCCTTATACCATGTTTTATCAATAGATGGATGATAACCTTGAAGTCATCATCATCTGCGGGCATTCACATACTGGACATGTACGATTTAAAAATTGAATGTCTGGTTTTCTAGCAATTTGTCCACAGCTAAATACCCTGTGAAGGCCATGTAAGGTGTACATGGCATCACTCTGAGTGGTTTTTACAGGAATACCAAAAGCTGTTGTTGGTGGTATACTTGCTGTTCCCGAGTTAAGGTAGGGATCCCTCAAGTCATCTCTAGAGTCTTGCGGAAATGTGGTATTTTGAGGCCGAAATGAAACAATTGTGCCACTGTTATGGCGCGACCTGCCTGCACCTCCCTTTTTAGCTTTTTTTTCCCTTTCTCGGGACATTATAACCACAGCAATCCTATTTTAAATAGAACATTAACAGAGTTGATTTCAAACAAGAAAAATCTTTAAAAAAGATAAACGGCGATCAATAGGAGAAAACGCTAAGAAATGGAACCTGCGCATATTATTTGACTTGAATATCAGAAAGGTTTTGTTAATAAACAAAACAATCAGTAAATTTCCATGAATTATAAAATTTGCGCAATAATGTTGTATATCTAAGAATTCGACAGCTCTTTGAATTGGTAATGCATTATAATCGTGAACCAGTTGGAACATTGTTTGATTAGAACATTGTTCTTTAAAATATATAGAATCGGTTCATAGCAATCATTTGAGATATTGGATAATAATGGTTTACTTATATTACTGCTGAAATGCTGGCCTGTTTATATGTGTGTTTGTCTGTCGTCCTTGGTTTGGCCAACCTCGGACATTTATGCTTCTGTGTGAAAATCTGATTATGCCAACATGTCTGTATGTTGTATATTTCTGTTTCCAATTCCAACTGGTTACCATTCAAGGGTCATCTTTTGTTAATTTGGGGACACATTTTCTTTTTGGGCGGGATGTTGTATATCTAAGAATTCGAAAGGTCCTTGAATTAGTAATGTATTATAATCGTGAACCAGTTGGAACATTGTTCGATTAGAACATTGTTCTTTAAAAGATATAGAATCGGTAATCGAGAGTAGCTTGCGCGTTTTTTGTTTATCTCCTTTTCTTTTTAGAAAATTATGTAAACTTTCAGAAATTATTAAATAGTAAACGGAAACGATGGAATCAACTTGTTTATATCTTTATCCCAGTATCAACTACTAAATCAAAACACTAATCTATGTGTTTACCAGAGGCTAATCGGCCATCTCCATCCAGCTTCAGTTTCTATAAATATATTATCAAGGCCGAGAATACGTCACATGACTGGAGATTACGCGAGGCTCCCAAGAGGTGTATAAGTTTCAACTGACGATAAATAACTGACAACTTATTATGTTTCAAAAATAATTAATATTTTGCTCTTAAATACTATATTTCATCCGTTTTCACTGGTTTTTTTGACTGAAATTTATTTCTTAAGGAAATCAATTAAAGGTTAGTATGCAGAACATTTCATTTTAAAACTTCATCTTATTAGTGCCTCTCGTAGGATCGCCAACTTAACTATGAACTAATCAAAACGTTTCATTTCCTTTATTTTTTCGACATTTTTCATTAAATACAACATTTGATTGGTCTACAATCTAGATCATTTGTTTAACATCTAGGTCAAAACTGAGGTTAAACAGCTATGGCCGACAAAAAAACCCATTCATGTCATATGTATTAGCAGACAATTGAAAATGTCTATGCCAAAAGAATGAAAACCTTCTAGAATGTATGGTTATTGAACAGAGTTGAGAACATTGTGGCAAATGGAGAAATTGCTCTTTTTTTCAAAGTGTTGCCTAAATGTTTTTAAAGTCATCTGCTGCAGATTTATTGTATGTGGGAAAGGGTTAATCCACACAAAGCAGCTACGGATAGTGTTGCATCTGCAAACAATGAGGACTAAGTGGGGACTGTGAACAGCCTCACCGAGCCATTCACTGTCTGTTAACCCTTTCCCACATACAACAAATCTTCAGCAGACGCCTTTAAAAACGTGTAGACAGAAGTATGGATAATCTCAAAAAATAAATGTGTTCTTGCTGAAAATAGTTGAAAACATTGTGGCAAATTGAGAAATTGCTCGTTTTGAGCAATTTCTCCTTTTGTCAGAAGGTTTGCAAATTAAGGTGTCAGAAAGCGTCTATATGTGGTAAAGGGTTAGCTGTTGCAGAAGAGCCAAGAGTGCAACTCCTGGTGGTATTGTTTTTGTGAAATCCCACGAGTTACTTGTTTGCTAAAACGGGAATGCAACAAGGCACTGTTTTGTCTGAGGTTGTTAACCCTTTCCTACATACAGACGCCTTTTGACACATCTGCAACATAAGACCTTTGAACACTTTTTGGCAAAAGGAGAAATGGCTCATATTGAGCAATTACTCCTTTTTTCACAATGTTTTTGACTATTCATTAAATATTCTTTTACTTATAGAGCTTGCTCGCGTTTTTACCTAGATCACATGCTGCAGATACTTTTTATTTGGGAAAGGGTTAAATTAAGTATATCGGAATTAAAATTAAAAAACTAAATAACGAAGTTGTTAAAGATGAAAAGTAAAGTTAGCTTAATGGTATTGCAAAACCATTCTGTTTGTGTCGCCTACTCGTAAGGCAGGTAGACACTTTCTCACCTACAGACACTTTCTGATGCCTCTGCAGCAGACGATTTTTGAAAACACTGTGACAAAAGGAGAAATTGCTCAAGATGAACTTTTTTCCTTTTGCCACAATGTTTTGAACTCTATTCAATAATCACATTATTATATAGATATTCCCTATTTTTGTTTACATAATTTCAAATTCGTCTGCTGCAGATTTGTTGTATGTGGGAAAGGGCTGACTGTCTCTGACATGTTGCATGAATTGGTGATTACTTTCTTTCTGTTTGGTAAATTCACTTCAAACTTGCAACATTGATACCGAGGGACCAGGAGAGTGGAACAATACAAGGGACAACTCTCTCATTTGCATGTGTCCATAGTTATCCCCCTTTGTCGATTATACAGGATATTTTTATTCCGGTCATTTTCTCACTCATCAAACTTCCTGAATATGCCACATGTGTACTTTCGAAGGCTTTTCTTTGACAATATTTTGACAACTTCTTATGCCTATGCAGCAGCAAAACAATTTTGAAAACAATGGAGAAAGGGAAATTTGCTCATAACTACCAATTTTTCTTTTGCCTCAATATTTTCAACTCTGTATTGAAACCATGCTTCCAATTCATTGATTGGAGTAAAATACCTCTGTGTGCAGCATTTTAGTTATATCATGGCAAAGAGTTCAAATATTGTAACTCTTAGACTCTCAGTATTCCACACAGTATTCTTCTGATGCCCCTAGCAACTTTTTCTATTTAGAATACAAATAATCCTTATAAATATTGACTGTAGTCATTCATCGGGAAAAATGAATGGCTAAGTGGGGTTGAAATGTTTCATTACCAACTGGGCTTTCACAGTAAATGGAATGAACCGGTCACGTGAAATAAAACAAATAAATAAATTTATTCCAAAAAAAAAAAAAAGGAATCTGTTTTTAAAAATAAAAATCCATATAATAAATACCAGGACCCTTTTAATACACCCTTGTTAGTAAACATGTTATCGTTAAACAATTGCTTCTTTTTCCTACAATGTTTACTATTCTATTTTGAAACCCGATATTCAACTTCTTGTCTATTCTTCAGATATAATCAATATTTACAAAAATGTAAAAATCAAAAACAAACATGTAATACTGAAATGGGATATCTGCTCAGGAAATAAAAATAAAAATACGAAAACTATTTACCTATTATTTCATGGACATTAACCAGGCCTTGACACAAAGTAGTTGTATTGACCAGAGAAAAGCTCATATAATGTATCCAAATACTTTAAAGATATATATATGAATTATTTGTACATTTTCCGAAATTGTATGAATTAACCTAGTTTAGGCATATGCCGGTATCAGTCTCATTATAGATAAAGATGAAATAATAACCCTTTCTCACATCCAACAAATCTGCAGCAGAGGACTTTAAAGACATATTGGCGAAAACAATAAAAATTCTCCTTAAATTAATTACCATTAAAAACATTGTTGCAAAAGTAGGAAATGCTCTTTAGCGACAATGTTTCCATTTGACACAATGTTTTCAAAATTCATCTGCTGCAGATGTGTCAAAAATTGTCTCTACGTGAGAAAGGGATAAACCTTTCATTTGTTTTTAATAATGAAACTAGATCGGTAGCTTGCTTTTCAACAACAAAGAAAAGCACATTACACACACCCTGTCAGTGCAATCCAGATGAAATGTAAACTACTGTTTACCTTTTGATCATAGAGCTTATATACTAAATCTATCAATATATAATAAATACTTATTTGACGCTGATGCTTTCTGACATCTCTGCAGCAGACAACTTTTGAAAACCTTGTTGCAAAAGCAGAAATTGTTCATGGAGAACAATTTCTACCTTTGACATAATGTTTTCAACTCTATACAACAATTATACTTTCATTTATAGATAATTTCCATGTTTTAGCCTAAATGTGTTAAAAGTCTTCTGCTGCAGATTTGTTGTATGTGGGAAAGGGTTACAGGGGTGTCTCACAATTGTTAATATACTAAAAGTATGAACAATAACGATATCTATCTAATTGATAATTCGAACAGCAATATGTTTCAATATGACAATGGATATTGTTAAATAATTTCTTGACCCTTTCCCACTTATAAGAAATCTGCAGCAGACGACTTTGAAAACATCCCAGCAAAAAAATAAAACATCTTGATTATTAATTACATAGAGTTGAAAACGTCCCAGCGAAAAGAAAAATTGCTTACTATGAGAAATTTCTAGTTTGGCAACAATGTTGAACATCAGCTGCAGATGCATCAGCTGCAGATGCATCAGCTTGCGAGCGGGAAAAGGTTAATCATGCCGTGTATGCATGTTATGTTAATATGCATCAGGTAGAAATTAAATTATTTTTGCACATTTTTGCTCCAATAAATGAAGTATTCAAAGAAATACTCCTATAACTTTTAAAAGTAATACAAGTCGCTCAATAACAGGAACCCAGAGTCTTCAAACTTCTTAATTGGTCTAATTGAGTAGAGGATTCCCATTGTTTTGGGGCTCGCTGAATCAAATGTCACTGTCAAATCTGTTTTCGCTCAATACCTCAAGAACCCTATGTCGAAGAGTCTTCAAACTACATAGATGATTGAACTTATTGCGTATATGAGATCACAATACACCAAATAAAATCCTTCCTTGTTTCCATGTTAATTAACCAGTTTCAATCCTCAATTATCACACCTTCTAAGCGTTTCTTATGTTAGGACACCCTATATCATTGAACAGTGTTAACTCTCAGCTTTAAAATATTCCAAAGACAATTGGGTGCAAGGGGGTGGGGGGGGGGGGGGGGGGGGGTCATGTATTATGCAACAAAAAGAATTCACCTGCCGAAAATGGTTACCATAATTTTGGACGAAATCGGGCTGGGAGGAGACTAGTTTTTCATATTCTGTACTTTCATATTCACTTTCAAACAAAGGTCGAACTACTAGAAATGATCAGATATATCATTTGTCCAGCTACATCCGCCAACATCTCCTCTGTAACCAGTTGATTAATTGGGATGAAACATCTCAGCAATGTCCTCACCAAAATTCCATTTTTTTTTATTCTTGTAGAATTTTGGTTTTCATGGATTGCAACCTAAAGAAAAACAACTTTAAAATCCTTCTTTCAAACTGGTTGGCAGATTTCAAAACATATTTATTTTAGAAATGTTCCTTGGGTGACCCTCTACAATATTCCTTCAAGCCATGTTGAATGGTAAAAGTTGCATGGTCACAAAGACGTCTTATTTGAATATACTAACCAGTAAATCAACATATCCGTGGTGACCATGTCATCAGTTTAATCAAGTCATATTGATCTAGAGCCTCTTGTATTAACTTACCTGACAACAAATGGCCATCATGACCCTCTTGTTTCGGGACTAGTGGGTCAAAGGACAATGTCACAGGGACTCATCAAATATATTTCTACTCAATACCCAAAGAACCCTTTGATCAAGAGTATTCGAACTTCAAAGGTGATTGGACTTTATGGGAAGATGACCACTGGGCAAAACGGTGCTGAAAATGTCAAATCAGTTTCTGCTCAAGAACCCTTAGATCCAAAAGTAGTTACACTTCAAAAGATGATTGGTTTCAATGAGTAGATGACAATTAGTTATTTGGGTCAAATGTCAAGGTAAGAGGGGATGTCAAATCAGTCTCTGCTCGATACCGCTATGAACCAAAGTCTTCAACATTTACAAGATGATTTGTCTCCGTGATTAGATGACCCAAATTGTTTTTGGGGTCAAAGTTCAAGGTCACATTTGTAGTAAAGTTAAAATCGATTTATGTTGATTATGTCAAGAATCATTTGACCTAGAGTCTTCAAACGTCACAGGATGATTGACCTCTGTGAGTAGATGATCATATGAATACAATAGGGGATGAAATACGCTTTTTTGACCCTGACCCGATTATTATGACATTTGCCTTCTGAACAGATGACTTTTGAAATCATTGTGGGGAAAAACCAGCGCATTTTTTTCTTTTAGTCCACAATGTTTTACAGATCTAAATGCAAAATAATAACACTTTTCCTGGAATGTTTAAAAAGCAGACGAATCCTAGTTCTCAAAGCAGACGCTTTGGTCTTTGCCTGCATTGATTGTAATGTGTATTTATATAATTTCTGTGTTCTTTGCTACGTTCTTAAATTCATATTGGACATGATTATATTAAAGGATGAATACCAAATCTACAGTTTCAGGTAAAGTGTTAAGTAAACAAAGATAGTACGGTAAATGTTCAGTTGATTCCTAAAACTTAAACTGAAAGTAGAAAAACCTTAAGGCGAAAGGCCATTAATGAGGTTTCTTTTCACCCTTCCCTATTTCAACAAATATGCAGCAATCGACATTGAAAACATTGATAAAGTAAAACGATTGAATAAAGTTGAAAAAAAATTGGCAAGAAGGAAAATTTGTGATTTTATGAAAGTATCTACACAAAACTATGGAAAATCTCTATAAATTAACTTAAATGCATTGTAAAGAATAGTTTACATTGTGGCAAAAAAATGGAACTGCTCATGATGTTATGTGTAATTCCTCCTTTGGTGCCATGTTGGTCTCATGTACGAAGAGTTAACTGATCCAAAGTAATAGGAGGACTTTCTTAGTAACTTTTGTATTAATTGATACGAATTGATGACATTCATACCATTTTATATTTGTTTTGGCTCTACTTAATGGCGACTTATTAATACTTCTGTCATTAGAAATAAAATGCTGTAAATCGTTGTCATAGAAACAAGTTGAGGTATAGGTGGGTCAAACTATTAGCAATTTCTCTTTTTGCGACAATGTTTACTAAATATATCTATGTGTTTGAAATAGTCAACACGTTTGCATCATGATATATATAATTATTGTTCATACTAACACAGCTCTCAAACCTTTTTACCTGCCTTTACAAAGTAGGTAAAACCTGTTGTAATATGGTTTGGCCTTTGACTGCTTGAACCAAGTGTACGAAGCCAGTGTATCTGCTCCGTCTGTCCAGGCTCTGTTCTGTTTGCAGCTCAACTCAACAGTTTAAGCTTGAATTTCCTAGAACTGGAGATTGACTCTTCCAAATGCAAAGCGGGACAAGTCTATTTAAAACAAATCAGCATTGAACTAGGCTCTTCGATTCTTAATACTTTCCCAAATACGTGTACAACAAACCCTCAGCAGATCACTTCATTACTTCGTAACCATCTAGGTTAACAGATGGATTATCTCTTTGAATGAAATTATATAATTATTGAAAAGAATAGAAAAACATTGCAGCAAAAGGAGAAAATTCTCATTATGAGCAATTTCTTCTTTTGTCAATATTTTTTTCAGGACTCATCTGCTGCAGATGCATCGATACAAGTTTGCACGTGGGAAAGCATTATTAAATCAACATCAAAAGAAAAGGACCTCTCTCTGACAGCCATGCATTTTGAACTTTAGTCAGTGATCCATTAAATGGAAATTTGTATTTTGGGGGATGCCAATACTTTTAAATTCTTCTCCTCTGAAACTGCTGGTTAAATTAAAACATAATTTGACAGAAATGTTTCTTAAGTGACCCGCTATTAAAACGGTTCTAGCCATATTGATTGGTTGAAAACATCCAGAAGGCATAGAAAAGAGGGAAACTGGTATCAGAATAATTGTGTTGCTGTTGTTCTTGCCTTAAAGGGAACATTTTTAGTGAGCAATGTAAAGCTTCTTGATCCTCTGGTTTATGCTATCAGTCAGTCAGTATGCATTTGTGTAGAACACTGTAAAAGATCAAATCTGTTTAGGCGTTTGAGAGTTATCTCCCTTTGAATTTTATTTTTTTATGAACATTGTGAAGCAAACTAGGTTCATTTATGAAGCTTGTTACACACGAATATCACAGAAAGCAATTGTGCATGTCATCATATTGAATCAAGTCCATTTTGGCGTTCAGTTAAATGGCTTCCTGTCGGATTGCTTTACTGTTAAAAGGGGCTGTCGCCAAGGGGACCCCGTTTCGGCTTATATCTTCATCCTGTGTTTGGAAATTTTAAGTATCAAAATAAAACAATGCAAAGACATTAAAGGTATACAAATAAAGTAAACGGAATATCTCATTAGTCAATTTGCTGATGACACCACTGTGCTCTTAGACGGGACAGAACATTAATTGAATTTTGTTTTAAAAGTTCTGAATACATTCTCTATTATATCAGGATTAAAATGTAATTTCGATAAAACAAAGCTTATATGGATTGGATCGCGCAAATATAGTATACACTCAATAAAAACAAAGTGGAAATTAACCTGGGGAGAAACGCAGTTTAAGTAACTTGGCATTATTTTTGACGTGAACCTTAACAAAATGAATGATTTAAACATTGAGCCAAAACTTAAAAGCATTTCTAAATGTATAAATTATTGGAAAAGAAGGAAATTAACACCTATTGGTAGAATAACAGTCGTAAAAACACTCCTTATTCCAATTTTAACACATTTATTTATTAGCCTTATTTATTTATTAGCCTTCCGTCTCCAAAAGCAGATATTATAAAAAACTTAAATGAAACGCTGTATATATTCGTTTGGGATGGAAGGGCTAAAATAAAACAAACAATTTTCATTAAAGGTTATGAGGAAGGGGGTTTAAAAATGATAGATATCAAAAGTTTTATCTCTAGCATGAAATTAAAATGGCTAAAGAACTTAATAACTTGTAAAAATAACAAATGCTACGAAATGATATACAATTTATTTGACGTAAGAAAAATAATTAATTTAGGGAAAAATATTTTGTGAACATACTGAAAAACGTTTTTTGGATTGACGTATTAAAATCGTACAAAGATTACATAAACAAAATTAAAATCAACTCTTGGGATAAGATATTACACATGCCTTTGTTCTACAATGAACATTTTAAAATCAATTCGAAAGTTATATATATCAAAGAATTGTATGATAGAGGATTTAGAATGATCTAATGTATAACAATGGGAATTTTATCAGCTTAGAAAATATTGAGACCATTTTAGGTAAAAACTTTTTAGTGTATTGTGGTTTATTGAAAACAGTTCAAACGTTTATAGGAAAAAGAAACACCAGCGGCACTGACGGTCTTGTATTGACAGATAATAACCCTGGTATAAATACATATTTAAAGAAAATTCTTATAAATAATAATACAAATAAATTAATTTATAAAACACTTACTAGTAACGAGGAAACTCCTACTTGTCAAAATAAATGGGAATCTCTTTACCCTAATATACACTTTAATTGGAAAGAGATATACGGGAACACGTTTAAATGTACCAAAGATTCATATATTCAATGGATGCAAACGAAAATTGTTCATAGATTTTTCCCCACTAATTCCCTCCTACAAAATGAATCTTAAGCCAAGTAACACATGCTCTATTTGTAATAAAAGAGAAGAAACGCTACTCCATTTAGTTTATGAATGTGAAAAGGTTAAACCAATTCTACAACCTTTAATATCAATTCAATTCAATTCAATCCTTTATTGGCAAGTATCGACACAATTTGTCTTTGGCCATTTACAAAGTGGAAGAATATGGCTTAGACAAAAGAAAATACATATACAACTATACAATATATCAAATAAATAATATTTAGTATATCAAATGAAAAAGGTACACAATAAGAATATGTTAGGGAACAGCAACTAGCTTTATTACGTCATCGCGAATAGCATAACATTCCGAAATATATCTACATAGATTTATTAATACTTTCTGTTTTGAACTAGACAGTAATTTAATAAAATTTACTTATGTTGGGCCATTGCATATTACCAAGATGTTTTTGTCTGATAACTGAATATTGTGGACAACACAAAAGAAAATGATATTCATTTTCGATCAAGTTGGAAGAGCAAACTTTACAATGCCTCTGTTCTCTTGGAATACCATTAAAATTATATCAAGGGTAAGAGAAATAGACCCATTAATACAAATAAATAGCGCTAAAGTTCTTATAGGTACATGTAATTATGATTATAAATTAGATACGATGTTGTTAAATTTCAAAAGATATATAGTTTCATGCTAATCAAAATCAAATATTCCATCAATTGTAGGCCTTAAGAACAGCTCTCATTTAGCATGGAATATATACAAAGAGACACAAACAAAAGATTCTGAATTAGAACGGTTCGTAATTGTAAAACATGTCATTCAATTCAATTCATTCAATTCCACTCTTAATAGGAAGTACACTGGGTTATATACGCACCACATTTCTCTCTCTCTCTCTCTCTCTCTCTCTCTCTCTCTCTCTCTCTCTCTCTCTCTCTCTCTCTCTCAAACTGATTGCATTGTTCACCATAAACGGTTGACGAAATCTGCCGTTTAGCGTGCATGGAGTTAAGTACTAACACAAACTACTTAATGAATTACTAACACAAAATATTGTAAGGTTGAAAGGGGCATGGCCACGACCTCACTTCAATCATTGTACGTGGCTAATCAAACTATAAAAAAAAACCAACAAAAACAAAAAACAAGAAAAAACAAAAAACAAAAACAAAAAAAAACAACAGAAAACAACAACAACAACAACAACAAAAACAAAACCCAAAACACAAATAGTCCATTCTGGCAGGCTTAAGTTGTAATCTCTACTGTTTCTTGTGTTGTAATGTTCGTTAACCATGTCCATTGCTTTAACGGCCATTGCAAATATTGCGTATATTGGTGTAATTACCATTATAACAAAAACAAAAACAATAAGTAATATTGGCCAAACAATAAGCGAAATATAATCTTTAGTATTTACAGGAATACCAAAACCTGTTGCTGATCGTGTATTTCTTGTTCTCAAGTTAAGGAAGGCATCCATGAAGTCATCTGTGGTGTCTTTCGGAAATGTGGTATTTTGAGGCCGAAATGGAACAATTGTGCCACTGTTATGACGCGACCTGCCTGCACCTCCATTTCTAGCTCTTCTTTCCCTTTTTCCGGACATTATAACCACAGCAATCCTATTTTAAATAGAAAATACGTAGATGATTTCAAACAGGAAAAATCTTTAAACAAGATAAACGGCGAACAATATGAGAAAACACTAAGAAATGGAACATGCACATATTATTTGACTTGAATATCAGAAAGGTTTTGTTAATAATCAAAAGAATCAGTTATTTTCCATGAATTATAAAATTTGCGCAATAATGTTGTATATCTAAGAATTCGACCGCTCCTTGAATTGGTAATGCATTATAATCGTGAACCAGTTGGAACATTGTTCGATTAGAACATTGTTCTTTAAAAGATATAGAATCGGTAATCGAGTGTAGGTTTCGCGTTTTTTGTTTATCTCTTTTTCTTTTTAGAACCACGTGTCAGCCAAAATTATGTAAACTCAAAAAATATTAAATAGTAAACGGAAACGATGAAATCAAATTGATTTTATCTTTATCCCAGTATCAACTACTAAATCATAACAATAATTTATGTGTTTACCAAAGGCTAATCGGTCATCTCCATCCAGCTTCAGTTTCTATAAATAGATTACCAAGGCCGAGAATACGTCACATGACTTGAGATTACGCGAGGCTCCCAAGAGGTGTATAAGTTTCAATTGACGATAAATAACTGAAAACTTATCATGTTTCAAAAATAATTAATATGTTGCTCTTAAATATTATATTTCATACGTTTTCACTATTTTTTTTCGCTGAAATTTATTTCTTAAGGAAAACAATTATTAAAGGTTAGTATGCAGAACATTTCATTTTAAAACTTTATCTTATTAGTGCCTCTCGTAGGATCGCCAACTTAACTATGAACCAATCAAAACGTTTCATTTCCTTTATTTCTTCGACATTATTCATTAAATACAACATTTGATTGGTTTACAATCTAGATCATTTGTTTAACATCTAGGTAAAAACTGAGGTTAAACGGCTATCGCCGGGGAAAAAAACCATTCATGTCATATGTATCAGCAGACAACTGAAAATATCTTTGTCAAAAGAATGAAAACCTTCTATAACTGAATGTATGGTTATTGAATAGAGTTGAGAACATTGTGGCAAATGGAGAAATTGCTTTTTTTCCCCAAATAGTTGCCTAAATGTTTTCAAAGTCATCTGCTGCAGGTTTGTTGTATGTGAGAAAGGGTTAATCCACACAAGGCAACTAGGGATAGTGTTGCAAATGCATAGCCGCACCGAGCCATTCACTGTCTGTTAACCCTTTCACACATACAACAAATATGCAGCAGACGACTTTAAAAACGTGTAGACAGAAGTATGGATTATCTCAAAAAATAAAAGTGTTCTTGCTGAAAAGAGTTGAAAACATTGTGGCAAATGGAGAAATTGCTCGTTTTGAGAAAGTTCTCCTTTTGTCAGAAGGTTTGCAAAAAAAAATGGTGTCAGAAAGCGTCTATATGTGGTAAAGGGTTAACTGTTGCAGAAGAGCCAAGAATGCAACTCCTGATGACATTGTTTTTGTGAAACCCCACGAGTTACTTGTTTGCTAAAACGGGAATGCAACAAGGCACTGTTTTGTCTGAGGTTGTTAACCTTTTCCTACAGACGCCTTTTGACACATCTGCAACATAAGACTTTTGAAAACTTTTTGGCAAAAGGAGAAATTAAGCAATTCCTCCTTTTTTTCACAATGTTTTTGACTATTCATTAAATATTCTTTTACTTTTAGAGCTTGCTCGCGTTTTTACCTAGATATGAGTATACCTACTCATGCTGCAGATATTTTTTATATGGGAAAGAGTTAAATTAGGTATATCGGAATTAAAATTAAAAAACTAAATAACGAAGTTGTTAAAGATGAAAAGTAAAGTTAGCTTAATGGTATTGCAAAACCATTCTGTTTGTGTCGCCTACTCGCAAGGCAGGGATACACTTTGGGAAATGGCTAGTGATCTCTTTTCCATTGTCTGACTGTCTCTGACATGTCCCATGAATTGGTGATTACTTTCTTTCTTTTTGGTAAATTCCCTTCAAACTTGCAACATTGATACCGAGGGACCAGGAGAGTGGAACAATACAAAGGACAGATCTCGCATTTGCATGTGTCCATAATTATCGCTTATACAGGATATTTTTATTCCGGTCATTTTCTCACTGATCAAACTTCCTGAATATGCCACATGTGTACTTTCGAAGGTTTTTCTTTGACAATATTTTGATTTTTTTGCGATGGAGATATATATTTAAAGCTTCCATGAGGCTAATGGTCATATTTTGTGTTTGAAAAATTCAACCCTTTGTCTAACAATGACAACTTCTTATGCCTATGCAGCAGCAAAATAATTGTGAAAACAATGGAGAAAGGGGAAATTTGCTCAAGACCACCAATTTTTCCTTTTGCCTTAATATTTTCAACTCTGTATTGAAACCATGCTTCTAATTCATTGATAGGAGTAAAATATCTCTGTGTCCAGTATTTAAGTTTTATCATGGCAAAAAGTTCAAATATTGTAACTCTCAGACTCTCTCTCAGTACTCCACACAATATTATTCTGAGGCCCCTAGCAACTTTTTCTATTTAGAAGACAAATAATCCTTATAAATATTGACTGTAATCATTCATCGGGGAAAATGAATGGCTAAGTGGGGTTGAAATGTTTCATTACCAACTTGGCTTTCACAGTAAATGGAATGAACGGTCACGTGAAATAAAACAAATAAATAAATTGATTTAAAAAAAAAAAGGAAACAGTTTTTAAAAAAACCCATCCATATTATAAATACCAGGACCCTCGATAAACAATTGCTTCTTTTTCCTACAATGTTTACTACTCTGTTTCAAAACCCGATATTTAACTTCTTGTCTATGCTTCAGATATAATAAATATTCACAAAAATGTAAAAAAAAAAAAAAAAAAAACCATGTAATACTGAAATGGGATATCTGCTCAGGAAATAAACATAAAAATATGAAAATTATTTACCTGTTATTTCATGGACTTTATCCAGGCCTTGTGTCACAAAGTGTGTATTGACCAGAGAAAAGTTCATATAATGTATCCAAACACTTTAAAGATATATATATATGAATTCATTGTACATTTTCCGAAATTGTATGAACTATTTGTACATTTTCCGAACTTGTATGAATTAATTAGTTTAGGCATATGCCGGTATCAGTCTCATTATAGATAATGATAAAATAATAACCCTTTCTCACATCCAACAAATCTGCAGCAGAGGACTTTAAAGACATATTGGAAAAAACAAGAAAATTCTCCTTAAATTAGAATTTGTTATTAAATACAATTAAAAACATTGTGGCAAATGTAGGAAATGTTCTTTAGCGACAATGTCTCCATTTGCCACAATGTATTCAAAATTCATCTGCTGCAGATGTGTCAAAAATCGTCTCTATGTGAGAAAGGGATAAACCTTTGATTTTATTGAATAATGAAATTAGATCTGAAGCTTGCTTTTCAGCAACAACAAAAAGCATGTTACATACATCATGTAGGTGCAATCCAGACAACGTGCAAAATGCTGTATACCTTTTGCTCATAGGGCTTATATACAAAATCTATCAATGTAGAATAAATACTTCCTTGATTGATTTAACACTGATACTTTCTGTCACCTCTGCAGCAGGCAACTTTTGAAAACCTTGTTGCAAAAGCAGAAATTCTTCATGGAGAACAATTTCTACCTTTGCCATAATGTTTTCAGCTCTATACAACAATTATACTTTCATTTATAGATAATTTCTATGTTTTAGCCCTAATGTGTTAAAAGTCGTCTGCTGCAGATGTGTTGTATGTGGGAAAGGGTTAAAGGGGTGTCTCACAATTGTATATATGCTAAAAGTATGAACAATAACGATATCTATCTAATTGATAATTCGAAAAGCATTGTTTCAATATGACAATGGATATTGTTAAATAATTTCTTGACCCTTTCCCACTTATAAGAAATTTGCAGCAGACGACTTTGAAAACATCCCAGCAAAAAGTTAAAAAAATCTTGATTATTAATTACATAGAGTTGAAAACATCCCAGCGAAAAGAAAAATTGCTTATTATGAGGAATTTCTAGTTTGGCAACAATGTTGAACATCAGCTGCAGATGCATCAGCTTGCGAGTGGGAACAATTTAATCATGCCGTGTATGCATTTTATGTTAATATGCATCAGGTAGACTAGCCAAATATACTTATGTTTGCACATTTTTGCTCCAATAAATAAAGTATTCAAAGAAATACTCCTATAACTTTTAAAAGTAATACAAATCGCTCAATAACAGGAACCCAGAGTCTTCAAACTTTTTAATTGGTATAATTAAGTAGTGGATTCCCATTGTTTTGGGGCTCACTGAATCAAAGGTCAAGGTCAAATCTGTTTTCGCTCAATACCTCAAGAACCCTATATCAAAGAGTCTTCAAACTACATAGATGATTCGACTTATTGCGTATATGAAGTCACAATACACCAAATAAAATCCTTCTTTTTTTTCCATGTTAATAAACCAGTTTAAATCCTTAAGTATCACAACTTCTAAGCGTTTCTTATGTAGAACACCCTATATCATTGAAAAGTGTTACCTCTCAGCTTTGATATAATCGAAAGACAATTGGGTACAGGAGGGAGGGTGTCATGTATTATGCAACAAAAAGAATTCACCTGCCGAAAATGAGTACACCATTTTGGACGAAATCGGGCTGGGAGGAGACAGGATTTTTCATATTCTGTACTTTCACTTTTACTTTCAAACAAGGTCAAAATACTAAAAATGATCAGATATATCATTTGTCCAGCTACATCCGTCAACATCTCCTCTGTAACCAGTTGGTTAATTGGGATGAAACATCACAGCAATGTCCTCACCAAAATTCCATTTTTTTTTTATTCTTGTAGAATGTTGGTTTCCATGGATGGCAACCTAAAGAAAAACAACTTTACAATCCTTCTTTCAAACTGGTTGGTAGATCTTTTAGAAATGTTCCTTGGGTGACCCTCTATAATATTCCTTCATGCCATGTTGAGTGGTAAAAGTTGCATGGCCACAAAGACGTCTGATTTTGAAATACTAGCCAGTAAATCAAATATGTCCGTGGTGACCATGTCATCTTTGGTGACCTTGTATCAGTTTCCTCAAGTCATATTGATCTAGGGCCTCTTGTATTAGCTTACCTGACCATAAAATGAGTTGGCATGACAAATCACATGGCCCTCGTGACCCTCTTGTTTCGGGATAAGTGGGTCAAAGGACAATATCACAGGGACTCATCAAATATAGTTCTACTCAATACCCCAAGAACCCTTTGACCAAGAGTATTCAAACTTCAAAGTATGTTTGTACTCTATGTGAAGATGACCACTTGGTCAAGTTCTAGGCAAAACGGGACTGAAAATGTCAAATTGGTTTCTGCTCAAGAACCCTTTGATCCAAAGTCTTTACATTTCACAAGATGATTGGTTTCAATGAGTAGATGACAATTAGTTATTTGGGTAAAATGTCAAGGTAACAGGGGATGTCAAATCATTCTCTGCTCGATACCCCTATGACCCAAAGTCTTCAACCTTCACAAGATGATTAGATGACCCAAATTGTTTTTGGGGTCAAAATTCAAGGTCACATTGGTAGTAAAGTTAAAATCGATTTATGTTGATTATGTCAAAAATCATTTGACCTAGAGTCTTCAAACTTCACAGGATGATTGGCCTCTGTGTGCAGATGATCATATGACTACAATGTTCGAAAAAACATATGCTAGTTACATAATGAACTTTTGACCAAAGCTCTTTTCTACATGTGCATTTTTACGTATCCGCAGCAGACAGGCATTGAAAACATTTTGACAAAAGGAGAAATTGCTCATACTATTACCCCCCTTTTTGCCACAATCTTTTCAAATTTATTTATAATTCTACTTGTATTCATCAAAAATTCCGTATTTCTGCCGAGATATTTTGAAACGTGTCTGCTGCAAATTTGTTTTATGTGAGAAAGAGTAAGTGATAACCAAAATAAGTTTCGTAGTTGGAAAATCGTGAGGCGGTCCTTTTGACCCTGACCCGATTATTATGACATTTGCCATCTGAACAGATGACTTTTGAAATCATTGTGGGAAAAACCAACGTACTTTTTTCTTTTAGTCCACAATGTTTTTCAGATCTAAATGCAAAATAATAACACTTTTTCCTGGAATGATTAAAAAGCAGACGAATCTTAGTTTGCAAAGCAGTAGATTTTAAGAATATCATTTAAGTTAAACAAAATACGTAAGAAACACAACTTTGGACTGTGAATGTGTCTGGCAAACAGGATCAAAATCGGAACGTCTGATCTGCTGCTCTGGTCTTTGCCTGCATTGATTGAAATGTGTATTTATATTATTTCTGTGTTCTTTGATACGTTCTTAAATTCATATTTCACATGATTATATTAAAGGATGAATACTAAATCTACAGTTTCAGGTAAAGGGGTTAAGTAAACAAAGGTAGTACGGTAAATGTTCAGTTGATTTCTAAAACTTAAACTGAAAGTAGAAAACCTACTTAGAAATAACCTAAAGGTGACAGGCCATTAATACGGTTGCGTTTTAACCTTTCCCACATCCAACAAATATGCAGCAGACGACTTTGAAAACATCGATAAAGTAAAATATTTGAATAAAGTTGAAAACATTGTGGCAAGAAGGGAAATATGTGACTTATGAAAGTATCTCTCTATAAGATAACGTAAATGTATTGAAAAGAATAGTTTACATTGTGGCAAAAAAAATAAAAAATTGCTCATTATGTTATGTGCAATTTCTCCAATGTTTTCAAACGCTATCTGATGTAGATGCGTCTGCAGGTGGGAAAATGGTTTCGAAAGTAGGGCCATTAAAAATTGAACTGACTCCGGCTTATCGCATGACTTTTATAACTGATAAAGCTGGGGATGAAATTTTACCTGCGCATATTGTCTCTATTTAAAAACATTGAATGTCATATAATATCCTATGTACGGAGAGCTTGTCACGTAATCGGTTTACCCCCTTTCCCAGGTACACCAACATGGCAGCAGACGGACACACACACAAACATATTGAGAATCTATAGATAACACAAATATTAAACGGGGTCCAATTCCACCAACCTTACTTAGCGCTAAGTAATACTTTTAAACATACTTAAAAGCATATTTCATCATTTGTGTTTCCCTATTAGTTTGTAAAATATGAATGGTGAAATGTATTCAAGTATATGTAAATGACAAACTTGACATACATAGTTACCTTGCTGACTAACAATACTTGTTAACAAATGAAAAACAATTATATAAAGGGAAATAAAAAGGATGAAAATATGTCTTTAAGTTGTTAAGTATGTAGATTGGAATAATTGGGCCCAGCGACGTAAAATAGAAAGGGGGTACGGTACGTACGGACATTGACTCACGCGTCTATATATAAATTATACATGTATTTATGGTATTCTATGATATTGCTCCTTCTATTTTCCATTTGAAAAAAAGGATGTAGTATCTGCAATAACCTGTAATACAATATGACATTTGGACTTGATCCTGTAACATAGTTTAACCCTTTCCCTCAAACGATAATTCTGCAGCAGACGACTTTAAAAGTTTTTTGTCAAAACATAGAAAATCTCCATAATTGAATGGATAACCTATGACAAAAAGTGGAAAACATTGTGGCAAAAAGAGAAATTGCACGTTTTGTGCAATTTCTTCTTTTGTCACTATGTTTTCAAAAAGGCGTCTGCTGCAGAGGCGTCAGAAAGCGTCTATATGAGGGAAAGGTTTTACAGATCTGTTTAGTCAGAACAATTATGTCCTCACTCATCAGGAGTTCATCAGGAATTCAATACAGGATGATGGTAAAATTAGCATAGTTAAACACTATGATGCAAATCGATACATTTCTATATATGAAGCCGAGCCCCGGTAGCCCAGTCGGTAGCGACGCGGGCTGTCAATCCAGGGGTTGATATACGTACATAGAAGTTTTTTGGTCTGATTTTAATGAGATTGAATCTATATATGATCAATGTCCATCTTTATCCACGAAATTTCTAAAAATATATTAATTGTTCTCTAGCCCTTTCCCTCATTTAGTCGCTTTCTGACGCCTCTGCAGCAGACGGCTTTTTGAAACCATGGCAACAAAAGAAGAAATTGCTCAAAACGAGCAATTTCTTATTTTGTCACCATGTTTTTATTTCTATTCAATTATTATTTCGTTTAAAGACATTTTCTGTGCTTTTGCCTAGACGTTTTCAGTATGACACTGGGTCTATTGTGGTAGGGCCTACTTGTTTTTAACGAATACTTCAATTCATAGACACTTTCTTTATGTTTTGCCAAGATGTTATTAAAGTCGTCTGCTGCAGATCCGTTGTATGTGGGAAAGGGTTAATATTAAAGCAGTCTCTTCACAACGGTTTTATGACAAGAAAGATAACTGCTATACTTTTAATTTCACTATAAATCCAGTGGTTAATTCCCCCAACACCCTCCCATTTCGCCTGTCGCTTCAAGAACTTAACACTTGTACAAGAAACTAATATTCGTGATTTCATTTTTGTTCTTCACAATATTACAAAAACATGCAGATTGAGTTTTTTGTAAAAACATACATCTAGGAGTCATTATGTCATACATGTATGTTTACATCTAAGACAACAACAAACATAACATCGCGCGACGTAACTTTTGTGGATTTTCAGGAAATCTATATATAGAAATCAAGTCAATCATTTTCGGAAATTCCTTTTCGTTCTACAGAACACAATAAAACGTTGATGCAGCGTAATATAAACATCAAACTGTTCGTACATTTCGTGTTGAAAACATGCCGGAGATTATTAAACTTCGACCGTCAGAAATCCGTTTCTCTCAAAACTCGATTTCAAACAAGTTTACTGACGGGACAAATTTAGGTGAGGCTTTAGATGATATTGTAGCAGGACGATGTTTTGTTTCGGGACTTCCGACTATCACAGTCGTGGAAAAAAATGATTCGTGGATTACAATGGATAATCGTAGGTTGTGGATATTTAAACAGTTAGAGACGATTGGAAGATGTGACCACATACAAGTAAAAGTAAAACGGACACTACCTCCTGGGCGGCTTACAAGTAAAACGCAAGGTGTCTCTATACAAATACGTGGGAAAGTGATTTCGCGGTCAGGGCAAATACTGTATAATCCGAAAAATGATGCGCCGAGACGGCAAAATGTCCAGCAAAGTGAAACTTGCCCTGATTCCAAGAAGAAAAAGCGAAAACCTCGAAAACGTAAACCTAAAACTAAAACATCTCAAAATAGTGCCAGTCCTGATATTGGTAGACAGGAATCATTGCGTGATCAGGGAGCTGAGGCACAACTTGAAACAGACGATTCAGAAGAATCAGACGACAATACGGATCATTTTGAGTTTAGTCGGACAACTGCCTCACATTACAACAATGCTCAGAGCGACACGTACACAACAGCAATCGTATCATCGGATATTCTGGATGAATATATCAAACACATAATGGACTTACGCTGTAATGATAATGACGATACATCTGATGAGTACGAAAGCGATGAAGATGTAGTCGAGTGGAATGACCTTGACACGGACCTTAACCGTGGCTACCAGAGCAGTCCTGTTTTGGATCGACCAAAGACACTTGGCAGCTGCAAAACATCGCTGACAACAGAAAATGACATATTTTTAAATAATTATCAAAGTGCGCAATTTGATGACCAATCTAATTTGGACAAACGCAGATATCCTGATTTCTCAAACGGAAATGGGAGTAACTATGCTGGTGCCAGAAAAAGTTCGTCATTCAGTTACGGAACAGAGCCCAGATTAACGTCATCGAGATATGACGTAGATGGTGATATCACACAATCTAGTGTACGCCATGATCGTCAGTATTACAGTGAACCCAAGGTGGAGTCAAGAGCACGTTCGTCATTCAGTTACGGGCCACAACCTAATTATACGCCGCCGAAGTATGACATCGATGACTACGGCACACGATTCAGTGCGGATAACACTCGTCAGTATAACAGTAAACCCAAGGTGGAGTCAAGAGCACGTTCGTCATTCAGTTACGTGACACAACCTTATTTGACGCCGCGGAAGTATGACGTCGATGACTATACCACGAGTGTCGGTCACAATCGCCAGTGTTACAATGAATCAACAATAGAAACAAGAGGTAGTTCGTCATTCATCTGTGGAAAGGAAACCAACGTCTCGTCAGATTATGACGTTACTGATGATGACATTCAATCTGGTTATAAGTCCAGTTACGATAAGACGGATAATGAGAAATCTAAGAATGACAGCATGTGTATAATTTTATAAATGTCATTTCACCGTTTTCGACTGTAGACATCAAGACGAATACAGAGTGTTATTTTTACCGAAACTCTGAAGTTGTAGAACTACTTTTTTCGTTTCCATGACATTATGAACTATTTTATATGATTTCAAAAACGGGATGCGTCAAGTCTCTTTTTTCTGAAGCAGCTTATTTATAGATGTTGGTTTATTATTATTGGTGATGGTGTCCCTTTTGCCATTCAATTTTGTTTGAATTCAACCAAACAGTTGCTTTCAAACGCCTATGCAGTAGATTTTGTTTTTTAAAACATTGTGCCCTAAGGATATATTGCCCATAAAGAGCAATTTCGCTTTTGTCACAAGGTTTTCCGATTTATTAAATACCTCATTTCATTTATAGAGAGTTTCCATATTGTTGACTTAATGTTTTCATTATCGTTTGCATCATAGTTGTTGTATGTTGGAAAGGGTTGTGCAAACTTTCAACTTCACTCACTCACAATCGCCCGCCCGCCGAGGTCCAGATAAGGAGGCGTATACAGCTCTTTATCCCACAATATCTCTCTTATGATCCAACCAAACCCTATGGTGTGGGTACTCAAAAGAATCGTCTCAATGAGACGATTCGTTTGAGTACCCACAACATAGCGTTATAAGGTCAGGTTAGGATTTTAGAAAATGCAAAACGACCCTTATCTAGAGCTCTAGGCCAAAGGAATGCAATAGTTCCCATATCATAGAAATAACAATGTGACAAACCACGTTTACCTCGATGGCTCACTTGATTTTTATCAGTTCATCTTTAATTTGATTTGGATTCTATCAATTTGAAACAAATGAGGCAGGATTTCATTTATATGTGAAACAGAATGTACATATATATATGGAGAAAGTTTTGCGAAATTGAAAGAGTGTGTAAAACTGTATTATATACTAGCACACATATTTGTCTTATTCACAATGGCATTGCTGTTATATTTCAGTTTAGTCCTTTAGGTGTTCATTTGATATTAATCAGTTCATTAGTTCATCTTTGATTTGATTTGAATTTGAAACAAATGATGCACAAACTAACTTATATGTGAAACAGAATGTAGGTCTATGTAGACATTTCTTAGAAATTGAATAATAGCTCACGTGTTCTTGGGTATTCACGTGTTCTCTGGTATTCAGGATGGCATTGTTATTATATTGCATTTTTGTCTTACTTATTTAACGCTTTCCCACATGCAGATGCATTTTGACATAAGCAGAACATTTTTTAATTGAAAATTAGCAATGTTCTCCTTTTGTCCAAAACGTTTCCGACTTTATTCAACAATTTTATACTTTCTATTAGACTTATCTCGATATTTTGACCTATAAATGATTAAAGTCGTATGCTGTAGATTAGTTGTGTTGGGGAAATAAGATAATGCCTACGAAAAAAATGTTTTATTTATTGCTGTTGAATTTGTTTATTTTGCATTGATTTATGTCGTATCACAGTTAATTATACAAATGTATTGAATTACTGTATTTGCGTATTCCTTTTCTCGGTAGATCTACAGATGACAGTTTTAACATGAACAGCGGACTACTATTATTGACGCGGCGACAGTATGGGATAGGTTTAAATTGTGTACCATGGGGTGACGTAATCGAAAAGGGAGCAACCAACACATATTATTGTAAAGAAAAACTCTGTAATTTGTTTGAAAAAACAGCCTTTACGAGCTGTCTTACCTGAAATCAGCATCGTTTGCCTTTTAGTTATCAAAATAGTCCAAACTTTTATAAATGGAGACGCTCGATTTTGAACATGGAATAGTCTACTTTAAATAATTCGGCGCTGAAAGAGTTAAACGCTATACTTGCTACATAAGTTAGATTGACTAAGCTACAGGTTGGCGGACATTCAATGTGAGATTGTGTGCGTACGTACAGGTTCATCCGCGTCCTCGTTGATCAGGTGTGCTTTATAATCTCATTCCTCCTGTCATGAAATTACGGAATCCTGTTTGGCTCATGTCGTCCGTCGTCCGTCGTGCCGTAGGTCGACGCGCGACAAAGCGACACGACGCACGACAAAGCGACACGACGCACGACAAAGCGACACGACGGAAGGGACATTAGTCGAGCGTCGCCCTTGTACTGTCGTGCGTCGTGTCGGTTTGTCGTGCGTCGTGTCGCATTGTCGTGTCGCTTTGTCGCACGTCGACTTGGAAGAGTAGAAGGTCGACGGACGACGCACGACATTACGATGCGTCCGTCGTGTCGCTTTGTCGTGTCGCAATGTCGTCCGTCGTGTCGCATTGTCGTGCGTCGACCTAAATAATTTACAACACGATAATGCGACACGACGGACGACAAAGCGACACGACGCTCGACAAAGCGACAAAGCGACACGACGGACGCACAAGTGCTGTGTTATGTTGGAAATTAACATTTGTACGAAAAGTTAAAAATAAATGGAAATCTGTAAGAAATATGTTTTCCCGTTCGTCAAGAAAACGACAGCATTAGCCTTCTACGCCCGAAACTAAATTTTGATTGTATCGTAGCCAAAGAAGGACGTGACGTCATTTCCGTTACACTTCATCTTGGCGTAACGTCAATGGAGCGACGTCGTTTCCCGCACAACAATGGTATCAACATGAAAGACCCCAATTTCCTATACATGAGCTATTGACTCACTCATTCAAAGTATAATTATTTATCAAACATTGTGGCAAAATGATAACTTTCTCATAAGAAGCAAATTGTTCTTGTGGCGACAATCTTTTCCTAAATCGTCTGTTGCAAAGGCCTCAGAAACCATCTCTAATAGGGAAATGGTTTAGCAGAAATGTGACCCCTTACATAATTTGTTCCAGTCATATTGACTGGTTGAAAAAGGCAGTCGCCAGATGGCATCAGAAAAGGGCTGATCTATTTGCTTCTTTGCCATAATGCAGGTGATCGATTAAGGATCATCTTGGCCCTCATGTTTTAACCTCGTTCATTATAAATGTATTCCTTGATTTTCTGAAAGTCTTTACTTTATTATTTTCTGTTCAAATAATAGACAACAGCAATACGAATTCCAAATATGTTTTAATTATGCAAGAAACATGACATTAACTTTATTATTGTCGAGTCAATTACTTATAAATCCTTTTTTATGGCCAAAGTATGCTCTTTAATTTTTGTTTATAATTATCTTGCGTTGTTTTTTTCGTAAATAGGTAGCACCTATAGATATATTATATATATTTAAACAACCAACTTTTGTATGACGTGGAAAAAATACGGCAAAGGTACTACAGTAAAGTTAAGGGGCAGGTAACTCAAAACTTTTACAACGACAACAACAATATTGATCTCGAACAACAACAACAACACTTCCGGGAAAATTGGCTTTCTGTTTCATTTCAACATAATATTGTGTAAGTCTGTTTTCGATTAGTCATCATGGCTGTTAAATATTTTCTGTATTATTTATTGTTTTTCGACGTTACTGATACAATGATAGAGGTTAGTTCACCAAAGAGACCAACAAGGTCGCCCAATATTGTTTTCTGATTAAGCGTACGTACATTCGATTATCACCAGTAGTCGGATAATCTTGACTATACAAACACGAAATCACAGCATTCGATCCTACGGTTTTTATATGTTTGATTGAAAAAAGCATTATTCCATTTTGATTTGATTCTCTCGTATTCAATCATCTGATATTTTGCATTTAAAATTTCATGTACAGTCAAACTCGTGCAATCG
Source organism: Serripes groenlandicus (assembly GCA_031761405.1). Classification (NCBI taxonomy): domain Eukaryota; kingdom Metazoa; phylum Mollusca; class Bivalvia; order Cardiida; family Cardiidae; genus Serripes; species Serripes groenlandicus. The sequence continues at coordinate 57,632,112 of JASEVX010000004.1, read as the reverse complement.
GTCACTTGTGATCAGCGGTCAAAGGATTAACATGTCACTTTAAATCCCCCCAACCAATTACACACTATGAACAGCCTTGATCAGCAGTCTGAAATGGGTCTAACTTACACACTTATTGGTAAAGATTAACTATTAAATTCACATGTGTACAACGGGGGTGAGGCGCGATGGTTGTGTAACGGGAACGGGGTATAGGTGTAAATACCACTTCTACGGCCTTGTCGTAGAAGCCAGCTTTTATAGCGACGTTGGTAGAGTGTTTGACCTATTCATAAAGTTAAGCAACGTTCATCGCGGTTAGTGCCTGGATGGGTGACCCGCGATGGCTTAACGCTGGTACTCGTTACAAAATGGTGGCAGCGGTGGGAATTGTGGGTTGATATCACCATCATCTCCGAACCCGGTGGTTCCCAGTGATGTTACATAGACTCCGCTCTGGTATACTGCTTGTCTTCAGTTGTGTGACTTCGGGTCGAAGTCGAGAGAAAAGAGGGAGAAATGTAACGGGAACGGGTTATAGGTATAAATATCACTTCTAGTTCTATGGCCTTGTCGTAGAAGCCGGCTTTTATAGCGACGTTGGTAGAGTGGTTGACCTTTGTGTAAAGTTAAGCAACGTACAGTTAGTACCTGGATGGGTGACCCGCGATGGCTTAACGCCAGTACACGTTACAGTTGATTTGACACTGCGTTCGTTAATGCAAATAATGTTCTAATGACACAATGGTTGATTGGACAATCAGTTCTACGTTGTCACATGTGTTAAGTGATAAGACTGGCACCTGCCCTTTAAACAAACTGTTAAATACTCTTCTGTTGTATTGCTATAAGTTGTTAGATTCCTGCTTACGGACATGTATGTAACAAGAACTGAATTAAGTGATACAACATCACAATGAGGTATCTCTGCGTCTGATAACTGAGGCCAAAATTGTGACAAAGTATTATGTGATATATTTATATTACAAAAATACAATGACCAAAGACAAAACTTGGTACATCAGAATTACATGCATATATATTGCAAATAGTTAGTTTAAATAGACAATTTACTATAAATTTGTATTATAAATGATTACTTTCCTAGAAATTATATATAATATGTCAACTGACAAAAACATGAACATATCGACCAAGTCATGAATTTTGTGTTTAGCAGCCACCTGTCTTAACCCTTCCCCACAAACAGACGCTTTCTGACGCCTCTGCAGCATATGTCTTTTGGAAACATTATGACAAAAGGCAAAATAGCTCAAAACAAGCAATTTCTCCTTTTTGACACAATTTTTTTCAGCTTTATTCAATTATGCTATGTTCATTTGCAGATATTTTTCACATTTGTGCCAAGATGTTTTCAAAGTCGTCTGCTGATTATTTATTGTATTTTGGAAAGGGTTAAGCAGCCAGTTTTATCATTTCCCTTTGTTGGCCGCTGATCACAAGTTTGACTGTACTTACATTTTTTCATTTGTTTTTATCATGGTAAAAATTGAATATGCAACAAACTTTGTAAAGTGTTACTTTCATATCTTATTCTTAACCTTGCAAACTATTAAAAACAAGATATAATTAAATTTTCACTGAAACTGTTGTAATATTTCAGTTTGCTTTAGACATAAACAGTACAATTTTACCAGAGACATATAAATACAGAGATTCAAATCACCGCGAAATACAGCATTCTATCGTGAGTATGGCGAGAATCTCAAAGATCATAATCCTTGTCCTGCACATGCTCATAGAAAGCGTCTGTAGACTATTAGCCACAAAGTTTTCAACTCTATATTGTACTTTTATTTAACCCTTTCCCTCATACGACAATTCTGCAGCAGACGACTTTGAACATAGTTTGTCAAAACATAGAAAATCTCCATAATTGAATGGATAACCTATGACTCAAAGTGGAAAAACATTGTGGCAAAAGGGGAAATTGCACGTTTTGTGTATTTGGGAAAGTGTTTATCATACATTTGATCATTTGTGGGGACCTTTCCTGGACAGGCGATGCATTGAAAACCCAACCTAGGGGTTATTTTAGACGTATTTAACGACCATGACATGTTTATGGCTTTACCTGCTTGATTTTTGTAGATTTTCTGATTTTTTTTGACACCGATTATTTTCCAGATAATCAAGAAATGTTTCCCAGTCATGTAGATGAAATTTTCCGTTTGGAGATGCATATAATTTTGATACAGAAAAAGACAAGATTATTGCAGGCTTTGTCGCACAGGGTGTGTTTTGATCTATCAGAATCTTTTTAGTTCTTATTTTCTATGCTTATAATATTAAATCATCATAAATTAAAAAACCAAATGGGCTTAAACATGAGGAAATCGTACTAGAACATCAACTTATTGGAAAACAATATTCAGGGGAAGCAACTCCAACATGACAGACTACAATTGTCTTGCCTCGGCTAAATTCATCAACTTTAATTTGCTAGTCTATATCTATAAAATTTACTAGAACCCAAAAGAAAATATATCCATATCATAAAACAATTCACTCGTTAAGCACAGCAAAAGTCCAATAAATTAATTATTGCATGATTGGGGATGACCACATTGACACACATATCAATTAGTGGATTAGTGTCAACATATCCTGTGGAGTGTGTTGAGACCAGCGTCCTGTACAGGCCAACAACTGACTTGGATTGGTAAAATTATGCACCTTAATTTTATTTTTAACTAGACTTTTTGGGGAATATGAGAGCTATTCTACTCACCCTCAGGCCTGGTGTTGGCGTCTGCGTCAAACCTTGGTTAAGGTTTTGCATGCAAGTACATATATTACACCATAGCTTAATTATTACTTGATGTATTGCATTGAAACATTCTACAAGGCTTCCCAACTATCACAAATATATGTAAATAAGCAAGTAATATAAGTTAGATAACTCTATCCTGCAAAAGGACCTGCATATAATGTAAGTTATGGCCCTTTTTCTACTTAGAAATTCTGGTTAAAGTTTTGCATGCAACTACATAAAGATTCCATATATCTCACTTACTTTAAGATGTATTGCATTGATACTTTCTCAAATGCTTTCTAACTATCACATCTATGTAAAAAAAAATCAAGTCAGATAACTCTATCCTGCATTTAAAGCAAATTATGGCCCTTTTTTACTTAGAAATTCGGGTTAAAGTTTAGCGTGCAACTACATTAAGAGTCTATATCTCATTAACTAATTGATGCATTGCATTGAAACTTTGTACAACCCTTTCAAACCATCACACATATGTAAATAAGCAAGTTACTAAGATAACTGTTACAACCCTTCCCAACAATCGCAGCTGTGTAACCCATTTTTTACGTATAAATTCTGGTTAAACAAGGGCGTAACCAGAGAAGAATGTTTTATACGCACTATCCTGTTTTTTTACAATTTACAGTGTTGATATTCTAAAATGGACGTTTGGTTGTGGAATTTTCTATACGCACATGCGTATTGTGCGTAATGGGCGGTACGTCCTTGTTAAAGTCTTGATTGAAACTGAATTAAGAGTCCATATCTCAGTAACTACCTGATGCATTGCCTTAAAACTTTGTATGTGTAAAACCCTTTCCAGCCATCACATCTATGTAAACAATAAAGTAAGATATCTTGTATATAATGCAAATTATCACCCTTTTTTACTTAGAAATTCTGGTCAAAGTTTTGTGTGCAACTATATTAACTCCATATCTCAGTAACTACTCAATGCATTGCATTAAACCTTTTTACAGCCCTTCCCAACCATCACACCAATGTAAACAGTCAAGATAATTTTTGTGTGCATATAATGCAAATTATGGCCCTTTATTATTTAACTAGAATTTCTGGTTTAAGTTTTGCATGCAACTACATTATATTAACTAATAAGCAGTGGAATAGTTGAGTATGCTGTCTTACTGACAGCTCTTGTTTCCATTTGTTATGACTTTTTGGACAAATATGAATCCCTCCGTGACAGAGATATGTTTTTCATGAAAATCCAGGACAGTATCACATGTATAGGTTAATAATATTGGAAAAAGGGTGGTTAACTTTGTTTTTTTCTTTTCAGGTATAAAACTGTAAAACACCCTCTTGTAAGACATATTCAACTACTTATGATGGGAAGTGAAAGAATAAATCACACAGAAGTAATGTGAGTGGTTTTGTCTTATGGGTATTTCCTTGATTGATTTTTATAGACTATTATACATAAATTACCAGATATGGTATTGTAACTCTTTGTCAAATTGCCTAAAGATTTTCGGTTTGAATACTAACATCTCAGCAGTATACAATATCATTTTAAAACATTTTTACATTAGCACCTTCTTCCAAACTTTTTAGAATTCATATTCAAAATGATTTATCATAATACATTAACTTTTTCATAGTTTTGAGTTCCATTGGCCTTAGCCAGTAAAGCTTATGTCATTGCGCATTGTCTGTCATGTATGCTTGCGTGCATGCAATACATTTTTGCATCTAACCACTTTTCCTTTGTAATCACTCGGCCAATTGTGATGAAACTCCATAGCATCCTCTCAAATAAGATGCTTAAAGTTGTTTCTTTCGGCTGCCATGGTAACCATAATTATATAGTGGAAATTTAAAAAAAAAATCACCTGAAAATGTGTGGCCCATTTTCAAACCATTTTGTGGAAACATTGTTCCCTTGGTGACTCTGTACCAGATTTCTTCAAGTCATGTTGATTGGTCTTAATACATGGCTGCCAGACAGCCATTTTGTTTTATATGGCTTTAGTGAAAACATTGAAAATCTTCATCTCCGAAAGTTACAGTATGTGGCTGATTTTCAATTTTGTAATATAAAATAATAAACATGTACGTTTAAGAATGATAAGCTAATGGTGCCTTTGCAGCAGACACACTGTTGAAAATATTGTAGGAATAAGAAAAATATGCACAATAATTAATCTCTGATTTCCCAATGTTCCTAGGATGACCTTTTCATAAAAGACGTAACAGGCGCTAGGATTATTTTTTCTGTTTCCGAGTTGAGGGATACTGGCGCTCCTTTGTCCTCTTACCTCTTGTTATATTTTGTACTGATGATAAGTGGAAGGAGACTTTTGATACTGAGTTGAAAACATTGTAGAAAATGGAGAAATTATTCGTAATTAACTATATTTCCTCTTCTTAACCCTTTCCCTTAATATACAACAATTCTGCAGCAGACGACTTTGAACATATTTTGTCAATAAATAGAAAATCTCTATAACTGAATGGATAACCTATGACTAAAAGTGGAAAACATTGTGTCCAAAGGAGAAATTGCTCGTTTTGAGCAATTTCTTCTTTTGTCACTATGTTTTCAAAAAGCCGTCTGCTGCAGAGGCATCAGAAAGCGTTTAATATAAGAGGGAAAGGATTAAATGCTTTTGAGAGTTTTCTGCAGAGGCATCAAAATGTGAATATTACAATGAAAGGGTAAAGTTGACCAGCAATTAGTCATGTATCATTGATTTTCATTTTGTAGGAAAATATACGAAGCAGCCAGTGGTAACCATTTGTCTACACTTAAGCAGGCCTTGGGTGGAGAATACGGAGAAATATCAAATGAGGACCTGGAACTAGCATTATTAATTGCTGCAAAAAATGGACATAATACATGTGTAGAATTATTGCTGGCTAAAGAAGTTAAAATAATAGCTAGAGACGGCCAAGACAATACACCTTTGATATTGGCGGCGGAGGGAGGGCACGTAGCTGTGGTTGAAACTATTTTAAAACATGGTTGCTGTGTTAATTGCTGTAACTGTTTAGGATACAATGCTCTTATGAAAGCTTGTGAGAGGGGACACCTGAAGGTAGCAGAGATATTGATAGAAAATGGTGCAGATAATGAAACATCAGTTGATGATGTCAGTTCAGACTCTGGTAAAACAGCGAACAGAAATATTAAAATTACCGGAAGACAGTTAAGCCCTTTGATGATAGTTATCCAAAAGCAACCATTTTGTTTTGTAGAGCTTATTAATCTTCTCCTGAAGCGGAAATCAGCTGTGTTTGATAGAAATTCTGAGCAGTCTACTTCATTGCATTTTGCAGCAAAGACTTGTGATTCTTTTGTAATTGAAATGTTGCTTAATGCTGGTGCTGATGTAAACTCTAGAGATTTCTGGGGAAATACGCCTCTTCTTGCTGCTGTATCCTACAGCAAAACTGAGAATGCTCAAGTGTTGTTAAAACACGGAGCTAATGTACACATAACAGACTCTTCAAGCAGGTCTTGCCTCTCAATTGCTGCTGCTAGAGGTAGTGGAGTACAACTACTAGAGATGTTGTTGTCAGCCGGAGCTGATATAGACCACTTGGATGCTCATAAAAATACAGCTATCTTCTCTGCCATAGGTTGCGAAAAACACGATGCTGCCAAATGTTTGATTCAACATGGCTGTAATTTGACCTTGTCAGGTCGTCACATGACTACAAGAAAGGTCATGACCCTCCTGCAAAGAGCTGTTTGGCAAAAGGATACTCAAATGATAGAAATTTTGTACCGTGCTGGCGCATTTACGAACCAAGATCTTTATGAAATGTATAATGATTCCACATTCTCCAATCATTGTGAGGGTGAACCAGCTGTCTGGGAATACCTTGCCTGGCTGGTCAGGAAACCACGATCATTAATTAGTTCATGTAGGCTGGTTATTCTTAAGGCATGCAGACAACCGTTACTGGACAGGGTGGAGACATTGAATTTCCCAACTTCTTTGAAAGAGTATTTAAAATTTTCTGATATTGTACTTTTCTAAGAACTTTGAAAAGACTCACCACAAATTGTAACCATATTGAGAAGAGCAGTGCACAATTTTCTGTCATACTAATTTTATTCAAACACACTGAATCATTATAACTGACAAACTGCCATAGAGGACACATTTGTTTTTGTTTAAAAAACAACCATATAGTTTACACTTTTGTACATGTAACATTTTAAGCATTTTCACCAATCAGATTTTAAAAATATTGTGATAAAATGACAGTTGCTTAATCTTACCAATTTTTCCTTTTCACACTATGTTTTCTCTCTCTCTACAAAATTTGAAATTGTTTTTATACTTTCCTTTTCCTTCATCAGATGTTTTCAAATAAGATAGGTAAATTATAAGTACATTGTATATCAAAATAATGGTTTAACCCTTTCCCGCATACAACAAATCTGCAGCAGATGACTTTGAAAACATCTCAACAATAATATTTAAAATCTCCCTAAATGAAGACATAATAGAATTGAAACCATTGTGTCAAAAGGAGAAATTGCTTGTTTTGAGCAATTTCTTCTTTTGCCACAGTATTTTCGAAAGACGTCTGCTGCAGAGGCAACAGAAAGCATCTATATGTTGGAAAGGTTTAAGAGCAGTTCTCAAACTATGATAATATGTAGAGATGTATTTATTATATTAATTTGTATCGTCAGTCATATGAGTACTTAAAGATACTTTCAACCCTTTCCCTCATACAACATTTGAACATATTTTGTCAAAAAGTAGAAAATCTCTATAATTGAATGGATAACCTATGACAAAAAATGGAAAACATTGTGGCAAAAGGAGAAATTGCACGTTTTGTGCAATTTCTTCTTTTGTCACTATGTTTTCAAAAAGCTGTCTGCTTCAGAGGCATCAGAAAGCGTCTATATGAGGGAAAGGGCTAATCATAGCAGTCTCGGGGAAACTTTTTTTGCAGATGTATGTTTTTTTATGCCCTAGTCATTTACTTGGTTTTTCATTACCTCTTTGTAGCTGTCTGAGGATCACCATCCTTTCTTATTGATTTAAATCATTTTTCACTTTCAACAAGCCGACAACTTTGAGAACATAAAACCTAATATATGGAAACATTTGGGGCAAGGAGAGAATTTGCTCTTTATGAGCTAATTCTCAATTTACCACATTGTTTTCAAAAGAAATCTGATGCAGAGGCAACAGAAAGTGACTTTATGTTGGAAAGGTTTAACCCTTTCCCTCAAACGACAATTCTGCAGCAGACTTTGTCAAAACATAGAAAATCTCGATAATTGAATGGATAACCTATGACTAAAAATGGAAAACATTGTTGCAAAAGGAGAAATTGGTCGTTTTGAGTAATTTCTTCTTTTGTAACTATGTTTTCAAAAGGCCATCTGCTGCAGAGGCGTCAGAAAACGTCTATATGAGGGAAAGGGTTAAGAGCAGTTTTTTTACAACTGTGATAAAATGTAGAGAACTAGAGATGTATTTATTATATTACTTTGTATCGTCAGTCATATGAGTTTGTTTAGGGATTACTTTTTTTTTTGTCCGGCGTCTGTCTGTCTGTCTGTCTGTCTGTCCGTCACACTTTTTCGTCACATTTTCAAATAACTTTTGTTCTACTCAAAGGATTGGATTGAAACTTCTGACAAATGTTAATATCAATCTTTGTGATGGGTTCACAAATATTTTTATATCAGAGTTATTGCCCCTTTTCTGTCAAAAATGAAAATTTTCTGACAAGGCGCCGGCAGGTGACACACGTGCTCCGGGGAGCACTCCATTCTAGTTTCATTGGGGTTTTACGCCGCTTTCAACATTATTTCATGTTGATTGGTCAAAAAATGGCCATCATGGGGCGGGGCTGTTTGGAAATTTAATTTTTGCCTAATGGCCATGGAGCGATACTGGCCCTCTTTGGCCTCTTGTTCATTACCTCTTTGTAGCTGTCTGAGGATCACCATCCTTTCTTATTGAATTTAACCATTTCTCACTTACAACAAGCCGACAACTTTGAGAATATAAAACCTAAAATATGTAGACATTTGTGGCAAGAAGAGAAATTGCTCATTATGAGCTAATTCTCAATTTGCCACATTGTTTTTTCAAAAGTAATCTGATGCAGATATATCAAATTGTGTTTGCATGTGGGAAAGGGTAAATGTGAATTCCTTTGTCCAGTATTTAGTTTCAGGACTTTTAACCCTTTCCCTCATATAGACGCTTTCTGACGCCTCTGCAGCAGACAGCTTTTGAAAACATAGTGACAAAAGAAGAAATTGCACAAAACGTGCAATTTCTCCTTTTGCCACAATGTTTTCCACTTTTTGTCATAGGTTATCCATTCAATTCTAGAGATTTTCCATTTTTTGACAAAATATGTTCAAAGTCTTCTGCTGCAGAAAGTGTTCAGCCGATTTTCAAATAATTTTGTAGAAATGTTCATTGGGTGACCCTCTATCAGATTCCTACAAGCCATGTTGATTGGTCGAAAAATATGGCCGCCAGAGGGCGGGGCTATTTTGCTCTATATGACCATAGTGAAAATTTAAAAAATCTTCTTCTCCGAAAGTGTTGAGCAGATTTTCAAATAATTTTGTAAAAATGTTCTTTGGGTGACCCTCTATCAGATTCCTTCAAGCCATGTTGATTGGTTCAAAAATATCACGCCATGGGGTGGGGCTATTTTGCCTTATATGGCTATTGTGAAAACTTAAAAAATCTTCTCCTCCGAAAGTGTCCGGCCGATTTTTAAATAATTTTGCAGAAACATTCCTTGGGTGACACTCTACAAGATTCCTTTAAGCCATGGTGGTTGGTAAAAGATATGGCCACTAGGGGGCAGGGCTGTTTGGAGATTTGATTTTTCGTGGAGCGATACTGGCCCTCTTGGGCCTCTTGTTTATTACAAATCCACATACGTCCCTGGTTGAACCATGCAAGAAGACTCTGAAAGTCTATGTTTTATGTCCGTTTTTAGGCAAACATATTTGAGTACTCTTTAACCCTTTCCCTCATACGACAATTCTGCAGCAGACGACTTTGAACATATTTTGTCAAAAAATGGAAAATCTCTATAATTGAATGAATAACCTATGACGAAAAGTGGAAAACATTGTGGCAAATTGAGAAATTGCACGTTTTGTGCAATTTCTTCTTTTGTCACTATGTTTTCAAAAAGCCGTCTGCTGCAGAGGCGTCCGAAAGTGTTTATATGAGGAAAAGGGTTAATTCATAAGTGTTAGTGTTATTATTATTATTAAACTGAGGCAACTTTTTTATTCATTCTAAATCTAAATTTACAATAAGCTTATTGTTTTCATTTGGTTGCATTTTATGGGAGGCCAAATAAAAAAAATCTCTTTGAATAGAGTTGAAAACAGTTTGGCAAAAGGACAAGTTTGCCTCAATAGTCAATACTTTCAAAATCTTCTGCATCAAATCTCATGTGTATGGGTGATAAGGTTACTAGAATTGAACATATGTGTAGCAAAATGAGACATTGTTCATTGTGAGCACTTTTTAGCTCCAATGGCTGAAAGCCAGTTGAGCTTATGTCATGGCAAATTGTCCGTTGTGCGTGCGTGCGTTAACTTTTTCCATTAAACAACTTCTTCTCCCTAACCACTTTGCCAATTTGATTGAAACTTCATAGGAAGTATCCTCTCAATGTCCTCTTAAATTCCTTCAATTTTTTTTTATCCATCCAAAATTCTGGTTTCCATGGCAACCAAAAGAAAAAAATAGTGAAAACTTAAAAAATCTTTTTTTAAATAATTCTTCTTATATGGCTAAAGAGAAAACTTAAAAAATCTTCTCCTCCGAAAGTGTCTGGCTGATATTCAAATAATTTTGTAGAAATGTTCCTAGGCTGACTCTCTATCAGATTCCTTCAAGCCATGTTGATTAGTTGAAAAATATGGCCGCCAGGGGGTGGGGCTATTTTGCCTCCGAAAGTGTCAGGCCGATTTTCAAATAATTCTGCAGAAACATTCCTTTGGTGACACTCTACAAGATTCCTTTAAGCCATGGTGGTTGGTAAAAAACATGGCCACCAGGGGGCAGGGCTGTTTGGAGATTTGATTTTTGCCTTATGGCCGTGGAGCGATAGAAGGTTCATCTACTACAGATGTGTCAAGATGCATCTGCATGCAGGAAAGGTTTTTTATTGATTTACATATCTATTAACCCTTTCCCACATACGACAAATCTGCAGTAGACGTCTTTGTAAACAACTGAACAAGTATAGATAAAGCAAATCTCTGTAAATGAAATTATATTTATTGAATGGTTTTAAAATCATTATGGCAAAAGGAGTAATTGATCATGATGAACAATTTCTTCTTTTGCCACAATTTTTTCTCTCTATCAGAAAGAGTCGGGTTAACCCTTTCCCTCATACGACAATTCTGCAGCAGATGACTTTGAACGTATTTTGGCAAAAAATAGAAAATCTCCATAATTGAATGGATAACCTATGACAAAAAGTGGAAAACATTGTGGCAAAAGGAGAAATTGCACGTTTTGTGCAATTTCTTCTTTTGTCACTATGTTTTCAAAAAGTGTTCTGCTGCAGAGGCGTTAGAAAGTGTCTATATGTTGGAAAGGGTTAACCTTTTCCCAAAATATATTTTAAGAAGTTATCTGTTGCAGTGGGATTAAAATTGGGCTCCATGAGGGAGAGGGATAAGAGTGCATTTGGTCGTGCCTAGAACATTCATGTAAAGAAGCCGGTAGATTGGAAAAGGTACAAGTAGGCATTTTTGGGCTGTGTATGTTCAAATCAGCCTTAACCCAGTGTCCGACAAATTTCAGAATTGTTTGGTAGCCCACTGGGCTACCAGATTTGGAAGCTGGTAGCCCGAAATATCGCGGATGCCAATGAGTGTTTTATGATTATTTTTGTTTTCTACTTCTGTACAAACATAATATTAAGAGCACACCATGTACATGATTTAAGGGTAATGACCATTTCAAATAACATGACTGTGTTGCAAAAGACCTGAAGTGCAGCATTCAGTTAAAAAAAAATGAAATTTGGAAAAAAGACTTTTTGGTAGAGCTTAACAGATAGGAGAAAATTGGTACTAAAGATTTTCAAGATTACTTTTCACTAGGTTATTTGAAATATTCTGCATAAAATGTATGTATTTTATCCATATTTACAAAAGATTTAAAAGCTAGTGACAGAAATGTTTAAACTTGAGACCAAAAAATCAAATGATGTAGTATAAACTCTTTAAATTGGAGGTCACCGATTTAGGTCCCTCACCGAAACAGGGCATACGATACGAGTGTCAGTTTTACAAAGAACGCCATATTAAATAAGATTCAATTTTATTAACCAAAAGTCAAATTTATCAGGTTCAATGAAGTTATTAACCCTTTCCCTCATATAGACGCTCTCTGACGTCTCTGCAGCAGACAGCTTTTTGAAAACATAGTGACAACAGAAGAAATTGATCAAAACAAGCAATATCTCCTTTTACCACAATGTTTTCCACTTAGTCATAGGTTATCCATTATATTTTTTATTTTTTGACAAAATATGTTCAAAGTCGTCTGCTGCAGAATTGTTGTATGAGGGAAAGGGTTAAATCATAAAATATTGTCAAAAACAATGACGCGAATAATACCGTAACACATGTAACACGTTAAATTTGTTTCATGTGTTACGGTATTATTCACAACATAGCCGCCATTTTGATAATTGCGCAATGTTAATCATGGTTCCCTACTGAGAATTTGAAATCGGTAAACAGCGTTGAAACATCGGGGTCCAATCTTGATCGGGGTCGTCGGGTCGTTAACGTCATTGACCCAATTTCTCATTTCTTCCAATGAAATCGCAATTATTAAGTCATATGATTTTTTTTCCCGCCGGTTATGCTAATTAATTTTGGTAAACAAAGCCGTGATTGGGCATTTATTATTCATTATAGATTTCATCCCAAACATTTTCTTTGACATATCGCATACTATGTCGATTATGAAGGTGTTTCATATTTGATTAACGACAAGATAAGATCTAGAAGTGATCGTATTGTATTGTCTTTAATATTTGGATCGAATTTATTTTATTAACTTCTGCATGGTGACAATTTTCTTCTCCGTCTTTCTGAACCGGTCTGCACCAGTTTGCAAACATCGCATACCGAAAGTAGAAATATGGATCAAAATACGTTTACGGGAATATTTGAATTTCATTGGTTATTCGCAATCATTCATGGATTAACACCAGGGAACAATGGTCACTAATGATTGGACCGCCGTAATGGGTATATATATCACGTTAATTGACTATTACTGAAGCGATTCGGTTGGCTGAAACCACTCGATCTGACAGGTTGGTAACTCCGCCTACTGATATTGATTTTTTTATGGTCACAGCGAGTGGTTTTCGCATGTAACATACAGTCACTGTTTATACACGACATGTGTGTAAGTAATTAAGCCGGGCTACCAGACACCGGAATAAACAGTAGCCCGCCGGGCTTTCATTTGAAAATGACAGTAGCCCGGGCAATTATTGTGGTAGCCCGCGGGCTCCGGGCAATGGATTTGTCGGACACTGCTTAACCCTTTCCCTCATATAGACGCTTTCTGACGCCTCTGCAGCAGACAGCTTTTTGAAAACATTACAAGTGACAAAAGAAGATATTGCTCAAAATGAGCAATTTCTCATTTTGCCACAATGTTTTCCACTTTTAGTCATAGGTTATCCATTCAATTAAAGAGATTTTCTATTTATTGACAAAATATGTTCAAAGTTGTCTGCTTCAGATTTGTTGTATGGGGGAAAGGGTTAACATCAAGATCAACACAAGTTGACAGAAGCTACTAAAAAGCTTATTTAAGTGACATGTGAACAGTATAGATCTTGATCTGAATAGTCTCATCTGAATTTACACTGTTCATAAAAGCCATCTTGTATTTTTTCACACATATGGGCTCCTATTTTAAGCTCACCTGAGCACCTATTTCAAAGAACAAATTAACAGGAATGTTCCTTGGGTGATCCTCTTTCAAAGTTTTTTCAAAGAATGTTATTCCATGTAGAACTTTGGTTGCTGCGGAATCAGAAAGAGGGAAAAATGCCAAATGTTCTTGTCCAAAACTATATGCCCGATTTGAAAATTATTTCGCCTCTTGTATACGGCATTTAACATTTATTGTAGGAAAAGGTCATTTATGGTTTTGTATTTATGATTTTTACTTCATTTTAGATGTATATTATTTCTCTTTTACCATTTACACATTTGTACGCATTTTTAAAGAGATTTATTTCGATTATTAAAAGATTGTCATACAGTCGTGTTGTCCTTTTTTGGCCCTACTAGAAACAGTTCCAATATGGAAAGGGTAAATGTTATATTAGTTGTAACATTTTCTATCCCTTCCGTATATGCTGAGTTTTGCTGACCCATTTTGATGCATCTGCAGCAGATGAATTTTGAAAATATAATGAAAAATTTCTTCAATTGCATCAGGAACGTAGATAAGTATATCTATGTCCCTGATTGCATCAACATTTTTACTCTAATGTTTTCAAAGTCATCTTCTGTATACTTGCTGATTATAGGCGGGGAAGGTTTATGCATATAAACAAACTACTTCATGCATATAATACAAACTACTTTATGCATATAATACAAACTACTTCATGCAAGATGATTATGACTGAAATTGATAGCATATAATAGGGACGGCTAGCTGAATGTCCTTGAAAAGCTTAACGAAATTCAAAGAAAGGGAATTCCATAAAATTATTATATTTTCATTAAGATTTAAACCATGTTCAAAACTTGCCAGTAATCAGGGGCGTAGCTGGGTCGAAATATGGACTACGCACCATTCTAGGGGGGTAAAAAAGAATTCGTCTATATGGGCTCAGGTGACTTCTGGCGTATATTTCACTTGATACCTCTATGTAAGGCATATATACACAAAATACCCTTAAATCATTTGCAGCATTCGGAATTTATTTTTTCTGGGGCATTCTCCCTCGGGAAAAAATTCGTCTATATGGGCTCAGGTGACATCTGGCGTATATTTCACAATATCTTAATGAGCCTACTTGGTACACTTATGTACGGCATATATACACAAAATACCCTGAAAACATTTGCAGCAATTGAAATTTATTTTTTCTGGGTCATGCTCCCCCGAGAAAAATAAATCGGCTATATGGGCTCAGGTGACATCTGGCGTATATTTCACAATATCTTGATGAGCCTACTTGATACCCTTATATACAGCATGTATACACAAAATACCCTTAAAACATTTGCAGCATTCGGAATTTATATTTTCTAACATTGACTGTCACTTCAAAAAAATTGAAACTTCGAAGGCATGAATTCGAAGGGCCCACAGTTAATAGTTCGACCTATCAGTACTTTGTGCTTAAATGTAGCCGAAGGACTGTGTTTTAGTTTGATAATTCGAAAGAGCAGGTTTTCGAGTCTTTCGGGTTAAAAAAACATTAATTTTATGAGGGTTTGGCCGGGACCGAGGGAGGAGTTCGAGTTGTCCAGGGTGTTCGACATTTCCCATGTTCGAGCCAACGAGGTTTTACTGTACATTCCGATGATTCATACTAGGTACTTTCTTTAAGCCTACACGCGAAATAGAAGGGCTAGTCGTCGCTTCTTTCTTCTTGCAAACACATCTATCACTAAATCAGTGTTTATGTCACGATCACGGTGAATGTTCATCAAAACAAGCCCGGATAATCTACCGGTGGTAAGGGAACTTGGCCGTAGATATGCTTTAACCCTTCTCATAGTGGTAAACAAACGTTTCGCGTTTATTTCTGGTTGCAGGTTGCGACACTAGCGATCTCTTCTCAGATCCAAATAAATGGCACTGACCACAATTCGCTCCACCAATAGACTTCGAATATCGTACTCCCATGTACAATATGAAAATACTATATAATTGTATACATACAAACTACATGTATAGGCATCTAATATTATCAATAAACATAGATGCTTCATTTGACAATTTGTCCATGTATGAATTGTTCTGATTTGTCCGTTTTCAACCTTACCCCCCTTAGGGTTCAGTTTTCATTGCATTTTTCGCATTTGTTCCATTTTTTATTTTGGAACCTCTCAAAATATTTCTTACGCATGTGCGTACGTGTGTAAGCCTAGCTACGCGCCTGGTAATGAATATATTCAGTCTTGCAACGGACGATACTTGAAATCCAAAACAAAATTAAGGAAAATCTCTGAATGAAAGTCAAATTTTGCAATATTGAATAGAGTTGAAAACATTGTGACAAAAGAAGAAAATTGCTCATTATGAATTGGGAATTAAATGGTAGATTCTGTCGCATTTTCAAAGAGTTAACTTACGAGGTAGGTCTAAATGTCAAGGAAAGGTTTTGGAATTTCTTCTTACATGTAAATATGCAAACCGTTTCATGTGTTAAAAATAAAACATCCAAAAAATATTTTATGTTTTCGTAAAATCTAGTACGACAACGACTCTGCGTCGTGTACTTTATACCTTACCTCTACGTCATACTTGGGGAATCCCTACCTGTCCAACCCACACGCAACATCGACTCGTCTGCTACAGTTAGACGCCATTGGCCGCCATAAAAACAAGTAATCGATAAAGTTCACCAGCCCGGCACAGTTATTCCTGGTGATTTACGTCCGCGAAAACTTTGGAAAGTTGTGCAACACGGACCCAAGGCCTCTATAAGTTAAAAGTGTTGGTTTTCGATGTTTATTTTGGATTAAAAGAAACAATTCGGGATGATTTCGGAGGCGGAAGCGTCCAAAAGTGACCTAAATCAGGACCAGGTAAAACATTTTGTAACTTCTTTTCAATTGTTCTTTTAAAGAAGTTTTTAACTATTGTCAGTTATCAAATCTACTTGTTTATGGACAAATAGATTATTCCAATTCACATTGAATTGTCTTGAATATACATATCAAATTTTGATTGGTGCGTTGTGCATTTTACCTGTTGAACTATTTTCCCAATTAAAATGTTCAAATTATGTGAACTATGACCTACCTTTACCTGTCAATTTCAAATAAAGGTGCAGTTATTTTGCACATTGTGTATCCCTTTCTCTGTTATAAGAAATCTGCAGCAGACGATATTGAAAATATCTGAGCAAAACTGTGGAAAAGTTCTATAAAAGAAAATAAGAGATTGTTATCAAATAGAGTTGAAAACACTGATAAATGGAGAATTTGCCACAATGTTTTAAAAAGTCGTCCGTTGTAGATGCATCAAAATGGGTCTACAAGTGGGAAAGGGTTCACACCCACACTTTATATGCTAAGTAAATATAACCCTTTATCTGATGCAAACTTCTTAAGAAGTATTTCGAAAAACATAAGAAGACGCCAGACGGGCAAGAAATGATACTCAACATTTGAATTAATGAATAGAGTAAAGAAAATTATTGCAAAATGAGAAATAATCATTGTAATAAAGAGCATTTTTTCCTTTTGTCAAATGTTTTTAAAAGTCTGCTTTCAAAGTTGTGTTAAAATGCGTCTGCATGGAGAACATGTTGAAAAGCACTGGTACTGCCATGCTAAGTGCTGACCTGTAAAGTGTAGGATTAACTTTACTTTCAAGGCCCATTGAGTAAGGCTGTATTTTCAATGTCCATCTTTCATTTTGTTTACCTGCTGTGTTATGTAAGAAGATATGAAACTTGCTATGCTCTGTTTTTTCTTAGCTATTTACTAATTGATGACTTGTTGCAAAACAATTGTAACTACACCTTGTTATAATAAGTAGTTACAACAAAATATAATGAAGAATATATTTGTGTGTAGTAGAATAGAAACAAGTGACCTCCATTAAAGCAACATTAAAAAAGAAAAGAAGGAAAGGCTCTGATTTCATCTATGAATAATCATCATTTCTGCCTAGTTATATATATGTACAGTTGATTGAGCGATGAACTGCTGGCTGTTGCTGTTGCTTTAACCAGGATGTCTCTTTTAATAACCATTTAATTAAACATTGGCAATATTTGCTCATTGTATTTTAGCTTTCATTTTCATGTCATTGCAAGTACTGCATATCCTGTAAACACAAATATTGAAATTTTGTAAAACAAATAGGTTATGTTAATTTGTGTCTATCATTGAAACAAGAAATTATGATGTTTTCAAAGGATGTTGGAGATTTCGTCTAACTACCATTTCGTCTAACTGATACTATAGAGTAAACGGGGTAGAGATTTCGTCTAACTTATAAACAAGAAGGATTATTATGTCTTATGTGTAGTATATAGTTAGAAGTTAAATATTATAATTGTTTATAAGCTCAGTTAATAAATTTGACTTACCATTTATGTCCAATATATTCCAATGTGTTCTTATATTAATAAAATGTTGTTATTCATTGCAGAACAGTATAGAATATGATTTGTAACCTCCGTCCAGTTGTACTGTACGAAACATGAAAAAACCCATATGTCTATATGATGTTTATATTTATTCTAATGTTATTTGTTATAACATTTACAATTATATAGTTTATTGCACTTAACTTAGATTATATAGTTTTTTGCACTTTATTTCAATTAACTGTTTATCGACTTTGTGTAAATGATTGACGGCATATTTCTAATTGTGTTGTGTTGTGGTGTAATTAATTATTAAAAAATAAAGGTTTTCTATTAAATGGATAGATCTAATCGGCTTTAATCAAACATGTTTAATGCTAATTAAAAACAACTTGTGAAAACGGTTGATTATTATTTTCTCTCTCTCTCTTAATGTGTATAGAGTCGAAAGTCGTCTACCTTATTGTCCTGTACCCGTTGTGTCGATATATATTAATATTAGAAATATTGTAAGAACCCTCGATTATTTTTAACGACTTCCATTTTTCCTATAATGATTCAAGATGACTGACTGAATGTGATATAGTTATTCTATTCCCGTAATCTTGATTGAGCCGAATGCTTGGAAAATTATTCTCAGTAGTTCTTCTTTTCCCGCGATGTTGATATAACTATTCTATTCCCGTAATTTTGATTGAGTTGAAAGCTTAGAAGAGGTATAATTCATGTAAGAAAAGGAGCCATCGTTAATTTTTAACGACTTCTATTTTTCCTCATTGAATCAGAGACATGTGTTTATATGTCTCTGATTGAATTGACGAGTGACTGAACGAGATATAACTATTCTATTCCCGTAATTTTTTGATAAATTTGAAAGAGGTATAATTCATGTAAGAAAAGGAGCCATCGTTAATTTTTAACGACTTCTATTTTTCTTCATTGAATTGACGAGTGACTGATTGTGATATAACTAATCTATTCCCGTAATATTTTGATTAGTTTGAAAGAGGTATAATTCATGTAAGAAAAGGAGTCATCGTTAATTTTTAACGACTTCTATTTTTCTTCATTGAATTGACGATTGACTGAACGTGATATAACTATTTTAATTTTTATTGAGTTGAAAGCTTGGAAAAGGTATAAGTCATGTAAGGAAAGGAGCCATCGATATAATTATTCTATTCCTGTAATCTTTGAATTTCCCATACAATTTTGGAAAAATAAGTGAAAACATTTAGGACAAGTATTGAATTTAATGTAAATTATCAATGAAATTATAACAAATACATATTACAATTACGAATTAAAACCATGAAATGTTAAAACTAATTGAAATTGTTTGTTGTCATTTACTATAATCGGTCAATTAACACCTTACTATAACACCTTCATATCGATATAGATTACAATGTACTATATACGATAAGTTAGACGAAATCTCTACCCGTTTACTCTATAGTATCAGTTAGACGAAATGGTAGTTAGACGAAATCTCCAGAATCCTTTTCAAAAGCTTTTCTGTGAATGTTTCCTAAGTTGTATTTTAATGGATTCCCTCATATAGATGTTTTCTAACTCCACTACAGCAGATGGCATATTAAGTAATTTCTCAGTTTGCTTCAAATTCAATGCTTTCAACTCTATATTTTCCATATGTTCCTTAAATTGTTTCTTAAGTCATCTGTTGCAGATTTGTTTTATGTGGGAAAGGGTTAAGTGTAATAGTTAGAAACCTACATATGGTTGATGTTCAATCTGTTCAGGTGAATGGAGATGAATTAGAAATTTAAATATAATTGTTTAACATACTTTTGTAAGCTTTATTACTATAGAGCTCAATATTAAATATATAGAAGTAAATTGTATTGCAAGTCTAAACTATACTTTGTAAATGCACCTGTGATATATTACAACAGGCACTAAAACCTACATGGCAATAGGAATGAATGACAGGTTGTCAGAATGTATTTATACATTTAGGTAGTGTGTATAATTGTGTTTTCCCATTGCTAGTGACATTGACATGAAAACACATATATCGGTATAATGATCAAGGCGAATATGATTTGGATTTCAGCATTGCAGCAGCTTTTGCAACTTTGGTGGCTGACTCTTTCCACCAAAGAATATTCTCAATCATCAACTGATAGCTTTAACCCTTTTCCATGCACAGAATATCTGCTGATGACAACTTTAAAATCATCTAGACAAAATTATGTAAATTCTCTATATATAAGGGAAAATTTAACTATTGAAAGGAATTTCTCCTTTTTATGCCCCGGCATACGAGGTATGAGGGGCATATAGTTTTCCGGTCTGTTAGTCCGTCCGTTCGTCCGTCCCGCTCAGGTTAAAGTTTTTGGTCAAGTTAGATTTTAGTGAACCTGATGTCCTATCATTATGAAACTTCACACAAATGACAATCAACATATCATTGTTTAAAAAATTGTATCAATTTGAGGTTGGACCAACTGTTCATCCGTCTGTTCGTCTGTCTGTTCGTCCATTCCATTCTCAGGTTAAAGTTTTTGGTCAAGTTAGATTTTAGTGAACCTGATGTCCTATCATTATGAAACTTCACACAAATGACAATCAACATATAGATCATTGTTTAAAAAATTGTATCAATTTGAGGTTGGACCAACTGTTAATCCGTCCGTTTTAAAATATAGTTAACAACCGGGGCATCCGTGTTCCATGGACACATTTTCTTGTTCAACAATGCTTTCAAAAAAGCGTATGCTGCAGAGGCGTCAAGATGCGTCTTCATATGGGAAAGGGTTTAAAGCAATTGTGAAAGTGTAACTGTTAATATTAAAAAGAGTTAAACAATTTGTTCTTTTGCAGCTATTATAAAGTTATTAAATCTGCTGTATATGTGTCAAAAATAGACAAACATTCAATTGTGTCAGTATCTTCTTTTTCGAAGATATAATACAATTTAAAATAAGGATAATAAAATAATGAATCTATTAAGAAATTCAGCATAAATATCTAATAAATTATAGTCATGGAAGTTTACATTTTAGATGATACTTTTAACTCGGAATATTGTATACATACTGCTGGATATTTGTTGGAGGACTGTAACTTTGGTTGTTTTGTTATTATGTCATTGACGTTTCCAACTATACAGCAAACTCTATGAGGAATTTATCATTTATGTTGGATCACACTATAAACTAAAATTAATGCAAAGTGGATGCTTTAAATGACCAATTAGTGAATCAGACACATGGCAGACATTATCATTACTTAAAAAAAAAAGAATTCACAAAATCCTTGTGAGAAATAAACCTACACAGCTTTAATATATAGACTTCATATGAACCCTTCATGTGGGAAAATTTAAGGTCACACTTACTGCAGGAGATTACAAGTATATTTGAACAATGAAGTTTCATCCTGTTAAGTCTTGCGAGTATAATTTCCTGAAGTCCTTCAAGTTGAAGTATAAGCAAGGAGTATTGTATTTTAACCCTTTCCCACATTGAGTAAATCTGCATCTAGGCAAAAATATTAAAAAGAAAATGAAAATATTGAATAGAGTTGAAAACATTATGGCAAACAGGGAATTATTGCTCCACCATGGGAAATTCCTCCCTTGTCTGCGGCAGATGCAATCTCATTCAAACCAGACCTAAACTTCGCTACCTAGTATGTAGATCTGATGACTGCTCGATACAGGTTGTCTCAGATTGACCTTTGCGTCTGCCATTCAAATTATCGCTTACCAAATCTTAGTGTAAAACAGGTTAGATGTCCCTATAAATAAACGATAAAGAGAAGATAAATTGCCGATTGTACATCAAGGGGGCTTGTTGTATCATGCAATTACATTGGACATAAAAAATAAGCACATGCTCATAATTGTTTAATGTTTTAGGTCAATTCGAGACAAACCTTTATGAGGAGTTGTCAGATCCCTAATATACGTAAAGTGAATTATTTTGATCTGATTTTAATGAGATTGCTGCAGATGGATCCAAATGCCTCGCATGTGCGAAAGGGTTAATGAGCCAGCTGCCTGTCTGTGCGAAAAAGGACAAATTTACTTTTGTGAGCAGTGTAGATTCATATCAGCCTCTGCATCCACACTTCACAGTCTGATCTAGACGTACACTCTTCACATATTTCTCACATATGATTATGATTGTTAGAAGCTTCTGTCAACTTGTGTAGACCTTGATAAGATAAAGCAGATGTACAGGCATGGACTTGCATTAATGATATCTTCCTTGCCATGAGACAATTTTGCAAAACTATATTGGCATTGTAGTGTAGACATGGCTAAAAAACAAACCAGACACTATTTTGTTATAGCATTGACATTTTGTAGGAGCTAGCTATCAAATAGGTTTTAAAGCTTCAGGGGATTGGCGAATATCACATGTATTTCACCTAAATATATCTCCTATAATGTTGTTGAAACAGTATCTTTTGAGTAACCCAGTAACATATGTAGACATGGAAGAAATGGCTTACCAAATGGAAACACAGTGTTATAACTGAAATACTGTTGAAAACAAAGTAAAACACCATCCAAACAAAACACATCATAAGTTTTTCTCTTTTAATGGGGCGATTCCATATGTTTTTGAAAAAAAACAGGAAACCCTTTTTAATTAACATTTTGAAATAAAACTTGTGCCAGCATTCAAAATTTTAAATATGTAATGTATAATTTTCAGAAAAAAGGATAATATTAAACTTATTACTGTATTTAAAATGGTAATAAAGAACACACAAACATAAAACAGAAATCCAGGTTTAGGATCCCACCTGAATGTTAAACTTTTTTTATGTATTATGGTGCCAAGCCAATGAAGTCTGACAAGTTGTTCATCCACTTAACTAGCAGTGTTTTCCTCATCATGCCAGAAATATGAATAAGTCTATTGCCAAGCCAAGCAGAAGAAGGTCTTGTTTGGGGTATTTGCTAAGTCTCTTTGCATCATCTAGCCAAAGTCAGCATTATCATTGCTAATGTGATATACCTCTAGGTCTAGATGTACATTACTATAATGGCTACAAACTAAAGCAATAAGCCATGACAGCATTAGTGGATACACACTGGTTTAAAGGAGTGATAACATGGATATTGCTGTATGCAACAGGACCATTTTCCTTGCCACCTCTCATATTGTTAACCCTTTCCCTCATACGACAATTCTGCACCAGACGACTTTGAACATGTTTTGTCAAAACATAGAAAATCTCTTTAATTGAATGGATAACCTATGACTAAAAGTGGAAAACATTGTGGCAAAAGGAGAAATTGCACGTTTTGTGCAATTTCTTCTTTTGTCACTATGTTTTCAAAAAGTCGTCTGCTGTAGAGGCGTCAGAAAGTGTATATATGAGGGAAAGGGTTAAGGTCATTGGGTGATCAGAAACTCATCATCTCATTCCATTATTGCTGTAGTCACTCCACAAGAAAACATGGTCATACACCAGTTACTACTGGTACTAATTGGTATGCATTATAACTTCACTCTTTCAATGCTGCATTTTTAAAATTGACTTGTCCAGCTTGGAAGAGATTCAGTCCAAAGCCAAAGTAAGGGTTGTCAGCCAGATGGGTCTGGCTCGGCGGTGAGTGTACTGTTGGCTCGTCATGAGCTCCACAAAATAAGTTCCAGCAGTTAAGGGGTTAAGAATCATGAATCATCATAAACACATTCTTCTCTGTTTAGTAGTTCAGTTCCAACCAGTTTTAAACCAGGGGTTAACTATTAATTTCCCCTTTACTATTACCCCCATCCCTGGATCACTCTGTCAATGGGATTTATATAATTAGGATGATTAAACGTATTTGAATTTAAATTGAGATATGTTCATAGCAAATATTAGATAGAGAACTCGGGACATCATCTATACTGCATAGATCTCATCTTTTTGGCTTGAAGTTCAAGGCCAACTTTAAGATCAAAGGTTGCTCATTTCTTTCATTTAAACCTGTTACTTGATTTAATAATTTTAGACTATTTCACATTGAAAAATATTGATCGTCTTGACAAATATTGATGCAAATTAATTATAACCTTGTAGTATAGAAAATGTTGTAAGAAAATAAAGTTGTCTGCTGAAGTCATTCAGGAAAATACGGTCAACTTTATCAATGTATTACAAGCAGAGTGAGTGAGTGAGTGAGTGAATTGAAAATTGTTCTTTCCATTTTTCAAAGCTGAAGACTTTAAAAATAGCCAACAAAATAAGTTGTTACTCACTGACCACTTAACCGAAAAACAACAAAGCAACAGCAGAAGACTGTAAATATCTAATATACAAAATCTTTATAACTGATATTGGTTGATAGAGTTGAATACATTGTGGCAAAAAGAACAATTCTCCCATTTGCCATTAATTTTTAAAAAATCGCCATCATCAGAATGTATCAACATGTGGGCAAGGGTTAACCTTTAAGTGTTAAGGCATGTTGGAAGGAAGGTAGATACATGATTCGTTTTCATCAAGTCAATGTGTGAAAGTTCAAAGGGCCGAGATCTTATTCTTCAAAAAACTATTCCAGACCTATAAGACAAGTATTTCACTCATTACTGTCTGTAGAAGTCTATTTCATACCTAGTTTTACATTAAACCATTTACCTGATACTCTATACCTTTTTTTAGGGATCTGTTTTGAAAACATCTGATGCAAGAATGTTTGGAAAACAGGAAGTAACAGGTTTTGATGAAAAGAAACAAACCCCAATGGTTTGAACAGTAACTGATTCCACTGGCACTGGAGAACCATACCCATAGGTTGTTCATGGTTTTATTTTGTTTAGATATTAAATTATCAAAGTTTACAAAAGAAATCTCATTCTTTTAAATGCTTGCTTATTTATATGAAGACATGTTGATATTAAAGCGAATTTGACATCGTCCCATTGCGATAAAGGTCTGACTCTAAATTATACCTATCATTCAATTTCCTTCTGAAAATGCGGTCTTTTTATGAAAAGAAACATTGTTTCTCTTTTTTATACAATAATAAAACCTTGAGCTCTATCAAAATCTGGTTTAATGAAGTGTTTTTGAATTGAGGGAGAGGATTGGACATAACGTCCAATGTAAAATGTAATTAAAGCAATGTAATGTAAAACAACATTGCCAGGTTATTTTGAATTTGGATAATATTGCTTTAAATCCTGGAGCGGTTTCAAATATTTCTGGTTTTTACCATATTCAATATATAACTGTTTAGTGAATACAACAATGATAATAGTCGAATGAAGGTAATTATCTTGTCTCACCAAAATAATCAACTGTATGTAAGTGTTTTTTCTCTGTTTAGAGAAACTGGTAAATATAGCCCACATGTTTATTCTATTCAGCAATAGGGTTTACTTTGTTATGATACCTGTTTCTGGTGCTATAAAAAGAAAGAAACTGCTGTTGCAATTTCTCACCTATTAACTCTCAGCCAATTGTTTCTGAAGCATCATACTGAGTTCTTTGACTTACCTGGAAGTCTGACAGGGTATCATAATTAAATTGCATAGATAATCGTTGCTGGGAAGCAATTTGATGTCATGAACAAAGGGAAATTGTTCAGGAAGCAACCCTTTTGGAAATTTCATCATACCTCAAAACCTTCGTAGTGTTTGGTCTGTAAGAATGGGACTACATTCAACTATTGCTTCCATGTCATGTTGTATACTGCCTTGACTCTTTCCCACTTACAACAAATCTGCACCAGTCGACTTTGAAAATGTATCTAGGCAATTATGTGAAAAAGTTTTTGAAAAGAGTTGAAAACATTGTGGCGAAAAGAGAAATTGCTCATAATGAGCAATTTTAGCAATTTCACCTTTTTGCCACAATGTATTTTTCAAGTATTCTGCTGCAGAAGAGTCAGAAAGGGTCTTATATGTGTTGAGGAGTTAATTATATTGTATTCACCCTGGTATGCCAATTTGACTAGACTTCCTGAAAATGATAATAAATACAATAAATCTGCAACAGAAATCATCTTGATGAAAATATGGATGATAGAAATTGTAATTATTTGAATTGAGATGAAAAAATTATGGAAAAAAAGAAAAAAAAGGCTCATTATGACCCATTTATTCTTTTGCCACAAGGTTTTCAAAAGTCATCTGCTGCAATTTGAAAAAATGCATTAATGAAGAATTTCTGTGTCAAGAGATTCTGGAGGGGTTTGTGTTTTACCAAGCCATGGCAAAGTCCACGGGTCAAGGTCACATTCACTATAATGTGTATGTATGAAACATTAAATACTTCATCGCTCTAGCACTTTCATTTGGAGACAGAATTCCTCCATACCTGATTATAATGGTTCACTGTAAAGTGAGCTTGGACAGTTTCACTGATCAAGGTCAAAGGTAACAGTGACTATAATACATTGTATGAAATGGGTATTTGTATCTGACACATTCTGATTTTAATGAAAAGTTAATTGCTTTATTGAGGCTGGGGTAGGATCGTGAGGAGCAATTTAAGTATCATCTTTTATGAGGATGTTTGATAAGTTTGTACCTCAAAAACAATGATTTTTTATATTAATTATTTTATTACAATGTACTTTCTTTTAACTATGGTAATTCGTGGAACTTACTTCTTCTTTAGATTTGATGGAAGAAAGCCAACATGGTATCGGAGGCCAAGATGAAATACAGCAAACTTTTCTTTGCTCCACAATAACTTATTAATCATCTAAGACTAAAACATGTTGCGTCAGCTCTCAAATGAATTTGTTTCACTGAGACTTTTCTTTTGAGTACCCATAACATAGGATTTTCAGGTCAGATAAGAATGTCTAAATCTATCCTTTTGATTGTTGCATTAACCCTTTTTCACATAAAAAAAATCTGCAGCAGATGATTTTTTAAAAAACATTCGTCTATTATATGTTGGAAAGAATATTCGAAGATTTTCAAAGTACCATTATCATGCAGGTCATTTTGAAATAGGATAAATATATCATATCGGAAAAAACAGAAACAGTTCTTATAGAATTGTTTCTGTTAATTACCATAATCATATATTTACATGTATGTAAGTTATACAATGTGAAGGACTTCAGGAACTATCAAAATTTCTAAAATTATTTGGTTGAATTTTCAAATCCGGTTCATGATTGAATGCTGAAATGGCTATTACATGAAAATTCACGATTGTTGGATCTATATCAATAAATCATGGACCTGAGATACTTGAAATGGGGCAAATAAATGTTATATATGTATTAACCCTTTCCCATCTGCAAACACATTTGTGACGCATCAACAGCAGATGACTTTTGAAAACATTGTGTCAAAAGGAGAAATTGCTCAGCATGAGCCATTTCTTTTTTTGTCACAATGTTTTCAGAGTTTAGCAAAACACCTGCAGGAGGGAAAGAGGGTTAAGGGCATATAATTATATCCTTAGATATTGCATAGGAATGTTATTGAAGGATGAAAAAGGACACAATTTGATAAGGGAACCTAGGAGATGAGTTGGTCTATAATATATTGGTACATTTGTATCCTTTTAGAGATAATTGATCCTTAATTCGTTAGGGACCCACACCAATATTGCTCTAGTCCCACTGGGCTTGTTAAGCCATTTTCTATATTGGGCCCCCAGTCTCCAACAGCAATGGTCTTTAAGTAAACCCTTTCGCACATGCTGATGCATTTTCAGGCATGTGCAGCAGGCAACTATTGAAAACATCATAGCAAAAGGAGAAAATTGCTCCTTTTTACTTTTGAATATAACTGTTATTTATGAACAACTGATTCATCCAGGAATTGCATTTTATGACAGTTTAGAAAATGTAAAAATTTCTATAGCAATCTGTTAAAGCGGAATTGTAGTTTCAAAAAGATATTTCAAAAGGTTTTATTGATTCCAAATGTGATGAAATGCATTTTATATGGGCGTTATGTTTCATTGCTATATCATCCATCTTCATCCTCCGCATGATGGTGTTTTTGCTCATTTCGTATTCAAAGTGAACCTTAACATTCATCTTCATTCAAATACCAAATGTGACATTAAATAATGGTTGTACCAACCAAATAATTTCATGTAATTTTGACCATTTATGGCATATTAATATAAGTATAGTGTTCTCTCACTTCTCTGTGGTATCATGATGTTAGCCATGTACGAAACTTAAGAGTATTTTTTTTTTTAGAAAAAGATTAATTGATCTCAACCCTTTCCCACATACAATGAAAACATTGTGGCAAAAGGAGAAATTTCTCATAATGAGCAACTGAGTTTCCTTATTCCACAATGCCTATTTACTGAGGTATTCCATATTTTTGCCTTGATGGCTTCAGTCGGCTTCAGTCGTTTGCAGCAAAATTGATGTATATATGGGAAAGGATTAATGTACACTATCTATAATGTCGGAGGCTTTTTGAATGCTCATTTGCCTTATAAGGGAACAGTACAGATTCAGGCCAAACTGCACTGAGTCCTGGGGTGATCTGGATCCAAATACATATAGTAACACTGCTTGCAAATGGTCTATGGTTCTTGTTAAGCCTTTCCAACTTGTAGATGCACTATGATGCATCTGCAGCAAAGAACTTTTAAAAACATTGTAGGAATCCGCTGTGGTCGAGTGGTTAGCGTCGGGGATTTCGAAACCGGGTGTCCCGGGTTCGATCCCCAGTCGCGGCACTACAGTCATGGTGGAGTGCCCTTGAGCAAGGCACATTTTCTAGCCTAGTACTGGTTTGTTTACCCAGGGATCATGAATAATTAAATTTAATTGCGCGCTAAATGACCTTGGCTGTCGATGCGCCATGAAACAATATACATTCATTCATTCAAAAACATTGTAACAAAGGAGAACTTGCTCAAATGTTTTCAACTCAATTCAATTCAATAGATTAACTTCTATTTAAAGATGGTCTGCTGCAGTTTTTCTGTATGTGAGAAATTGCCGTTTTTAAAATACAAGAAATTTGCAGCAAAATACTTTGAAAACGTCTGAATAAAAAGAAAACCAAGAATGTCTATAATTGAAAGTGTAATTAATGAAAGAGAATTGAAAAAAATTGTGACAAAAGGTGAAATTGCTCTTAATGAGCTATTACTTTTTTTGGCACAATGTTTTCAAATGTCTTCTGCTACAGAAATCTTTGCATCAGAAAGGTATCAGGTTAATGCTACTCATATACATCCCTCAAAACATGTCAAAGAAGAGAAACGTTTATTAAAAAATTGTATTGTTTTACCATTTCAAGCTAATCTGACAATCATGACATTATAATGGGAAACCCATATTAACTCAAACTGTTGTTGTTTGAGCTCATCAACTTAAACACTTTCTCACATACATACAAAAAATCTGCACTAGACGACTGAAAACATCTCGAGGGCTTGGCGTGAAACAGTTGTATCTAAAATTGGTATCTTTTTACCAAGGTTAATCACCTCGCCATATTAAAGTCTTTATAAGCGTTAAATCTCTTTTCTTGGTAAACAATGTAAATTTAGGTGCCATTGCTCGTTCTGAGCAATGGCACCTAAATTTGCATTGTTTACAAAAGGGTCAAAATTGCCCCTAAACCAGGGTTTTCAAAATAGGTTTTGAGTTACAACCGTTTCATGCCAAGCCCTCGATATTCTAGGCAAAAGTTAAGATAATCTCTATTAATGAAAGTTATTTTATACCCCCAGATACATAGTATATATGGGAGCTATATATATAGGAGTCACGCTTGTCAGTTCCCCTGTGAAATGAACAGTTACAGTTCATGAATTATTCATGAAGTATTCATGAACTGTTCATGTTCAGATTTCATGAAAAATTCATTAAAGTCCTTGAAGTTAAAATGGGACTTATCCTTAAAATGTTCATGATGTAGCAGTTCATGAACTATGCATGGTTCATGAACTGTCCATGAAATACATTGAAGGTTATTTCATAGACTTTTCACTGCCAAACTCTCTTAAATAGTTCATGAATTATATATGAATCATTTAAAGGAATACGCTTGGCTGAGTCTAAACTATATCCCTTAGTAGCCCTACAGTAATGCATCATTTTGATGTAATTAATTTTGTTTTATATACTGTAACTACCAAGATATATGCTTTTAAAGTTTGTGTTTTCACGTCGTGTCGATCAGCTATGGGCGCCGCCATATTGGTCTATTTATAGCTTACTGTGACGTCATAACCCCTCATTCGTTTTTCACTATAGGTACAGATTAGAAAATTTTCAGATCGCCATTTTATCTTTTAAACAGTCAAAACGTCGAATTGATAAACAAGAAAAAACGGGAGTCAAAACGTCGAAAGGGAAAATGTATAGAATAATTCTTATATATGCTGTTTTATAAAGTTTTACCGCACAATGTGATAAGACAATACTACAATTAATAAAATATCTTTAGTCATATACGAAACGTACATTTTCGAAACTTTTCTGTCAATGCAATTATAAAGGAGAAATTAAATAAAAGGAATAAACAAGAACACATCAATGAATGGTTAACTTTGAATTTTAGTTATAAAGCCGATTAAAGTAATGACGCCTTCTTAATATTTTCAATTAGATTAAATAATAATCAGTACAACACAAACTTTCTAATGCAATACCAGAAAAGGAGAAACTGCACAAAAAAAAATCCCTCAAATAAACAATAGTCGATGCCTTATGAAAACGTGGGGAGAAAAGAAGCAGTTACTTAATTACAGCATATGGCTGAGAAATTGTTAAAAACGGCGTTAAACCCCAATCAATCCCAAATACAGATGCTTTCTGATGCCTCTGCAGCAGACTGCTTTTTGAAAACATGGTGACAAAATATGAAATTGCTCCTTTTGCAATCATGTTATCTATTATTAGTCATAGGTTTTCCATGCAATTATTGAGAATTTCTGCAGCAGACACTTTTTGCCAAAACGTTTTCAACTCTTTACATATATTATATCCTTCAACCCTTTCCCTAATATAGACAATTTCTGATGCCTCTGCAGCAGATGGCTTTATGAAAACATAGTGACAAAAGAATAAATTGAACAAAACATGCAATTACTCCTTTTGCCACAATATTTTCCACTTTTAGTCATAGGTTATACATTTAATTATAAAGATTTTCCATTTTTTTACAAAATATTACACAATCTGTTCAAAGTCGTCTGCTGCAGAATTGTAGTATGAGGAAAAAGGTTATTACAGGTTTACCCAAAATTTGCTTAGATGTTTTCAAAGTGGTCTCCTTGAATTAAAATGGGGATATGCATGAATGATTTTGATATTTATATGACTGTAAAAAAGAATGAAAATCAGGAGAAAGTAAAATATAACATTTATTGTTATTATCAACTGATTTATTTTTAATAAATGTTCTTGCTTATAAATGGCATTTCTTTTAATTACAAAAAAAACTACAAAAAATTATGACCCATGCTGTGCAGAGGGTGGTGTGCTTGGACTGACCCTTGCATAACAAAAGAATACTATCATTGATTGACAGTACTTTATGGTTGGTCCCCTGCTGTGTGACCATCTGGCTGTGATGTACAGGCACACTAGTGTGTTTTATGACACTTTGATGTAATCTTATCAGCTTGTAAGTTACTTGATGATAATGATTTTGATTTGACAATTTTTATAATTTTGAAGAAAACAAATGATTTATAAATAATAGTGATTCTCTATTCCAGTAAAACAGTGTTTCTTAACTGAAACTGTCCATATAATGGAATAATATTTATTGATAAAAATATCCTTTATTGAGAGTTTCTGTATTTTGGATTTTATAATTTCAAAGTCATATGCTGTAGATTATAAAGAATTATATTTTAATTTATGCTAAATGATCTTCACACACTACCATATGTTTATAGTCACGAAATGTTTCAATCCGAAGTTTTCCATTTTTCAAATTGTCAATCCATTTTTTGCACAATTTTCTCTCTTTAATTCCCTTTTCAGGTTTCGGAAACCGAAAGAGGCTTTTCTTGCCATTTCCCTGTCTGTTTGTGCAGTGATTTGCCTGGCACTGAGGCATTGTTCATTCGCTTGTACAAATTCCAGTAACAAAACTGTATGGTTTTCGTAACACTACCCCACCCACAATATCCTTCACGAAGGGGTCATGATTTAGTCGATTTAGTACACTACAGAAACAAATATATGCACCAAGAACTCTTATTTGAGCAAGTAATTTTACGTTAAAGTATTTCACAAACTATTATAAATTCTTTTTATAGTTACGATGTTTAATTTTTAATTTCGACCACCGGCTATGTGTATACTTTACTGTGTGATAAATGAACCGATGAGGGGTTATGACGTCACGATTCTTATCAGAATGTCTCGCGATCGACTGATAAGCAAACAATGGCCGCGCCCATTACCGGAACCGAAAAGCACTTTTAGTCGTCTTAAAATTGCAATTTCTTGATTATAAGGTGTTTGTTAATGCAATGCATCTAAAATAAATTTAGTTGAGATCGATATCTTTCATATCAAAGCGGGTTGTTTTCAGCCGAGCGTTGTCCTTTAAGGACAAGATATTTTATGCACAGTTCATGAATACTTGATTCATGAACTGTTCATGAAATTTCTTCTATATAACTTTATAGTCTCATTTTAACTTCATGTTCTGGAAATGAACTGTTCATGTCTCGAAATTCTGGAAAAGTTCATAAACCATTTAAGACAAGCAAATCTTGAATTGTCTTTGAACAGTTCTGGAATGTAATTCTGTAAAAAATTCTGAAAGGGGAATGGTTCTACAATGGTAACCTGTACCAAATAGTCTGGGTGGACTGGAACAAGATTCTGTACAGAAGAAAATACAGAAAGTCTGTGCAGATTTTGTACAGAAAATATTCTGGTTAATTGAAACATAGTTGAACCAGAATTCTATAAAAATATTCTTCCAAATGTGGCAATGCAATACTTTAATAAATCACCAATATAACATGTTGTTTTATGACATAGCACAATACAATTTGATAATTTAATTTATAATGTAACATTTAAGACATTTATCAAATGTGCCCATCAAGTTGTTCATAAGAAATTACAAAATTCGTCTCTGTGCCTTTGAACCACAACATATTTCTCCCACCAAAATATGTAAAGGAAGTAGTAAACATTACTTTCTTCTTATTGAAGAGTTCCTGTATTTTATGCTAGAGTTAACTCCCTTGGTATATTTCAAATTGAAGTCAAGTTGTGTTTTTTGGTTATTCCACTGGTTTCACACTAAATTAAAAAGTCATTGTAGATTCTAATTTAATTAAATTAACTGAGTAAAAATATTATTTTAAAATCAGTGATGGTTACTGTTCAATATAATTAACTAGTCACAGTGGTATATTGAAACTATATATAATTAGCAGGCTTGCAGTTATTATACTGCCAGATAGTTACTGTAAATTATGTGATTAATGGAATAATTATATATATACATGGCTGGCATTTCATGAATGTTTTACAATTTATAACAATTGTACATTTCCTTCAATTTTTCTTGAAACTTTCAAAGGGTTGATTTCATGGATGTTTTAAGAATATAATTTTCCTTCAACTGTCCTTGAACCATTATTGAAGTCAATTCATGCACCTTTTAAGAACTCAACAAATTCTTCAACTATTCTTAAACCAGTATTGAAGTCAATTCATGCACGTTTTAAGAACTCAACAAACTCTTCAATTGTTCTTAAACCGGTATTGAAGTGAACTCATGAACATTTTAAGAACTTTAAATATTCTTCAACTGTTCTTGAACCATTCATGTCAGTTTATGAACATATTTAAGAACTTTGACATTTTCTTGAATCAATCAAATTGGGCTTCAACTATTCATGAACTGTTCAAGAAAAGACTTCAAGGACTGTTCATGTCCATAAGTTAATGAACACAACTCAAGAATTGATAAAGAGTGGTT
Organism: Serripes groenlandicus; assembly: GCA_031761405.1. Taxonomy (NCBI): domain Eukaryota; kingdom Metazoa; phylum Mollusca; class Bivalvia; order Cardiida; family Cardiidae; genus Serripes; species Serripes groenlandicus. The sequence continues at coordinate 57,598,155 of JASEVX010000004.1, read as the reverse complement.
CATGAACAATCCTTAAAAGGTATGAAATATTCATGATTTCATGAATTTCATTTCGCAGGGGTTGGTCCGTTGGTCTGTGGACATTTCTTGTGAACACTATTTCTCAGCAACCCTTGGTCTGAAGTCTATATAACTTCACAAGAATGATTGATACCAAGCCTAGTTGTGCATATTGTCAGCATGTTGCACTGGAATTATTTTTAAATGAGTTATGGCCCCTTGAATTTCTCATAAATATATTGTCATGCACCAGCTTGGGGTATTCATCACCTTCAGTGATATTTCTAGTTTTTCATTGAGTGAATAATTAAGGTTGAAAACCTTGTTTTGAAAAGTATTGTAATGAAATGTAGTCACAACCGTTTCGTTAGCATTAAGCCCACAAAATGCATATGCAAATTGGAAGGGGTTAATTATAGCCCTATACAGTGGGTATTCAAAAGAACTGTCTCACTGAGATGATTCTTATGTGTACCTTAATACAACAGGGTTCAAAGGTCAACTTACAGGATGTAAGAAATTAGGAATTAGGAATTTGAAATGGAGAGATAGATGTATTCTTAAGACGAAACCATTGACTGGTATTATGGCCAAGGACAAGATTGAAAATATAATCATATATATATGGTAAATAGGATATTTTTCACCCTTCCCCACATAAACAAAACTGCAGCAAACGTCTTTTGAATCATCTAGCCCAAAACACGGAAAACCTATACAAATGAAATTAAAAATACCAGAAATAGTTAAAAACATTGTGACAAATGGAGAAATTGCTCCTTTTCTCTCTTTTAGTCAGAATGTTTTCAAAAGTTGTCTGCTGCAGAGGCTTTAGAAAGCGTCTATATTCATATAAACAACTGGACCCTTTTCCTGATAGAGGGAATATTAATACAACTTTGTAGTAGACAGCTTCTGAAACAGTAAGCTAAAGGGAGCAATTGCTTGAAACATATCAGGCTTTCTTCTATAATATTTTCATATTTGTATCAACAAACTTTTATTTCCCATGTTTTGCCTTGGATTTATAAACTATAAGATTTGACTTTGAAAATGCTACTTAATATCAAGTAAATAGTTCATAATTGTGAAAGAAAATTTATTGAATACCAGTCACATTTGTTTCAGGTCTAATGGACCTTAGCCTGTTATTTTAAAACGTGTCATACACAATATTTAACCCTTTCCCACAATCAACAATTCTGCATCAGACAACTTTGGAAATATCTAGGCAAAAATAAAGATTTTTTTTTTTTAAATTGGAGAACAATTCTTGAATAAAGTTGAAAACATTGTGACAAATACTAAGGGAGATATTGCTCATTATAAACATTTTTACTTTTGCCACAATGTTTTAAAACTTGGCTTCTGCAGAGGTGTCGAAGCGGCCTATATATACTAGGGTATTAAAGGGTTTATGTATGAATGGTAGTTTTGGCTGTACTCCAGGAAAACCAACCATTTAAGGCATTTCCTAGAACAGTTTTCAATGTCGTCATCTGCAGATTTGTTGTATGTGGGAAACTGGGTTCAGACTTTCGAGGAAATGACTATAGATGATGTGGAATGTGGTTTTCTAGTGCAATATCAAATTTCACAGCTTTCCAATTGTTCAGTGGACATTAATGGACAATAGTGATACATGGACATTGATGATATATATTGATGAAATTACTGGAGTTTGGTATGATTTTATCGCACAAGCCATTCCCTGACTTGTGTTCACACCATACTCACACCATACGGTTAGGTTTAATGTCACAGGCCATCATCTAGATTAATATTTAATACTGCATGTCTGGCAGTTTGACTCTTTGCTTTTGTAGTCACGCCATTCCATCTGTACTTTTAACCTTTTCCACGTACAACAAATCTGCGGCAGATGACTTTGAAAACATGGTGACAAAAACCTGAAAAATCTCCATAAAAGATAGCTTAATTGTTAAATAAAGTTGAAAACATTGTCGCTAAAGGAGAAATTGCTCATCATGGGCAATTTCACCTTTGGCCACACTGTTTTCAAAAGTCGTTTGCTGCTATTGCGTCAAAATGCATCTGCAGGTGGGAAAGCGATAATTAAATGATATACAGGACTTCAAAATACACATATAATTTTTGAATCATTGTCATATATATCCTAAAATCGTAAGATAATTGTTTTCCCCTTATATAGATGTCTCTGTAGCAGAAGACTTTTCAAAGCATTGGGACAAATGGTAAAATTGCTCATGAGGACACAATGTAAAATTTCAACCCTAAATTCACGATTCCTCAATAGAGATAATTGTTCCATTATTTTACCTACATCATCATTTTCAAAGTTGTCTGCTACAGTTTATATATATGCATGTTGAATTTCACAAAATTGGATGGAAAGGGGCTGTATGTAGGAAAAAGTTATTGCATTTACAGAACATTATTTGAAATGGAGAAAGGATGAAAAAACATTACACGGAAGGACCTGTGACAGAAATGGTTGCCTCATCAATTGTCTCTATCACACCTTGGAATTGTATATTGTAAGAAGATGGGACATCCAGGAAACACTTAAAGGCATTGACTTAATAATCTCTAAGCTGACTTTAACCCTTTAACCCTTTCCCACATACAACAAATCTGTTGCATACTAAATGTATTTTGAAAAGCAGATGTGTTAACCCTTACCCTCATTCAACAATTCTGCATCAGACGACTTTGAATGTGTTTTGTAAAAAAATAGAAATTCTCTATAATTGAATGGATAACCTATGACTAAAAGTGGAAAACATTGTGGCATAAGGAGAAAATGCTCGTTTGACCAATTTCTTCTTTTGTCACTGTTTTCAAAAAGCTGTCTGCTGCAGAGACTATATGAGGAAAAGGGTTAAATACAATTGTCATAAAGTGGGAAATGGTTTATTACCTTTAACCCTTTCTCTCATACAGACACTTTCTGACGCCTCTGCAGCAGTTGAGTTTTTAAAAACATTGTGGCAAAAGGATAAATGACGAGAGCAGTTTCTCCTTTTGTCACAATGTTTTTAATACATTTATGGGAGGTTTCCATATTCTTACCAAGATACTCTTTTTGGATTATGCTAAGCTTTCTGAAAATATTACACATTATTTCAAATCAAATGAAAATTTAAATTATGTTTCCGTTTCGTAAGGTTTTGGCTAGATTCCCCTTTGATAAACACTGCATGTGTCCCATAGAAATTACGGATGTCAATGTGGTATTAAAATTTCACCTTGATGATGGATTTTAACCCTCAACCCTCATGCCCTAGCTCCCACATGAAGAAACATTTGCAGCCGATATCTTTTGAAAACATTGCTCATAATAAGCATTTCTTTCTTTTGCATTGATGTTATTAAAAATGGTTATTATATACTTACATTATTAAATGTTTTCAATGTCGTCTGCTGCTTATTTTTTTTTAAGTGTTAACGGTTAACTATTTACCTGATGTATTTTTTAATGTGGTTGAATTTACCTGTGGAAATAAATGAGGTATAGGCAAACTACTGAACATATGATTTTAAAACAGTTTGAACAATTGTGGGAAATGAGTCTCGAAAGGCTCTTTTTGGCGGCATTTTTACCTTTTCCCAGCCACACTGTTTTTCAACCTATAGTCTGCTTCTAACCCCTAGAATTTTGATTTCATATAATTAAGTTCATTCATCATTAAATTTTGATCAAGTTTATAGTTTATATAAAAGTACTGGTATGTATAAATGATAATATGCAAAAATGCAATCGGCTGTTAACCCTTACTCTGGTATAGATGCTTTCTGACGCCTCTGCAGCAGACAGCTTTTTGAAAACATAGTGACAAAGGAAGAAAATGCTCAAAACGAGCAATTTCTCCTTTTGCCACAATGTTTTCCACTTTTTGTCATAGGTTATCCATTCACTTATGGAGATTTTCTATGTTTTGACAAAATACGTTCAAAGTCGTCTGCTGCAGAATTGTCGTATGAGGGAAAGGGTTAAGGGTTGAATTTGTGTTGGATGAAATTTAATTTTATATAACATAAGATTATGGAAGCATGAAGTCATGTGACTATAACCACCTTGACAGGTGAGGTATGGCAATGCAACTATGTGAAGTACTTTGTTCATTCACTGCTATGACGAAATTTATTGATCGATTGATTTATAAACACCCCCTATCTCTATGTTCAGTTATTTTTAACTGATCAATGTGAAATATTAGGGCTCTCGAAAGTTTAAAATAACGGTCCAGATATTAGGAATGTCACATGATTTTGAAATTTTAAAGGAATATGATTGTGCAAATTTATCAACTAAACTTGGCCAATACAATGATTTTCATTTCATTGTAATTTCTTCAGTAACAACACTTTGACGTGTGACCTATCTACTTATATATAGGTCATGGGTTCGATCCCAGGCCGAGTCATACCAAAGACTTTAAAAATGGTAGTAATGGCTGCCCTCCTTGTGGGGTTAGCATTACGACTGACTGGCTGGTGTCAGAATATATTGACCAGTAGTACTGGTTTCTTTTATTTATTATTTGTTTTTATTTACCCTCGCCATGCAGAATTAACTATTTGGGAGCAGACAAAGTTAGATACAAGGGAGTCCGGGTGCGATACCCTAGCTCTTTCCGAAAAGACCCCTTGGTTCTTTTATGTGCCTGGTGTATAGCACCGATACACACGGGGTTATTTTTCCTGGAAAGGACCAGTAATTAACTACTAGTTGAGTGGGGGACGCTTAAAAGCATCCCTCAAATTTCCAGAACCCGGACCGATATTTGAACCCAAAACCTCTGGATTGACAGTCCAGTGTGTTAACCACTGGACTACCCCGCCACTCTTCATCTGGTTTCTTACCCAGTAAACACCATTATAAACCCTGTCACTGAAAAATGGTTGAAAGCGGTTGTAAGCGGTGTGAAACACCTAAAAAATCACTACTGATATTATTGTATTTGACAAAATTAATTTAAGTTAAAGGATTTTAAGAAAGGAAAAATCCAGGATTTAAACTGACTTGAAGAGGATACAATACATGTAATTTAGATTTTATTTGTATACAAATCATATCTAGCTTTTTAACCCTTTCCCTCATACAGACGCTTTCTGACACCTCTGCAGCAGACAGCTTTTTGAAAACATAGTGACAAAAGAAGAAATTGCACAAAACGTGCAATTTCTCCTTTTGCCACAATGTTTTCCACTTTTTGTCATAGGTTATCCATTCAATTATGGAGATTTTTTATGTTTTGGCAAAAAACGTTCAAAGTCGTCTGCTGCAGAATTGTTGTATGAGGGAAAGGGTTAAATGAATCAAACTATAGCATATAATTATATAATTAAATTATTGTTGGCTATTCTTTTAAGTCTTGCAAAACTGTTTTAACAATATCTTGTTACAACCGTTTTGTGTGAAGCTTTCAATATGCTCTTGAGAAATTATGTTAACCCTTTCCTGTTTGGATATATATATTAAACCCTTTCCAGCATTCTGATGCATTTATATGCAACAGACTACTTGAAAAGTTTATGGAAAAATTCAGGATTGCTCCTGATTTTGTCAATGTTGTCTACTGTAGATTTAAAAGTTGTATGTAGGAAAGAGTTAAAAGCCTACCTTAGCTGCAGATGAGGGATAGCATGTTGAGATATGTTTTTTGCGCAGATAAATAAATGATCACTCATTTCAAAAAATGCATACATTTATATTATAATAGATTTGGCTACATTGAGAATAGGGAATTGGTTGTAAGTAAAATGATCCTGTTTAAAGTGAAATTTTATGATATGAAATTTTGTAAAAGGAAATAATTAATGTGTGTATATATATATAATATTTATCAACTCATGCCCGAATGCAGATGTAGCTTACACATCTACATCTACATCAGATGAGTTTTGAAAATATTTTCCCTTTTTGCCACAAATATTTTCAATTCTATTCAATAATTATACATGTACTTACAAATTTTATTGAGATTTTCAATATTTTTCTCAAAATAAATTCTAAGTTTTGTTGTATGTGGGAAGGGCTTAAAGGGAAGTAATAAATGTTTCGATGTTAAACCCTATCCCTTATATAGACGCATTTTGATGCCTCTGCCACAGACAACTTTTCATAGTGAGCAAAATCTTCTTTTGCAACATATTTTGCATCTCCTTCAGTAACCTTTCCCTTATAGATATTTTATATAATTTTGCCTTTATGTTTTGATGTCGTCTGCTGCAGATTTGTTGTATGTGGGAAAGTGTTGATAAGTGAAGAGTAGATTTTGTGTCAACACACTTCATCATCTCATAATAAATCTTAACATTTATTAACCCTTTCCCACTTCCGACAAATCTGCAGCAGACGACCTTGGAAACATGTGGACAAAATATAGAAAATCCCTATAGATGAGGGTATATTTACTGAAAAAAGTTGGAAACATTGTGGTAAAAGGAGTAATTGCTTGTTTTTAGTAATTTCTTCTTTTGTCTCATGTTTTCAAAAGTCTTCTGCTTCAGAGGCGGTAGAAAGCATCTATATGTGGGAAAGGGTTAACCCTTTTAAAAAACTTTAAATATTTGCCATGTCCAGATCTGAAATTTGCAAGGGAGACATTATCTAAACAGTCTGCAATCCTTTTCAACATACAACAAATCTGCAGCAAAGAGCGACAGTGTGTGCTTGTTTTTAGCAATTTCTTCTTTTGTCTCATGTTTTCAAAAGTCTTCTGCTTCAGAGGCGGTAGAAAGCATCTATATGTGGGAAAGGGTTAACCCTTTTAAAAAACTTTAAATATTTGCCATGTCCAGATCTGAAATTTGCAAGGGAGACATTATCTAAACAGTCTGCAATCCTTTTCAACATACAACAAATCTGCAGCAAAGAGCGACAGTGTGAGCCATGTGTCTGGTTTAGATGCATCAAAATGTCTCTACTTTTGTGAAAATTCTACATAGATTTGAAATTTTGCATTGGAGACACTCTAAATGTGTAAGTCAGCCCAGATATTATCATGAATCACCGAATGAGGTTGTGTCTATAAAGACATCAGACATCAAGGAAAGGATTATTGAACTTAAATCAGCAAATATTTACTCAGAGAAATTATTAAACATATCAGATGATTAACAAATTGCAGTCTGGGAAATATTTCCTGCAATCTAGACTGTATTAACTGATCTGACTTTGGCTGAGAACAATACAGTTTTAACTATATATTTCATCAAGTTAAAGTTACAATAATTTCGTATTAATCCAACACAATTCATGGAAATACAGTTTATAACTACCAGTTAAGCTTAACTAAACTGAATTGTAAGGATCTGATCAACCATTTAAATGATTTTATGAAAGTTTATGAAAAAGTTTAAGCCTTTACCACATACAACAAATCTGCAGCAGACGACTTTAAACACATCTTATCAAAAACACGAAAAATCTCTATATATGAAGGTTAACTTACTGACAAAAGTTGAAAACATTGTGGCAAAAGGAGAAATTGCTTGTTTCTACTAATGCCATAATGTTTTCAAAACTTTTCTGCTTCAGCGGCGTCAGAATGCGTCTTTATGTGGGAAAGGGTTAACCCTTCTGCAACAGATACTTTTGGAAAAACCAAGAGTTAAATGGGGGAAAGTGAGTGTAAGCTACTAGGTATTATTAATAGATTGAAAGCATTCTGCAAAAGGCTGATTTTGCTCCTCATCATGAGCAATTACTCCTTTTGTCATAACAGTTTAAAACAAATTAAATGTCTGTTGCACATGCATCAACATGAATGCATCTTTATGTGGGAAAGGACTTGGATCTATATATAGTGTTCAGTTACCATTAATGCTTTCTTCAGGTTCAATATATTATTATTTTTAAACCTCCAGCACTGAAGTATAAGGGAATGCAAATATTTCTGTAAATGAAAGAATACTAATTGGAAAGAGTTGAAAATATTGTGGCAAAACAAGAAACTGCTTGTTATGAGCAATTTCTCCTTTTTGCACAATGTTTTCAAAATAAATGTGTCTGCTGTAGAGGCGTCAGAGAACATCAAACCAATTTTGCACTTGGATTAGCACTCAGACTCACTGACAATAGACGGATCAATGTCACAAAAGGAGAAAACATGTCAAAAAGTTTGATAGATATTTTTGTATCTTTGAATTGGATTTACATCACTTTTGATGAACTTTGGAATAGCCTTATTATTTAACCATTTCCCTCATAGACGCTTTCTGACGCCTCTGCAGTAGACCGCTTTTTGAAAACCTAGTGACAAAAGAAGAAATTGCTCAAAACGAGCAATTTCTCCTTTTGCCACAATGTTTTCCACTTTTAGTCAGGTTATCTATTCAATTATAGAGATTTTCTATTTTTTGACAAAATATGTTCAAAGTCGTCTGCTGCAGAATTGTTGTATGAGGGAAAGGGTTTACCATATTCCCACTTGCAGATGCATCCATAGCAGACATTTTCTTTCATTTTAGAGATTTTTTATTCTTTTGTCTAAATGTTTTCAAAGTCAAAGTTTGCAAAGTGCTGTAATTAATTAATTGTGGGAAAGGGTTAAAATAGGGAAATACCCTTTCCCCAACAAAGACACATTTTGACACCTCTGCAGCATACAACTTAAGAAATATATGCCGGAAGATTTTTTTGGTATAATATGGGAAAGGGATTTTTCTCATTTTATTTTATGCTACCCTGCAGCTGGCAAAACCGGACTGTTAAAAATTTAAACAAACATGTCAGGTAATTTATTTAAATCAATGAAGTACAGCAAAGTTGACTTTTTACCTGATTTAAGAGATAAGATATCGTACTAACCACAGTATTTTAAGCATGAGTCACAGACACCTGCATGTTCAAAGTCATCAGACAAAATAAATGAGCTTTGACCCTTTTCCTCTTGTAAACGCTTTATGACACCTGCAGCAGACAGCTTTTTGAAAACATGGCGTCAAAAGAAGAAATATTGCTCAAAACGATCACAATTTTTCTTTTGTCACCATGTTTTCAAAAAATGGAAAATCTCTATAATTGAATGGATAACCTACGACTAAAAGTGGAAAACATTGTGGCAAAAGGAGAAATTGCACGTTTTGTGCAATTTCTTCTTTTGTCACCAATGTTTTCAAAAAAACCAAAAATGTTAACTCTTTTCCACACATAGACACTATCTGATGTCTCTGCAGCATACATTCTGACAAATGGAGAAATTGCTCATATTATGAGCAATTTCACCATTTGCCACAATGTTTTCAACTCTATTCAATCAAGATATTTCCTTTTATACAGATTTTTTCAAGGTTGTTTCAAGAATTTGAATCAAGACGTTTTCAGTATCCATTGTCAAATCAAGTTAATGAAGACTGTCAATGCTAGCTTGGACTGAACACAAATAAGGAAGCCTACGTACGTAACCTCACTCAAAGTTCTCTCCTGACAAAACAAAGATGTACATCACAATCATGTTCTTTCATAGCAACATTTTGTCAATAGGTGGGAAAGAACACTTATACATGTATATTGATTGTCAAAGCTCTACTCTATTCTCAAAGAATATTCATGAGCAAGTCACTTAGCTTTCAATAAGTAAGGATTGTGTCTAGAGCTCAGAAATATCTCATGCATTTGCCTTTGAATAACAAAAATAACTTAAACCTTTCCCACATGCAGACGCTTTATTGATAATGCCTCTGAAACAAATGACTTGAAAACAGTGTGGCAAACGGAGAAATTACTCATAATGAGCAATTTCTTCTCTTGCCACAATGATTTCAACTCTATTTAATCATTTACATATTATTTGAGAGAGTTTCCCTATTTTAGCTGAGATGATTTAAAAATTGTCTGCTGCAGTTATGTTGTATGTGGGAAAGGGTTAACTTGGTAACAGGTCACTCACTGATTTAGTTTAAACTTCTATATTTTACATCGCTTACGAAACAAGCTTTAAACTTATATTAATCACTCTCGATGACTGCTTCCTGGAGACATAACCAGTATTCACGCCGTTTTTGTGGAAAATCCCAAAGGCAGAACCTGCTCATCATGTGATTCAGACCCAGGACCTTTGGTACAAGAGGCCAATGCTCTACCACAGTCACTGCACCACTGTGTTCCAGTCATTCATTGGTTTGTAATTGGGATCTTTGTTGCATTGAAATATTAAATAGATGAGTCCTCTCTGGCCTTTCAGTGTCTTGACCCTTACCTACATACTACAAATCGCCAGCAGATGTCGTGAACAGATAAAGGCAAAAATATGTAAACTTTCAATATTAAAGGAAAGAGCAATTAATGAATCAAGTTGAAAACATTGTGGCAATATCTCCTCCTTTCACCTTATTTCAACATGATGTCAAAATGAGCAAATTCTACCCTGTTCTGCCACAATGTTTTCAACTCTTTTAACAATAAGTACACTTTCATTTATATAGATTGTACATATTTTGCCTAGATGATTTCAAAGAGGTCTGCTACAGATTCTTTCCATGTAAGGGAGTGCCTCGGTGGTGTCGTATTAGAGCACACACCATGGTGCAGGAGTTCATAGATTCTCTGCCTGGCTTGGTCATATCAAAGACTTTAAAAATGGTAGCAATAGCTACCCTCTTTGGTGCTGAGGGTTTGCGGGGTTAGCATGGTTTTAAGATAAATAGACCAGTAGTACTTGTAAGTTACCCAGGAAAAGCTGTGATATAATTGAAAAATTGTTAAAAGCGGCGTAAAACACCAAACAATTAATCAATATGAAGGTAAGAGTTAATACAATGTGTACTGATTTTAGTGCCTGAAATAATACTTCCCATATATATGATAATGTTTAGTAGAAAAGAAACATAACTATTGTCATTTATTATGTTTTGTTATAAATGAGTTATTTCCCTTATCTTAAGTTGCTGCAAAGTAAATAGGAAATATGAAGACAAAAATAAGCATTACTTTTAGTTTTTCATAGAAATAGAAGGGCTATTATCCTTTCCCACTTGCAGCTGCATTTTGATGCATCTGTAGCAGATAATTGTTAAAAACATTGTGGAAATATAATATTAGTTAGCATGAATATGAATTATGAGATATGTTTTCAAAAGTCGTCTGCTGCTATTGCGTCAAAATGGTCTACAGATGGGAAAGAGTTAAACTTGGACAATCTTGTTTTCTGTTCCACTGTTTGAACCCTTTGGAACCAAATTGGTGAACCCAGTGCCACCAGTGTATCGCATCAACGGCCGATGACCAGACTTTTATAATAATAATACTGCTTGCTGCTCAAGTCAACATTTTAATCCAGATATTCCTAGAATTGGCTATCGATTAATCCTTTCCCTCATATAGAAGCTTTCTGACGCCTCTGCAGCAGACAGTTTTTTGAAAAACATAGTGGCATAAGAAGAATTTGCTCAGAACAAGCAATTTCTCCTTTTTGCCACAATGTTTTCCACTTTTGTATCCATTCAATTAGAGATTTTTTGTCTTTTGACAAAATATGCTCAAAGTCGTCTGCTGCAGAATTGTCGTATGAGGGTAAGGGTTGATTCTTACAAATGCAAAGCTGAACAAGAACATGAATTCAAAAGTTCAGCATTGAAAGAGTTTCAAAATTCTGATGAGAGTTATTACAGGCTTTAAAGGTTATTGATTGACAGTTTCCAAATTTTAAAAGGATAATGAAAGAAGACTAGACTTTCTGTCTCTAATCTATCAATATTAAAATGCATCTTATTTCTGTGAATATCATCAATATTGTTCCATCATTAGAGTCGAAGCTCTAGATAAGGTGTGTTTACATTGTGTTTACATTGTGTTTACATTGTGCTAACATTGTGCTAAAGTCCTTAGTTGACCTCAAACCATATATTGTTGGTACTCAATTGAGTACTCTCACTGGGATAAGTATTTTGAGTTCTAACAACATAGGGCCTGACTGGGTAATAATAGATACTTTTGGGCAAAGACCATTTAACTCCCCAATATCTGAAAGGTCTCTATTTAATGAGACATTTGTTTTGGCCGGATTGCTCTAGCAATTCTGGTCTATAGATTGGGGATGTACGTCTGTCCGTCTGTCTCTCAACATTTTGGTTTAAGTTTCAGGTTGAGGCAAAATCTCAGCACTGGAAAGGGTTACAAACTTGAAACTATGCCTGAAGGTAACCAGTAACAAGTTCTATTGATTTCTATGGTTACTTTGACCTTGACCTTGGTTTTGTCGATTTTCAAGGTCAAATTGCCGACAATCCGGCCTTACCGTCTTCAGCGGTTTCTTGTTTCAACTTTCATCTCTGTAGCTCATAACCTCGTTATTAAGCTTGATTTTATTAATACTGCCTGGGTAGTGTAATTGGCACAGCGTCCGCCTTTGGTACAGGAGGTCGTCTAATTTGACTTGAATTAACACCTTTGATCTTGGGCATTGCAGTGCTATCAGGAAGACAGTGGTGCAGAGGTAGAGCATCGGCCTCTCGTATGAAAGGTCCCTGGTTCGAGTCCTGTGATGAGCGGGTCCTGACTTTGGGATTTTTCTACACAAACGGCACGAGTACTTGTTTAGTCTCCAGGAAGCAGACATCGAGAGTGATTAATCTAAGCCAAAGGCTTGTTTCGCAATCGATGTAAAGTATATAAGTTTAAACTTAAGTATCAGGATAAAAATTCTTAGGTGAGACATATTTTGTCATAGAGGTACTAATGGGCTAGGACCCACACACTGGCACACAGGCAGTTGGAAAGTGCTCAGCAAATATGACATAGCAGCACTTAGATTGAAAATGACATTAAAACACAAGGAGTTCCATACTATGATATGGTACAGGGCTAACCCTTTCACTCATGGCGTCTTTTTGAAAACATAATGACAAAAGAAGAAATTGCTCGTTTAGTCATAGGTTGGTTATCCATTCAATTATAGAGATTTTCTATTTTTTGACAAAATATGTTCGAAGTCGTCTGCTGACGAATTGTCATATGAAGGAAAGGTTTAAGATGTGAAGCCCTTGTGGGTTTGAGTTTTGGTTTGTCTGACAATTAACTGACAAGTTCCATAATCCAAGATGAATACCCCCCCAGGAAATACTGAGTTTATAATTAGTCTCAAATTTCCACCACCTTATTAGGTCTAAAATAAAACAAAAATGGCTGTGAAATATAGAGAAAGTGTATTTTTGGAAAAGAAATAAAGAAACATTGAGGGACCATGAGAAAATTTTGATTCATGCAAGGTTGCAGATGTTACAAATTGCTGACAGGGCGAAGGATATTTTTAATATTTTTATGATATTTTATTACCATTTTGTATTGATGTGCAAGATGATTCTATCAAGAAAAGGTTTTATATTTGAATACATCAGCAAGGTTTGTTATCATGGAAACCTGTCTTCTAACCCTTCAAATGCTAAATTTTAAAATCAACTTGTCCAGCTCTGCATTTGGAAGAGTCTTTAGCCAATATTAGGAATACTAGTTAAGAGACTGGTCGAATGGCACACACCGATGCTTTCCCAATGCATACGAATATTAAAAACTTTGCAGCAATGAGCAATCCGCCTTAAAGCCGAGGTCACAAAGGAACCAGCTAGGATAGGATTATGCAGGTTTATGATGAAAATTTGAGGGATTTCATGGATTGTGTTTTCCTAAGATTAATCTGTCCTTTACTTGAAATTCGGACTACCCTCTTTCAGGCGACAGATATATTGTCTTGTTGTCTAATTGGTGTCAAGGTTAACCCTTTCCCTCATATAGACGCTTTCTGACGCCTCTGCAGCAGACGGCTTTTTGAAAACATAGTGACAAAAGAAGAAATTGCACAAAACGTGCAATTTCTCCTTTTATCACAATGTTTTTCCACTTTTAGTCATAGGTTATCCATTCAATTAAAGAGATTTTCAATGTTTTGACAAAATATGTTCAAAGTCGTCTGCTGCAGAATTGTCGTATGAGGGAAAGGGTTAATATCGTATGACAATCATGCATACTGAAATTGACATGTTGTGAAGGCCAAGAGTTTGGCGTATTTCTTGCGACAATCATTAATTATCTCACGACATTCCTCTGCCATTCATGAGAAAATCGTAGAAATTAGCAAGAAATCAACTTATTCATGCAAAAAGAGAATAAATTACTTCTGTTGCACTCACAAGTTGTTCCTCCCTATCAGGAGAGAATTATTATTAAGCTTGTTGAGAAAATAAATTGACATTCTTAGTAATTATTTCTTATTTCATTATGTCATACTATTTTCAAAAGATGTCTCAGCTGCAGGGGCACTGAAATGCATCTGCAGGGGGGAAATGGTTAACCCTTTCCCACATATAGATGCTTTCTGACGCCTCTGCAGCAGACAGCTTTTTGAAAACATAGTGACAAAAGAAGAAATTGCTCAAAACTAGTAATTTCTCCTGTTGCCACAATGTTTTCCACTTTTAGTCATAGGTTATCCATTCAATTATAGAGTTTTTTTGTTTTTTTATTGTTGACAAAATGTTTTCAAAGTCGTCTGCTGCAGAATTGTTGTTTGTGGGAAAGGGTTAATGACCTTAACTAAAGAGGGTCGGTCAATCAATAAGTCAATATGAGATACCCGCCATCCTGGAGCATTTTATCATTTTGAATGGTCCTCCTTTGGACAGCCGACATACTGGTGATGTGCTGATATATTGATTTCATAGGTCAACTGTTTAACACTCGTCTCTTCCTTCACACATGCTGTAGACATCCTCCTGTTAATATTTAAACAATGTGAAAGATAGAATGTTTAATCTCAAAAGCCAATATAGGTATTGCAATTGACTTCTTTAAAAGCAAAATTATTGTTTAACCCATTCCAACAAACAGATGCTCTCTGACAGCTTTTGAAACATTATGGCCAGACAATAAATTTTTCATAACAAATAATTTCGCCTTTTGCCACAATCTTTTCAACTTTATTCAATAATTGTTCTTTCATTTATAGAGATCTCGAGTCTCTATTATTTAAATCAATTGTTTTGAAAGTCGTCTGGTGCAGATTTTATGTATGTGGGAAAGGGTTATCTTCCAACTTGCATGCACATTTTGACTTATCAGCAGTAGATGACTTTTGAAAATCAAAAGATGATATTAAATTTCTAATTATGAGTAATTCCTTTTTTTTAGCTCCTCTGTTTTTCAAAGAAAAAAAGTTGGGCTATTGTGTCCCTTGGCGTCGTTGTCATCACACAACTTTAACCGTACCTCTTAACTCAAAAACTGTTCAACAGTTTCAAATCAAACTTGGTACATGTTTACATGTTCATAGGACCCGAGCCCCGGTAGCTCAGTCGGTAGCGATGTGGGCTGTCAATCCGGGGGTTGTGAGTTTGAATCCCAGCTCGGCCAACATTCTTTCCGACGTTTGACAAAAGTCACTGTGACATGCGTCATTCGTCTTTTACCAATGGGCTGTTTAACAGTCTATGTGGAAAAGCAGCCAGTTGCTTGGAAAGTATGTTGTGTGGTGTACTGGTGTGGGAAAACCAGGAAACGCATGAGTAGGTGAACTGGTCGCCGTGACATGACTGAAAAGTTGTTGAAAACGGCGTTAAACCACAATCAATCAATGTTCATAGGAACAATTAATACATGTGTCTATACCAAGTCACATTACTCTAGCTTTAATAATTATTCAGAAAAGCCCCTTTTTCGACTTAGAAATAAATTGGACAAGCATTTAAGCTTTTCCTCCGCGGCGCTCTTGTTCCAGTACATTGTGATGGGACTGCATTTAACATAAATTAGTCTTTCCTATTTATAAATGACACTTCATTAACCAGACAGTGGTGCTACTGGGAAGCAAAATGTTCAGGCCCTGAGAGGAAATTTATCTAAAAAAAAAGCCAACCATATTTTAGACTTCTTTGATCAAATGTCAATCAAGTTTGAAATCTGACCATGTGGGTTCAAATTTTAAAGGAAGCAAGGTCAAATCTTCGTAAAATCTTTTGAAAACTTCCGTGTTTATATTTTCATCTAATCTTCATGAAATTTTGTCTGACCATTTGTCACATTTTACTTCAGGTCAAATCTTAGAAAATTAATACCGCTGTGAATGCTCCATACACTTCATGTTTTATCTGACCTTCTCAAAAGGTTGTCAGAGCAACAGGTCAAGACTCAAGTGAGTAATTCCGGACCATCAAATTGCTTTTGTTTTATACTTTCCCAAATACTGACACTTTCTGCCGTCACTGCAGCAAACGACTCTTGAAAACATTGTGGCAAAAGGAGAAATTGCTCCCTGCTAGATGTAGCTCAATTAACCCTTTCCATGTGTACATTTAATCTGACTTTGAAATCAATTTGGCAAATTATTGTTTTAACCCTTTCCCTCATATAGACGCTTTCTGACGCCTCTGCAGCAGACGGCTTTTTGAAAACATAGTGACAAAAGAAGAAATTGCTCAAAACGAGCAATTTCTCCTTTTGCCACAATGTTTTCCACTTTTAGTCATAGGTTATCCATTCAGTTATAGAGATTTTCCATTGTTTGACAAAATATGTTCAAAGTCGTCTGCTGCAGAATTGTCGTATGAGGGAAAGGGTTAAGAAAAAACTATTAATTTAAGTTTATTTAATGAATAGAGTAGAAAATATTTTAGCAAAAGGAGAAATTGCTAATCATGGGTAATTTCTCCTTATGCTCTAAATTGTCTTCAAAAGATGCCTGCTATAGATGTGTTAACATGCAGTTGCATGAGGGAAAGGGCAAAGTTTTTGGATTATTGTCCTGACCACAAAAAAACACTTTAAAATAATGTTTATTTTCACATCATATTTCAACCCTATTCCACATACATGTGGACACATCTACAGATGGTTCAATATACATGTCCCCGTGTTTTCAACTCTATTTAGTAATAATACTTTTATTTAAAGAGAGATTCTCCACAATTGTGCCTGAATGTTTTCAAAGTCCTGCAGTTTTGTTGCATGTGGGAAATGATTAACTTCCATTTACTAAGTAGAAATGTCTGGTTGCCATGTCATACAAAAGGAACCTCAGAGATTATGTAATTAATGACATTTACATTGCATCAATAGTGCATGATGATAAAAGTTTTTTTGGTCTATTCCATTTTGCATGTTTTAAGGATGCTTTAACCCTTTCCCTCATACGACAATTCTGCTGCAGACGACATTGAACGTATTTTGTCAAAACATAGAAAATCTCTATAATTAAATGGATAACCTATGACTAAAAGTGGAAAACATTGTGGCCAAAGGAGAAATTGCACGTTTTGTGCAATTTCTTCTTTTGTCACTATGTTTTCAAAAAGCCGTTTGCTGCAGAGGCGTCCGAAAGCGTTTATATGAGGGAAAGGGGACTTCATCGCAAACAGGGAAGATCCTTATCAATCTGCACTGAAGGCAGATCTGGATCTTAAAAATCCTGAAGGTCTGTTTTCGTATAACTTCACATTTCCCAAAGGGTAAGTATGTTGGATTTGTAAAGAGTGTTACAGGCAGTCAAATTAGTATAAGTAAACTAGAAACGTGTTCCTCCTTCCATGATTGTTTCTTTCTAAATATAAGGTAAAGATCAAACCGCTTGAACCCTTTTTTCCAAGCACAGATACATTTTGAGGCATTTGCAGCAGAGGAGTTTTGCCCCAATGTTTTAAACTCTATTTATAAATCATACCCACATTTTCAGAGATGTTTTCATTTTTCTGGCCAAGAGATTTCTTTTAAAAAAATTGCCCTTTCTCCCCCCCCCCCCCCCCCCCCCCCCCCCCTTTCTGATGCAGCAGTAACCAAAGTTCTACATAAAATACCCGCCTGTAGCTTTTCAGGGGACTCTTAACAGAAAATACAAAAATACATGGAAAAACCATGGAAAATAACAAGGAATTTAATGTCAAGATGCGGAAACGCTGGAAATGGTCCGAATACTCCGGGGTCCACGGAACTATTCCAGGGTGTTCACAGAACCGTCCCAGCGTGTCCATGGAACCGTTACGGGTTTTTCCATGGAATTTCCGGGTTGTCCACTTAAATGTACTGGATTTTCAATGGAAAGTGTCAGATTATCCCAAAGTATCCCTAGAAAGTTGTCCGAATACTCCGGGGATTTTCCGTGGATTTTAGTAAGAGTCCCCGGAAAAGCTACAGCCGGGTTTAAATCTTGAACAGTTTTTAGCTCTACTGGCCAAAGGCCAGAAGGGCTTATGTCGTGGCGATTTGTCCGTCGTGCGTGCGTGCATGCGCGCGTCCGTCCGTAAACAATTTCTTGTTAACACGATACAGTCTTCACTTTTGATTGTATCTGCCCATGCATGACTGGATTATGGCCCTTGAAATGGTCAAAATTGCTATAAAAGAGCTTGTTAACAAGATACAGTCTTCACTTTTGATTGTATCTCAACAAAACTTATACAGTAGTTAGATATCCATGAGAGCTTGGTTCCTTTCGAAAACCAGCCAGATCTGCCCATGCATGACTGGATTATGGCCCTTGAAATGGTCAAAATTGCTATAATAGAGCTTGTTAACATGATACAGTCTCTTTTTTTTTATTGTATCTCAATCAAACTTATACAGTATAGTTAGATATCCATGATAGCTTGATTCCTTTCGAAAACAAGCCAGATCCGCCCCATGCATGACTGAATTATGGCCCTTGAAATTGTCAAAATTGCTATAATAGGGCTTGTTAACATGATACAGTCCTTATTTTTGATTGTATCTCAATCAAACTTATACAGTAGTTAGATATCCATGAGAGTTTGGTTTATTTCTAAAAAACGGCCAGATCTACCCATGCATGGCTGGATTATGGCCCTTGAAATTGTCAAAATTGCTATAATACAGCTTGTGAACACAATAGAGCTTCCATTTACTATCTGATCTTCACCAAACTTAGATGGTATTTGAATATTGATGACATATTGGTTCCTTTTGAAACAAGCCAGATCAATGCCAGTAGAGCATAGGCCCTCATGGGCCTCTTGTTTTAAAGAATGTGGTAAAAGGAAAAATTGCTCATAATGAGCATTTTCACCTTATGCCACAATTTTTAAAATCTGCACTGATTTAAAACTTTCCTTATAGAGATTTTCTTTGCCTAGATGTTTTTAAAAAAATGTCTAGCAGCAGCTCTGATTTGTTGTACATGTATGTGGGAAATCATTTAAGTTTGATATTTTTCGGAAATTATTCATCTTCATTTACAATTTCCCTTTTTCAAATGTTATCAGATGGAGAGGCATGATAAGTCTTCTGAATCAAAAACAAATTGAATTTTTCTCACACTTGTAAGAAATTTATCTTTGAGGTTTCAAATTTCACAGATACAATTATCTTTTATCAAATTAAACCTTTCCCAAATACGACAAATCTTCACCATGGCAGACATCATTGCAAAATATATGTCTTGGCAAAAACATGGAAAACCTTTATAAACTAAGATGTATTTATTGAAAACAGTGTTACAAAAGGAGAAATTGCTCACCATGACCAATTCTCTCTATTTGCATGTAACAATGTGTTCAAAAGTTGTCTGCGGCACAATTGCGCAAAAATGTGTATGCATATATGGGAAAGGGATAATTGCCTTCAGTTTTGAGGAAGCATGGATTATTCTGTCATAGAAGGAGTTTGAGGGAAACGGTGTTATTATTGATGACAGGACAGCCTTAATTGAATTGTGACCCTTTCCCACACGCAGACACATTTTGAAGCATCTGCAGTAGACGACTTTTAGTAACATGGTAGCAATGAGAGAAATTGCTCTTAATGAGCAACTTATCCTTTTCCCACAATATTTTCTTCTCTGTTCTGATATTTAGCTTTCAGTTAGAAAATATTTCTCATATCTACCATCATTAGATAATTTTGAAGTTGTCTGCTGCAGATTGTTTCTCAGAGCTCGAGATAAGGGGCATTTTTCATGTTCTAAAATCCTTAAATGACATTCAAACCCTATATTGTGGGTACTCAAAAGAATCGTCTCAGCGAGACGATTCTTTTGAGTACCCACAGCATAGGATTTTGTTGAACAATAAGAGAAATATTGTGGGGAAAAGACCTGTTCACTCCCTTGTCTAGTACTCTGGTTTCTATGTGGGAAAGGGTTTATTGTTTATGAGGTGTGATAAAAACAATTTACATCATCCAATCTCACACTGAGTTTTCAAGATGATGCTTGATATTTTAAGAGTGGGCTGTGCTGTGAAAATAAATAGAACTATTAAAACTGTAATGTGAAATATTGGTCGTCAAATTTAATTTGATACAGATCTGAAAACATTGTGGGAAAAGGAGACATTGCTGGTTGAACAAACAATTAAGTTTTTCATTTCCCATACTGTTTTCAAAAGATGTCTTTTGTTAAGGGAGATGACCTGTCAGGGAATGTTGGATAGACTGTAATGAATATATTCTTTGTAAATTGAGCAGATCAGATTACATGTATCTGTATGGTTAAAAAGTTAAAAAGTTAAAAAGTGTAAACATTTAACACTTTCACTACATGAGCTGGAGACCTGGGTCTGATACCTGGTAGGCAGATACTAGAGACTTAAAAAAGGGAAGATGTGATTTACCTCAGAGGACTAGATAAGGAGGAGTAAACTGGTCTTTTCCCACCAATATCTCTCTTATGACTCAACTAAACCATATATCGTGGGTCTCAATGAGAGGATTCTTTTGAGTTACCCATAACATCGGGTTTAAGAGTCAAATAAGGATTTTGGAACAAGAAATACGCATCTTATCTAGAGCTCTGTTACGTCCTCAGTTTTTAAGATGTGCTTGGGTCAAAATAAACTTATCAGCAGTACTGGTAATTTATCCAGGTAATGCTAAGCTGTTTTATGACTGAAATATTGTTGAAATTAGTATAAATCACGATTCAACATATATTTTCAATGTATGCTTTTAAGCTGTACATCGAGCCATCAATTCTCTGTCCGTTACAGTGTTCTCTAATAAAAATTATCAAAGCTATTGTCTCTAATTAAATAAAGGATATCAGGTGAACAGCTAACCGCTTCCCTCTTGCAGACACATTTTAGACGGATCTATAGCAGATGCCTTTTGCCTCAATGTTTTTCAACTCTATTAAATAACTGATCACACTGAGTGAGTGAGAGAATTTCAACATTTTTGCCTTCAATTGTGGGCCTTTCCCTCAGTCATACAACAAATCTGCAGCAGACAACTTTGAAAACGTCTAAACAAAAATAAGGAAATTGTCTGTAAAGGAAAGTATAATTATTGGCCAGAGTTGTAAAGATTGTAGCAAAAGGTGAAATTGCTCATTAAGAGCAAATTTGCCTTTTGCCACAATAATTGTAAAAAAAAGGCTGCTGCAGTGGCGTCAGAAAGCGTCTGTTTGTTGGAAAGGGTTAAAGAAATAACATTTAATGAAAGGGTGAACTGACAAGTCAAGATTCAAGGCGTGTTAAATTCTGAGGAAAAATGATCAGTGGTAATTGATTTTAAGAATGTCAAAGTGTTCAGAGTTTGTGTCAAAGCCAGTGTGTTTATTGAACTCATATGATAGCTGTGATCTGACGTATTTTTCAGGAGCAATCTATCTGAGACAGGCTCTTTTACACTTCAAAATAGATAATTGCACTGATCATGATCTTAGTTCATCTGTTTTTTGAAGAAAAAAAGTCGGGATATTGTGATTGTAAACCTTGGCGACTTCATCAGCGTCTGTGTCGCCACAAAACTTTAACCTTACGTCATAGGTCAAAAAAGGTTCAACATTTTTCAAAGGAACAATATGCATGCTTATACCAAGTCACATAACTCTGGTTTTAATAATTATTCAGTAATGTCCCTTTTTCAAGGAGCGTTGGCATTCGCTTGGAGCGCTTTTGTTTAACCCTTATAATTCCACTTGCAGATGCTATTATTATTGTAGCACGCACAATGTTTCATCTATCCAAAAGTAATCATATATTTATAGAAATTTTCCTTATTTTTGCCTAGCCAGATGTTTTAAAAGTTGTCTGCTGATGATTTGTTGTATCTGGAAAAGTTATCAGATGCCATTTTACTTCTACTTTCCAAATCAGCAGTGAAATTTAAAAGTACCTGTAGCCATTTTTAAAAAAAAGTCGGGCTATATTGTGATACCGTGGCTGCCTCCTAACAAAACTTTAACCTTACCTCAATTAATAACTCAAAAGCCGTTCATCATTTTCAAATGAAACTTGGTACACATGTTCTGAGAAACAATACACATGCCTATATCAAGTCAAATAACTCTTGCTTTAATAATTTCTCAATAATGCCCATTTTTTTACTTAGAAAAAGAATAGACGAGCGTTTGATTGCGGCGCTCTTTGTTACAGCATTAAATCCCGTTGAGCCACACAATGAATTATAACTGCACTCCTTTCTTCAATCAGTTTGCTTTTTGCATCTCTATGCACTGCTACTTGCCTTTACCACATTCAATTATTGAGTAGAGTTGAAAACATTGTGGCAAATGTAGAAATTGCTCCTTTTGAGTAATTTCTCCTTTTGCCATAATTTTTTAAAAAGTTATCTGCAGTTTGGAAACGCTTAAATTGTTTAAAAAAAGTTGTCTGCTGCAGAATTGATTGATTGATTGATTACTGGGTTTAATGCCGTTTTCAAAAAAAATTCAGTCTTATCACGGCGACCAGTTCACCTACTTGTGTGGTGTACTAGTGTTGGAAAAAGGCATTTCCTGGATTTCCCACACCAATAGACCACATAACATACTTTCCAAGCAACTGGCTGCTTTTCCACATAGACTGTCTGCCACAAAAGTTTCACATTATGTATCTACATGTGGGAAAGGGTTATAGTCATACTAAGTTTATATTCATGACTTGGATGAACTATTTTTTATTGCTCTCAATGCATCATAATGTGCCTGCATAGAGACTTACACAGAAATTGGCAAATTGATTTGGAAAATGCGTCTGCATGTGGGAAAGGGTGATCGACTATCGTCTTGAGTCTTTTGGTCAATACTATTCATTATCAGAAGGAATTTGTTTTAATGACACTGGATTGAAATGGGTCCTGTGCCAGATAGAATCTTAATGTTTCTTCTGTATTTACTCCATCCAATTGCTATATGGAAAGTATGAGAGTTGACGGAGCCTACCAGATTAACCATTTACCACATATAACAAATCTACATCAGACGAAGGCAAACATATAGAAAATCTCTATTTATATGTGAAAGTGAAATTATTTAATAGAGGAGAAATTGCTAATCCTGAGTGCTGACACTCCGGACTTACTATATATATATTAACTTCTTTACCCTAATGTTAAAAATGTACCTAGGCTGTTCCATTTCAAAGTGTTATATGACAAAGATTAACTGTAAATAAATTCTTAACCCTTTCGCACATGCATTAGACAATTCTGCAGCAGAAAACAATTATAAACATGCTAAATATTTTCTAGTATTTCACATGGTTACAATATAATCGCACAATACATGTAATGATCTATTTGCAAGGTCCAGAAAATGTCCCATTAAGGCAATAGAGAAGTGATCCATGACCGTCAGCCTTCATTTTCATCAATATTACCGTAGGTTCTAATTTCTTCAATGAAACTCCCTACTCGGGAGAGGTTTTCTGTTACTGTTCAATATGTTTTGTTGTTCAGCTTCAGTTAGATCTATGCTCTAAGAACAATATTGTGAAATTTATACCATTATACAAAACGACAATTATTTGTGAAATAATGGCTTTATTTTCAGTGTATTGCCTTGCTATTTAGTCAAATTGTATTGGCTGTAACTTTGCTCCAAGAACTATAAAATTGTGAATTATACTGTTAATACCAATCATAGTGTAGTGTTTGGTGACTTGTGAAATTGACAAATTGACTTTACTTTCAGTTTATTAACTTTTGTTCAAATTGGAACTTTAGTCTCGGAACAGTTCTGTGAATATAATACAATTATTAAATTGTTTTACTTTCTGTTTATTGAGATTAATTTGGAATTTTGTCCAGGCATTTTATCACTTTTCTCAACTTCCTGCAGTCAATACAAATTTGTTTTCTGGAATACTCTTGTTAACAAAGTTGAAACCAGTGGCTACTAGAATTTGAGTACTGCTTTGAAAATTTCTCGGTAAAATATTCTTGTAAAATATAGAATTTGTGAAGCACAATTTTGGATGTGGAGTTGAAAACTGCTCACTCTGAGAAAATTACTCCCTTTTCCCACTATGTTTTCAAAAATTGTCTGCTGCATAGGCATCACATGTCTTCTGTTTGAGTTATTATACCTAAGGATTTCCTAGAATTACACTGAAGAATGTATTTAACCCTTTCCCTCATAGAATAAATCTGCAGACGTCTTTGAAAACATTTTGGCAAAATATAGTACATCTCTATTTATATAGAAAACTATGATAATTAAAAAATATTGAAAAGTATGTGGCAAAAGGAGAAATTGCTACACTATTATATTTATAATTTGGTAACAATATTCTTAAGGTATTCTCTACAAAGTGTGATCAAATTACTTTGATTGTTAAAAAAAAAAAACATGGGTTAGGTAATGTTGCATTATTTAGAATATTTCAATTTCACAACATCAATATTTACAGGAAATTGAAATATTTTAAATAATGCAACATTACCTAACCCATGTTTTGTATTATAGTTTTACCTGCGGCGTATGGGCGGGCGTCGTCCGGTATGTTGTCAGCTAAATGACTTAAAAAGCCTTTCTCCCATCATCACCAAATTGGTCAGAATCAGTATTGACATAATATCTTGGACAAGTTCGATAACTAGCCATTAATCGCTTTAGTCAATTGAGAGTTATCACCCTTTAATTATAGAAGTTACCTAAAATTTGTCTTGTCGGCTGAATAACCTAAGAAACAAGATGACCAATCAACACAAAATTTAGTCAAAATGTGAATTGGCATAATATCTCAGACATGTTCGATAACTAGCCATATCGCTAACGTCACTCTAGAGATATTGCCCTTTAATTATAGAAATTACCTAAAATTGATCTTGTCTGCTCAATAACTTTAGAAGCCTTTGTCCAATCACCACAAAATTAGTCAAAATGTGTATTGGCATAATATCTCGGACAAGGTCTATAACCAGCCATGTCGCTGAGGTGAATTGAGAGTTATTGCCCTTTAATTATAGAAATTACCTCAAATAGGTATTGTCCGATCAATTACTTGAGAAGCCTTTATCCAAATCATCACCAAATTTAGTCAGAATGTGTATGCAATGGGCATAATATCTCGAACAAGTTCTACAACCAGCCATATCGTCTTTTAATGACAGAAATTACCTAAAATCGGTCTTAATGTCCGATCAATAACTTTAAAAAGCCTTTTTGTCCTGTCACCACCAAATTTGGTCAGAATGTGTATTGGCAAAATATCTTGGACAAGTTCGATTACCAGCCATATCGCTTCATTCACTGGAGAGTTAATGCCCTTTAATTATAGAAATTACCTCTAATTGGTCTTGTCCCATCAATAACTTTTGAAGCTTTTATCCAATCATCACCAAATTTAGTGTATGGGCATAACCGAATATCTTGGACACATGCTATAATCAGCTATATCGCTTGAGTCATTGTATTTGATCATCACCAATTTAGACAATATGTTGATGGGAAGAATATCTTGGTAAGGTTCGATAATTCACCATGTTATCTTGGTCTATCCACACTTATATTCCTCGAAATGGCCAAACCTATATCAACAGTCTCCGCTCTCTAAATTTGCCTGACGTACAACCAATTATCACTATACTTGGTCTCAAAAAAATAGGACGGGCGTATTTATGACATTTGGCGCTCTTGTTTACTAAATAAAAAGTACCCAATATGACCTTAGATGTTGACGGCCCTAACCCTTTCCCACATACAAAATATCTGCAGCAGACAACTTTGAGATCCTCTAAACAAAAATATGAAATATCTCTTTAAATAAAAGTAATATTACTGAAAGAAGTTATAAAACATTGTAGCAAAAGAAGAAATTGCTACTTTTGAGAAATTTCTAGTTTTGTCACAATGTTTTCAAAAGTCGTCTGCTGCAGAAGCGTCAGAAAGCAACTATATGTGGGAAATGGTTAATATACGTCATTCATTAATTCATGTCATCTGCTGCAGACGTGTCAAAAAGCCTCTGCATTTGTGAAAGGATTAAGAAATAAAATATCTTCCAGGGATTTAATATGTTTTGTGCGTCATTTATGACAACGTTATGTCTCATTTTCACCTCTGCACAAAACAAGCAATGAGGTCATGTTTCATTTGACTGTAGAGTTAATATGTACATATTGATACAAACTCAGAGCTCTAAATAAGAGGCGTTTGTAAGCTCTAAAATCCTTTTACAACCCTCTTACCCTATGTTGAGGGTAGTCAAAAGAATCAATTGAATGAGATGATTCTTTTGAATACACACATCATAGGGTTTTGGCCAGATGATAAGAGCTGAGATATTGTAGGGAAAAGAGTTGTAGTTAGCAGAGCTCTAGATAAGGAGCAACTTGCTTGTTCCTAAATCCTTTTTTTATCTGCTAACCCTATGTTGTGGGTACTCAAAAGAATCGTCTCAAAGAGAGGATTCTTTTGAGCATCCACAACATAGGGTTTGGTTGGATAATAAGAGAGATCTTGTGGGAAAAAGAGCTGCAGATGTGACTAAACCAGTCCTCAGCCTGAAAGAATTAAATGGCCGAGTACAAAAAGTGCTGTAACTTTTTCTACCTTCTTCACAAAATGGGTGCCTGAACTATAAGTAGAAACATCAAATTTCCTAATAATTTAACATAAAAGTCCCCTAGATGCATGGCCATGATCTACCAAAATTGTCCAAACTGTAAATTGAACTGCACAAGATGGCCACTATCTCCTAAATCTCATAAACTGTTAAACTGCTGTCCACATTTCAAAATACATTCATACAAATGTTCTATATCAACCAAAACATTTCAAACCACTTCACTGAACTGCCCAAGATGGCCTCCAACTATGAATGAAAAAACTCAGGTGAATGATACAGGGCCATCATAGCCCTCTTGATTCAGATACATGTATCATTTTGCAAGTCTGGGTTTCAAATTGCAAGTTGTATTGAAATATTTGTTTTCAAATTATGTTGTGTAAACAACCCCCTTTATTCCTGACATAGCTTTACCCTTTCGCATATACAACAAATCCGCAGCAGACGACTTTTGAAAATATCTGTCAAAGCTATAATGCAAACTCTCTACCAGAAGATGAAAATGTTGTTGCAGATGGAGAAATGATGAGCTCTTGCTCCATTTGCCATACTATTTTCTTACGCCATCTGCTGCAAATGCATCTAAATGATTCTGCAAATGGGAAAGCGTCAAAGAGAAATGAAGGCTTCCAGAGGAAGTTAATTATGAGTATAAGTGCCCAGATATTTCTTTGAAACTGTCATGGACACTTAATGATTGTGGTCTAAAGCATTTTTATCTAATTATCATCTGAATTGGCTTGTTATTTCTGAGGTACTTTATCTTTCAGCAAGATTTTGTTTGTTTGTTATTCCCCCATGAATGGTCAACATTTGTCCATTTATAGAACAAAATAAGAAACCTCATTTTCAGTCCTTGATGTCGGAATAGGCATATAACTATTTATATTTTAAGAATGTTTTGGTCAACATAAAATGCCATATTATTGTTGCTAACTTCTGTTCATTTCTTCATAATTCTTCTTTGATTCCTACAAAATACCTCAAAAGCCTAAGAATATATAAAGAACTACATGTTATTTTCATGAGGATCATGTTAAGCTTCATTAGAAATATTTTCATTAAATTACGTGAATTTTTGATAATTAATTAATGTCTTATGATTTACACAAAAGCTCTTTGAATAATGCTCTTAGGATTTGTAAAGTAATTTTATGCTGTATTAATGATGTCTATTAAGAACTGACTTCATACAAATATTACATGGAAAATGGCTCGTCTGTATCCTTAACAATTGCTGTATCAACTTATTCTTATTTTAAATTTGGGTTCTAAATATATATAGCTCTTTTTTCACATTTGATGAGACTCAAACGCCAACTGATGATATAACATGTATGTGTGTGTATTCATTTAATGGAAATTCAAATAAATTAATAATGAGGAATTTCTACTTTTGTAAAATTGCACTTTCAGTTACCAGTACAGAGATTTCCCATATTTTTGCATAGATATTTCCAAAGTCTTCTACTGTAGATGAGTTGTATATGGTTTAGATAAAAAGACATTTTCAGGAAACTCACAAAATGTGAGCCAATTTGTTAATTAAATACATGTTTTTATCATTAAACGCAGGCAAACTTAAAGTACCGTATCTTAAACCATAACCCTTTCCCACCTGCAGACGCAATAGCAGCAGACGACTTTTGAAAACATTGTGGCCAAGTGGGAAAATTGCTCATGATGAGCAATTTCTCCTTTGGTCACAATTATTTTCAACTTTATTTTACAATTGAGCTCTCTTTTATGTAGATTTTTCATGTTTTTGTCATTATGTTTTCAAAGTCGTCTGCTGCAGATTTGCTGTATGTGGGAAAGGGTTAAGACAGTTATTACTACACCTTACTAAAGGAAATTTGCAGAAATATATTTAAAAGACTCGCTGATATTCTTCTATAGAGAAATAACATGTTTTGTAAGAGTGTTAAGGAATGGCATAATAATAATTAATTTTCTATGTGAATGTTTTGTAATTTTGTATTCTATTTAGTAATTTTCCAGATTTAAAGAAATCTGCAGCAGGTGAAAAATCTAGGTAAAAATATGGAACATCTCTATAATTGAAAGTATAATTATTGTTCGGAGATGATTGTGGTAAAAGGAGAAATTACTCATTTGTAGTTAATTTTATCTTTTGGCACATTTTTTTTCAAAAGTTGCCTGCTTTAAATGCATCAAGAAGTGTTTTCATGTGGAAAAGGGTTAAGAGGTTTTCTTGATTGTATTTTGTAGTCTGATATTGTGTTCTATATGTGAACAGAAGACTAAATCTGGGAAATAAATGTTCATGGATAGTGAAAAGAAGACATAATTCTGGAAGTAAAATAAGTATAATAAAAAAAACTTGTGAGAAATGGCAGCTATTATCACCTCCACATCTACTCAATTTACGCTGGAGCACCAACAGTGGTGGCCATCAGAGCATAATCTGGATTGCAATCACAAACACCATAGTTACAGTGACATTGCCATTGATAGACATGGTAGTCATGGTAACAGACTTGGTACCCATGGTCATGGTAAAAGTCGCAGTGAACATGATCATGGTGATAGGCATGGTGACCATGGAGACAGATATGGAACTTTGATAGATAGATCAGCTCATAGGGTAAGGTTTTCAATTACTCATCATCTAGGGTTATTGTTTTATAATGATATATAATAACAAGAAAGTAGTCGGCAGTCGCTGCAATCTCATGGAAGTCAAACCATAGGGTTTGGGGATTTATCATGAGCTCTGTATGTTTTATCAATATCAATATTGAACTTTTTGATCTTAACTAACTGTAAGCAGTTTCCGAGGACTGGTTTTATTGTTGAAAGCCAGTTGATCTATCAAATATGAAGGTGAATTGTCCGTCGTTTGTATCTCCATGCATATATTTATGTCTAAAAATGACTTCTCCTCAGAAGCCTAATAATTGTGATGCAACTTCACAGCAAGCTATCAATTGTAAACACTTAAAAAAAAACTTTCTTGTCAGAACATATTGTGCCAATTTTCAAATTATTTCAGGAATATTCCTTGTGTTGCCTTCTTGTAAAAGACATATGAGCTGTGCTGCGAGAAAACTAACATTGTGGACTCTGCGTAAAGTATCGACCCAGATCAGCATAAGCATGCTGCACAGGTTAATTCGGGCAGACACTTTTCGATTCCTTTGAATTTTCTACTTCAGAATCCTTACTGTATACCTCTATCCCCCTGAGATAGAAAGTGTCAGACCAGATTAGTCTGCACGAACTGCGCGGGCTGATCTGGGTTGATACATTGTGCATGGTATGGTTATTTTGCAATATTACAGTGGAGCGATACTTGCCCTCTTTGGCCACTTATTGTCAATTGGAAGAAGCTTAAGATGGCCTGACTGGTAATTGGTAACAAAATAACAGAAGAAATTATGTTGACAGTTTTGTACTGTAAGTCTTATCACAGCCATTGATTTTTATCCTGCAGAAAGATTTGGCCGGAAAAATACTTCCCATGATTTATAAGTCTCTGTGGTCTAATCAGAGTCTTCATCATAAAATAGGGGACAATCAATTTCCTATATACTGAGTATATTTTATGAGCAGTTGGACACTAAAATCATCTTTTTGACTTTGCGATCCTAGAACATAGAGATCAGATTGCACATTGTATGCTTTAGATTAGTTTGTATTCTGTTTGCTATATGGTTAACACATTCCCACATGCATTCTGATGATAATGAGAAGGAAAGAGCAACTTGTCCAAATTTAACAATATGTTCAAAGTTAAATGTTCTTCAGTTTATATTTTTTTTTTTTTAATTTGGAATAGTTCAAAATGGCACAATGATGAAAACGTAAACCCTTTCCCAGAAATCTGCAGCAGAGGACATTGAAAACATGTTAACAAAACGATGAAAAATATCTATAAATGGAAGTATATTATTTTAACAGTGTTGAAAACATTGTGATAAAAGGAGAAATTGCTCATTAAGAACAATTTCTCATTTTGCCACAATGTTTTTTAATGATGTCTGCAGCAGATCCGACAAAATATGTCTGCAAGTGGGAAAAGGCTAATTAAATTCAAGGCCAGCTGTGTCCGGTTCTGTTGGTGTCAAATTGTGACTGCATGTGGGAAAGGGTTAATTAGATCTATGAAAAAATAGTGAGCTTTCCAGTTAATTGAAGTTGATACTTGTGCTTACTACCAGACACCGCCAATTTCCCTTGGCACTTCTAACAACCTTCCTGGTAGCCGGCTTCAGGGACTCATTACCACATACAATAAAGAGAAATTCGCTCATACGACAATTCTGCAGCAGACGATTCATACCACAATTCTGCAGCAGATGACTTTGAACATATTTTGTCAAGAAATAGAAAATCTCTATAATTGAATCAGGATAACCTATGATTAAAAGTGGAAAACATTGTGGTAAAAGGAGAAATTGCTTGTTTTGAGTAATTTCTTCTTTTGTCACTGTTTTCAAAAAGCCGTCTGCTGCAGAGGAGTCAGAAAGCGTCTATATGAGGGAAAGGGTTAATTAGTACTGTATGTGTTCAAAACAGTTATTGTTGACCAGTTTCCTCATACTATTTTTGACAATTTTTTATTGAAAATAAACATTAAAGGAAAATCTTAAATTTAACCTTTCCGTATACAGCATGGATGACTTGGTTGGCGTGAACAGATGATAAATTTTCTTTGGAACACAGTCAATCCGAACTCCCTATAGCTTCTTTATTTAATCCTTTCAAACAATCGTTTACAATTAATCTGCACCTGGTGACTCTGAAAACATCATAAGAAACTATGAAAGACCTCTATAAAGGAAATCATACTTATTTTATTGAATAGAAAAAAAAACTTGGTGACAAATGGAGGTCTCATTAGGAGCTGTTTTTCTTTTTTGCCACAATGTTTTCGCAAGTCTACAGCAGATGCATGAAAATACATCAGCAATTCAAGAGATTAATTAATTTATCCTGAGGCTTGTCACCCTGCCCAGTAGGGAAACGGAGAAATCCGTACAAGATAAATACTTCTTCCTTATAGCTGTGTAATTAAAACTGATTCTGGCCTTGAGAGACTGTGTGGACACTT
The DNA here is from genome assembly GCA_031761405.1 of Serripes groenlandicus. Taxonomy (NCBI): domain Eukaryota; kingdom Metazoa; phylum Mollusca; class Bivalvia; order Cardiida; family Cardiidae; genus Serripes; species Serripes groenlandicus. The sequence continues at coordinate 57,566,360 of JASEVX010000004.1, read as the reverse complement.
TCTGATATTGTTAGATTACCAATTCCCTAGACATTTCTATTGTTTACCTGATATGATCATGTAGAGCTCTAGATAAGGGACATAACTATGGTATGGATGGTCAAAACAAATGTCTCACCAAGTCAATTCTTTTGGGTACCCATGCACAGCATGAAGGTTTACCAGGGAAAAATACCTATTATACAAGTCCCCTGATCTTGTTTAACTATTTATGAGTAGCCTGCTTGGGATTGAAACAATAATGTTCAAAGCAACACATGTGTCGCCAACTAATACGTCAGCAAGGAAAAGTGGACTGACAGACAGACAGACAGACATGAGTCTGACTGCCAAGGGAGGCAACACAAAAACATGGAACAAGATGAGAGAAAAGTAACACTTGATATCATTGGCAAAAGTTCCAAGATTTCCGAACAAACATTTTGTAACATTTGTTTTCAACTCTATTTAATAAGTAAAGCTTTCATTTATTGGTTTTCCACATTTTTGCCTATATGTCTTCAGTCAGACAACAATGAGCAATTTCTCCTTTTGCCACAAAATTTTCGACCTTCACTTACATACATCTTTCTTTTTTATTAGTAGATGTTTTCAAAGTTGTCTGCTGCAGATTCGTGTGTGCGAAAGGGAGTCGATGTGTGTCAGAAACATCGTTAAAGAAAAAGCATTCAGAATAAGGATAAGTCATCAATTCTGTGTAATTGAAATGTTTTCTATATATCCAGTGAAGTAATTGGATACTTAATGTTAACACCATTAGTTTAGAATTTCCTGAAAAGTTCTTATAAATTATATATTTAACCAATTCCCACATGTAACAAATCTTCTCAAGATGACTGTGAAAACATCTTGGCAGAAATATGGAAAATCTCTAAATAACAGTATAAATTTTGAATTGAATCGAAACTTCCCAGTTCTCATGCATCACATGGCTTTTGTTTGTGATGCAAAAACTGCATATCAATTTTTTTTTTGCTAAAATACTGCATTAATGTGCTTATCGGATCTATGAATTGGTTTTACTCCAATGTACCATTATATTATTTCTGAGATTGATTGCATGATTAAATGGGGTTTTCAACAATTTTTCAATCCTATCAAGGATTAGCCAGTTCTATTTCCATGTGTTTCCTGGCTTTCACACATTAGTTTTCCACACGACAGTCTTCACAAGCAACTGGCTGCTTTTCCACATAGAGTGTAAGCCCATAAGTGGCACGCAAATGTTGCCTGTCACACTGACTTTTGTCAAACATCAGAAAGAACGTTAGCTGAGCTGGAGTGCAAGCTCACGTCCTCATGATTGATATGGCCCTTTCCAAAATTCAACAAATCTAAAGACAACTTTGAAAATATATTGGTAAAACTCTCATAAAAAATCTCCCTAAATGAAAGTTCATTTTCAAAGAGATCATGGCAAAAGTCATCTGCTCTCTCTGCTGCCCGGGAGTCAGAAAACTTCTGTTTCATAGGGCAAGGTTTAAATGGTACCAAAGTGAAGATGCAAAAAGACCCCAAATTGCCACACGCGGCTAATATATATCGCTGGAAGCTGGGGAGTGTATCATTAACAACCAATTTGCATAATCTAGCACCAATAGTGCCGAAAAGTACTTTAAGATGGATTAGAAGTCTGCCTTGGAAATTTTGGGATAGCTCCTGGGACTTGGTCCATGTATCAGTATTATCCCTTTCCCTCATACAACAAATATGCAGCAGACGACTTTGAAAACATTGTGAGTAAAACCTGAAAAATCTCCATAAAAGATAGCTTAATTGTTCAACAAAGTTGAAAACATTGTGGCGAAGGGAGAAATTGCTCATCATGAGCAATTTCACCTTAGGCCACAATGTTTTCAAAAGTCGTCTGCTGCTATTGTCTCAAAATGCGTCTGCAGGTGAATTGGAAAGGGTTAAAGAGAAAAAAATTCTCTATTCTGTCTATTATTCAATAGGGTAAATTGGTAGTTAAAGGCATTGATCAGCTTTGAAAGCATGAGACTTTTGTTGAAATATTTTGAAAGTTCAAAGAAAATTTTGCTGCATTTGGAAACAATTTGGGTAAAGGAGAAAATTCTCATCACGAGATTAGCAATTCCTCCTATTCCCGATTTTTGAAAAAAAATGTCTTCTTTTGCAGATATAATTTGTCATATTGGAACCTACCCTTTCTATCTAAAAAATTATGATAAATTGTTTTATATTTTGAAGGCTTGGCGTGAATCGGTTGTAACTAAAATTGGTATTATTTTTACCAAGGTTAATCACCTCACCATTAAATCTTTATAAAGGTTAAATATTTTTTTGGGTAAACAATGGAAATTTACAAAGGGGTCAAAATTGCCCCTAAACCAGGGTTTTCAAAATAGGTTTAATATAGTTAAAACAGTTTCACGCCAAGCCCTCCATATACTCACTAGAAGTTTTATCTTTCGTGTGTCAACGGCCAAAAAAACAAACAATTAGATTCAGTGCTCCGAATCCTCTACAATGTTTGCATCTTTTATTGTCCCCCGCTTAGCGAAAGCGCGGGGACTATTATTTCTCATTCGTCAGTCAGTCCGTCAGTCCGTCCGTCAGTCCGTCAGTCACGCTGTCACAAAAACTTTAACCTTGGTCATAACTTCTGAACCGTAATAGGTACTGCTTTCATATTTCACATGTGTATTCCTTGTGACAACCCCTTTCCATCAATACCAATTTTTTTGACCTTGTGACCTTGACCCTGACGAGTTATGGCCCTTTACCCCTATGTATGACTAAATTCATTTCCGGGCTATTTCTCTGCAACCGCTTTTTGGAATTTTATGAAACTTCATAGGAAGGATCACCACCAAGTGTAGATGCGCATATCGTGTTTGCGTTCCGGTTGGATTATTTTGCACGGAGTTATGGCCCTTTACCCCACCATCAGGCTATGTATGACTAAATTCATTTCCGGGCTATTTCTCTGCAACCGCTTTTTGGAATTTTATGAAACTTCATAGGAAGGATCACCACCAAGTGTAGATGCGCATATCGTGTTTGCGTTCCGGTTGGATTATTTTTCACGGAGTTATGGCCCTTTACTCCACCATCAGGCTATGTATGACTAAAGTCATTTCCGGGCTATTTCTCTGCAACCGCTTTTTGGAATTTTATGAAACTTCATAGGAAGGATCACCACCAAGTGTAGATGCGCATATCGTGTTTGCGTTCCGGTTGGATTATTTTGCACGGAGTTATGGCCCTTTACCCCACCATCAGGCTATGTATGACTAAATTCATTTCCGGGCTATTTCTCTGCAACCGCTTTTTGGAATTTTATGAAACTTCATAGGAAGGATCACCACCAAGTGTAGATGCGCATATCGTGTTTGCGTTCCGGTTGGATTATTTTGCACGGAGTTATGGCCCTTTACTCCACCATCAGGCTATGTATGACTAAATTCATTTCCGGGCTATTTCTCTGCAACCGCTTTTTGGAATTTGATGAAACTTTATAGGAAGGAACACCACCAAGTGTTGATGCGCATATCGTGTTTGCCTTCCGGTTGGATGATTTTTCACGGAGTTTTACCCCACCATCCGGCTATGTATGACTTAATTCATTTCCGGGCTATCTCTCTGCAACCGCTTTTTGGAATTTGATGAAACTTTATAGGAAGGATCACCACCAAGTGTAGATGCGCATATCGTGTTTGCGTTCCGGTTGGATTATTTTTCACGGAGTTATGGCCCTTTACTCCACCATCAGGCTATGTATGACTAAATTCATTTCCGGGCTATTTCTCTGCAACCGCTTTTTGGAATTTTATGAAACTTCATAGGAAGGATCACCACCAAGTGTAGATGCGCATATCGTATTTGCGTTCCGGTTGGATTATTTTGCACGGAGTTATGGCCCTTTACCCCACCATCAGGCTATGTATGACTAAATTCATTTTTCCGGGCTATTTCTCTGCAACCGCTTTTTGGAATTTGATGAAACTTTATAGGAAGGATCACCACCAAGTGTAGATGCGCATATCGTGTATAAGACCCCCAAAGCGGGGGACCATAATTCTCTGAATTTGCTTGTTATATTTCATTTGGGACATACAAATTTAAATATATTCAGGAACTTTATTTTATTACAATCTCTCCCCTTCAATTATAATAGCAATACACCTTTCCCCACACCACAGACTATGAAATTAGCACTGGTCCGTATATGGTCCCTGGCCAATAACCTTTGGGTAGGACCAGTGAAACATTTCCATTGGCCAGTATAATTTTATATGAAATATATAGCATAACCAAACATTTAGGATTTTTAGCGCCAGTGAATATAATATGTTAATTTCAATGACTGTTCCCACATACATATCTGTAGCAGACAATATCTGTAGCAGAAAACTTTGAAAAGATCTCTCCAAAATATGAAACACCTATAAATGACACTATAATTATTGAATATAGTTGAAAACATTGTTGCAAATTAAGAAATTGCCCATGCATTTTTAGCAATTTCTCCTTTCACTATAATATTTTCAAAAGTCATCTGCTGCAGATATGTAAATATGGGCCTACATGTGAACGAGTAATCTTTATCGATCAAAACTCATTTCAAATCAAGACATTTATTTCTTTAAAGGGAGCTAACTTTTGATTGGTGTTTGGATAATGTTCACTGTATTAATTCCCTTGAATTTGCTTCACTGTGTATATGATTATGTATTGATTTAATCCTGGTTTTAACCATTCAACTGCTGGAACAGATTTCATGAAGCCTGTGTCACCAATATAGAGTGACAGGTCAGCGGGTGACATTTAGCTGTCACACTAAACTCAATACTGTAAATGAAAACTCGATATTATTAGAATTGGCTATTGATTCTTCAGTTATTCAAATCTGGACAAGTCCTTTTTCAAGATCTGCTTTTAGACGGTTGAAGCCATTGCTGAAAGACCTCCAGGATTTAATAACTTATCCTAAACAATACTGAAGGCAGAGGATTAGATAAGAGGGAGTGAACAGGTCTTTTCCCCACAATATTTCCTATGTACAAGTCCTATGTTGTGGGTACTCAAAAGAATCATCTCACTGATACAATTATTTTGACTACCAACAACATAGGGTTTGAAGGTCAAATACGTTCTAGAACATGAAAAATGGCCCTTATCTAGAGCTCTGCTGATTAGGCATTATTAATCATTTGCCTGATAATATATTTTCAGTGCTACATGTCTGTGTATATTTTAACTACATGTACTTCAAAATTAGAATCAGTTTTGAAACAGAACTGAAAACATTTTTTGGAAAATTGCTTATTTTTAGCTATTCGTTATTTTGCCAAATGTTTGCAATTGTTGTCTGCTGTCATAAGTTGTCCATCTACAGAAGGAAAGAGTTAATTACACTCCTTTCAACAACAACAAAATGCAATAATGTATACATAATAATTCTTAATGCCTGTCCCACAGATAATAAATCAGCAAATCTATGGAAAGCCTCTTAACCCTTTCCCACATACAACAAATCTGCAGCAGACGACTTTGAAAACATAGTGACAAAAACCTGAAAAATCTCCATAAAAGATAGCTTTATTGTTTAGTTGAAAACATTGTGACCAAAGGAGAAATTGCCCATCATGAGCAACTTCACATTTAGGCACAATGTTTTCAAAAGTCGTCTGCTGCTATATATTGCCTCAAAATGCGTCTGCAGGTGGGAAAGGGTTAAAATGATAGCTTGATATGGAATAGATTTGAAAATGTTGTATCAAAAGGAAAAATAGCTGCTTATGATTAGTAATTTCTCATTTTGCTATTGGTACAAAACTTTCAACGGTTATCTGCTGCAGATGCATTGAAATGTGTCAGTATGTATGGGAAATGATGGTTAAGGGAATTGGAAATATCATTTAATTCCATTGATTCTTGGAAATTTCCTAAATATTCATGACAGATGACTTGGAGTCTTATCTCAAGGTCTTAGAAAGGTCAGCCCCAATGTCAGGAATATCTGTCTGTGACGGGTCCTTCATTAAATATGACATTTTTTAAGTCTCTTAATTCTCTTCCCTCATACAACCAACCTGGAACAGATCATTGTGTAAAAGGGTTAAAAATTGAAATATCTGAAGAAAAGAATGCATTATTACAACAATTTAATTATAATTTAAGATAATAAAAAAATAATGTGTGGAAAATGAAATGGTCCTATAATATTATGCAGATTTTTTCTTTGAACTTTTAATTTCTGTGATAGATATGTTGGTTCTGTGAATTATAATTTTTTTGTTTACCTGATCAAATATTACAAGAGCTGTCTTCTTGAAATTTGTTAATAACAACTAGTTACAACATTCTTTCGAAGCCACTGACAACTTTCTCACATAAATCAGAGGCGAGTGTAAAAGGGTTAAAAATTGAAATATCTGAAGAAAAGAATGCATTATTACAACAATTAAATTATAATTTAAGATAATAAAAAAATAATGTGTGGAAAATGAAATGGTCCTATGCAGATTTTTTCTTTGAACTTTTCATTTCTGTGATAGATATGTTGGTTGTGTGAATTATAATTTGTTGTTTACCTCAGATAACATATTACAAGAGCTGTCTTCTTGAAATTTGTTAATAACAACTAGTTATATCTTGAAAAACGAAAGTTGCAAACAGTGAATTTGCTCATTCTGAGTATTTTCAGCTTTTTAAGCTATGTTTTCAAAAGCTGAACCCCCCCGTCTGCTATATATAGTGAAACCTTTATTGCGTTTATCGGCAGCAGCACATTGCTTTAACAACATGTTCGGGTATTGACTCTAAAAATGGAGGTAGAAGAGCAAAATTCCTTGTTTTGAGTATTTTCTCCTTTTTTCCCCACAATGCTTTTAAAAAATGATGTGCTTCCGAGATGTTAAAGGATGTCCGTATAAATCAAAGAAATAGATTCTGTTTCCCAAGAGACATCTCTGTCTGACAATTATAGATCTGAATTCTCCCAGTTAACCTTCCCATTGGTTACTTTATTTCCAGTAGCTGCGTCTGGTAGTCATATCATATCCACCAAAAAAACTAAACAAGCCTGAATTGTCTTGAACAGTCAATCTGTCTTAGATATATACTTTTTCATAAAAAACAAGCGGCATCAAACCAGGAGAGGACAAAAACATCTTGTATCATGCTGATATGCTAATTAACCCTTTCCCTCATACGACAATTCTGCAGCAGACGACTATGAACGTATTTTGTCAAAACATAGAAAATCTCCATAATTGAATGGATAACCTATTACTAAAAGGGGAAAACATGGTGGCAAAAGGAGAAATTGCACGTTTTGTGCAATTTCTTCTTTTGTCACTATGTTTTCAAAAAGCTGTTTGCTGCAGAGGCGCCAGAAAGCGTCTATATGAGGGAAAGGGTTAACCCCTTTCCGACAAACAACAAATCTGCAGCAGAGGACATTCAGAGAACATCATAGCAAAACTATGAAAAATGTCTATGAATGAGTGTGATTATAGAATATAGCTGAAAACATTGTGACAAAAGGAGAAATTGCTCATTAGAAACTTTTCAAAAAGTCTCCTGCAGATATATGTCAGAAAGCCTCCGTATGTGGGAAAGGGTTTAGAGTTGACTGCTTTGATAGTGTCTAAAGAAAAGAAAAGTCTTGACATCTGGAAGTTTGGAAGTTGATGTTTGAAGTTGATGTTTGATATAGGGTTAAGATCATTGTGGGAAATAAGAAAGAGCTGATTATGTCTTCCCCTATGAAATGGAGAGAAACACATACTGTGTTTGAGTTGTCTGCCTGTCTGTCCGTCAAAAAGTTTGTGTCTGCCATATGTTCGCACCCCAGCTTGGCTGACAAAGGTCAATGTGATCAAGCATCCTTCTTCTTCTGCAAATTTGCTAATAGTTTATGTGGAAAAGCAGCCAGTTGTTAATGGTAAGTGTATTGTTCGGAGTATTCGTGTGCAAAAGCTTGGAAACACTTTGGTAGTTGAACTGGCATCTGTGATATGGCTGACAATTGTTGAAAAATGGCATTAAACCCAAATTAATCAATCAGCCTGAATTATTGGAAAGTTTATCAGCATATGAAGTTATGCACCTGCCATATTTTTGTATACACCTCAACTGAGTTTCAGAGTTGAGGCGATGAGTACGGAAAAGGGGGCAGAGGGATTTTGTTTTTGAAACTCAACTGCTGCAGAGAAAGCATAATGTTGACTGCATGCGCAAAAGATTTAACCCTTTCATATATATGTAAAATGGATTTTGACGCAAATACAGCTGACAAATTTTCAGCAATTTCACCTTTTGCTACATTGTTTTCAGCTCAAATCAATACTAACACTTTCATTGACAGAGATTTTCCATATTTTTGCCTAGATATTTTCAAAATCATTGGCTGCAGATTTTTATATGGGGGAAAGGGTTAAGCATAATATGATAATTAATAGTAACAATTATTGATTGGCTTAGTGAATCTAAAAACAACAGACCCCCAGAGCCTTTGAAGTGTAAGTATGCCATTGACAGTAGTGAATTAATCTTACATCATCAATCCACCAAACTGAAATATTTTAGTCAATGTTTTTCTTTCTATATTCTGGTAGATATGATAATAAGAACATTTTCCGTTTTGTTTTTTGGATGGGTGATACATTTTCAGCAGTTGTGTGGTATCCTATTCAAGTATTATTTTCTGGAAAGATCAGCAAGAATTTGGCGAGCTGTTTTCCTTAGGATATTGATTACTGTATAGGAATATAGCCTCATACGTCGCCAGTGTTAAGTCTGAACACTTACCCACATACAACAAATATGCATCAAACGCCTTTGAAAATTAAGATCTAGGCAAATGGAACATTTTTACAATTGAAAATAAAAGTTGTAAATAGAGTTGAGAACATTGTGGCAAAAAGTCATCTCCTGCATATGATTCGAAATGCGTCTGCAAAGGTGAATTTAAAAGGTTGGCCCCTTTCCCCAATAAGCGTCCATTGAACTGCTTTCCCCTACTTCAGTTCTTAGCAAACCTTTGAAAAAAGATCATATTGCTCAACATTCATTTGCCCCTCTGCTAACATAATGTCCACCTATATAAAATTTTGATATTAAAAAAAATACCTGTGAATGAGTGCATGTCCTTAATAGCAAAGAACTTGTTTTGTATGCTTAACCCTTTCCCTCATATAGACGCTTTCTGACGCTTCTGCAGCAGACAGCTTTTTGAAAACATAGTGACAAAAGAAGAAATTGCTCAAAATGAGCAATTTCTCCTTTTGCCACAATGTTTTCCACTTTGTGTCTAAGGTTATCCATTTAATTATAGAGATTTTCTATTTTTTGACAAAATATGTTCAAAGAATTGTTGTATGAGGGAAAGGGTTAAATAAGGAATGATTTATGCATGAATAACAGAGCTTTATTTTCAGTGTGTAATGGTATCATAATTCCCATACTGAATCAGTTTAAAATGCATCTTTGAATTAGGTTAATTCAAGGTCATAAAGTTGATTAAATTAACTTTTAAACTCACTATTTATAGACAGCTAAACATCAATAAAGCTGTTAAAGGTGATACTTGGAATATCCATAGTAACGCAATGGACTAGCTATTGATTTTTGTCTTGCATCGGTATTGATCTTCTCTCCTAACATAGCAGCTGAACCAGTCCGCAATAACCAACTGTAGCTCTGTCTGTTTACTCTGGAAGACAGTTGGTGACCTTATATGGGTTTTTGGCCTTTTCTGATAAAATAACGCAGAAATCTTGTGAGGAAAAACTAATGACTTAACTTGCTCTTTTTTCATGGTGGATTAGAATATTGTTGTTGACATTATTTGTGGCAAGAAAAAATGGCAAGACGGGTAGGTGGTTTTGTTTAGTAAATATAATGATATGATAACATGTTAATTTGATATTTGTTACCAGTAGTCTTACACTAACCTTGTTTCTTGTATGGTACTTGAATTGATTATTTGTGCTAAGAGCAATGGTGGTAATTTTGTCATGAGAGATATTAAAGCTTTCCCTCATACGACAATTCTGCAGCAGACAAATTTGAACGTATTTCGTCAAAACATAGAAAATCTCCATAATTGAATGGATAACCTATGACAAAAAGTGGAAAACATTGTGGCAAAAGGAGAAATTGCACGTTTTGTGCAATTTCTTCTTTTGTCACTATGTTTTCAAAAAGCAGTCTGCTGCAGAGGCGTCAGAAAGCATCTATATGAGGGAAAGGGTTAAAGAAATGTTGCAGAGAAAGGCTTTAGAAAATATTGCCTTTTCCAGGAATGTTTCCATTTCCCGCATTACATCAAATCTGCAGGAGAGCTGGACTTTGAAATCTTTGACAGCAGCAGAATTAAGGATAATCTCTATAAATGAAGGTGCTGAAGATAAACGAAAAATATTAAATAAGAAAAAATGCAGTTCATCATTCATTCTGTAAAAGATATGGATCAAATATTCTACAATTAGCTAGTGTATCCATTTCTTGTTAGAGCAGAAAACATTGTGGCAAAAAGGAGAAGTTTCTTAAAAATCTATAAACAATTTCTCCTTTTGCCACCATATTTTCAAAAGTCATTTGCTGAAATGCATCAAATTTTGTATGTATACATGTGGGAGTTTTTTTTAAACATTATATGACATTATGTTTACCATCGATTAACCCTTTCCCTCATATAGACGCTTTCTGACGCCTCTGCAGCAGACGGCTTTTTGAAAACATAGTGACAAAAGAAGAAATTGCAAAAAACGTGCTGTTTCTCCTTTTGACACAATGTTTTTCCACTTTTAGTCATAGGTTATCCATTCAATTATAGAGATTTTCTATATTTTGACAAAATATGTTCAAAGTCGTCTGCTGCAGAATTGTCGTATGAGGGAAAGGGTTAAATGAAAGAACAATTACGGTATTGAACATGGTGACAAAAGGAGAAATTGCTTGTTTTGAGCAATTTCTTCTCTTATCGCCATGTTTTAAAAAAGATGTCTGCTGCAATAGGCGTTGGAAAGCGTATACATGAGGGAAAGGGTTAAATTGCCTGTGTGACAGTTATAATTACTATTTTTATACAATTGTATGTCCATAATATGGAGAATCGATCTTAAAGTTACATGATTACATGGTTATCAATTAACTCTCGTACCAGTGCATACTATTTAACATGCACCCTTGCAAACAGAAGGGTAGACATGCAGTACATACTTTTGCAAAGTTGTTATATTCTGGTTTACAACTGTAGATTTGATATTTTGTGCTGACACACTACAGTCATTACAATTAAATATGTGAATTATTAAACTGCTAAAAGTGCGATGTTGTGAAAGTCACCATATATTATCTCTTTCCCACTAACAACATTATATCTTCAACAAACAAATTTGAGATGATTTAGGCATAAATATTGAAAACCTCTGTAAATAAAATTATTATCATTGAATAGATTTGAAAAAAAGTGTGACATAGGGATAAATTGCTCCTTGCAACAGTGAGCAATTTCTCCGTTTGCAACAATTGGTTTCAAAAGTCTTCTGCTGCAGATATGTCAGAACACGTTTGCATGTGGGAAAGGGTTATAGGAAGCAGCGTGAGGGTCGACATTTGGTAACAGATGTTTGATATTGAACACTGTGGGGCAAAATAGTCCACCAACGAAATGACTGAGACATTCTTGCACTGCTTCAATCTCATAAACGTTCATCTTTCTTGAAAATTCTGCTTCATTTTACCATTTCTCACATGCAAAAACATCTTCAGCAGATAGTATATGAAACTATTGTGGCAAAAGAAGAACATGCTCATATTGTCACCTGAATGTCAACTTCTGTCCCAATTTTTCAACTTAATTGAAAAATTATACTTTGATTTATAGAGAATTTCAATATTTTTGCTAAGATGTTTTTAAAGTCGCCTGATGCAGATTTGTTGTATGAGGGAAATGGCTAATTATATTAAAAAAAATCAATTTGTCAAGAACACAAATATTTGACAGATATCGCAAATTCCAAAGCTGTCTTGGAAATCAAACACAATCTAAGAGACTGACAATACTTAGTAACTAAATGGGGTTTGTTTGAGAAAAGCCAATTTGAAACAAAAATTCATCAATTTCTTTCACTTAATCCTTTCCCAGCTAACAGGCGCATTTTGATGCATCTGCTGCTCTGTTCAATTATTATTTTAAACTAGATATAGAAAGTAGTCTGCTGCAGATTTGTTGTATGTGGTAAAAACATATCTCTGTTTATGAGAATCTTGATCTTTTCCCGATATCTGGAGTCCACAAAGTAATTTCATCTTTTCATACATTCCTGGTCTTTAAATTAGTGAAAGTCTTTTGGAACAATGTTTTCAAAAGTAATGTGCAGCTCAGATGCATAAAACTGCATCTGTATCATATGAGAAACGGTGAAATGAACAAGTCCTTTACTCGCAATATAATACCCCTTACTTAAGCAGTTATTTTGTTGATCAATACTCAATTTTTTTTTTACCTTGAGAATTCTCTTATAAACCCACATATAGACAATTTCTGACGCCTCTGCAGTAGACGTCTTTTGAAAACATATTGTGGCGAAAGGAAAGGTTGCTCAATTTAAAACAAGCAATTTCTCCTTTTGCCACAATGTTTTCAACTTGTTTTTCAGTAATTCATAATTTTACACAGATGTATCAAAATTGTCTGCTGTAGATTTCGTGTATGTAAATGGAAAGGGTTATTTTTAGGATGAAAAATGCTGAATGTTTGGAGTTCATAGAGCCTGGCTTGTATACTGGTTTAAGTCACAAGATCTTTAATAAGCGTTCTGCTTCTGGTACATCACTGAAATAATGTTGAAAGTGGCAAAAAAGCCAAGAAAGAATGAAAAACTAATTTGAGTCATCAGTGGTATTACGGTGTGAAGGGTATCTAAGCAAAAGTGTTCTTAGAAATTATATGACATTGGATTTTTACCAGAGATGGTGTAGAAAATCAATGCAATGTGACTGGCAATTGCTTTTCCCTAGCAAAGCTTGCATGAATTATTCATGAGAATGAGTTTTCCAGTTCTCCTTACTCATAGGATTACATAGATATGGCATAAGCCAGAACAATTTATTGATTTTAACTCCTAAAACAGCTTAACTGTTACAATTACATGCATTTTGACATATCTGCATCAGAACACTTTTGAAAACACTGGCAATTAGAGAAATTGCTCATATTGAGATCAGATCCATCAGTTAACCCTTTCCCTCATACGATAATTCTGCAGCAGACGACTTTGAACGTAGTTTGTCAAAACATAGAAAATCTCTATAATTGAATGGATAACCTATGACTAAAAGTGGAAAACATTGTGTCAAAAGGAGAAATTGCACGTTTTGTGCAATTTCTTCTTTTGTCACTATGTTTTCAAATAGCCGTCTGCTGCAGAGGCATCAGAAAGCGTCTATATGAGGGAAAGGGTTAAGGTTATTTGTCTGAGAAAGTGAATAAAGGTATCAGCCATACAGTTGTACTATGTTAAACCTAATTGGATATTGAATATTTCATATTGATCTGTCTTAATTTTTTCTCCCTTCCCTTTCAATTGGCAATGGATCTGATAAGATTTTGTTTAACGTGAATATCTTGTTTTTAATCTGATATTACCTGGCAAAAGCTGGACATATTGTGACAGAATGACACATCATTGGCACCACAATGTTTTTAACTTTATCAAAAATTACAAACATGTTTCATATTTTTGTCTGTGATATTTTCAGAGCTGTCTACTGCAGCATTTTTGTATGTAGGAGAGGGTAAATTAGTTCTGGCTTGGCTGCTGAGGGTTTGCACCTTAGGGCAGTCAATAATATTGATCATAATGATACCTGTATTGTATTCTTTGTAAAAGATTTGAAATTAATACTCCTATTCCTAACCTCTAATCTTGTCCCTCCTACAAATGCCTCTTAACATTTCTGTAGAAGACAACTTTTGAATTCATTTAAGGTTAAGGAGAAATTGCTCAGAAGGAATTGTTTAGTTTTTTCTCACACTGATTTCTACTGAAACTTCCTTCTTCATTGAATTTTCTTTTCTTTTATCCAGATGATTATAAATTCAATCAGAAAAGGGTTAAAAACTGAAGGTTATAATGATTTTATTTTAACTGATATACAATTAGTTATTTAATCTGGACCAATAGGTCGAGATTTCCTGATTATGAGATATTACAGAACTCCCCCCATACAGCAGATGTCTAGTTTATGCCCCAGTGATAATGTCACGTTTTTGCCTCGCCGTTGCGCCCCGTTTCTGACACCCACGATTTGGAAATTTCAGCCGGGTGCAACACTGCGACGTTGTTGCCACGTCCTAGCCACACTGTCACCTCATTGTATTCCTGTTGTGGCACAAGATAAAGGTGACATCCAATATCAAAGTTAGGTTATGTCTCGCTGTCGCCTCATTGTCGCCACACTGTACTTCGTTATGCCTCTGCTGCCACATTTAGTTAAAACGCGTCATGCATTGATGACCTCTACCAAGACTCTTGAAATTAGAACAATCCATTACGCGACAGAGCGTATTATATATAGCGTACCACAACATACCAAATCGAAGCACAGCATAGCTGAAACGTAGCACAACGTTGTAAAACACCGTAGCATAAAGCAGCTCAAAATGTAGTACAGTGTATCATAGCGTGGCATAAAGTGGCACGAGGAACATGGTAGCATAGCACAGTACATCATGTCAGCAAACACAACAGAACGTATCAACCGGCGGGACGCGCTATGTTCACGTTCTATCACTTTTTGCTAAGTTTCTGCTTTGTTATACTATGCTTTATCACGTTTTCGCCACGTTGTAGTATGTTGTGTGAAAACGTGAGCGAATTTCTACTTCACATTTTGTCATTTTTGATCACGTTTTGTTACGTTTGATTAAGTTTTAGCCGCGTTGTACTATGTTTGCTCACGTTGAAGCCTCATTTCCAAACGTAGCTAAAGATGGCGGCCAAAACGTGTCACTATGACTAGGGCATTAAAGTACATGTATGTATTTCATTTTTTTGAGATTTATTTTTAAAGATCATTGATAATCCACAGTAGTTGATGAAAAAGACATTCAAATTATTTTTTAGGTGTTATAAGTTAACCCATCCTAAATAAAATAAATCTGCAGTAGATGACAGAACGCATCCAAGTCAAATTATGGGAAATCTCATAATGTAAGCAACAATGCAAGTTATCAATCAAGTTAAATCACTAGCATTATGCTCATTATGAGCTATTTCTCCACAAAGTCTTAAAAAGGGGGGTGCTGCATATGTGTCAAAATGCATCTGCATGTTTGAAAGGATTAGTTTAACAATAATTACTCTCCTGTTCCAAATCAATCACTCAAAGTCAGCCAGAAAAGAATGTTTGCCTCAATGATATTATACAATGTGACCAACTCTTGCAACATATTGAACCATTGACACAAAGATTAAAGCATCATTTTACAACATATTGAATGGAACATGGAACAACATCACACTTGAAGGTTGAATGCATTAGAAGAAAAACGGATTAGAGAAAGCCCCAGGGTATGTTTGAACTGAAATGAAGCCCATCTGTGTAAGTGGTATTTTAGGAAACATGCTCTTTACACTTTTTTTATGAAACTGAAGTGGCAGGTATATATTCTGGATCCTGTTTACATTATACCTGAAAATATGATGTAGGTCGTGTCACTTGAAAACCGTCTAGGGACATTGCCACATTCAAAGATTCAGATCTGCTTATTAGCTCCTCCTTGCAGTCTGACGGGAACCTTCTGTTTGCCATGTAGTCCTTCCAGCATCCTTGAAGCCAAATTGGCATTGAGCAAATCTGAATAAACTAGTATGCAATTTGTTCATAATTTCCATTGATTAAATAAAAATAATTGGTGAAATACTGTCAGAAGCCAAAGAGATAATAGAGTACATGTTTTGGTCTAATGATTGCTTTGCCGCTTTTTCAAATGCAGCAATCTTAACATGAAAGCTTACTCTGAATCTGGCATATTAAAACAGGCTGTTAATTAGTGTGCTTGTTTAAACATCCAAGTGCTTGGGAACTACCTTTGTCTGTGAAGGTGTATTTCGGCTAAGAATATATTGCAAGATAATGCTCTTGTCTTGTATGTACATACACGATAAAGCAGAAAAGGTTTGTGAGCAGTGTTAGAAGCAAATTAGTGTGAGGTTAGCAGCCCTTCATGCTCATTGAATATCTACCTCTGTCATTCTGTGTATCTGTGTTTTGCTTCGCTTTGTGATTAGAATACTAAGTTCTAGGTAATAAAGGGTTTAAACAATAATTTTCATAATACTATGTTGTGGGTACCAATTAGGATAATCCTTAATAGATTCTGATGAGTACCAACATCATTGTATTATAATGGAATGATAAAGATGTTATCATTTTCAGTGACTAAAATTCTTGATAATTACAGAAAAGGTATAAATTGGCTTTTGTGAATAGTGTAGGTTCAGATCAGCCAGTACATCTATTGTCTTATCAGAATCCAACAAGGTTATGTAAGTAATATGTGAATAGTGCAAATCTTGATCAGACTTTGTGAGTGCACAGGCAGATCTGGATCTAAACTGTTCTCGAAAGCCACCTTGTACCTTTTCCAATTGATGAATTCGGCATTATTTTACCTTCTGTAGTGGTCTAGTGGTGTCTGAGTGGTCGCAGTTAGTGATTGGTGAACAGCTTTGGTTATTAGGTCAATTAGTGGTGGCTCTTTACAGTTTTGTAAATTATAGTCCAGAAGTTTTGTAAACATTCCGCAGATGATACTGCATAGAAAACATAGCATAGACACAACTACCATGTTTGATTGAAGAACTTTGTAATGATAACACACATCAGGAATAACGGATTCAGTTTTTATGTTATTGCTTAAAAAAAAGGAATATATAATAATTTTGAAATTTTAGACACTTCTTGATTGGATTACAATAATTCTTTGAAAATGAAAGCACTTAAAAGTAAATGGAGAAAGTCGTGGGTGAGTTATTAGAATTTAAGCATGTTTCATATTAACTTGATTATCTTTCCATTCATAAAGGCTATTTCACTCCAATGGTTATTAGGGTACGCCTCACTTTTAAGTACAAGAATCTTTATTATGATGGCATAAACCTTTTCCAAGTACAGCTTATCTGCAGCAGATGACTTTTAACCATCTAGGCAAAAATATGATAAATCCCTATAAATAAGAGTATCATTATTGAATCCGAGTTTTATCACTTGATTCAAGATTAATTTATTATATTGTCAAGTTTCAATAAAAGGTTATGAATGAATTAGCCCATTAGTTTTACCACCTGATAGAGATTTTTAACAGTTAATGAATGAATAACATCAAATTCTTTATTATCTGACAAAGGCTTTCTGAGAAGGCTTATCAGCAAATTGATGACCACTTAATTATATTTCTAATGATTCCATGAAGACTTTGCCTGACTAAGGGCACAGCTTGACAATTTAGCCATGGCTATAGATACATATCAGCAAATTTGCTTAATTACACCTTGAAATGATGTGTTGTAGCAGTTAAGCAAATTTAAGACTTAACTGTTTCTCTTATGCAGACATGTTTGAAAACATGTTGACAAATGGAGAAAGGGATAATAAGTACAATTTTTCCTTTTAAAATCACATCATGTTTTCCACTTTTCAATACTTTTTAAGGGAAGATTTTGCAATATTTTGTGTAGTTGTTCTTAGGTTCTCTGCTGCAAATTTGTTGTATGTAGGTTAAAGAAAGTATTGAATAATGACTTCAGATGGCTTATACCGTAATACCAATGACTAAGCAATTTCTACTTTTCCTTAAATGTACAACAGTTACTTGCCACAGAAGCCAACAACTTTGAAAACATCCTGCACAACATCTTTGTAAGAGAAAGAATTATAATTGAATAAAGCAAAATGCAATTTTTCTTTCATCAGAATGTTTTCAAAAGTGGTCTGCTGCAGAGGCATCAAAATGCATTTATATATGCGAAGGAATTTTCTCTATCAATGAAAGATTGAAATCACCTGGGATATTGCTTGGAGCTCATTATGATTATGAAGTAAGTTTCATCGCTCATAGTGCTCAGCTCATAATGGGATTTCAATTGATGAAATTATTTTATCATCCCTTTTCCAACATAAA
Organism: Serripes groenlandicus; assembly: GCA_031761405.1. Taxonomy (NCBI): domain Eukaryota; kingdom Metazoa; phylum Mollusca; class Bivalvia; order Cardiida; family Cardiidae; genus Serripes; species Serripes groenlandicus. The sequence goes on along the minus strand of JASEVX010000004.1, from coordinate 57,548,194 downwards.
TCTGTAGCAGTCAACTTTGAAAGGCATCTTGATGAAAATATGGTAAATATCTTTAAGTGAAAGTCTAGTTATTGAGTTGAGTTGAAAACATTATTGCAGATTGAGAAATTTCTCTGAGCAATGCATGATGGTTCCTTTTCCAACAATGTTTTTAAAGGTTGTCTGCTGTCAAACAATGTCTGCATGTGTGAAAGGGTTGAGTTGATTGCTTGAGTATGTTCCTTGGTCAGCAGATTATATTGAAATCATGTGGTTAAGCTTTGATGTGATTGGCTTTCTGCTTGTTAAAATTAATGATTTCAATACCATTAATAACTTGCTGTCTTTTGTGGGTATCACCGTCATGGTAGTCAGTTGTATGTAATTCTATACAGAGGAATAGGCCGTGGCTCTGTGAATATCACAATTAGGATGTGGGACTCGGGGCCTCTCGGGTTCAATCCTCGTTCACAGCCTTCATGTCCATGGGGTTGGTTGGTGCCCTGTTGTCCTAGCCTAGTACTAATTTGTTATCCAGAGATCATCAATAATCCTGTTTTGTCTCTGATATAATAACATTTTGTTGAAAACAGCATTGAACCTGTATAAAACACAACTACATGTAATTCCAAACAGATTACTTCTTCTTGAAACATGTTGTAGTTCCCAATGTGTTGAACTTTTCATTAAATTTTGATGATGATTTATCGTGTAACATGCACTGCTTTCAGGTAGGTAGGGGTGACATATACGGTTCACTTCTCCATTGCCTTCTTTCTGTCCGTCATGCTTTCACTGTGTTGATTTCCTAGCAGGTGACATACTTGTTCCTTAGACTACTCTTAATGTGAATTTAAATAAAAATGGCCATGTATATTCAAGGATTTTGTTTTTACATACAAAAGGTCATTGTGTTAGATTGCCCCCTTCTGCACATGTACAAATTCTCCTTTGAAATTGAGCTTTTCTCGTTATCTGATGTTTATCAGAGGAAGTGAGATAATTTTGATAATCCAAAGATAACGAGTGCATCTTTTGATTCATCTGCCCCAGACAACCCTTGAAAACGTTGTAGCAGAAGGAGATATTTGTCTTTTGCCACACTATTTTTAACTCTCATTCAATAATTGCACTTTTGCACAATGTTATTTTATATTTTTTGCCTAGATGATTTCAAAGGTTTCTACTACAGATGTTTTGTATGTAAACTAGGGGGTTAATTTCCCTTTATTGTAATCCATGGCTCTAGATGATTTAAGTGGTTTTTTTTGTGTTTAAACCTTTCCCTCATACGGCAATTCCTCAGCAGACCACTTTGAACGTATTTTGTCAAATAATAGAAATTCTCTATAATTGAATGGATAACCTATGACTAAAAGTGGAAAACATTGTGGCAAAAGGAGAAATTGCTCGTTTTGAGCAATTTCTTCTTTTGTCACTATGTTTTCCAAAAGCCGTCTGCTGCAGAGGCGTCAGAAAGCGTCTATGAGGGAAAGGGTTAAGATGCATGTTATATGTTTGGCAGCACTTTCTGGCCATTAATTTTTATACATTGGAGAGAACTTTGAAGTTCTTATAAATAGATTGTTACACCATTATAGCTGATGTTTGGACAAAAAATCAATATAGATAAAGATAGCTTGAGAACGTAATGGAAAATGAAGAAAGCTTGTTAGAATTCTCTCCTCCCTTAATATTTTGATTTAATAAGAGAACATTAATTTTATTACTTAATATGTTATCTTAGAACCTTCCTTTGAACTTAAGATATTTCAACTTTTAAATTATTCGTCAATTTATCTAGTCTATATCCTATTGCGTTCAAGCCGTATCAAAGGGATATGTTATCTCAATGTCAAATCACTAGAAAACAGGACTCCATAGAGGTTGATGCTTTCCTGGTAGTAATCTTTGGCACCAGAATATATCTCAAGTCAGTAGATGATGATATAGGGGGGGGTCAAATTTATATGGTCCCTTATTCAACATCATCTTTTACAGTATAGATCAAGGTTCATACCCAATTAGTTCATAACCAATCAGGGTTTATACCCAATCAAGATGCGTACCCAATCAAGTATCATACCTAATCAAAGTTCATACCCAATCAAGTATTATACCCAATTAAGGTTCAAACCCAATCATGGTTTATACCCAATCAAGATGCATACCCAATTAAATATCATACCTAATCAAGGTTCATACCCAATTAAATATCATACCCAATCAAGTATTATACTCAATCAAGGTTCATAACTAATCAAGTATCATACCCAATCAAGGTTCATATCCAATCAAGGTGCATACCCAATCAAGTATTATACCCAATCAAGGTTCATACCTAATCAAGTATCATACCCAATCAAGTATCATACCTAATCAAGGTTCATACCCAATTAAATATCATACCCAATCAAGTATTATACCCAATCAAGGTTCAAACCCAATCATGGTTTATATCCAATCAAGGTTCATATCCAATCAAATATCATACCCAATCAAGGTTCATACCTTATCAAGGTTCAAACCCAATCATGGTTTATACCCAATCAAGGTTCATATCCAATCAATGTTCATATCCAATCAAGGTTCATACCCAAGCATGGTTTATACCCAATCAAGGTTCATACCCAATCAAGGTTCATATCCAATCAAGGTTCATACCCAATCAAGGTGCATACCCAATCAAGGTTCATACCCAATCAAGGTTCATACCCAATCATGGTTTATAACCAATCAAGGTTCATATCCAATCAAGGTGCATACCCAATCTAGGTTCATATCCATTTAAGGTGCATACCCAATTAATCCTTTCCCACTTGCAGACTCATTCTAGAACATCTGAAGTAGTTGACCTAAAATCATTGCGGTAAGATTACTTATTGCTCATAATTAGTAATTTCTCCTTCAGCCTCAATGAGTTCATATCTATACAACTATTATACTTTCTGTGTCTCAAAGAGATTTTCCATAATTTCGTCTAGATGTTCTCGAAATTGTCTGCTGCTGATTAGTCTTACATGCGAAAGGGTATAATTACCATCAGAGAAGATCTGATCAGACCGCATAGAGGCTTACTCTTAACCCTTTCCCACATACAATAAATCTGCTGTATATGCGTCAAAATGCCTCTACAGTTTGGAAAGGGTTAAATGGCAGATTTTCTTTTGGCCCGACTCAGATGGTAAAGTGTGGTGTTTTATGTTAATCTGTAATATCATAAAGATAAAGTATATATTTTTGGATCTGGGGGTTTGTTCCGATTTCCCAGATAACCCTCACACTGTTATCTCACGTTGGTTTATGTTTAGTATATCTTCCATGTTTATAATGGAGATGTAGCAAATGTTGCTCCTGAAGGTTCATAGAACGGATACAAAAATAGGTTTTTTTACCTGTTTTTCGATGTTTGATTTTTCCCTTAATCTTTTCCCACTTACAAGAAGCCTGTAGTAGAGGACTTTGAAAGAATTTTATCCACATTTGCAAATACCTGTAAAATATATCCAGTTTCTTAATAATTGTCTGTACTGTGATATTTTAAGACTCATCTGCTTTGAAAACAACTCTGAGGGGGGTGATTAACCCTTTCCCACATACAAATACTTTCTGACGCCTGTGTAGAAGACAATTTATAAAAGCATTGTCACAAAAGGAGAAATTGCTCATGATGAGCAATTTCTTCCTTTGCGACAATGCTTTCATACTATTTATTAATTATACCTCATTTGTAGAGAGTTTCAATATTTTTGACAAAATGTTTTCAAAGTGGCTGCCACAGATATTTTATAAGTGAGAAAGGTTTAATGTTGTAATTCGAGAGAAGGAAGTATTAGTAACTTAATACAAAGATAAAAATATTGTGGGAAAATGAGAATGGCTTGCTTTTAGCCATTTCTCGGAGTTTCAATGTTTACGAAATGAATTTGCTGCATCAAGGCATCAAAGGTTGCCTGTTTATAGAGGAAATCAAGGGCTTGGCGTGAAAGGGTTGTAACTAAAAACCTATTTTGAAAACCCTGGTTTAGGGGCAGTTTTGACCCCTTTGTAAACAATGCAAATTTAGATGCCATTGCTCAGAACGAGCAATGGCACCTAAATTTCCATTGTTTACCAAGAAAAATGATTTAATGCTTATAAAGACTTTATGGCGAGGTGATTAACATTGGTAAAAAAAATACCAAATTTAGTTACAACCGTTTCATGCCAAGCCCTCGAAATGTTAATAATGAAAATAACTGAACAGCGATGATCAACCCTATCCAACATACAGACACTTTCTGTCGGCCGGGTCATACCAAACACTTTAAAAATGATAGTAATGGCTGCCCTCCTTGGCACTCAGGGTTGCGGGTTAGCATTAAATTATGACTGTCTTACTGGTGTTAGGATAAATGGTCCAGTAGTACTGGTAATTTACCCACAAAACGGAGTGATATAAACATTTTTTTTTTTTGGAAAATCTCTATAATTGTAGGTATAATTACTGAAAAAAGTTGAAAACATTGTGGCAACGGAGAAAATTGGACGTTTTGAGCAATTTCTCCTTCGGTCACAATGTTTTCAAAAGTCGTCTGCCGCAGATTGCGTCTGTATGTAGGAAAGGGTTAATTGGACAGTAGTGACCCAGGAATAGCCAAGTTAGATTTGCAACTGTACTGCATATAGCTGAAACTTATTTCAAAGTAGTGTTGAACCCTAAGAGAGATATATATATATATATATACATATCCATCTAGTTGCTAATTAATTATGTATTTTATATTTGCAGACGGACGGAAACACCAGTTTTTTGAGGGCAGCTCGAGATGGTAACATTGAGGAGGTATTGGACTATTTGAGTGGAAGTACTGATATAAACACAAGTAATCCAGTAAGTATCTTGTTAACTGTAGACTAAGCCTTCTTTATTCAGTTTACCAGTTAGTGAAACCTTCCCATGATATGATTTGATTTATTGGGGTTTGACGCCGCTTTCAACAAACCAGTAAACAAACCAGTACTAGGCTAGAAAATGTGCCTTGTCCAAGGGCACTCCACCATGTCCGTAGTGCCGCGACTTGGGATCGAACCCGGGACATCCAGTTTCGAAATCCCCGACGCTAACCACTCGACCACAGCGGATCCCCCCATGATATGAACAACATTTGAGCTGCTGCGTCTTAGGGGGCTAGAGGTATAAAGTAATGATTCCTGAAACAGAAAATCCACAGGAGGCGAAAAGTGTCTACCCAGTTCAGCCTGCGCGACATGCTTAGGCTGATCCGGGTCGATACTTTACGCAGAGTCCACAATGTTGGTTTTCTCACGGGACGGCTCATTTGACACAAGGAGATGATAATTGCTTCACAATGTTTTCAAAAGTCACCTACTGTTGTGGCATCAATGTCAAGTTATAATAAACATAGCCTGCTAGCCGGGTTGTACCCTTAACCCTTTCCCACTTTCAGATGCATTCATACTCATCTGCAACACAATCTGACTTGAAAATTTTCTTCTTATTGTGAGAAATTTCTTGACTTTTTAAGGCATCTGCTGCACATGTTTCTAAATGGAAAGTGAGAAAGGGTAAAACAATTTGTGTGTAGAGATAATGAACAGAGACTAGTGTGCAAATGTTATATCATTTTAATCATTGTTCAACAGAATTAGACAAACAAAATATGGAAAACCCCTTTAAATGAAAGAATGATTATGGAATGGAATTAAAAACATTGTGGCAAGAGGAGAAATTGCTTACAGGAGCACTTTATCCTTTTCCCACAAAGTTTCAATGTCGTTTGCTGCAGATGCAATAACACTTGTCTTTCATGTGATGAAAAATTATGCTGTTTGTGATTTCAGAATGGTCTGAATGCTCTTCACCTTGCCTCAAAAGAAGGCCACATTGAAATTGTTACAGAACTACTCAAGAGAGGGGCCAATGTCGAGGCAGCCACAAAGGTAAATTATCATTATTTGTTTTGTTTAATGATTCATGTATTTGATTGAATTGGGCATGGCATCAACCATTATTTTTCCATTTGTAAGAAACATGCTCTTTAATTTTATGTAAATGTGTGCCAATTCCTATCCTTAGAAATTGGTTTAATTAACCCTTTCCCTCATATAGACGCTTTCTGACGCCTCTGCAGCAGACAGCTTTTTGAAAACATAGTGACAAAAGAAGAAATTGCTCAAAACAAACAATTTCTCTTTTTGGCACAATGTTTTCCACTTTAAGTCATAGGTTATCCATTCAATTATAGAGATTTTCCTTTTTTTGACAAAATATGTACAAAGTCGTTTGCTGCAGAATTGTCTTATGAGGAAATTACATCTTAAGGAATTGGTTAAAACAGCTGGATTTTGGTTATAGGTCCAAAGATCGATGAAGTATTTCATTGGCATTTTTTGAAGACACATGTACTTTTGCAATGCAGCAAACATAATTTCCACGAAAACTATTTAACTCTAAGAATGCTCTCTTTCTTCTTTGCCACAATGTTTTCAAATGTCGTCTGCTGCAGAGGCTTTAGAACTTAGAAAGCGATATATATGTGGGACGGCGCTATGCGTTGCCTACATTGGCAGGGAGACACATTGGGATCACATCTCTGTTGTCTGTCTGTCATTCTTTCACTGACAGACATATTGGGTTTTTAACCCATAACTTCACACTGATGACATTTGACACCTTCTGTTGCAAACGACTTTTGAAAACATAACAATAAAAGTAGAAATGGCTCAAAGCGAGCAATTTCACCTTTAATTGCAATATTTTCAACTCTTTGTCAAAAAGTTAGTACCTGTTTTTACAGATTTTTGAACTTGTTCATCAAAATTTTGTTGATTGTAAAGTAGACAACATTTGAAATATCATGTGAAGTAATGGGTTAATGTTTTATTTAAGTTCCTGCAAACACTATTGTTCAGTGTCACAAGTCCTTTCATTTGAAAATTGTTAACATGTTTTTTTTTGTTTACAGAAAGGGAACACGGCTCTGCACATTGCCTCATTGGCGGGACATGAAGAGATCGTCACATTACTGGTCACCAGTGGAGCTAAAGTCAATGTTCAAGCTCAGGTAAGAGAAAACATTCTTTCATAGCCCATTTTACGGCATATGATTGCCATCAGTTTTGAAAACTTCTGTTGAAAAAAATGATAGATAGTTTGATGAGCTGTTGTATTCTTAATTTTATAAAAAGTTGAAAATATTGTGGGAAATGGAGAAAATGCTCACAATTCGAATAATTTCTCCATTAATCGAGGGCTTGGCGTGAAAAGGTTGTAACTTAAAACCTATTTTGAAAACCCTGGTTTAGGGGCAATTTTGACCCTTTTGTAAACAATGCAAATTTAGGTGCCATTGCTCAGAACGAGCAATGGCACCTAAATTTACATTGTTTACCAAGAAAAGTGATTTAACGCTTATAAAGACATTATGGCGAGGTGATTAACCTTGGTAAAAAAATACCAATTTTAGATACAACCCTTTCACGCCAAGCCCTCGGTTTGCCAACAATGTTTTCAAAAGTTGTTTGCTGCAAAGGCATCAAATGTTATCTGTATTAGAATAAGGTCTTAAGGCTTCAGAAAGAATTTTTTTTTTATTCTCTTGTCTAAGACTTGCCAAGTAAAATACATTTTGATCTGTACTGTGCTGTGATAGTGTTGAACTTATCCTTATCCCTTTCCCTGATACAGACGACTTTTCAGGCCTCTGCAGCAGGAATATCAGGTGCTTATAATTATTCAATATCAATGCCAATAATATGAAATAAAATACAATTAAACATTTCGCATTAACAGACACTTTCTGACCTCTTAGCATAGAAATAGAAATTTCCCGTTTTGCTACAATATTTTCCAGTCAGTTCAATTATCATACACTCATTATGTCTCCCCCTGTATACAGGGGAGATATATTGTTTTTGTCCTGGGCGTCTGTCTGTCTGTCCTTCTGTCTGTCCGTCTGTCCGAAATCGTGTCCGCTCCATATCTCCAAGACGGCTTGAAGGATTTTCATGAAACTTGGCTCACATGTTCACCTCATCAAGGCGACGTGCAGAACCCGCGTCTCGACAATATAGGGTCAAGGTCAAGGTCACGCTTGAAGGTCAAAGGTTTGAGGCTTTATTTCGTGTCCGCTCCATATCTCCCAGACGGCTTGAAGGATTTTCATGAAACTTGGGTCACATGTTCACCTCATCAAGACGACGTGCAGAACCCACGTCTCGACAATATAGGGTCAAGGTCAAGGTCACACTTGAAGGTCAAAGGTTTGAGGCTTTATTTCGTGTCCGCTCCATATCTCCGAGACGGCTTGAAGGATTTTCATGAAACTTGGGTCACATGTTCACCTCATCAAGGCGACGTGCAGAACCTGCGTCTCGACAATATAGGGTCAAGGTCACGCTTGAATGTCAAAGGTTTGAGGCTTTATTTCGTGTCCGCTCCATATCTCCCAGACGGCTTGAAGGATTTTCATGAAACTTGGGTCACATGTTTACCTCATCAAGGCGACGTGCAGAACCCGCGTCTCGACAATATAGGGTCAATGTCAAGGTCACGCTTGAAGGTCAAAGGTTTGAGGCTTTATTTCGTGTCCGCTCCATATCTGTCCCAAATTTATAGGTTGGAATGTTTTGAGAGATTTTGACAGATATTTGAGGGGAGACATCTGTTTTTTGCAAAAACAATTCTAGTTTACATAGATTTTCCAAATGTCGTTTGCTGCAGATTCTTTATATGTGGGAAAGGTTAAATACACTTGGTTGTTTCATTATTAGTAATCTCTCCAGGTAAATAGTTTCATCGTAACCTACTATTACTATTATTACTACTGTTCTGATTGTTTTAGCCATGTTGTTCTCCTACAGCACTAATCATCACTCCATGTGTCAGGACACGTATTTTCATGCACATCTGTTCATGAATTCTGTAATGACAGGTACAATGTCTACTATACAGAACAAAGTTAGAATGATAAGCATGGTATAGTATAGAGTAGTAGATAGATGAGTCGATTGTCATTAATTCACCAAGGCTTAACCCTTTCCCACTGTTGCATATGCATTAAAATACATCTGCATGTGGGAATGAGCTCACTTACAGCAGTCTATGCAATCCACCATCAGGTTATGCCGTCTTTAGTAATGTAGTTATCAACCCTTTCACTTATACGACAATTCTGCAGCAGACGACTTTGAACATACTTTGTCAAATTATGGAAAATCTCTATAATTGAATGGATAACCTATGACTAAAAGTGGAAAACATTGTGACAAAAGGAGAAATTGCACGTTTTGTGCAATTTCTTCTTTTGTTACTATGTTTTCAAAAAGCCGTCTGCTGCAGAGGCTTCAGAAAGCGTCTATATGAGGGAGAGGGCTATACAGAAAAAAGTTAGAATGATGAGTATATCATAGTATAGTGTAGTGGATAGATGAGTGGATTGTCATTAATTCTCCAAGTCTTAACCCTTTCCCACTTATAGGCACTTTCTGACGCCTCTGCAGCAGACGACTTTTGAAAACATGGTGACAAAAGCAGAAATTGCTCATAATGAGCAATTTCTCCTTTTGCCACCATATTTTTATCTCTATGCAATCATTAAACTTTCATTATTAGAGATTTTCCTTATTTTTGCCTGGATTTTTTGAAAGTCGTCTGCTGCAAATTTGTTGTATTTGGGAAAGCGTTAATGGTAGTTAACTGCAACATTTACCCATTCACACAAACAACAATTCTGCAGCAGATAACATTGAAGGTATCTAGTTAAAAATATAGTATTTCTCAATGAATGAAATTATGATCATTGAAAAAACATTGTGGCATATAAAACATTAATTTATCCTTTCCCACCTGCAGACACATTTAGATGCATCTGTAGCAAACAGATGCATCTAAATGTGTCTGCAGGTGGGAAAGGATAAATTAATGTTTTATATGATATTCATATTAAATCAAATTAACTGCCTAAATATGAACAAGATACAGATAATTAGATGGAAAGGATTCTCTAATTATGCCTCCTTTAGAAGAAGAGGGGTATATTGCTTTGCACAATGTTGGTCGGTCTGTAGACAAAAGCTTGTCAGATTGATAACTGGATATTGCTTGGACCTACAGTAATCAAACTTTGCAGGGAGTTTGGGCATCACTAGTAGATGATCCCTATTAATTTTAAGCTAAGGTCCCAGTGACCTTGATTACAAAAACTGTCTGATTGACAACTGCGGAATGCTTCGGCCTAATGTCCTCAAATTGGGCAGGAAGGTTGGGCATGACCAGAATATGGCTCCTATTGATTTATAGGTCATCGAGTCAAATGTCAAGGTCACTGTGACTTTAAATACAAAAAGCTTGCCTGATTGAAATGAAATGACTTATTTAATTAAGCTCCCATTTTGGGTCATGCATACTTGACTCAATTTGCACATGTTCCTGACAATGTGACGCTCATGGGGGCATAATATTTGACAAACATTTCTTGTTATATTTAGTTTTAAATTTAATACTAGTACTGAAAAAATATAAAGTCAAATTAACATGTAGTTTATTTCACAAGAGGGCTAATCATATTGAGATTCTGACAGACAGAACCTTCATGTTTTGTCTTCTATTTTAACATCAGTCATCTGCCAAATAAAACAGGGAGGAAAATAGACTGAAGCTTTTTGCCCAGGAATTTGACTGCAAAATGTTCTGCAAATGTAATGCCTATTCAATGCCTGTATTGTAGATGAAGAACTGCAATGCTCTGTTTAGAAAGATTCTTGTAGATACAGTTTTTCTGTAATTTGGCTGTGTCATCCATAAAAGGAGTGCCCTTTAAGTGGAAAACATTGTGGCAAAAGGAGAAATTGCTCGTTTTGAGCAATTTCTTCTTTTGTCACTATGTTTTCAAAAAGCCGTCTGCTGCAGAAGCGTCAGAAAGCGTCTATATGAGGGAAAGGGTTAAAGATTATTATTTTCTACTATTTCACATTTGATTCACCTGCAGCAGACAATTTCTGATATTTATTTTGGCAAAAAGGAGAAATTACTCATAATGAACTGTTTCTCCTTTGGCCAGAACATTATAATTGCTGTTCAATTATTTATTTTTTATTGATAGAGAATTTCCATTTGATTGTCTGGACGTTTTCAAAGTCGTTTGCTGTAGATATTTTGCATGTGGGAAAGGGTTAAATAATGTAACTGACAGTATTGTTTTAACCCTTTTAAAGAGTTTCCATATTTTTGTCGCAATGTTTTCTAAGTTGTATGTGGGAAAGTTTTAAAGTTATGCCAGCAGTTATATTATCATGGAATTTAGGTGTACTTTGAGGAATCTATGATAATTATATGAGGCTCATAAGTATTTACTTTGATTATATAACCAGGTGTAACAGACTCTAACCTGTCTATGTAAAAAATATACTGGCATCTGTAATACATCTCAAACAGCTGAAGTCTACCCTTTTTCATTTACAAACATGACTTTGGCTTTCATTAATTTCAACATGGATAATGGGCGATAATCATATTTTTGAAGCTTTCTGTTAAAGCTTTAAGATTTACTTGATAATCATAATTTGAAGCTTTCTGTTAAAGCTTTAAGATTTACTCTTTTACAGTTTAAATGAAGAAAGTCTTTTTATGAAATTTACAAATTTCCAAAGGTTTTTTTCAGATCACTGAACTAGGCTAACAAATAGAGAAAGGGCTCTATCCCATCTCGTCCAATTACTTTGAAAAAGGTCATAAAAAATCTGCCCTAATGGATTGTGTTTGATAAGTTTTATCAACAAGTCTTTAACCCTTTCCCTCATATAGACGCTTTCTTGGCCGAACCCCAGTAGTTCAGTCGGTAGCGACGCTGGCTGTCAATTCAGGGGTTGTGAGATCAAACCCCAGCTCAGCAAATATTCTTTCCGTCGTTTGACAAAAGTAAAAGTTGCTTGGAAAGATTTTTGTGTGGATCACTGGTGTGAGAAAGCCAGGAATTACATGAGTAGGTGAACTGGCCTCCTTGATATGACTAACAAAATGTTGAAATTGACGTTAAACCCCAATCAATCAATCAATCAATCAATCAATCAATACACTTGGCCTTTAATCATTCCAAACATTCAAAACAACTATGAAAGCAATTATGCAAAAATAGGTATTATAAGTTCTATAAAAGTAAGTACAATTATTGAATTGATTTGCAAACCACTGCGCAAAAGGAGAACTTATTCATTATGAAGATTTGTGACTTTTGCCTCAAGGTTTTCAAAAATGTCTGTTCAAATTCCTCAAGATGTGGCTGTATGTTGGAAATGGTTTACATGGATAGACTAGATATGACAAAATGATTAAGGAGCTGGTTTGACCCTGTTGGGTCATAAAGACCTGCCAGAGTAAATCAATTTTGATTGAGTAATATCAGCCAATCTTAAATGCTTAGTTTCCAAACTAAGCATTTTATTGCACATTCATTCATGCATTGCATTTCTTGGAAGTAACAAATACCGATAAATATTTTATTTTAAATCTCAGGCAAGATTTGTAATTAACGCTTTCCCACATACAGACGCTTTCTGACACCTCAACAGCAGAATGACTTTTTGAAAATGTGGTGGCAGGTGGAGAAATTGCTCATCATAAGCAATTTCTCCCTTTGCCACAATGTTTTCCAAATCTGTTCAGTGATAATACTTTCATTTTTCCATATTTTTGTCATCCATGATGTTGTCAAAGTCTTCTTTTACAGAATTGTTTTATGGGTTTAAAGAAAATTTCAATTCAAATCAATTTGCATATGTAGCGTTAGCTTTTTCTGGTAAAAACACTTTCCCACAATCTTCAGGGATGGCTTGTCAGACTAGATTTCCAACAGGGAAGTTCTTGATTAGACTGCACATGCTCAGACTAATCTCGATCTTTGTTCATTCAAAGTTTCAGTGTTTTGTTTTCGTGTAAAGTATAGGCCCAACAATTGACAAAAGATTGTTTATCATTCTTAATAGTACATCCCAAATTGTAAGTATGAATGATTCAGATGAATGATTGATTATTATACAAAAACTGCTTTGGAAAAAGTATGGTATGCCATTAAACATGTGTATGTGATTTAGTGGTGTTTGTGTTAATTTCTCCCGTGATTGGTGTGACTGTCTGAAAGGTAAATACCATTCTGGCATACCAGACAAGTCAAGCAACAAACACAAACATAATTCTCTTTTAGCATATAAACCCTTTTCAGAAGAAAGAAGCATTTTGAAGAAGGCCTCTTTTTGTTAAGATTGAGGGAAAAAGAGAAATTAAAACTATTTCTTGTTTTCTAACAATGTTAGAGAAAATCATTCCCAAATTAACTCCCCAGATGTTTTGATGAAGCCATTTATACACTTATTGGACATGGATCTGATTTAAACCCTTCAAATTGGAAATTTAGTCAAATTTGCTTTTGCTTATACTAGCTGTCTTATCATTTTTCATTGAACCTTAAAATTTGAATATGTTCTTTGCTTCTTTGAATATCTCTCTTCTAAATCAATAACAATGTTGTGGGTACTCAATTTAAAAGACTGTTCTTTTGAGTATGTATACCACAAAGTAAGGTTTGGATGTCCTCAAAGGGTTAAACACAAAATTTGCTCCTTATTACTTCTTATCTGATCTTTTATCAAACTGGAATGTCTCTGGGCATAATAAATGGACTGAGTGACAAGTCAAATTGTTCTAATCACTCAAGCCATAACTCTTAAAGGTGCTGAACTCCAGATTTTAGATAGTATAGTCAAAGTTTTAAAACTGTTTAAAAGTTGTCTTTAACTATTAGAAATATAAAATTAGAGTAATAATTTCACTTTCCAGTACAATAAACATCTAAATATTGATTGTTTATGCTTCATTTCATACCCAGTAAGACAATTTTTTCACATTTTCATGGTTTTCCATTTGTTTTTCAACATTAACTGCCAAAATAGTTTTGAACTATTTATTACTTACATTAATTGTTGTCACTATTAGCAATATTTGAAGGAGTTCAGCAACTTTAATGGACATGTTCGTTTTGTTTTAAATATAATTATTCAGCGACAATAATTGTCAAAAAGATAAAATGCACCGGTATCCCATCAGATTTAACCCTTTCCCTCATACGACAATTCTGCAGCAGACGACTTTGAACGTATTTTGTCAAAAAATAGAAAATCTCCATAATTGAATGGATAACCTATGACAGAAAGTGGAAAACATTGTGGCAAAAGGAGAAATTGCACGTTTTGTGCAATTTCTTCTTTTGTCACTATGTTTTCAAAAAGCTGTCTGCTGCAGAGGCATCAGAAAGCGTCTATATGAGGGAAAGGGTTAAGCTCACACTGATGAGACATTAGAATCACTTTCAGAATAATAAATATGACAACTTTTAAAGAACTGGAGATTAACGCTTTACTATGTAGGAAAAACATGTAGGCATATATATCTGCAGCAAACAACTTTTGAAAACATTAAGGGAAGAGGAGAAACTGCTTATTAGTCTCCTACCGGCGTGCCGAAGGGGACTCTTAGGTTTGCACTCCGTCCGTCAGTCCGTCAGTCCGTCAGTCAGTCCATCTGTCAGTCAGTCAGTCAGTCCGGCAAATCAGTTTTCCGCACTTTTTTTCTACATGCTTTGAGGTATTGAGCTGAAATTTTGTATATGCCTTTATAATCATGTGTCACAGATCAAATTCGCGTTTCCTGGGATTTCGTCAATTTTTTAATGAGTTATGCCCCTTTTTGGACTTAGTGCAAACCGGTAGGGGACTATGGTATTGCTTGCAATCCAGTTACTTGTTACGAGCAATTTCATCTTTTTCAAAAAAGTTTTAAACCTTTTCAGAAATCATACTTTCATTTATTGACATTTCTCATATTTTTGCCTACCGATATAATTATGTTTTCAAAGTTGACTGCTGTGGAACGAATTGTTGTATGTGGATAAGTCATAAAACCTTTGTGTTTGTGATATGATGATAGAGATGAGTTCTCTTGCAATTAACTCAGACATTGCCATTATTATTGTACCTGAAGGGCACCTGAGTTATTATTAGTTCATAAATAAAATTCTCTTTTATCTCATTCTCACTTAATAATTTACAAACTCACTATTATTGTACAATTCTCATAGTAATTGGCGTACTCAGAAGAATTAGAAACTCACTGACACTATACAATTCTTGTAGTATTGTTTACTCAATATAATCTTTGAGTGAGACAATTATTTTGATAAGCCATTAACCCTTTCCCTCATACAACGATTCTACAGCAGACGACTTTGAACATATTTTGTCAAAAAATAGAAAATCTCTATAATTGAATGGATAACCTATGACTAAAAGTGGAAAACATTGTGGCAAAAGGAGAAATTGCTCATTTTGAGCAGTTTCTTCTTTTGTCACTATGTTTTCAAAACCCGTCTGCTGCAGAGGCGTCAGAAAGCCTCTATATGAGGGAAAGGGTTAAACAGAGTTTATAGACATGAAACAAAGAATGATGACCTAAAACATGCCCAGTGTATCCAGCCTAGCGCTATAGTTAGCTGGAGCACCAAGCGTACCAAAGAAATAAGTTCAAATATTTTTCGTTCCCGGCTGTGTGAAAAGCTCATAGTTGGCATTTCTGAACAGTGTAGGTTCAGTTCAGATCAGCATGTACATCTGCTCCATCTAATCAGAATTTACATAACTTTTACAGACACTTCTAACAAGCTTGTGTAAGTAATATGCGATAATTGTAGATCTTGACCAGAATGTGTGGAAAAAAAATGCTGATTTTGATCAATATCGTTCATGAAAGCAAACTTGTACCCTTTTTCCATGCATGGGCTCATTTCTTTTAAATCATTTTTCACAAATTTGCAGCAGACTACTTTGAACAAAATCTATGATCAAATTATGGAAAATCTAAAATGAAATGAAAAGTGTCATTATTGAATAGAGTTGAAAACACCGTGACAAGATAACTTTTTGTTTTTGTCAAATATTTCAAGTCTCACACATAACAACGAATTAAACAATTTACTTACTTTTTTACTGACTTACTTAAATTGCTTTCTTCCCTGTTTCAGACTGGATTCACTCCCCTGTACATGGCAGCGCAGGAAGGTCATGCTGAAGTAGTGAAGTATCTACTGGCTAATGGGGCTAGCCAGAGTCTTTCTACAGTGGTGAGTTATCTGTCCTTTCATTGTCAACCATGGTCACACTGTTTGATATACCTTCCCTCATTATCATTTTAAACACTTGTTTTTGTTAGCTACACTGGCTGAAAGCCAGTGAAGCTTATGTCATGACGAATTGTATGTTATGCATACATGTGTGATTAAAATTTTAGTTTAAACAACTTCTCCTCTGGAACTACTTTTCCAATTTGGATGAAACTTCATAGGAAGCATCCACCTTAGGTGCTATTTTGTCTTTGGGAGCTAAAGTTAAAAGTTCATAAATCTTTTCCTGAAAATATGAAAGCGATTTTCAAATAATTTTGTAGAAACATTCCTTTGGTGACTCTATGAGATGCCTTCAAGCCATGATAATAGGTCGATAAACAGGCTGTTAGCTTTATATGGCTTTATTGAAAAGATTAAGCCAATTCTCCTCCGAAACTATTAAGCTGATTTTCAGATTATTTCGTTGAAAAGTTCCTTGGGTGACCAAATACAAGATTCCTTCATGTCAATGTTGATTGGTTAAAAAACATGGCCACCTGGGTGTGGAAATGTTTTGCCTTACCTCACTCAGGCTATGGTGATTTAATTTTTGCCTAATGCAGTGGAGCGATACTGCCGCTCTTGGGCTTCTTGTTTATGTTTATGTTCTTGATTCTTCATTTGAGCCATGTCACACAAAAAACAACCTTCAGAGCTTTCAGAATAAATTGCAATTACAATCAAATTGCATTCTTGCTTGTAGCAATCATCTGTAGGCTTCCATGATGCTTGAAAAGGGGCACCTGTTGCAAAGTCCTGAAGGTTTTGATTTCCATTCGACATGGCCCAACCTGAAATAGATGATACTTTATATTGGATTATAGAACTGTTGTAAATATTGTTTTTATTTTTCCAAAGTCATTATTATCATCTATGTTGATTGATGCATGCATTTTCCTTGCATAAATATTATATCTGGATGAATTCTTGCCATAAAGAGTATTGAATCGAAGTTTTTAATTTTGAGAACAAATCAGAAAGTTACAACAATTTTAGGTATTCAACAATTATTATTCTTTATCATTGTATAATTATTTGCTTAACCCTTTCCCCACATGCTGATGTATTTTGATGTAGTCTTCTGCAGATGACTTTCAAAATGATTGTGGCAACTTGGGCTAAATTCCTCACAATGAGCCATTTCTCTATTTGCCATAATGTTTTCAATTCTGTTTTAAGAATCATGTGCTAACAAAATTGGTCTCTGAGTTGATACTTGGGAAAAAGAGAAATTGCTGGTTTGTCTCAATATTTTCATAAGTCACCTGCTGAAGATATGCATCAAAATTGGTCTACATGTTTAACCCTTTCCCACATACAACACAATTGCAGCAGAAAACTTTGAAATCATATAGGCAAAATTGTAAAAAATCTCTGTAAATGATGGTTTAACCACAGAATAAGAGTTGAAAACATTGTGGCAAAAGGAGAAATTGATCATCACGATGTTTTCAAAGTCGTCTGATGCAGATGTGTCAAAATGTGGGAAAGGGTTAAAAGGGTTAACCATTTCCCTCATACGACAATTCTACAGCAGACGACTTTGAACATATTTTGTCAAAACATAGAAAATCTCCATAATTGAATGGATAACCTATGACAAAAAGTGGAAAACATTGTGGCCAAAGGAGAAATTGCACGTTTTGTACAATTTCTTCTTTTGTCACTATGTTTTCAAAAAGCTGTCTGCTGCAGAGGCGTCTGAAAGCGTTTAAATGAGGGAAAGGGTTAATATCTCCAGGAATCGGACATCAGAAAGGATTAATTCTAGGAACCACTAACAGTTTCACAATTATTTTAAAACTATAAGTTGAAACTAAAATGAGATGAAATACAAATATATGAGACACATCTGGCAAACATTTATGGCAAATTAAAGTTTATTAAGCTTGAAATCCTTTTTCTAATTTGTGGTTTTTGATTCCGGTTACTTCTCATCTGATATGTTTGCCTGTATTTTCACTGCATGTGTGTGCATTTGGATCATCATTGAGGTTTTTTTTTTACATCAAAATATAAAATATAAAATAGTTTTGTTCGGCACTGATGATTGGCTTTTTCCAACCAAGTTTCAAATGCATGCAGTCTGTTCTTGAATCTATAATAATTCTTCGATTAGTTGAAGGCAATTCTTTCTAAAATTTCAGTCGATTTGACAGTACTCACTAAGAACTCAGAAATGAAAATATCATTAGATTATGTATAGGTATAGACAAAATGATATAACCCTATCCCTCACACAATGAATCTGCAGTAGACCACTTTGAAAATATCTATACAGAAATATGGAATATCAGTAAAAATGAAGGTATTATTGTAGAAAAAAGTTGGAAATATTGTTGCAAAAGGAGAAAACGCTCACTACCCAGTTATCAATAGTTATCAGCTGCAGATGCATCAAAATGCATTAACACTTTCCAAAATATAGAAACTTTCTGATGCCTCTGCAGTAAAACGAGCAATTTCTCCATCTGCCACAATGTTTTCAATCTTTTGCAGTAAATATACCTTCATTTATAGAGATTTTTTGGGTTTTTGCTAACATGCTTTCAAAGTAGTCTGCTGCAGATTTGTTGTATGTGGGAAAGGATTAAGGAAAGGGTTAAAATATTGATGACAAATAGATAAAACATGCAGACCCTGATCAGACTTCATTCCTGAACAGTGTACACATAGGTTTAGATCAACCTGTACATCTGCTCCGTTTCAACAGAATTGACACAAGTTCAAAGAAGCTTATTAAAAGCTTGTGTTAGTAATATGTGAACAGTGTAGATCTGGATTTTCACTGTTCATAAAAGCCAACTTGTACCTATAAATTGTCCAACAGATGGGCGCTCTCCTTTATTTATCATCCTTTTCTATTGTTTTGTTGTTCATGTATGATAATAGTGTTAGTATGTAAATGAGGAGTGTCGTGATGAATGGGGTGACTTCGTTGTTCCATCGGTTTCTCTGCTACAGCATGAAGCATTTATCCCTTTCCCTCATACAACAAATCTGCAGCAGACGACTTTGAAAACATGGTGATAAAAACCTGAAAAATCTACATAAAAGATGGCTTAATTGTTAAATAAAGTTGAAAGCATTTCGGCAAATGGTGAAATTGCTCATCATGAGCATTTTCACCTTTGCCACAATGTTTTCAAATGTCGTCTGCTGCAGAGGCATCTGAAAGCGTCTCTATGTGGGAAAGGGATTTATAATCTTTGAAATCTTCTATATTGTGTTGCTTATTCAAATATTGAAGGCCCGTTAGAAACTGCTTATCCTTTTCCCACATGCAGAAGGGTTTTGACAATTCTGCACCAGACAATTTTTAAAAATACTTATGTTTTCAACTCTGTTGAATAAGTATACATTCTACCAAAGTCATCCACTGCAGATATTTTTCATGTGGAAAAGCGTTAAGTGCGGACTTGCAATAGTCTTTATTGCAGTTGATGACCCTGATTCACCTGACACGCCTCAAACATTGTTCTGTTTTCACTATTTATTATCACTTAAAATCATTTCGTTGTGATATTGCAACTATTTTCTGTTTAAGTTTCTACCTTGTTTTACCTGTCTTTATAATTTGTATGCATGTTGTGTATTCTTTGAATGTGTTTGTAGGTTAATAACAATAATGAATATGTGGATAGAGCCATAAAGGTATTATAAACAAACACTGATGTGTACAGTGTAAAATGTATTCTTTGTATAACATGTATTGTAGAGATTAATACTTCTTCTAGTGCAGTGTATATTGTAAAAACTTGTTACAAATTGGTGGGTACCTTTTTGTGTCACCTGCGTAGCATGGTAGGAAATTCGGGATTACTTTTTTTTTGTGTCACCTGCGTAGCATGGTAGGCACTTTTTTTTTGTCAGGCGTCTGTCCGTCACACTTTTTCATCACGTTTTCAAATAACTTTTTTTCTACTCAAAGGATAACATTGAAACTTCTGACTAATGTTTATATCAATGTGTGTGATTGGTTCACCAAATGAGGATAATCCAAATACATTTATATCAAGAGTAATTGCCCCTTTTCTGTCAAAAATTAAAATTTTCTGACAAGGCCTCGACAGGTGACACACGTGCTCCAGGGAACACTCCATTCTAGTTGAGGAACAGATTACAGGTCTCAACTTTTAACAAATATAGATGATTTTTGATGCCATTTGTGCCGATAGCCTTTACAAATATTATAGATACTTGCTCTGTATCACATCTACATTTCAAGACTTTTTGTTTTCAATAACATTTATACAATATTTCTTGAAATGTTTTAACACATTCCTACATACAACAAATCTGTAACAGATTACTTTGAAAGCAATTGCCGGCGCAAAAATGGAACATCTCTGAAAACGAAAATTCAATTATTGAAAATGCAACTTTTAGCATATTCTAGCTTTTGTGTCCTACAAAAGTTAAATACTTCTTCATTAGTTTCTTTGACCTTTGCCAACATGAAGATGCATCTTAACACATCTGCAGCAGATGACTTTGAAAAAACTGAGGCAAAAGAAGAAATTGGTCATAATGAGCCATTTCTAGTTTTGCCCACATTTATGTTTTCAACTTTTTTTATTGAGAGTTTAAATATATTTTTACCTATATTTTTTAAGTTGTCAGATGCAGATTATTTCTATGTTGAGTACTGTGTTAAGCAATTCATATTTATATTTAGATTTGTAGATTTTAGTCATTCAAATTGCCTTACTTCTGAATCTGCTTGCTCATTCTTGCTTGTAACATTAAATATTATGCTCTCTTATCTATTTCAAATTACATGTTCAAGTTTAGAAAAACATATTTAGGAAGTTTCTATATTAATTTTCCGAGAAATATAATGTATTTAAATTTGTTGAGCTTGACTATTACAAACATTGGAAGTGTATCCATGACAACATTGCAATATATTTTTGCTACAATGGGGGTTCTTTTCAATGGTGAGTTATTGTATTGCCCTTCATCCAGCAACATCTTCTCCTGTTACAAGTGGGTCAATTGGGATGAAACTTCAAGCATCTTCTCAATGACCTCACCAAAGTTCCTTCAATTTGTGTTGATCAATGCAGAATTCTGGTTGCCAGTTGACAGATTTTCAAATATTTTTTTCTTGAAATGGTCCTTTGGTAACCCTCTATCAGAATCCTTCAAGCCATGTTGATTGGTCAAAACCATGGTCATTAAGGGGGCGGGCTTGTTATTTTTTTAGAAATGTGCTATAACACTTACTCCCTATGAGATTCCTTCAAGCTATGTTGATTGGTCAAAGAACAATTGGCCATCAGAGGGTGTGGCAGGTTGGCCTTATATGGCTAAAATAAAAACTTTACAAATCTTTTTCTCTGAAAGTATAATCTTGCTTATTTTCAAATAAGTTTGTAGAAATGTCCATTGGGTGACCCTCTATCAGATTCCTGCAAGCTATGTTGATTGGTAAAAAGCATAGTCAGCAGGGCTGTTTGCCTTATATGGCTATAGCGAAAGCTTTGAAGTTATTTCCTACAAAAGTATCTGCAAATCCTTTTGTAGAAATGTTCCTTAGGTGATCCTCTACGAGACTTCTTCAAGCCATATTGATTGGTTAAAAACAAAATAAGTTATTGTGGTTTGCATGTCAAATCAGATTGAAATATCTCAGATGAGTGATTCAGGGCCATCATGGACCTGTAATGTTTCATGATGTTTTCTCAATATGATTTGTAATTAACAAATGCCATGATTCTTAAAACAAAAATTTGAGTGGGATAGCTAATAAAATTCAGGATTGAAGGACTAATGGCATTTTAAAGATGTGATTTCTTGAAACTAATATAGGCATGTAATGTATATCTAACACTTAACCTGCTAGAAATATTGATAGTTGACAAGGTTATCTAGAATTGACTTGGTCATTTAGAATTGTACTTATAACCCTTCCCCCAAATACAACAATTTTGAAGCCGACGTACGTACATCTTTGAAAATATCAAAGCAGTATATGGGAAATTTCTCTAAAAAATATGTATCATTATAATGAATAAGGAATAAAACATTTAAATGAATTGAATATATATACATCTGGCAAAAGGGAAATTTGCTCATATATATGAATAATTTCACATTTTTCCTTAATGTTTCAAAAGATATTTGCAGAAATGTTGTAATATGTCGGCATGTTGGTAAGGCTTAAATTTATCATTTGATCAGTTGTCTGATAGTGATTGATTATGACCTTACAGCTCTGATGCAGACCAGATTGTGTGTATATTGAAGCTGATCTTAGCCTGTGTAGTTAACAAAGGTCAAATGAAAGGTCAAATGAATCATCATTTGCTTAATTCTGTCATAGATTTGCTTCAATTTAACAGTATAAATTTTAAATTCTTCCATTTTGCAGTCATGCTGGTCCAAGTGCCTTTTGGCAAGGTACCTTTCCTAGCCTCAGGTACTGGTTAGTCAGCCATGACTAACTGTACTGCTATCGTGATATAACAGAAATACTGTTGAAAGCAACATAAAACCCCAATAAAGCAAGACCACATCTTTTGTAAAACATTATCTGATAATTATGACATTTGCATTATCATGAAAATTATAAAATATTTAGATTTTATGTTTGTATGCAAACATTGCAATGCATGATGATAATTTAACTTTCATCTTCAGAAGCAAATTTTTTAAGGGCAAACTTTGAGTATATATCAACGGTTTAACCCAATGTTGTTAATACTAGTTTGAATCATATAATTAATTCAGATTAAATATTTATAATGTATTTGAATACCAACATCATGAGGATTGATATTCCTCCAACTTCAGAGAATTTAGTGGGCATATTGCTAATGTCATAAATCTCAATAAATAAAAGTATTATAATTGAATTGAGTTCAAAGATTTATGGCAAAAGGAGAAGTGCTCATTATGAGCAATTTCTTCTTTTGCCACAATATTTTTAAAGTGATCTGCTGCAGAGTCATTAGAAAGTTACTACTCATAATAATCATTAAACTGCGATTATAACACTATTGCTCTATTTTTCCACTGCACATATTGTAATGTAGAATCTAGTTTACCA
The DNA here is from genome assembly GCA_031761405.1 of Serripes groenlandicus. NCBI lineage: Eukaryota > Metazoa > Mollusca > Bivalvia > Cardiida > Cardiidae > Serripes > Serripes groenlandicus. Next base: position 57,524,950 of record JASEVX010000004.1, on the reverse strand, counting down.
CTTTGAAGGATTGGGGTTGGAACTGACTCAGGGTGCACTGTAGGAATGGTTGTTATTTTGAATATATTTTGCCTTTTACAGAAAACTGTAGATGGCTCTGCAGTAGATGTATTCAAAAACATATCAAGTCCTATAAAAACTTTTCTCTTAATTCATTAATCAGTGGTGTAGTGGTTTGCATGTAGCCCATCCACCTTCAGATCAAGAGACTAGGGTTCAATCCTATGTCAAGTGACACCAAATACTTTAAGATGGTAGTAGTGGCTTCCCTACTTGGAGCTCTGGGTAGCATGCAGGCATAGCATTTCATGCACTGGTGTCAGAATATGCTTACCAGAAGTACTGGTAATATACCTTGGACATGCCATTGACCACCTGTGGTGTGTAGTGGTTTATATGTAGCCCATCCTCCTTGAGATCGAGAGACCAGGGTTCAATCCTATATCAAGTCTCACACCAAAGACTTTAAAATGGTAGTAGTGGCTTCCCTCTTTGGAGCTCTGGGTAACATGCAGGCATAGCATTGCCACTGATGTGATGGTGTCAGAATATGCTTACCAGCAGTACTGGTGATATATCCAGGGAATGCTGTGATACAGCTGAATTACTGTTGAAGGCTGTGTAAAAACAACATACATGTACATTACAAGTGAAATGTTTTTGCCTCAGATCATTTAAAAATCAGACTTGTATATTCCTTTCCCACATTCAACACATATGCAGCAGACAACTTTGTTAATATCTTGGCATTAAATAGAGTTGACAACTTTGGTAAGAGCAATTTCTCCTTTTGCTACAGTGTTTTCAAAAGTTACAGCTGCAAACGTGTCTGTATGTTGGAAAGGGTTATAGAAGTGATTTTTAAAGTATATATTATAAGTCTTTTTTTTTTTCGATCTTGCGATGGAATTTTTGCTGCACCAGAATAAAAAGCCAATACATAGATTAATCCTTACATGTGAGTTCCCTCTAGAGGATGGTGTAAATCAATACTCTGAAAGTAACAGACAACTTACATAAAACACTGAATTTAGTATGTACATTAGTTTGACGCATTTTGTTCTTGAAGAAGATTAAAATATGATTGAACTTTTTCTAACAGTTTGAACTGTGAACAACAAATATAAAGATATATGTTAATTGTGTGACAACAGTTAACATGGATATCTATTACACTTTCCCACTTAGTACAAATCTGCAGCAGAAGACCTTGAAAAAGAAATGCTAAAAATGTACAAAATATGAAATTTATAATCGTAATGGAATAGAGCTGATAACATTGTGCTAAAAGACGAAATTGCTTATTTCTTCTTTTGTTACTATGTTATCAAGAGTCGTCTGCTGCAGTTGCGTCAAAATGTGGATAGAATAGGTTAAATCCTTTCCCACATATAGCAAACCTGCAGCAGACGACTTTGAAAGCATATTGGCAAAAATCAGGAAAATCTCTATAAATGAAGGTATAATTATTACTGCAAAATGTAGAAAACATTTTGGCAAATGGAGAAATAATGCTCGCCTTGAGCAATTTCTCCTTTTGCCACAATGTTTTCAAAAGTCGTCTGCTGCAGAGGCGTCAGAAAGCGTCTGTATGTGGAAAAGGGTTAAAATAATAGCCCATGTCCAACATCCTTTGTAGATCATTTATATAATTATTCCTGTTGTAATTTTTAATTCAGGATGGTTTCACACCGCTAGCAGTTGCATTACAACAGGGACATGAGAGAGTGGTTGCTGTGCTACTTGAACACGACACCAAGGGTAAAGTGAGACTGCCGGCACTCCACATTGCTGCCAAGAAAGATGACACCAAGTCAGCTGCCCTGCTGCTGCAAAATGAACAAAACAATGTTGACCTACAGACCAAGGTAATTATCAGAGTTTGGAAAAAGTTAATCCTTTCCCAAGTACACAAAATCTGCAGCAGACGGTTTTGAAAGCAAGAAAACTTACAACGTAAGAAATTTAATTCTCATCATGATCAATTTCACCTTTCGCAAAAAGTCGTCAGCTGCAGATGCGTCAGAATGCATCTACATGTGGGAAAAGGTTTATAGACAGACCGATAATAATGTCTTGTCAGCATCTCTATGTGTACATCAAGAAAAAAGATAACATATTTGCAACTTTTTCTTATGTAGCAGACAACTTCGAAATATCTGGAAAATCGCTATAAATACAAGTTAAAATTATTGAATTGAATTGAAGAAATTGTGATGAAAAGAGAAATTGCTCAATATGTAAATTTTGCAAGAAACCTTTGTTTTCAATAATCACACTTATATTTATAGACTCAACGGTTTTGCCTACATGTTCTTGAAGTCTACATCTGCAGATTTGTTGTATATGGGAAAGGTCAAAGCAGCAAACAAATTGCGTTGTTACTGAGGACCAATTCATAGACAGCTTAAGCTCTAAGCTTTAGCTTTAGTAGACAGATCATTGATAAAATGTTATTCTTAGAGAGACAAACCTTTATATCAATGGAGGAATCTTCCAATACCTTCGTGCCTTTGATAAATCTACCAGACCATGCAGACAAATAATCAATATTTCTGACAATATTTACAGTAAAGCAATAATTTTCTTGGCACTCTCACACACCTGATGGTGCATTATGTTAACCCTTTTCCCACATGCAGACTTTGAAGCATTTACAGCAGATGATATTTGAAAACATGTGAACAAAGGTGAAATTGCTCATAATGAGCAAATCCATTAATTTTCCACATGTTTTTGAACAGCATCTAATTATACTTTCATTTGTAGAGAGATGCCTTATTTCTGATGATTTGTTTTCAATGTCGTCAGCTGCAGATTGGTTGTATGTGGGAAAGTGTTTAATTCACACAGGTCAATCAATATTTACATAAATTATTCAAGAGTTAAATAATCGCTTTTATTAATTGAGCTGCGATAGCTCAGTCGGCAACAATGAGGGGTAATTTTTAACTCACAGTCCAAGATTTGATTTCAAAATTCGGCTTGGCTACTTCTTTCTAATGATTAACAAAAGCCATCATAGTAAGCATCATTTGTCTACAACACAGTCATGGGCTATATGAAAAGTCAATGTGGGAAAGTAGCCAGTTGCCAAGCAAGAGAGTTGCCATGAGTACATGTACTGCTTTGAGAAAGCCAGGAAACACATGGTTAGGTGAACTTAAGCCACCATAATATAACTGAATTAATGTTGAAACGGTGTTAAACTCCAATAAATTTCATCGTTGCATACCTGTGGCTCATAACTTTAATCAAGTACCTGATATGATATTCTAACTGTTGGCTGCTTGAAACTATCAGAAGATTAAACTTCTATACATGTATCAAAAATTGTATTTAACCTTTTCCCACATATAGACGCTTTCAGACGCCTCTGCAGCAGACGACTTTTGAAAACACAGTGGCAAAGATGAAATTGCTCATGATGAGCAATCTCATGATGAGCAATTTCACCATTTGCCACAATGTTTTCATCTATATTTAATAATAAGACTGTCATTAATGGAGATTTTACACATTTTTGAAAAGATGTTTTCAAAGTCGGCTGCTGCAGATTTGTTGTATGTGGGAAAAGGTTAAACAAATATGAAAACATTATGTTTAAAGATGAATTGACTTGATTTAGATTTTACTTGATTTGAGTGCATTAAATCTCATTTTTCCACAAGGTTTTTCCTGATAATGTTGTATGGATGACAGGAACTGTAAATCTTTTTAGCTACCTTCAGTTGTCATTTGAGGGAACTGACAGGAAAGTTCTAGATAAAGATATAGGGAAAAGTAATGCCTTTGGAAAAGGAAGATGATAAAAGCCATACCACTCCCATTAATGTCGGCTTTTGTGCTTTCTGGCATTTTACATACACTATCGATTGCTTCATACTTGACCTTCACCCATTACTGGATAGACGCTCATAACTTATTCAAAGACAAAGCAAGGAAAAATGCAAAACACGTATAAATTTGACATGAAGTAAAAGTGAGATATTCATCCAATTGATTTTCTGACCGTTGCAGACATCCATTTTGTAAACAAATGGTTTGACCCTTTCTCACATACAGACACTTTTTAAAGCCTCTGCAGCAGACAACGTTTCAAAACATTTGACAAAATGTGAATTTCATTAAGGGATTGACTTTTCGTTCATAGTTCCATACTTTTGACTAAATGTTTTCAAAGTCGTCTGCTGTAGAACTTTTGTGTGACGTTACAGAGAAAGGGTTAAGAATTTTTCTGTCCAAACGTTATAACAATGACAAGTTATACATCTGTGATTTATTGGAATGTCTGTAGAAGGTTGGAGCAAACAGATTTGTCTTGTAATGCTGTCTGAATATTAGGCAGGATAATTCTAGCCCTGGCCAACCTTCTGCTCTTTCTCTTTCATTAATTTTAATTGATTACGTCTTACAACAATTATGCAGCAGATTACTTTGAAAATATCTAGGCAAAATATGGAAAACCTCCAGAAAGGAAAGTAACCATTGTCAATTTGATTAGAGTTGAAAACAGTTGTAGCAAAATGAAACTTGTCAAAACCTTACTTGTAACCCTTTCCCTCATATAGACGCTTTCTGACGCCTCTGCAGCAGACGGCTTTTGGAAAACATAGTGACAAAAGAAGAAATTGCACAAAACGTGCAATTTCTCTTTTTGTCATAGGTTATCCATTCAATTATGGATATTTTCTATGTTTTGACAAAATACGTTCAAAGTCGTCTGCTGCAGAATTGTCGTATGATGGAAAGGGTTATAACCTTTGCCTCTGCAGCAGTTAACATTTGAAAACAGTGTGGCAAAAAGGTGAAATCATTTGTAAAGAGCGATTTTCTTTTTGTCCCAATGTTTTCAACAATAATATTTTCATTTTTCGTGTGGACTTTTTTCAAAGTTGTCTGCTTCAGATTTGCTGTATGTGGGAAAGAGTTATTTATCATGTTAAGTTACCTAGCAATGTGTCCGATCCATCAGCTAAAGTATCAGTTCTTAATGATGTGGTAGACTTTATCTAAGAGGTAGTGGGTCTAAATAAATGGGAACCAATTAATGGTCATGGGTTTGATTCCTGTGACAGCAAGCCAGCATAAGCATTTGGAACCTCCACACACTTAGGCATGGTTAAGTATCCTTCCAGGAGGCAGCTATGACCTGTGAATGACCCGTTCCCACTCGCAGAAGAAGACTTTTGAAAACATTGAGGCAAAAAGAGAAATTGCTCATGATGTCATAATGTCTTCAACTCTATCCAAATATAATAAACCATTTACACAGATTTTCCATATTTTTGCCAAGATGGTTTCAAACTTGTTTGCTGCAGATTTGTTGTTGTGGAAAAAGGGGTTAATTTAGAATGTAAGAACCTGCATTACAATCAATGTAAAACAAATGAGTTTTAACAAATTGATTGATAATTGAATAATATAGGAACTTGGATTTAGTCATCTAAGAACTTGCTTTGCATTTGTTGTTTTAACTGGTTTGTATGAAATGTACTGTTTTCACATTCTGTTGTTAAAGTGATGACAGTGCCATAAACCCTTTCCCTCAAACAAACACCTTTTGACACCTGCGGCAGACACCTTTTGAAAACATTGTGTGACAAATGGTCAAATTGTTCATTTTCATACTTGGCCAAGACAACAAATCTGCAGCAGACAACTTTAAAAACACCTTGTTAAAAAGAGTTGAAAATATTGTGGCTCAAGGAAATATTGCTCATCATGAGCAATTCTCATTTTGTCAGAATGTATTTATAAAGGAAATTGCAGAGGTGTCTGTAGGTGGAAAAGGGTTAAAGTTGTCTGCTGCAAATGTGTTGTATGCAGGAAAGGGTTAAATATAATGATAGTCTGGCAGTTTGGAGAAGAATAAATGGCTGTTATGTATTGGTATTGCAAAAAAGGGTTTATCAATATTCGAGATTCATTCAGTCTCTAGAATTATTTGGACAAAATCAGACGGTTTTATTTGGCCTTATGCCAAGATATTGGAATTTCCTGTTTAACAGCAGCCAATGACAGTCGGGTTTCAGTTGGACGATCAATAATACTAAATGAGTCAGTCATGTTAACGATTTCCCACATGGAACAAATCTGCAGCAGACCACTTTGAAAACCTTTTTTGAAAAGCTAGGGAAAATCTCTATAAATGAAAGTATTATTGAATTAAATGAATAGTTGGTTGGCATTAACCTTTTCAATATACAACAAAACAGGACTTAGTTATTTAATAGATTCCAAAACATTGTGGAAGTAGGAGAATTTGCTCTGATCATATTCATTTCTTCATTCCAACAAATTGTTTCCAAATGTCATCTGATGCAGATGTGTCAAAATGCTTTTTCACTTGGTCTTTGAGCATTGTAACGTTCGAACCCTTTCCAACATACAACAAATCTGCAGCAGACCATTTTGAAAACATCTACTCAAGATACAGAAAATCTCTAGAAATGATGGTACAATTACTGAATAAAGGTTAAAAACATTGTAGCAAAAGGAGGGATTGCTTGTTTTGAGCAATTTCTCCTTTTGTCACAATGTTTTCAAGATTCGTCTGCTGCTGATGTGTCAATAGGTGGGATTGGGCTATCTAAGATCTCACATTTCTTGATTTGTGGAGGTATGTAGATTGAAAAAAGAAGGAGCTCAAGGGAAATTATCTCTTATTTAAAGAGGTCTTATAATGGTTATTTTCTCACACAGTCAAGGAATAAAATCAATATGTTCGTTTTTGCTCCTAAATACTCTTATCTGATGTGTTATTTTTCATCACCATTTATCTGATGTGTTATTTTTTCATTGCCTGGAGACATGCCATAATTATTTTGAACCCTTTTCAACATAAAATAAATCAGCAGCAGATGACCTTAAAAAACATTTAGGCAAATATATGAAAGCTCTTGGAAAGATTGAAAATTATTAAATGTTCGCCAAATGGCATTAATGCCGAGCACGAGGGTAAACAACGCCAACCAACAACAACAATTGAAAGTTATTGTTGGAAAGGAAAAACATGCTCAAATATTAAATTTCATCTGTCAAAGTGGAATTTTTTAAGAATAGATTCAGCATGTAAATATCATTTGTTGAAAACTAGGTAAAACAGGTATTTTCAGAAATTGCTTTGCATTCAAAAGCCTTGTTGTTCAGCAATTTATTAAAATTATAGTTTATAGCATGGACTGCAAGAAATAGATATTAAACCTTTCCTACATACAGAAGTTTTCTGGCACCTCTGCAAAAGAGAACTTTGGGAAAAATTTGTGGCAAAAGGAAAAAAATGCTTATAATGAGCAATTCCTCCTTTAGCTATACTGTTTTCAATGTTTACAATGTTTTCAACTTAACTTCACACTTTCATAGTTGTCTGCTGCAGATTTGCTGTATGTGAGAAAGGGTTAAATGATAGGATAAAATTAATTTAAACGACATGAACATTGAAAGTCATGTTACAACATTCCTGTAAGAGACCATTGTGGTTGACATTTGTTTTTGACATGAAACACTTTCTCCTTTTTTGTCAATTCATAAATGAAGGTCTATCAGTTTCAGTTTGTCTCAGCATACCATTTTACAAATCATTGTTTCTATGAATTACCGAGGACTTGAAATGATATCAACATGTTTTATTTGGAAAAAAATGCTTAAAAATGTCCTTGGAATGCTTCCATCAAAGTGTTTGATTAAAGCGCTAAAGAAATGCATGGAAAGTTGTGAGCAGGAAAGTGTCAATGCCAAATTGTATTGGCAGTCTGTCAGTGTTGAACAATTTCAGTAGCAGAGAAAATATTGATCCATGATGCATTGCAATTACGCATTCCCCCAACTGTGGCGTTCAGAAGCATGCAGGAGAATGGGTCTGCTGTCAGTCTTGAGTCATTATAGCCATTTTAAGTCTTTGTTCACAGGACAGCATTTGCATTTTGTCAGATTTGATGAATTTCATTGGAATCTTCAAATGGGTATCGAGTACTTCATCATTCAATCTGTAAATTTTGTGCCTCAAGAAAAAATGTCCATTAACCCTTTCCCATGTTTAATAAGAGTTAACAAAAAATGTGATGTAATTATTGAATAGAAATGGTAATTTTAACCCTTTCTCACAAACAACAAAATTGAACAAATCTGCAGCAGACGGCTTTGAAAACATATCTGAACAAAATTGGAAACTCCCTTTACATGAAAGAACTATACTTGAATAGAGTTAAGAAAATGGTGACAAAAGGAGACATTGCAGAGAGGCGTCAGAAAGCGTCTATATGAGGGAAAGGGTTAATTAAGCAACTTCTCATTTTGGAACAATGTTCTCAGATGTGCTCGGCTGCAGTCTGCATCAAATTGTGGTTGCAGATGGAACAGGGTTAAGTCTGTTTATCAAGCATCTTCATCAATTTGCAGCAGTGAAGATTAAGATCAGACAGGACATTGGTGCTCAGTCTCATGATAAAGATCTCTGTGGTGACTTAATGGTTGGCTTCCTTGAAGGACACTCATGGCAGCAAACTGTATTGAATGGCACTGCAGGAAGAGCAACCTCAGTGTACCGGTAGTTGTCACAAGTGTAGCAAAAGATTAGCCTGTGCATCCAAGCTACATGATTCACATATTAGTTATTTATCAGAATTGTCTGCACATTTCCTAGCCAGCCTAGTACTGGTGATCATGAATAAGTGAACTCTCGCCGTGATATAACTGAAATAATGTTGAAAACAGCGTAAAACCCAATTTAAAAATTGGTATGCAGTACAGATACAGTTACAGATTTTTTTGCAGAACATTATTCATATTGTTAATATTCATTAGAACCAAAAATTATTCTTATCATGACTCAATGAAGATTTTGTATTTGAAATTTGCATTTAAGGGGAACAATCTTATTTAACCCTTTCACACATACACCAGATTTGCAGCAGGGGAACATGTAACCATGAAGGCAAAAGAACCGAACATCTCATGTAAGCTGAATTATTTAATGAAAACATTGCGACAAAAGGAGAAATGTTTCATTATCATCTGCTGCCTATGCATTGGAAATGCGCCTGCAAGTGGGAAAGGATTAACAATTCAAAGATTTTCAATTTGTTTATATACTAACTGATGTTTGTTTTTGTCAACTTTTTCTGTACGCAATCCAGCAAGGAGGAGGTTTAGTCAATGATACAACCAAGGTTTGTAATTGCATTTGTGATGTAGATATGTTGTGACCTTGGAATATTGTGACCTTGAATTTTCTCCTATCTTTGAGTTGACTATTAACCCATTTTCACATTCCCAACCACCAACTGGGTGCAAGACCATGGTAACTCAATATTGTAGACAAAAGGTAGTTACCATCATGTTGCACACACAGAAAGTCATGTAGAGGGCTCCAAACATTCAAAAGAAGGGGGATTTGTCGGATAACCTACTGCATAGTTTTTGTGATAGAGGTTCCACCCTATCCCATTCCTAACATCAGGGGCGTAGCTCCCTTTAGGCACTGTAGGCATGTGCCTACACATTTTTTAGCTCACCTGTGCACGAAGTGCTCAGGGTGAGTTATTGTGATCGCCCTATGTCCGTCGTCCGTCGGTCGTCGTCCGTCGTCCGTCAACATTTTCTCCTCTGTAACCGGTGGTTCAACTGGGATGAAACTTCACAGAAAGCATCCTCTCAATGGCCTCACCAGAATTCCTTAAAATTTTTGGGATCCATGCAGAGTTCTGGTTTCCATGGCAACGAAATGAAAAAAACTTCAAAATTCTTAAAAAATCTTCTCCTCCGAAAGTGTCAGGCCGATTTTCAAATTATTTTGTAGAAATGATCCTTGGGTGACCCTCTATCAGATTCCTTCAAGCCATGTTGATTGGTTGAAAAACATGGCCGCCAGGGGGTGGGGCTATTTTGCCGCCAGGGGGGGGGGGGGGGGGGGGGGGGGGGGGGCTATTTTGCCGTATATGGCTATAGTGCTATAGTGCAAACTTAAAAAATCTTCTCCTCCAAAAGTGTCAGGCCGATTTTCAAATAATTTTGTAGAAATGTTCCTTGGGTAACCCTCTATCAGATTCCTTCAAGCCATGTTGATTGGTTGAAAAACATGGCCGCCAGGGGGTGGGGCTATTTTGCCTTTTATGGTTATAGTGAAAACTTAAAAAATCTTCAACATCTTCTCCTCAGTAACCAGTGGGTCAATTGGGATGAAACTTCACAGAAAGCATCCTCTCAATGACCTCACCAGAATTCCTTCAATTTATTGGGATCCATGCAGAATTCTGGTTTCCATGGCAACAAAACGAAAAAAACTTCAAAATTCTTCTCCTCCCAAATTGGTTTGCAGATTTTGAACTTATTTTGTAGAAATGTTCCTTGGGTGACTCTCTATCAGATTCCTTGAAGCCATGTTGATTGGTCGAAAAACATGGCCGCCAGGGGGGGCGGGGCTATTTTGCCTTATATAGCTATAGTGCAAACTTAAAAAATCTTCTTCTCCAAAAGTGTCAGGCCGATTTTCAAATAATTTTGTAGAAATGTTCCTTGGATGACCCTCTATCAGATTCCTTCAAGCCATGTTGATTGGTCAAAAAACATGGCCACAAGGGGTCGGGGCTATTTTGCCTTTTATGGCTATAGTGAAAACTTAAAAAATCTTCTCCTCCAAAAGTGTCAGGCCGATTTTCAAATAATTTTGTAGAAATGTTCCTAGGGTGACCCTCTATCAGATTCCTTCAAGCCAAGTCGATTGGTCGGAAACTATGTCCGCCAGATGGCGGGGCTTATATAGCTTAAGTGAAAAAAAAAATCAGGTGAGCGATTCCAGGGCCATCATGGCCCTCTTGTTCTAAAACTGACCTAAAATGCAGCTGAGGCGATACACATCTGCGTAATATATCGACCAGATCAGCCTGCGCCGTCCGCGCAGACTGATCCGGCCGACACATTCGGTCTAAGGGGGGATAGATAGAGTAGTGATTCCTGAAACAGAAAATCCACAGGAGGCGAAAAGTGTATATCCGGGTACACCTGTGTGGCATGCTTAGGCTGATCCGGGTCGATACTTTACGCAGAGTCCACAATGTTGATTTTCTCACGAGACGGCCTACACATTTATTATTGCCAAGCTACGCCCCTGAACATGCGGTTCGACGGCAAGCAAGCTGCTGTTGTTTGCAAAGTTACATTGGCTAATAATTTTTGTTGAATCAAATGTTGGTGTAGATGGGTTAATTTCGAAGAATACTGTAATATACAAAGGTATATGGATTCTCTTTTGATCATCATCATTGTTATTTAGTTTTAAATGCTTTTCCTTGAATATGTTTTGGTTTCCTAAACCCTGTAAGCCTTCATACCAAGAATTCTTCTTTTCAGGAGTAATGGTGCCTCTGACTACTATGTTTCATTGTTGTTGCTTTGAACTTCCTTTATTTATCTACATTTTGTTTGTCATAGTGTAAATTTATTGTCTCTGATTTGATAGGTTACTACAAATATCCTATGAATTACCAGTAAAACTTGAAAATATTTTTAAATTTGTCTTCAATGATTCATTTATGTTGAATGTTGAATGGGGCCCATCCATTGGAAAAGGTATTTGTTGGCTTTTGTAAAAAGTGCAGATTCAGATAGGCCTGTGCATCTGCACAGTTTCATAAAGATCTACACAGTTCACATATTATTTACATAAGCTTAAAAGTACTCTTGTCAACTTGTGTAGATTATGATAAGACTGAGTCTTACACCGTAAACATAATTATTGGAAAGAAACATTTTGGCAAAAGAGGAGATTCAGCTCTATCATTAAACCACTTCACACAGTACACCTCATATAAATCCCCCACTTAACCACTCAGCTGAAATTCTTGATAAATATCCTACTGCTTTGATGTGATTTAAGCATTTTTAGCTCACCAGAGCACAAAGTGCTCAAGGTGAGTTATTGTGATTGCCTTTTGTCCATCGTTCGTCGTCAACATTTGCTTGTTACTACTCTAGAGGCAATATTTTGCATCCAATCTTTATGAAAGTTTATCAGAACATATATCTCCATCAACTCTAGGCCAAGTTCGAAACTGGGTCATGTCGGGTCAAAAACTTCAAATTGAAGAAAAATCTTGTTAACACTCTGGAAGCCACATTTTAAACTTGAGCATGTTGAAACTTTATCAGAAAGTTTGTCTTGATGATATCTAGGCCAAGTTCGAATATGGGTCATGTCCGGTCAAAAACTAGGTCACTAAGCCAAATTTAAGGAAAATCTTGTTTACACTCTAAAAGCCACATTTCTGGCTTGAGCATGTTGAAACTATGTCCGAAAATTTGACTTAGTGAAATCTAGGTCAAGTTCGAATATGGGTCATGTTTGGTCAAAAACTAGGTCACAATGCCAAATCTGGAAGCCACATGTTTGGTTTGAGCATGAGAGAGTTATGTCTTAAATAGCCCATTCTCAGGTGAGTGATTCCAGGGCCTCGTGGCCCTCTTGATTTTTTGTCCCCCGCTTTAGCGAAAGCGTGGGGACTATTATTTCTCATTCGTCAGTCAGTCCGTCCCTCCGTCACGCTGTCACAAAAACTTTAACCTTGGTCATAACTTCTGAACCGTAATAGGTACTGCTTTCATATTTCACATGTGTATTCCTTGTGACAACCCCTTTCCATCAATACCAATTTTTTTGACCTTGTAACCTTGACCCTGGCGGGGGACCAGAATTCTCTGAATTTGCTTGTTAAATGTTCAAACCCTTTCCCACATACAAAATTTACACATTTGAAATCACCTATGCAAAATATGAAAGTACATGTATACTGATTAAATAGAAAAAGAAAGACTGTGACAAAATTACTCATTTTGTCATGGAGTCATCTGCTGGAAATGTGTCTGCAAGTGGGAAAGGGTTTAAACCCCATTAATGATAATAACATGAGTGGGTTTTTTTTTTTCACTCTTGAATTCGTCCCAAGTGTCCAAGTGTTGTTGTGGTTTGTGAAGGCATGCATGAGCTTTGGTCCTTCAATGATCCTTGTTCAATTCACATGACATAATAATTTCTGATTTCTTATAATCCAAATTCCTACACAGAGGTCCAGATAAGGAGGAGTATACATCTATTTTCCCCTCAATATCCAGCCAAACCCGATGATGTGGGTATTCAAAAGAATCGTCTCATTGAGACGATTCTTGTGTGTATCCACATCATACAGAAGGAGGGTAGAATAAGGATTTAGAACTTAACCCTTTCCCTCATACGACAATTCTGCAGCAGACGACTTTGGACATATTTTGTCAAAAAATAGAAAATCTCTATAATTGAATGGATAACCTATGACTAAAAATGGAAAACATTGTGGCAAAAGGAGTAATTGCTTGTTTTGAGCAATTTCTTCTTCTGTCACTATGTTTTCAAAAAGCCGTCTGCTGCAGAGGCTTCAGAAAGCGTCTATATGAGGGAAAGGGTTAAACAACTCCCCTTATCTAAGAGCTCTTCACACATAACAACAATTCTGCAGCATACTATTTTGAAAACATCAAGACAAAATAGGGAAAATCAAATTTATGTATAATTATTGAAGACTGTTTAAACCATTGTGGAAAAAGGCTACAAAATTGCATCTACATGTTGGAAATGGTTAAAACTGCATGCCTTGTGTTTTCTTTTTTATTAAAGTTTAATTTTATGAAGCTTACTTTTTAACATAAAAAGATATAGGTGAACAATAATTGCTTATTTTTGCAATTGATTCATGATAAATTGATCTAGTCTTCATTGACTGTTTTCTTGCAAGCATTTTGGCACAAGGAGAAATTATTCATTATGACCACTTTCTCCTTTTGCCACTGCTGTACCCTTGTCAAAATGTGTCTATATCCTTGTTATAACCTTTCCCTCATACAACAATTCTACAGCAGATGACTTTGAACATGTTTTGTCATAAAATAGAAAATCTCTATAATTGAATGGATAACCTATGACTAAAAGTGAAAAAAAAAATTGTGGCAAAAGGAGAAATTGCTTGTTTTGAGCAATTTCTTCTATTGTCGCTATGTTTTCAAAAAGCCGTCTGCTGTAGAGGTGTCAGAAAGTATCTATATGAGGGAAAGGGTTATATAATGTGTGTATTTGGTAAATGCTTAATTATTCAAACAAGTACTGAGAGTATTTCAAGTAGTATATATAGTATTTGTAAAGCTCAGAAGCGATCTTTGTTCGACTAATATTGACATGTTCTTTGAATATTTATAACTCTTTTTTTTTTTTACATGCAGCAAATTTGCAGCAGATCTCTATGACAACATCTTGACAAAAACATGGAAAATATTAGTTAATCAATGAACAATTATTGAATATAGTTGATAATTTTTGTTAAAAAAGAGAAATTGTTCATCATTATGAATTTCTCCTTTTGTCTTCTGCAGTTATATAACTGAAAACTTGTTGAAAGCGGCAGAAAGCACCAAACAATCAATTTGTCTCCTGCTGCAGATTCATCAAAATGCATCTTGATTTAGGAAACGGTTAAGACAATAAATAGATATTTAATGATTGTTATTATGTGGTTTAATGTTTTGATTTCACTGTTTCAGAGCGGATTTACACCCTTACACATTGCATCCCACTATGGCAATGTTAACGTTGGGACACTACTCATACAGAGAGGGGCTGATGTCAACTTTAAAGCCAAGGTAAACATTTCATTCTATTACAATTAACCCCTCTCTCCATTTAGCAAAAAGAAGCCCAAGAGGGCCAGTATTGCTCCACGGCAATTAAGCAACACTAGGGTAACATACAACAGATCAGAATGATGCAGTTGACTTTGAAAGCAAATGGGCAAGAATATTGAAAATATTTTTGCCTTTTTTTCAAAGTTAACCGCTAAAAATGTGTTGAATGTGGGAATATGTTAATAACAAGAGAAAGTTGATGCAAGGCATCAATGTCGCCGGAAAAGACTGCATTGATTTATTTATGTATTCTTGACTTTCCTTAGTCTATTCAAACATTAGGAACGTTGAAATGAAAACATTTGCTTATAAAGTTTATATTCATATCTATACATTAGGGTATCTATAACAAATTAACGAAATGTGTACACATTTATCTGGCTTTAATTTAATTTTGCTGTTGTTACTTATTTAAATAATAGTATTCATTCATATAATTTCAATGTTTGTCAATCTTATTCGAATCACAAGGTAAATATCCTGGTATTGCTTTAAAGGGAGGTAATTTGAAGAAAACAAAAGTCTTCAAAAGGAGAAATATATCAGCATTACCGTCTACAGTTTAAATTGTTCTATTGTTTGTGGATTTAAAAATGTTCTTTTTTTCTTATTTCTACATGTACAACGAAATATTGCGGCTTCTCTTTGACGCTTTGCGTCAAACATTCGTCTTGTACTTGTCTAAAATAAAATAATATCACTCGCTTTTTCATATCGAAATGCGCATGCGCGAAAATCGATGTTAAAGGTCACGAAACTACACAACAGAATAGGGTCTATATTTAGCTTAGAAACAGTTCCTACTTTAGATATTCATGGATTAACATTATTAAATGAATTCTACACAAATCAAGACATCTCTTTGAACATGAAAACAACATTTAGTAAGTTAAAATTGCTATTAAAAGGAGAATCCGAAATTGACCTCAATGATGACACATAAGAGTCTGCATTAGGGGGTGTTGGTTCACGTCTTGAAGGGACCACTTTTGTCTTCGTAAATAAGACAAAAAATTTAAATGCGAGTGAAATAAAAAAAACTGCAAACATTAAAAAATCGGAATATTTATTTCATTTTAGATGTGTCATTTATTAGTGTTCGTAAACAACCACAATTGTAATATGTTCAAATCATCTAGATTTGTTTCTTTCTAATAATAAGCCGCCCTCCCATGTGATTTCCGAAAAGCTATTAAAAATAGAAGTCGCGGGCTTCTGCCCGGCGACTAATAAATACACACCTACCAGAAAGTATTTAGCTCTTTTTAACAGTTTAAATATACACTGGATATGTTCAATTGCTTAACAAAGGTTGCCCTTGAAACAAATTCTGTTCTACAAAATACGTAAATATACACTGGATATGTTCAATTGCTTAACAAAAGGTTGCCCTTGAAACAAATTCTATTCTACAAAATACCTTCTATAAATATCAATATTTGTTATATATGTCAATAGAGTTTGAGCCAGGTCATGGAAAAAGACTTTCGTTGGGTTTTGTAAACAGTTCAGAATCAGATCAGCCTGTACATCCACACAGTCTTATCAAGATCACACAATTCTTACACAAGCTTGTTTGAAGCTTCTGTCAATTTGTGAAGCTACTGATAAGATGGACCAAATGAATAGGCTGAATCTACACTGTTCAGAAATGCAAACTTGTACCTTTATTCGTGGACAGGCTCTTAACGATTTATTTGTTTTCTAGAACAACATCACCCCACTGCATGTTGCTGGAAGATGGGGCAAGAACAACATGATTATTCTGCTACTGGACAACAAGGCTACCATTGATGAGAAAACAAGGGTATCTATTATCTCTTTTTATCCCTTTCCCACATATAACAAATCTGCAGCTGACAACTACAAAAACATGAATAGACTTGACCATGAAAACAACCAAATGACAGTAACATAATTTACTTGATATTTTTTTGACAAAACGTCTTTTTTTCATTTTTGCGCAGTTAAGTTTGATATTCTACATTTACTTGTACATGTATGGGATAGTATGAATCAATGACTAAAATTGAAAATCAGTTTACCTGTTTTAAAATTTGCTCATAATCACGTTAAAATTTCAAGAAGGGAAAGGCTTAGACATCTACATAGTTTCTAGGGGAAAAAGGCCCTAATTAAGCAATGTGACATTCTTTTCTGCCTTCATATAGAAACACAACTTTGAAATACACAAATTAACATAAGATTAACCCTATCACACAATTGACAATTCTGCAAGAGACAGCTTTAAAAATATCTAAGCAAAGATGTGGAAAATCTCCATAAATGAAAGCGTTATTGTTAAATAGAGTTGAAACATTGTGGCTAAAGGTGAAATTGCTCATTATGAGCAATTTCTTCTTTTGACACAATGTTTTCAAAAGTCTTCTGCTTCTGGCTCGTCAAAATGGGCCTACAAATCGGAAAGGGTTGATTAATAAAGATGTTATTTCATGCAGGATGGTTTGACACCACTTCACTGTGCTGCGAGAAGTGGACATGAAAATGTGGTGGATACACTGCTCATCAGAGGGGCTCCTTACCAAGCTAAAACCAAGGTGAGTGGGAGAATAACAGGAGGAAACAAACTAATTAAATTCAGTCAAGTTGACACAATTGATAGAGCCTTATATGAGCCGTCCCACGAGAAAACCAACACTGTGGACTCTGCCTAAAGCATTGACCTGGATCAGCCTTAGCATGCAGCGTAGGCTAACTCGGACAGACACTTTTCGTCTCCTGTGGATTTTCTGGTTTCAGGAAGCATTAATCTATACCTCTATACCCCCGAGACAAAATGTGTCAAATTAGTCTGTGCTGATTGCACAGACTGATCTCAGTCGATACATTATGCAGAGACCATAATATTGGTTTTCTCGTGGAACAGCTCATATGTTGCATATTAAATCACTCTGTTTGTTTTTATTCATTTAAATCACAATTAACTATATATATATATAGAGGATACTTCATGAGTGTTTATTTATTATCACTTATATTTAACAAGTTTACTAAGATGATGTGCTGCGAGCCTTGGCAAGCCTCATATTCAGCTCAGTTAACGAGTTTATTAAAAGTGTTAATAAATATACAGGAATGAGATTCTTTTCATCACATAAATTGATTTTTGAGGCGTATTTCGAAAAATGTACCCAACGTTTACCATATTTCTACATGAATTTACTGATTTTGGCGCCAAAGTGACTAAAGTTGTGGAAGTTTCATAGTATGGTTTCCGCATTGTAACAAAGACTTTAGCGTAAGACTGGAAACCAAACTAGTTGTGTCATATGATTTTTGTGTAGTGTCATATAATATTTATGTAATGGCATTTTGACACTACCAGAGAGAATTTACAATATATAAATGTGTCTATCACACATTTCAGAACGGACTGACACCATTGCACATGGCAGCCCAAGGAGACCATGTGGATTGCGCAAGACTGCTGTTGTACCACAAGGCTTCTGTAGATGACGTTACAATGGACTACCTGACCCCACTACATGTTGCTGCACATTGTGGAAATGTAAACACCGCCAAGCTACTACTTGACAGAAAGTGTGATGCCAACGCCAGAGCGCTGGTAAGGGTTTTGAATGATTTCCAAACATTCAGAATACATGTATCTGCTACAGACAACCTAGAATAAATTCTGAAAAAATATGGAAATGTCTTTAAATTAAAGATAATAATTGAATAGAGTTTAACAAACTGTGACAAAGGGAGATATTATGAATAATATCTCGTTTTGTCACAATATTTTCATATGTTGTCTGCAAGAAATAATTGGTTATTGAAAGTTTCAAGTATTACTGTCATTTACAGATCATTTTGAGCCACACTGCTGGTAAACCTAGAGTAACACTTTTGAAAGCAGGTTGCAAAGCTCTTTCCCACATACAGACGTATAGTGACGCCTCTATATCAGATAACTTTTGAAAGTATTGTGGCAAAAATCGAAATTTCTCTATAAATCACAATGTTTTCAACTCTTTTCAATAATTAAACTTTCACTTATAGAGATTTTTCATTATTTTTTCCTACATGTTTTCAAAGTCATCTGCAGTTGGTTTTCATAGAATATAGAATGCAGATTCCCACTTCTCCCTTTCCCCATGATCAATCTATAGCAGAAGACTTTGAAAACATCTTGTCAAATATAGAACATTTCTCTAAATGAAAGTTTAACTATTGAATGGAGTTGGGAACTTTGTGACAAAAATTCAACTTGCTTATTTGAAACATCTAAATGCATTACATGTTGGAAAGTGCATAACCCTCTCCCATGTATAGACACATTTTGATGCATCTTAAAAACAATGTGACAAAAAAAAGATATTACTCATTATGAGCAATTTCTCCCTTTGCCACAATGTTTTCAACTCTATTATTAATTATACTTTCATTTATAGATATTTGTGCCTACCTTATATACTCAGTTATAAGTCGCACTTTTTTACCTTCAAAATCGAAAGTGAAGTGGGGGGAGCGACTTATAAGAGGGTCAAGCAAAAATTCAGAAAAAATTACCCTCCAATTCACCGATCGTCAAAAACTGTGCAGGCCGGTCATTGATAAAAAGGGCGACTTAAATGACGATTTAACAGAATAAATCAAGTTTGATTGAAAGAAACATATCTTATAGAATTGATTTGTTTATAAAAATAAACACTAGAAAAAATATATAACTTATGAATGTACATTTAAAAAGTCATTTGTTCCAAGTTATTGTTTGGATTTCAGCTCGATTGGAAGCCATTTTGAATTTTATGAAAATATAAATTGCGTGATTTTGGCCTGCATGGGTGATGGTACCAAATTAAACCATTAGAAAGCAAAAAACAAACACAGATCCAATTAAAGAGATAAAAAAGTCGGACCGAAATTGTCATAATTAATCCACAAACAATCCCAAGACTACACACGGGGTGATTTAACACGGTCAATAATTGACGTTAAAGTGTATTAAGTACAATCTGATAAACATGCAATTATCGGCTTTTACCACTGTGATACATCTGCAGTATTTGAGAGTCGTAACAAAGACAATAACTGTAGCTAAAGTGTATTAAATACAAACTGCTAACAATGCAATTATCGGTTTTTACCCACTCTAATACGTACACGTCTGCAGAATTTGACCTCGGGTAATTTTACATGTAACACCTTTAGCTTGATGATAATTTAAACCTGTGTGGTTTACACGCGACAGTTGTGTTAGAATTATTTGACTGTTAGAATTGAGGTCGCTGAACCGTGGATTTTTATTAAAAAGGGTGAACAAACTCCATAAACGAAAGCTATATTATCAAACAAAGGGGAAATTAGCAATGTTTTCAAAAGTTTTCAGCTGCCTCAGAAACATCATGGGAAAAGGACGAATTTAATCTGAGTTAGCAGATTATCACTGTATGCGAATTAATTTCAGTTATGCAACGCCAATTTTTCCCTCCATCTACCCTCTACCCCTTCAGTTAACCCTTTCCCGCATACAACAAATCTGCAGCAAACGACCTTGGAAACAAATTGACAATATCGGGAATAAACTCCATAAATGAGAGCTATATTACCAAACAAAGGTGGAATTAGCAATGTTTACAACAGTTTTCAGTTGCTTCAGTAACATCATGGAAAAGAGACGAATTTAATATAGCAGATTATCTATATATGATTTTCCTTTCATCTACTCTCACCCCTGCAGGTCACCCTTTATTGCATACAACAAATATGCAGCAGACAACTTCGAAAACAAATTGACAAAAACGTGATTAAACTTCATTAAAGAGAGCTATTAGATAAAATAGCGTTGAAAAGCTTCTTGCTGAATATTTTTTCTTCTTCAACAATATTTGTTATTCTGTCCTTCTTATCTTCTCAATCTTCTCAATATGAAAAAGAAACAAAAGATAAAACAAAGGGTTAATCAAGACGAGTGTGTTTTCACATAACCTGGGGCCTTTTGTGACCGGACAAAACCGGTTTATGTATTCCCCAGTAAATCTCTTTAGATAAAACAAATTAAAACTAGTTGGACATCATTGTATGTTCAAATAATGTAAA
This sequence comes from Serripes groenlandicus, assembly GCA_031761405.1. NCBI lineage: Eukaryota > Metazoa > Mollusca > Bivalvia > Cardiida > Cardiidae > Serripes > Serripes groenlandicus. The sequence goes on along the minus strand of JASEVX010000004.1, from coordinate 57,504,184 downwards.
CAAAAAGCTGATGCTCGATCTTGATGACTTAAGGTTATATATCTCGCTTCTTATGATAGTAAAATCTATTTAGACTATAAATCAATGCTTACATAAAACTAATTGGACATTATATGAATGTTTTAAAAAAAAAAATCTGATGCTCGATCATGATGACTTGGGTTATATCTCGCTGCTTGTCATAGGGTTTTGACGTGAAAAAAATCAAAAATCTAACTGCGACTTATAAGAGGGTCAATCATCAAACCCTAGACTTTAGGCCTCGAAGTAGGGGGTGCGACTTATAGACGAGGGCGACTTATAACTGAGTATATACGGTAAATATTTCCATAGTCATCTTGCAGAAGATTTGTTGTAGGGTTAAAAATATTGATTTTTGTTTTTCTACCAGAATGGTTTTACTCCCCTTCATATTGCCTGCAAGAAGAACAGAATAAAGGTAGTAGAACTGCTGCTGAAGTATGGAGCATCCATAGAAGCAACCACCGAGGTAAGAGATGCATTTATTCTTTGACGAAAAGTTTCATATTAGCTTTTTTCATCAATGTTGCAAAACTTTTCATACATTTTTATCACAGTTTTCAATATATGCATCTTCTATGTACATTTTTTTGTACTAAATTTCTGTTGTTTAATCCTTTTCCCACTAAAAGACACATTATGAGGCATCTGCAGTAGACGTCTTTTGAAAACACTGGTAAAAGGAGCAATTGATACTTATTAACATTTTCTCCTTTAATCGTAATGTTTTCAACATTATTTAATAATTTACAGAGATTTTCAATATTTGTGCTGAAATGTTTTCAAATCCGTCTGCTGCAGATTTGTTGTATGTGGGAAAGGTTTATTGTCATTTTCATTCATACATCGTAGTGCTTATTTTCATGATGTATATTTGTATATATTTATACTTATTAGCAGCTATTTGTCCTCTTTTTTTCCACAATGTTTTCAAAACAGATTCTACTTTACTAGTGTTAAATGCTATCCACGACAAGAAAATGAATAAGTTATTTACATTTAGCCTCAAATCCATGTTTATTATTGGTTTAACCCTTTCCCTCATATAGACGCTTTCTGACGCCTCTGTAGCAGACGGCTTTTTGAAAACATAGTGACAAAAGAAGAAATTGCACAAAACGTGCAACTTCTCCTTTTGCCACAATGTTTTCCACTTTTTGTCATAGGTTATCCATTCAATTATGGAGATTTTCTATTGTTGTGACAAATTACGTTCAAAGTCGTCTGCTGCAATATTGTTGTATGAGGGAAAGGGTTAATAAATACAGACTGTAACTATTTAAAATGATAATAATGGACTCGCCTTGATGCACAGGGTTGTGGGGGTTAGCATTAAACCTTTCCCTCATACGACAATTCTGCAGCAGACGACTTTGAACATATTTTGTCAAAAAATGGAAAATCTCTATAATTGAATGGATAACCTACGACTAAAAGTGGAAAACATTGTGTCAAAAGGAGAAATTGCTCGTTCTGAGCAATTTCTTCTTTTGTCACTATGTTTTCAAAAAGCCCTCTGCTGCATAGGCTTCAGAAAGCATATATATGAGGGAAAGGGCTGATGTATCAGTGTCAGGTTAAATAATACAGGTAGTACTAGAAAATTACCTATGAAACGCCCTGCTATAATTGAAGTACTGTTGAAAACAATGTAAAACATCATTCAAGCATACAAACTGTTGTATTGAAGTCGTTCATTCCTTACTCGCATCAAATAATTGTAAAGCTTCCCTTTGAATCAGCTTATTCCAGGGTTCTCATTCTTCCTTCAAAATTTGGAAAAGTGATTCAATTTTATAATTCATTGCAATGTCTTGGAAAATTATGAACATGTAAATCAACTGGATATATCAGTATTTTTAAAGGTATATTCTAGCTTTTAATTGTAACCCTTTCCCACATGCAACAGATCTGCAGCACAAGTATGGAAGCTCTCTATAAACAATAGAACATTTATTGAGTAAAGTGGAAAACAATATGGCAAAAGGAGAATTGCTAATTTTGATAAATGTCTTCGTTTTCCACAATGTTTACAAATGACCTCTGCTTCACATGCCTTCAGAGGTGTCATAAAGCATCTGTATGTGGGAAAGAGAGGCAAATAATTTTGACCAATGCAGACTAACTTTGTTTGCTATTATTGTCAGAAATTGCATAAAGCATAAAACTGTTGCCGTGATATAACTGAAATAATGTTGAAAGTGACGTAAAACCCCAATAAATAAAAATTCATTGGTCCTTAAGTAACTAAGATTAAGAGTGGTTAACATTCTTAGGAACTTGTACGGATACAAAAAATCTCAAGTCTCTTTAAGAAAATCATGAGATCATCAACTGTCAGAATATAACAGAAAAAACGTATTGCATTTCATGCTTATTTTTATTACTAAAATATTATCATTTTATTTTCAATAATATTGCTTTGTTTTTCAAATTATGTTCATCAAAAAGGTGGTCAACTATACTGATCACAAATGTTGCCATGCAATCATTTTCATATTCTGCAGTTATACTTTGTCTATTAAGTAATAAAATGCCATTTTTAATGAAAGCTTGCTCCAAAATACAAACTGGAAGACCTATTTTGTTCCTTTCTTGGATTTCAGTTTCCTTTTAAATCGAGCCAATAAAACATCTTAAATGTTTAGTCCTTTTAAAATCAAAATAATGCTTTTTTTTTTTTTTACCAAATGTCAATTTAAAGTATAATTTGGATACAAGGTAAAACATTGTCAGAAAAGACAACTACTTATTATCCCCAGTTTTGTCAGTCATGGTGAAGTGCCCTTGGGCAAAGCACATTTTCTAACCTAGTAATAGGTTTTCCACCCAGGAATCATGAAAAAGGGAACGTCTCAATGATTGAACTGAAACCAAATAAAATAAAAATTATTTTTCTATAGAGGTGTTAAAGTCATTTATACCTAGTAAGAAGTTATCTATCTGTAGGTGAAAGTATGTAAATTGGAGTAGTTTTCTACAACATCTTTGTTGAAGAATTGATTATATTAAATTGTTATTTCGAGAAAGTTTGCGAGCACTTTTAAAAAATTGGCTTATCATGTTCACTGTTAAATTTTACCGCTATTAATCCATTACTTTTTGTTGCCATTTCCCACATACCAATGCATTCTGACACCTGAAGCAGACACTGTGTCAACTCTATTTTAAAACTTAACCCTTTCCCTCATACGACAATTCTGCAGCAGACGTCTTTGAACATATTTTGTCAAAAAATAGAAAATCTCTATAATTGAATGGATAACCCATGACTTAAAGTGGAAAACATTGTGGCAAAAGGAGAAATTGCACATTTTGTGCAATTTCTTCTTTTGTCACTATTGTTTTCAAAAAGCTGTCTGCTGCAGAGGCGTCAGAAAGCGTCTATATGAGGGAAAGTGTTAAATTTATTATAAAGAGATTTTCCATATTTTTGTGCAGGGGAGTCAAAAGTTATCTGCTGCAGATTTGTTGTATATGGGTAAGGGTTAATTAATGAATAATACCTCTTGCCTATCTATAAGACAAGATATCAAATTATATTCTTTGCACATTGTTCTTGGGCTCTTTAACAACGTTGTAATTATTTGCCATGAAACGCAATTATGTTTGAGCCATACAAATGCTGATGTGATGGGGCTATAAGAGGACAAATAATATATATTCTTATCTTACTGTTTTATTTAACATTTATCTGATGTGCGATTTTTAGATTTGCTTCTTTGAAAACATCTGAGGGGAAAAAAAGTAAAGTCTGGAAAATTTGAAGTATAATTTTGACGCAATGTTAAAAAGATTGTGGGAAAAGAGAAATGTTTCCTTTTCCAAACTTGTTTGCAATTCCATATCATTAGTATACTTCCAATATTCCAGAATTCACATGCTTTATATATGGGCCGTTCCATGAGAAAACCAACATGATGGACTCTGTGCAATGTATTGACCCAGAACAGCCTGCACAATCCACGCAGGCTGATCAGAGCCGACACATTCCGTCTCAGGGGGATAGAACAGAAAATCCACAGGAGGCAAAAAGTGTCAGTCTGGGTGGCATGCTTATGCTGAACCAGGTCGATACTTGAAGCAGAGTCCACAATGTTGTTTTTCTCTTGGAACGGCTCATATATTTCGAAGCAGATATGTTTCCTATATGCAGATGGCTTTTGATGCATTTGCAGCAATCAATACTTCTGAAACCAATGTAGCCAAAGAGAAATTGCTCAACTTTTTTCCTTATTTTCCATATTTTTGCCTTGATGTTTTCAAAGTCGTCTGCTACAGATTTATCATATATGGGAAAGAGTTAGCCCTTTCCCTCATATAACAAATCTGCAGCAGAATACTTTGAAAACACCCAGTTAAAAGGATGGTAATCCTCTATAAATGAAATTTAATCAGTAAATATTGAGCAATTTGTTTTTGTCAATGTTTTCAAAAGTTGTTTGCTGCAGATGCCACATACAGTGTCTGTATTTTGGAAAGGGTTAAAATATATCTGGTTAACAGGTAATTTAAATCTTCCCATGCCATAAGACAGTAAGATAAGAGTCACAGTTTCTAGAAACTAGTATTTCGTAGTTGATTGCATGCTATTTCATCATCACATTTCAGTCTGGATTATCCCCCCTTCATGTTGCATCATTCATGGGTCATATGAACATCGTCATTTATCTGATTCAACACGACGCCAAACCCGACTACCCGACAGTTCGTGGCGAGACAGCCCTCCACCTGGCTGCACGTGCTCAGCAAACAGATATAATTAGGATACTGCTGCGAAATGGTGCGACTGTAGATGCACGTGCAAGAGTAAGTACTACAAAATGACGCACATTATTATCATTTAAGCACATACACGTTCAGTATCCTTGATTAAATTAATACCCTCTTGTTGTTTTGTTAAATGTCTTGTGAATTTGGCTTTTTCCTAGTTTGCTTACTTGGATATGCGAATTTAGGAAATGCGAGATAATATGTTCACATTTTTAACTGAAGCTGTTCCACTATGCTCACAAAAGCATGATACAATATGGCATAATATGTATCTGTATATCTTAATTGTTTGACTGCTATAATCAAATTTGTGTAGCCTTTGCTATAGAGTCCGACCAGCCGGCACATACACAACCATCTGACCAGGCTCTATAGTGTTGTCTGCCCAACTCAACTTTGTCATCTTTATATTCCTAACATTGGTTATGGACTGTTTCAAACACAAGTGTATACAAGTCCATTTTAAAAACTCACCATTGAAAGGGTTAATAAACTTTGGTTTAAGTACTCGGTTAAATAATTTATCCCGGAATACAAATATTAATATTTGCCCTCATCGACAGCAGACAACTTTGAACATATTTGGTCAAAAAATAGAAAATCTCTATAACTGGATGGATAACAATGACTAAAAGTGGAAAACATTGTGGGAAAAGGAGAAATTTCTCGTTTTGAGCAATTTCTTCTTTTGTCCCTATGTTTTCAAAAAGCTGTCTGCTGCAGAGGCGTTAGAAAGTGTCTATATGAGGGAAAGGCCTGATTATTTGAGTTGCATCAAGCAGAAAAGCTTATTATTGTATGAGCTGACAGAAAAGTCTCAGATGAACCTGTACATATGCATAACTGTGCCACAGCCCTCTTTGTTAGTCTGGTGCCACCTGCCCCTACCGTTAAGTTGTTGGGTCGAGGCATACACCAATAATCTCGGGGCCCTTTGGACATGGTGTAGCAAGCAATAGACTATAGAGACAACCGTTTTGTTGAGAAAACGGTTTAACCTTTCAAGCCCCGAAAGTAGTTTGCTTGTTATTGGTGTATTGATTCCAAACATCAAATTGTATTGGTCTGTTGTAAAGTTTACAAAAATCAATTGTATAGTTTCTAATGTACTATACATAAGATAGCGGTATGTAAGGGGAAGTGACTGAGTGACCAATCTAGTCGCCATTGTTGTTTTTTCAATGCAGACATAATTACATGTATTTACTATGTTAGCTGAAAACCAGATGTAACTTCACTGTATGCCAATACGTAATGGAATGCTTTGCAGAACAACATTCTAGAAGTGTAGACCCAGTGGTTTAGAACATGCTAGAAAGAAAGATAAAATGAAGCAGCATTAGTTTCTGTGTACAATGATTTCAGCCACTATTGATGCAGGACTATGTGCACATTAAATGCTGATAAAGCCTCTGCAGTAAATGACTATTGCAAATTTTAAAACATAATGGGAAAAATTGAAATTGCCATGAGGAACTTCTTCATACAACCACAATGTTTTCAATTCCATATCAAAAGTATATACTGTCTGTCCTATTTTCAGATTTTACATTTTTTACCTCAAATATTTTCAAAGCAGACAACTATAACATGTGGTATGGTAAACAATTACATGCTTGGTTACAATAGAATGAAAGAGAAAATTCTTTCCCCACAATATTTTCAATAGTTTTTCACTGCAAAAGTGCATCACCAAGGAGGGAATGAAGAGGTATTTCGAGTTTTATGTTGTATAATATTGATGTGGAAATGATAGCAGTCTTCAGTCACTAGGCTTTAAAACTATTGATTTGTTCTGGCTGTTTATTGAAAAAAAATGGGAGAAACCTTTCTGTCTACATCTCTTGCTATTTGTAATTCTGAACTCTCTCTCCCCTTTCCAACAATGTTTCAAGTGCTGCTGATGTAGGGTCATATGCATGTTAAACCTCTCCCATTTGCAGACACATTTTGCTGCATTTGCAGCAGACTTCTTTTCAAAACATTGTGGTAAATGTAGAAATTGCCTATCTTTAGCAATTTCTCATTTGTCCACATTGTTTTCAACTCTATTCTTTATTACTCTTTTATTCAAAGAGATTTTCAATATTTTTGTAAAGATGTTGGAAGTGGTGCAATGCTGGGTTTAAAAATATGATTAAAGATTATGGACTGTGCTAAGTATTTTTGAGGTTTATGTTACATATCAATGCTCAGGAAAGGATTATAGATTTCACTATGCCAAAACATCATTGATTGATTCTGACAGTTTAATGAACAATTTGAAGAAATCTTCCTGCCTACATCTTCTGGTATTTGTTACCCTCTACACCCTAAATTTACCCTTTCTCTTGTGAAGATGCATTTTGACACATCTGCAGCAGACGACTTTTGAAAACATTGATGCAAATGGATAAATTGCTCATAATGAACAAATTCACTTTTTTTCTAAAGAAGTCTGCTAGAGATGTGCACAGAAGTGTCTGCATTTGAAGTTGTCTTGTTTCGAACTATTTGAGGGGAAAAAATGCAACATCTGGGAAATTTTTCATTTTGATACAGAGTTGTTTTTCAACACGTCGTCTGCTGTATAAAAAGTCATTTGTAACAGGGAAAGGGAAGAAATAAAGGCAGAACTTGGAAACACTATTGATTGAAACTTGGCAATATTTTCCTGTCAAATATGGAGATATTTTCTTCTGTAACCCTGCAGACTACATTAATCTTCGAGACTTTGCAAATAGAAGTAATTTCCGGGAAATTAACCCATTCCCAGATTCAGACACATTTTGATGCATCTGCAGCAGGGCAGTTTTTAAAAGCGTTTGGGCAATATTTGTCATAATGTTTTGATGTCTGCTCAATAATTATATTTCCTTTCATAGAATGTATAATTACCATCTGCTGCAGATGTGTTTTCATGTTGGAAAGTGCTAAATCAGACTTTACTTCTGTATTAGCCTTCTGTAGCCCACTATCCATTGATGAACTGCTCTTCCTTATTAACTCCACTGGCTGAGCTCCACTGGCTTACAAGCTTATGTCATGGTGAAGCGCCGTCTAGCGTTATAGGTGTGTGCGTCAACATTTTCCTTTATCGACTTCTTCTCTGTAAACTCTGGGAAAATTGGAATGAAACAGCATTACTCTCAATATCCTCTCCTTAATTCTTTCATTTTATTTGTGTCCATGCATAATTCTGATTTCCATGGCAACCAAAAGAAAAAAAAAGAAGAAAAAATCTTCTCCAAAACCAGTTGGCCGATTTTTAAATAATTTTGTAGAAATGTTCCTAAGGGGACCCTGTATCAGATACCTTCAAGCCATTTTGATTGGTCAAAAAACTACTTTCACCTTCGAATGATTGAGAGTGCTGTCATGAGACAGCTCTTGTTTGACACTATTTTTAAAAGATGTGTGGTACAGAGGCATCACAAAGTCGCTTGTTTCTGGTATACCATTACAATCTTTTTTTCCTTGTTATTTCAGGAACAGCAGACTCCACTTCACATTGCAGCTCGACTGGGAAATGTAGATAACGTGGTGTTACTGTTACAACATGGGGCCAAGCCTGATGCCACCACTAAGGACTTGTACACTCCACTTCACATCGCATCTAAAGAGGGACACGAGGAGGTGGCATCTGTTCTCCTTGACAATGAGGCCAACCTCAATCTTACTACCAAGGTAATCTAGTGATTTTTCAACCCTTTCCAACATATAGTAGAGGTCCAGATAAGGAGAGGGCTAACAGCTTTTTCCCCCACAATATATCTTATTATCCAACAAAACCCTAGTACCCACAACATAGGGTTTATAGATAAAATAAGGATAATAGAACAAGCATAACGTTCCTTATCTAGAGCTCTTATGTAGACACATTTCGAGGGATTGGCGTGAAACGGTTGTAACTCAAAACCTATTTTGAAACCCCTGGATTAGGGGCAATTTTGACCCTTTTGTAAACAATGCAAATTTAGGTGCCATTGCTCAGAACGAGCAATGGCACCTAAATTTCCATTGTTTACCAAGAAAAATGATTATAAAGACTTTATGGCGAGGTGATTAACCTTGGTAAAAAAAATACAAATTTTAGTTACAACCGTTTCACGCCAAACCCTCGATTTGGACACATCTGCAGCAGACAACTGTTGAAGACTTTGTGAAAAAAGGTGAACCTTTTCTTCGCTATGATATCAATAGATTTGCCTTAATGTTTTCAATTTCAGTTTCTGCAGGATTGTTGTATGTTGGAAAGGTTTAACCATTTCCCTAATACAACCAATTCTGACACTGCAATAGTAGATGGCAAAGTGAGATACTAGTTAAATCTTTGGCTTGTGAATTCTTTGAGACAGAACCTTTATAGTGATCTTAAACTGTTTGATCTAGAGATCTTGACTTTTTACATTCTTTAACCCTTTCCCGATTGCAGACACATTTTGATGCATTTGCAGAATTCCTGCTGATTTGTCGGAAAGGGTTAAGAAAATCTTTATTGCATTGTTGTTTAAACAACACATCTTGATGTTTTACAGAAAGGGTTTACTCCTCTACATATTGCTGCTAAATATGGGCAGTTGAAGGTAGCCAAACTGTTACTGCAGAAGGATGCCAACCCAGATGTCCAGGGTAAGAATGGACTCACCCCACTCCATGTGGCCACTCACTATAACCATGTCAGCGTGGCTCTACTTCTTCTCAACAGCAAAGCTTCACCACACTCCACTGCCAAGGTAAGGTTGTTTAACTCTTGAATTGTTTATCAATAAAAGTATAGTTTTCTATTAAAATGTTTATAAAGGTAAGATTTACTTTTGAAATGTTTATTTTAAAAAATGGGTATGGTTCACTCTTGAAATAATAATTTAAAAAAAGCGTAAACTTTTACTCTTGAAATGTTTATCAATAAAAGAAAGATTTACTCTTGAAATGTTTATAAGTAAAGGTAAGGTTTACTCGTTTAATGTTTGTAAATATAGGTGCAGTTTACTTTTGAAGTGGTTATAGAATTAAGCCATATTCTAGCAAAAAAAACCTGATGGTATTTGCAACTATAATTTTCAAAGACATGTTCTTTTTACCCTTTCCCACATACAACATATCTGCATGAGACAACTTTGAAAACATCTTGTAAAAACTAATGGAACATCTCGAAAAAGTAAAAGTATAATGATTGAGTAGAATTGAAATAATTGTGGCAAAACAGAGATATTGATCATAACAAGTCATTTCTCCTTTTGCCATAATATTTTGAAGCTAATCAATTATATGCAATCTTCTTTCTTTTAGAGAAGTTTTTTAAATGTTTGCCTTGGTAATTTTAAAGTTGTCTGCTGCAGATTTGTTGTATTTGGGAAAGGGTTAATAATGATATCTAACTTTATAGAGATTCACCTTATGATTGTGTTTCTGCATTTCAGAATGGATACACTCCACTGCATATTGCAGCTAAAAAGAACCAAATGGACATTGCCACCACTCTGTTGGAATACTCAGCTCTTCCTGATGCCGAGTCAAAGGTATACTAGTCTTGTGTTTCATCAACATCTTGAGGGCTTGGTGAGAAACTAAAATTGGTATTTTTTTACCAAGGTTAATCACCTCGCCATAAAGTCTTTAAAAGCGTTGAATAATTTCTCTTGGTAAACAACGGAAATTTAGGTGCCATTGCTCGTTCTGAGCAATGGCACCTAAATTTGCATTGTTTACAAAGGGGTCAAAATTGCCCCTAAACCAGGGTTTTCAAAATAGGTTTTTAGTTACAACCGTTTCACGCCAAGCCCTCGATCTCTTTGTGATACATAGGGGTCCTGACTCAGCCATTGTTTCTTTTCTGTTATTGACAAATACATTTGTCTCTTTAGTCATTGGTCTTTCACCAATGACTTCCTCCAATTCCTCACTTTCGCGTTGTTAAAATTTTCCTGAAAATAAAAGAATATCGGGTAAAAAACCCAAATTACCGAAATAGTTCTAGTGAAGCTGTTGAGTTTTCATTTAAATTCAGGAGTAGATTAAATAGATAGATAACACAATTACAATGAATGAATGAATCAATGAATGTATATTGTTTTATGGCGCATCAACAGCTAAGGTCATTTAGCGCGCAATTAAATTTAATTATTCATGATCCCTGGGTAAACAAACCAGTACTAGGCTAGAAAATGTGCCTTGCCAGAGGGCACTCCACCATGACCATAGTGCCGCGACTGGGGATCGAACCCGGGACACCCGGTTTTGAAATCCCCGACGCTAACCACAACACATTTAAAAGTATACTAGCTCTTAAAAAGAATCTCAATACAACATTTTTATGCCCCGGCATACGAAGTATGAGGGGCATATAGTTTTCCGGTCTGTTAGTCCGTCCGTCCGTCCGTCCGTCCGTTCGTCCGTCCCGCTCAGGTTAAAGTTTTTGGTCAAGTTAGATTTTAGTGAACCTGATGTCCTATCATTATGAAACTTCACACAAATGACAATCAACATATCATTGTTTAAAAAATTGTATCAATTTGAGGTTGGACCAACTGTTCATCCGTCTGTTCGTCTGTCTGTTCGTCCATTCCATTCTCAGGTTAAAGTTTTTGGTCAAGTTAGATTTTAGTGAACCTGATGTCCTATCATTATGAAACTTCACACAAATGACAATCAACATATCATTGTTTAAAAAATTGTATCAATTTGAGGTTGGACCAACTGTTCGTCCGTCCGTTTTAAAATATAGTTAACAACCGGGGCATCCGTGTTCCATGGACACATTTTCTTGTTGGTAATGGAATATCTATATATTGAATTATTAATGTCATACTTGAAATTCCCGGCCGGGTAGCTCAATTGGTAGCGTATCTGACTCGTGATCTGGAGGTCACTGGTTCGATACCCAGTTGCGGCGACATTCTTTCGGGCGATGTTTTCCATTGCCTCTCACCTCTGATCTATGTGAGAAAGTAGTCAGTGGCTTCGAAAGAATGTTGTGTAAGTACTGGTGTGAGAAAGCCAGGAAAACATGGGTAGGTGCACTGACCGCCGTGATATGACCAAAGCTGTTGAAAGCGGCGTTAAACTCCAAACAAACAAACAAACATACTTGAAATTGTACAAACCTCAACTTCATTGTTCTTACTTTTTCTGTAATAGTTGTATATAACTACCACAAAGTAAAAGTTAAATTGATTCCAGTTTTTTAAAGTTTTTAAAAAAGTGTAAGTAATCATCTCACTGAGCGCTCTATCACATGCAAATTGCATTCGGCATGCGTAGATAAGCAAGGGGTTAAAAAATAATGCAGACATACTGATATATCTGCACAGCAAGAAGTTATTTTTTTAATGAAAATGGCACATGTACTGCAACCAATGCAAACCAAAGAACAAAATTAGTGTTAATAGCTTTGTTGCTGTCTTTTAGTTCAAACAGAGTGATCAATCTCCATAAAACTGTCGCATGTAAAGTGGTTTTAGACTTTCATTTCCACTTGCAAAGTCACAGTCTAAATATGACCTCGACCTAAATTCCAGTACAAGCTTGCCTAAAGTATTTTAATTTTCAAGAAAAACATGAATTCTGGGTAGCTTCAAAATGTCTTATTTATTATCTCTGTTTCATTGCTAACATTTCCCTCATTCAACAAAGCTGCTGCAGACTGCTTTGAAAACATCTGGCTAAAAAATTGAAACTCAAAGTGTAATAATTTGATATAATTGAAAACTTGTAGCAATTAAGGGAAATTTATCATTTTGAGAACTTTCTCTTTTAGCCACAATGTTTTCATAAGTCATCTGCTGCAGGAACATCAAAATGCATATTAATGTGGGATAGTGCTTAATTCTTGTAATTTGTTCACCTTTCAGAATGGATTTACTCCCATCCATCTCGCTGCCCAAGAAGGTCATACGGACATGGTCTCCCTGTTGTTGGAACACAAGGCTACTGTCAACTGTAAATCTAATGTAAGTTTTTGCTTTCATACAAAATGAAGGATCCCATCCTCCGCTCTGAATCACCATTTTAGTAGATCTCAATAACAATTTAAAATACAGGCAGTAATTAACTCATTTTCACCTGTAAACACTTTTGCAGCAATATTTTCTACTCAATTATTATTTTGTACTTAAGAAAGATTCCCAATATGATTCCCCCCCCAGATGTTTTCAAAGTCATCTTCTGCATATTCTTTCTGTGTGGCAGAGGGTTAGTGCAACGTTTGGTAGCATGTACAAACATAGGGAATCTGCCTAAATCACCTCATCTTCACTAAATATAGTAGTAACATTAAGAAACTTTTGCATGCAGAAATATCAACATTTTCCATATCCTGTAAAAACTCAAAACCCCATATTTCTGAACCACATACCTTATGAGTAACCATCTTTGAGTCAAACACATTTTAGTTTGATACAGGTTTTATTTTGTAAACTCTGTATAGCTTGCACTGATCTAATGAGTGTAGTTAAAAAAAATTCTAGCCTTTTCTGACATTGTTTCTATAGTTTTTTGGAAATGTACACAGCTACGTAAGTAAATCAAGTTATTTATTTGTAGGGTTATATTAGCATTTTTGGAAAATTGGTTAGACCAACACTCACTTCAAATATCTGTTTTTTTGCCATTCAATATTGGTCAGTTTCTTGATTTCAAGGATATAACCTTTCCCATATACAGATGTTTTCTGATGCCTCTGCAGCAGACAACTTTTGAAACATTGTGTCAAAAGATTAATTGTATGAGAAACTTTCAATTATAAAGTTTCCATACTTTTGCCTAGATATTTTCATAGTTGTTTACTGCAGATTTGTTGTATGTGGGAAAAGGATTACCTAGGATGTTTTGTCTGCTTTTCCAATTCGGATATATAGACTTCTGAACCAAATGTTTTATATTCTTGTTTACAGTTTACGTATTCATTTTTTAATGTAATTGAGTTTAACTGAAACTGTTCCTTGGTTTTTGTCCCAAGCATTTTACATCCCATGTCAATCCAAGGTTTAATAAATTATTGATTTATGTTTATTGATTTTTTAACCTTTTTAAAATCATGGCTACATTTCAATTAATAGCAGATTCTAATCTATTGAAAACTGAATCTTCGTCTTGTTTCATTGTCATTAAACAATTGTTCAATATCATTAAATCTGCCATTCAAAATGCAATCATAAATGAGCCTGTCTGCGAGAAAAGGTACAAGTTGACATATCTGAACTGTGTTGGTTCAGATCAACCTGTATGATTGCTGTGTCTTATTAGAATCTACACAGCTGTCTTGCAACATTATGTATGTAATATGTGAACAGTGTAATATCTAGATCTACACCGTTCACAAAAGTCAGCTTGTATCTTTTCCCATGGACAGGCTCAAACATTCCTTAAATGTATGTCTTATTTATCTTTGTCTATCTTATATACTGTTTTCTCCCACATAATATATGTAAATACTGTTTTCCTCTAAATTTGAATCTGAAGTTGGAGAAGTAAATTGCAGCTTACAGTACTTTGCAAAATCTCAAATTTAAAATTGAAATAAAAAAAAAAAACTTGGTTTGAATATTCTCAAATATAAAATTTATTTTCCAGAACGGTTTGACCCCATTGCATCTCGCAGCACAAGAGGATAAGGTCCCAGTTGCTGAAATTCTGAGTAAATATGGTTCCAAGATTGATCCACAAACAAAGGTAATTCAGAAGGTTTAATGATGCTTTCAACAATTTAATCAGTCATATCATGCCAGCCAGTTCAGCTCTCCATGTATTTCCTGGCTTTCTCACTCCAGTATTCCCAAGCAACTGGCTGTTTTTCAACAAAGACTGTTAGCCAATTTTGGAAATACAAATGGCACTTGTCTCATTGACTTTTGTCAAACGTTAGAAAGAATGTTGTCTGAGGTGGGATTCAAATTCACAATCCCTGGATTGGCAATCTGTGTCGCTATAGCCCTGGTTTACCGGGGCTTGGCTTCTACAATAGAAAAAAATAACGTCAAAGTACATCATTCTAATATGTGTTCTTTGCCAATATATGCAGTATGTAATAATGACCGTATTTGCATGAACAAGTAAAAGAAGAAATGTTTTACTGCATCTTGCGTTTTTATATTTAATCCTGATTTTGACAGTTATGCTTCCTGTGTCACTTATATTGAACCAATGAGTGAAAATATGGATCTTTTTTGATAACATCTAGACATTACAAGTAATTTCTCCTTTTACCACTATGTTTTCAATTGTCGTCTGCTACAGAGGCGTCAGAAAGCGTCTGCATGAGGGAAAGGTTTAATCAATCATAACTGTGTATAAGGCTAAATGAGATAATGATTATTTACATTTTTGGGTCTCTAAAAAATTGAAACCTTTATTGGCTATTTTGCAGCATCTTTGCAAGCCAAGGTTGATTTTGTCCATTACATTACCATAATTACTCTTGGCTGTCGGCTTCTTGCGTTGCGTAAATACACCTCTCAATGCGGAAACATGCATCGTCTAATAGAATGTTTGTTGGTTGTCTGTTAAGATGGCGACTGTGTCACTAAAAACAGCAAAATACGAAGATATAGAACTGAAGTTGTAAAATTTCATAAAATGTTTTGGAAAAGACCATCTGTCTATCTTTTTACCAAGCACTTCACCGTGGACATGGCAGTTTTTCACCAACTCCCCGGTTTATACAGATGCTGCGGCCACACTTTTTGTAACCAACACAATTTTGTTCCAACGCATTTCATTGTATCGACAAACTTTGTACGCATCCAATTAAATTGCAGAGCAGGAAATTCAAGCCAAGGGTTCTTATGGGAATGCTAATGTGCGAAGAAATTTTGGCTAGCGAAGATGATTTTGATGGGACTTTATTTCAACCCGATATTCTGATACCTGTAAATGTTGCCTAGCATTTTCAGGATACCATAAGAAATGATGTTGTATATTGATAAACCTTGAACTTATTTGTTGATTTCAGGCTGGCTACACTCCACTCCATACAGCTTGTCACTTTGGTCAGGCCAATATGGTTAGGTTTCTGTTGGAACATGAGGCATCTGTCAGTGCTACTACAAAGGTTTGTATTATCAGTACTTTAGCATTATGCCCGGTATGTAATCTTTAGCTGCCTGCTCTGAAAAAGATATACCAAAGACATAATAATCTTGAAAATTGGAATTTTAATATAGGTTTTAATATTGACGCTTAAATTGAGAAAATGCCTTTTTATTTGAAAAAAAGAGAGATTTTTTTTTAACTTTTGAAAGTAATTAAAGTAACCTAATAACTAGTCTGGAGCTGGTTTGTTAACCCTCTTTCCAAGATACAACTAATCTGCAACAAACTCAGCATAGTTATATAAATATAAATGAAGTATAATAAAAAATAGTGTTGAATTAGATGAAATTGCTCCTTTTGAGCAATTTCTCTGTATGTCATAATATTTTCAAAAGACATCTTCTGCTGATCAATGTCTTTAAATTGCATCTTCAGGTGGGAATTGGTTAAATGTGTACCAGGCTATTTATTTACAAATATGAATGTATTTTATACCATTACAGCTTGGATACACCCCACTCCACCAGGCTGCCCAACAGGGACAGGTGATTGTTGTCAATCTCCTGCTGAAACACAAGGCTTCACCAAACGCTGTCACAAATGTAAGTATAAACCCTTATCCTGCTGAATTCCTGAAATTCTTCTCACCATCCATTAACCCTTTCCCTCATACGACAATTCTGCAGCAGGCGACTTTGAACATATTTTGTCAAAAGATAGAAAATCTCTTTAATTGAATGGATAATCTATGACTAAAAGTGGAAAACATTGTGGCAAAAGGAGAAATTGCTCGTTTTGAGCAATTTCTTCTTTTGTCACTATATTTTCAAAAAGGCATCTGCTGCAGAGGCGTTAGAAAGCGTCTATATGAGGGAAAGGATTAATTTTGACAATATACTGCCACATACAGACACATAACTATTTTCAGAGGACAAGATAAGGAGAAGTTAACTGGTACTTTCCCTAACAATATCTCTCTTATGACTTGGCTAAACCCTATGTTGTGGTTACTCAAAAGAATGATTCTTTTGAGTTACCAATATATAGCGTTTGAGGGTCAAATAAGGATTTTGGAATGTATAATATGCACCTTTAATCTAGAGCTCTGTATTTTTATACACAGAATGGACAGACGCCCCTCTCCATTGCTGAGCGCCTGGGTTACATCTCTGTTGTGGATACACTGAAGGGTATCACAGAGATCACAGACACTGTGCCTGTTGGAGATGACAAGTACAAGGTCGTCTCCCCGGAAACCATGCAAGAGGCTTTCCTGTCAGATTCAGAGGATGAAGGAGGTGTGTATATATTCCTTTCCCACATACAGCTAATCTGCAAAAGACGACTTTCAAAACGTCCTGTCGAACATATGGAATATTCTTTGAACATTTTCTCACATGCAACACAAATCTGCAGCAGACGACTTTGAAAACACATTGGCAAAGATATGTAAAATTTCTTTAACTGAAAGTATGATAATTAAATACACTGGAAAACATTGTGGCAAAAGGAAAAAAAATGTCATTGCGAGCAATTCCTCATTTTGCTACAATGTTAGCAAATTTGTCTGCTGCAGAGGCATCAGTAAGTGTCTGTATGAATAAAGTTGCTTTTTTATTGTGGCAAAAAAAGAAATTGCTCAATATCAACAATTTCTACTTTTGCAAAAATTCAAAAGTCGTCTGCTGCAGATAAGTAAAAATCGGTCTTATGGCAAAGGTATAAAATGTATAAACTATTTTGTACCTGATATGAATTCTGAAGAAGAAAATATGATATCTTTTAATTGAAATGTATTTTGACAGAAATGAAAACGTTGTGAGGAAAGAAGAAATTGTTAGTTAAAAGCATTGCTGAGAAAGAAATGACTTAAGAGTGGCAATTTCTCCTTTTCAACAACATTTTCAATTCTTATTTTAAAGAATACTTCTATATATCAAATTACTAGACAAAAACATGTTTCAAAATGTTGGTTATAGAATTTTAGAACCGAAAGAAAGAAATAAAAATTCAAAGCTAGAAACACAAGCATCAGATTCTACATTGGACGTACACAATCTGTATATATATTTTTTTAAACTGTTGGTATAATAAGGTTTTTATCAGATTTTCTTTTAACCCTTACCCACATACAGAGACATTCTGGAGCCTCCACAGCAACATTTGAAAATATTGTGAAAAAAGGAGAAATTGCTCAAATTAGCAATTCCCCTTTTGCCACAATGTTTTCATCTTTTTTTTTTCATTGAATGTAACTTCATTCATAAGGTTTTTTCTGTGTTTTTTTCCTAGTTGTTATCAAAGTCATCTGCAGTAGATTTGCTTTATGTTGGAAAGGGTTAATTATTTTATGTATACAAGTACATCTGTAAATAAGGTAGCTGTCCTTCAAACCAAATACACATTTCCACATCATTTTCTGTAAATAACTTTGTGTTTTGTGATATATGTATCTATGCAGATGTCTATATAAGGAGGAGAAAGATATCTATTTCCACTCTCCACTTTTCCTATTATAGTGGTACTCAAAAAGAATCTTCTCATCAAGAGAATTCAATGAGTTTCAACAACATAGATGTTGAAAGTTAAAGAAGTTCTTTAGAACATTAAAATGAACCCATCCATGGGAAAAGGTACTTGTTTACTTTTATGAACAGTATAGACCAGAGCATCCTGTGCATCTGTACAGTCTGATCAAGATCTACATTGTTCATATATTACTTACACAACCATGTTAGAAGCTTCTGTCAACTTGTGTAGATTCTGATAAGAGGGAGCAGATGTACAGTCTGATCGTAACCTATATTCTTCAATACCGTGAATTTGTACTTGTACTTTTCCCATGGACAGGCTCAAATAGGCATGTTATCTAGAGTTCTGTTTCTACAGAATGTGTTTTTTTATTTTGGAAAAAGCTGTTATAAGAGTGTTATCGTTGCTAATTTTCCTATAGATGGCGGCCATCGACATCTGACAATTGGTGAGCATGGAGGCATGTGACTACATCCATGTCCCAACTAGCTTGATATATCAGTCCCATAGTTATTATGTGATACCTTTTTCTAGGCTGAATTTATATATGCCTGTATTCTTATATCGACTCAAATGAAGAATAGGAAAGGAAAATTTCTAAATTTGATTTAT
Source organism: Serripes groenlandicus (assembly GCA_031761405.1). Lineage (NCBI taxonomy): Eukaryota > Metazoa > Mollusca > Bivalvia > Cardiida > Cardiidae > Serripes > Serripes groenlandicus. The sequence continues at coordinate 57,485,236 of JASEVX010000004.1, read as the reverse complement.
GCAAGAAAAGTCTAAAATAAGATTTTTATGTATCAGCAAAATTTCCTATAAATTTTAAGGCACTTAACCCTTTCAATGCTGAATTTTTAACATGGACTTGTCAAGCCTTTCCCTCATATAGATGCTTTCTGACGCCTCTGCAGCAGATGGCTTTTTGAAAACATAGTGACAAAAGAAGAAATTGCACAAAACGTGCAATTCCTCCTTTTGCCACAACGTTTTCCACTTTTTGTCATAGGTTATCCATTCAACTATGGAGATTTTCTATGTTTTGACAAAAATAAGTTCAAAGTCGTCTGCTGCAAAATTGTTGTATGAGGGAAAGGGTTAACTTTTGAATAGAGTTGAAAACATAGTGGCAAAAGTGGTCTTCTGTAGCTGCTTCAAAATAAATTTGCTATTGTGAAAGGGAACCATGCAACCTTATTCAGCGTTGGAAAGTTTCCCTTCTACCAAGTAGATTTGATATTTTAACTTTTCAACTTTCCATTTAACAAAATAAATGTTTCCATGACTGGCATATATAAATTCAGTGTCATATTGCCTCTACTCATGTTTTATTTAGCTGCCATTTAACTGTACTTAATTTCAGCATAATTTACATATTATGAGGGTCACTTTCATCTACCCGAAGGTCATTACTACCGAAAAAATTAGAAAATAAAAACTCATTACTTCTGTCTAAATTCGATATTGTTTTGTTACCTAAGCCATTGATACATAGACAACAACTATATTGAAGCGAATAAATTAGATTTATTCTTAGTTAGATAGACAACACAATAAAAGAAACAAAAATCTTTAAAATTGATGCTTATTTGATATTTTCTGCTGCTCTCAGACTGGGGAATTCCCAAAGTCTTCCTTGTCAAGAGATCTGATGGTAAGCTCACTCTGTCTTCACCCCATACTTATGAAACAACTCACTTCTTCATTGTGTTAAAAATGCATAATGAAATAAACAAAATATTAATGAACAACATCTGTTGAATTGTGTAAGTGAGTATAGTACCATCATAATGTGAACCTCAACCATCTTTATTTTCCACTTTCATGAGGTATACATCTAGATAAAACTTCTGACAAAGAAATTGAATTGTAGTGCAAAGAGTGTTACTTCCTTTATGTGATCTTCTAACGGAGATGTAAAATAATGCCAAATCGCAAGACGCTGCTTAAATATTTGTCAAATGACCTGTCACTTCATAAACAAGACTAATGAAACTGCGGGCTTATAATGAAAGTACTGATATCAAATCACAACTGTAGGATAAGTATTAGCATTGAATGATTTATATTTTCATGGAAAAGTAATTATATCTACATGTATATGAAAATGATTTTTTTGCTTAAAAATGAATAATGCTGTTGTCTTTTTGACTTCTTAAAAAGCTATGAAACTAAAAAATGTCATTATGTAACAATTTAATACTATGCATTTCCCCCAAAGAAATTTGAAACTTACAAAAATGCCAAAATATGCTTTTATTAAGATAGTAGTAGTATAAACTTGATTATTTACTTCTGCTTTAAAAAATAAATTCAGATTTTCGTTCATTCTTAGTAATATAACCTTGTAGATTAGTCTGATATCATATTTAGAAATACTTTTCAAATAATTGTATTTGTATTGCTATATACATATTAGAAATATCCCTGCTTGATTTGTTAAATTCTTTCAAACATGCAGACACATTTTGATGCATCTGGATCAGACAACCTTTGAAAGCAGAGTGGAAAAGGGTGAAATAGCTCCAATTGAGCAGCTTCTCTGATTGCCAAAATGTTTCAACAATATTCAATAATCATCCTTCCATTTCAGAGGTTTTTTTTCCGCTAACCATGTGATGGTTTCAAAGTCGGCAGCTGTAGATTTTAATATGTAGGAATATAATTTTGATTTAAAACAAAATTGTAGACAAAAATTAAATTAATTTGTTGGTAAGAATAGAAAATGACATTAACATTTATTAGATTAACCAGTAATAGATCTACATGTACTTTGTATAAAATAAATAACATACAAACAAACAATGAATACACTGCCTGTTGCCTATTAATATTTGGTATATCTTTATTAATCTGCCTTACAAAAGTTGAGAGATGGTTTGGTAAGATGAAACAGATGTAATTCATGTATGAACACAACCCATGTACTCCTCAAAATGATACATAATTATTTTCAGTTTTAGAGAGTCTTTAATTAATTGTGACATATATTTGACTGTTGCCTTGTTGTCCAACCTGTGTTTAAAGACCACCCATGGGACAGAAACCTTTGCTAAACAAAGGTGGTCCTTAGCACAGGTTTGACTGTATATGATACGGTCTTGACAGGACTTTGTGACCAGGGAATATCCAGCTCAGCCTGTGCGATGGAACAGGGGCTTCCTTGTTTGAAATTTAACCATTCAAGCATTCTGGTTTGTTTGTATGTATTGTGTTTTGTGCTGCTTTCAGCACTATTTCAGTCATATCGCAGAGTTCTCTGGGTAAGTTACAAGCACTGCTTGTAAGCTTATCCTGACACATGCACATCATCGGTAATGCTATCCCCACAACCCTGATTGCTAAGGAGGGAAGCCACTACATGTACTACCTTTTTTTAAAGTCTTTGGTATAACCAGACCAGGGATAGAACCCTGACCTCACACTCTCGAGGTGGGCACTCTTACCACTACACCTCTGAACCGTTTAAGAGATAAATATTCAGAGAACTCGAAAACTAAGCAAGTATGGAATTTGATAGTAATAATCGTTAAACTTTTCCAACATCCAACAAATTTGCAACTTACGAGCAATTGCTCCTTTTGTCATAATGTTTTCAAAAGTGTCTGTTGCAGTGGCATCAGAGAATTTCTGTATGTGGGAAAGGTTTATTATCAAACTTCACGCAGATTGTTTTCATGTGATGAGGTTAATATGAAATACCTTTACACCAAAATTGAAGACTTTAAAATGTTAGGAATGGCTTCCCTACTTAGCACTCAGGGTAGTTGGGATTAGCATTGTGACTTATGCATCAATGTCAGGATGAATAAAAGTGGTAGTACTGGTAAAATACTGTTGAAAGCAGCATAAAACATCTTTCAAGCTGACAAATCCTCAAAAAATTAGTTAAGACCTTCGTCAAGACATATTTCCTAGCCTAGTTGATATAGCCACAATATAAAGAGGTGCCATGCTTCATTTAGAATGGTTCTAAGTGAGAATCCACATTCAATTTCTTTATTTCTCCCATTAACCCTTTCCCTCATATAGATGCTTTCTGACGCCTCTGCAGCACACAGCTTTTTGAAAACATAGTGACAAAAGAAGAAATTGCACAAAACATGCAATTTCTCTTTTTGCCACAATGTTTTCTACTTTCAGTCATAGGTTATCCATTCAATTATGGAGATTTTCCATGTTTTGACAAAATACATTCAAAGTCGTCTGCTGCAGAGTTGTCGTATGTGGGATAGGGTTAAATAACTGTTGGGAATAGTTTAACCCTCCTTTCCACAGCAAATCTGCAGCAGACAAATTTGAAAACATTTGAGGAAAATCTCTACAAATGAAAGAATAGAATACGAGTTGAAAACAATGTGGCAAATGTATAATCATGAGCAATATTTCGTTTTGTCGCCATGTTTTCAAAGGTTGTCTGCTGCCGAGGCGTCAGAAAACATCTGCAAGTGGGAAAAGGTTAATCAAATCTAATCACCTCCTTGTTTTGCTTCAATTATATTGACTGGCTTCATGATTTAACAACAGGATGATTAACTTTGAAGTTTTACCTGACTTGATGTTTCCAAAAAAAAAATGACAGCACAGAAATTTAAATACAGAGATTAAAACCTAGATATTTTAATTGATGAAATCCTGTATTTCTTCTCTAATACGATATGACGTGTTTACAAGTGTTAGGTACAGAATGGCAAAATCAGGCGATTAGTGCATTATAGATTTATTATATAGGTTATAATATGTATATTTTATATATTGTTTTGTTCTAGGTTCAATCAGTTCAAGGAGTTTTCGGATTTACAGTAATACATCTTACATTATGATATGTCCAAGATCTGATGATAATAACTACGACCTTTGCATAATGCTTAATTTCATTGACAAAAATATGGAAAGGCTGTTGCGAAATTTGATATAAAAATACATGTATTGTTGATTTGTTTAAGCAATCATACAATTTGCATTATAACATTATATCTATGGCAGATTTTGGCATATAAAGTTTATTACACACTCACAATCTATTGTGTATCAGAAATCTTTACCAAATTTATATGGAACGCATATGAAGGCATAGAAGATTTAAGCATTGTGGAACTTTGGAGTTCTCTCTCTTGGACATTTATGTTTCTTTTTGAATGAGTCATTCCATGTGAAACCATCCTATAACATGAGTAATAAGTGAAAATGAGAATTAGCAGATAACTTCGAAAACTATCTGTGCAAAAATATCGAAAATCTATATAAATGGAATAATAATTATTGAAATGAGTGAAGACATTTTTAATCAAGGGGAGAAATGAGCAATTTCTCCCGAAGCCATAATATTTTCAAATGTTGTCTGCAGATGTGTCAAAATGTGTATTTATGACATATTTATGAAAGGGTTAAAGGTAATGGTGTATATGAATGACTCTTGTTTGTCTACACCTCTGTCTTTGCTGATCCAAGTCTTTGCTATTTTCACAATCATGTTGTAAGACAAATTCACCATGGCATGACTCGATGATAGAAATCCCCCCCCTGTACATTCTAGAAAAGGCTAAATAATATTTCACAAGTTTAAAACCAGTTGTCACTTTGTTTTGTTAAAAGATATCACTCAAAATTCCTACTCACATTATATTTATTCTCTCAGAAATTTTGAGATTAACCCTTGCCCTCATATAGACGCTTTCTGACGCCTCTGCAGCAGACGGCTTTTTGAAAACATAGTGACAAAAGAAGAAATTGCACAAAACGTGCAATTTCTTCTTTTGACACAATGTTTTCCACTTTTTGTCATAGGTTATCCATTCAATTATGGAGATTTTCTATTTTTTGACAAAATACCTTCAAAGTCGTCTGCTGCAGAATTGCTGTATGAGGGAAAGCGTTTAACTGTTTCTGAAATATAGCCGCATATTGACACTTCAGGAGACAACTTTTGAAAACATTGTGGCAAAAAAATAAATTGCTCATAATGAGCAATTGCTTCTTTTGTCACAATTTTTTCAACTCTATTTCATAAGAAAACTTTCATTTATTGAGATTTTAATATTTTTTCTTTGACTTTTTCAAAATTGTCTACTGTAGCTTTAATGTTCATGGACAAGGGTAAAGTTTATACACTGGTTTTAGATTTTAGGTTATATCTGGTGGTAGTAATCAAACTTAAAGCTCATTATGTCTTCAACTTGATACAACTTAACTGCTATTTATAGAGATTTTCCAACTTTTGGCCTTTTTGTTTTCAAATTCGTCTGCTGCAGATTATATAATGTCAGAACGGGTTAAAACTCTTGACCACATACAACAAACCAGCAGCAGATGACTTTAAAACATATAGACAAAACTAAGGATTTTTTTTATATAGATAAGTTGTATTATGAAAAATAAATCAAAATGCAGCTGCAATTTGGGAAAGGGTTAAACTGCATGTTGTGAAATCAAGAAAGTAATAATATTTAGGTGGAAAGAAAGCAGCTAACAAACATATAATATAACAAAGGGCAGTAATCAAGGAATTTAATCCATTTTGTATAGCTAAGAGTAACCTTCCATTTACAGTCCAATAGTTTCCAAGGGAAGATGGTGTTGCATGCGAAATACATGTACTAACTAGGATGATAGAAATGTCTAAACCTCTCAATCTAACATTTCCATCTGAAAAAAGATAATGTGTGAAATATACTATCATATTACAGCTGTACTATTCCGTGAGAAAATTGGTAATACAATGTGAATTTGTAACTGATTTATAATGAAATAATATAAAAAGCTAGATTAATTAACCCTTTCCCTCATATAAATGCTTTCTGACGCCTCTGCAGCAGACAGCTTTTTGAAAACATAGTGACAAAAGAAGAAATTGCACAAAACGTGCAATTTCTCCTTTTGACACAATGTTTTCCACATTTTGTCATAGGTTATCCATTCAATTATAGAGATTTACCATTATTTGCCAAAATATGTTCAAAGTCGTCTGCTGCAGAATTGTCGTATGAGGGAAAGGGTTAATAGAAAGTGTGTTAATCGTTGTATAGTCGGAAAATAATGCTAGTTTATTATTAAACCATACCCAAACTTTAGCAATTCTCAGACTATGTAAAACTGGATGAGTTCTTGTTTATTTCACATTCACAAATCTGCAGCAAAACTCGGAAAACCTTTTATGAAAGTATAAATACTGAAAAAGTTGAAAAAGTTGTTGCAAGAGGAGAATATGCTCGTTTGGAGCAGTTTCTTCTTTGAAACAATTTTTTCAAAAGTCTTCTGCTGCAGAGGCATCAGAAAGTGTTTGTTTGTGGCAAAGTGTTCTGTGATGACACAATGTAATGTTCCTATTGAAAGATACAATGTCTTTTTGGTTTTAAATATGCAGCACTTCAGGAAAACTTCATATTGCTTTGGGAATGGGATAATAATAGTTATGGTTATAATAATGTAAATTCTTACCCACATACAACAAATCTGCAGCAGATGACTTAGAAAAAACATCTATGCAAAAATGTAGAAAATCACTAAAAGAAATTAAATTATAAAATTGTGTTGAAACATTGCCTGCTGCATATATGTCAAAAAGTGTCTGCATGTGTGAAAGGATTAACTCTTTCCCACATGCAGACCCATTTTGAAGCCTCTGCAGCAGACGACTTTTGATAACTTTGTGTCAAAAGAATTTATTCATTTATTTATTGGGGTTTTACGCCGCTTTCAACATTATTTTAGTTATATCACGGCGACAGTTCACTTATTCATGATCCCTGGGTAAACAAACCAGTGTGTCAAAAGAAGAACTTGCTATTAATGAGCAATTTCTCACTTTGTTCCAATGCTTTCAACTCGATTCAATAATTATAGTTGCATTCATAAAATATTTTGCGGTTTTTGCCCTTGACAATTTTAAAGTCATGTTACGCAGATTTGTTGTATGTGGGTAAGGGATAAGGTCTCCATTAGAACCATGATGTAGCCTATCCAAGATGACTTTTACTCACAGCATGTAGCTCCCATTTCTCTAGTTGATAATTCAATTACTTTATTAGTGATGGTTGAAGTGTGACTCCAGTATCTATTAACCCTTTCCTACTTGGAGACGCAATATCAGCAGATGACTTTGAAAACATTTTGGCAAAAGAAGATATTGCTCAAAACGAGCAATTTCTCCTTTTGCCACTATGTTTTCAACTCTATTTAATATTAAAACTTATTTATTGAGATTGTTCATTTTTTGATGAATAAGTTTTGAAAGTTGTCTGCTGCAGATTTGTTGTATGTGGGAAAGGGTTAGTGACGGTTGATGTGTGGCTCCAGTAGTCCAGTACCTTTTGTATCTATTAAGTCAAGAGGTTGTAATACGGTTGAAAATGGTGTTTACTTTCATTCTCCCCTCCGTTTCTCTATAAAACTAATGTGTTTCCAGTAATTTCTGTCTGCATGATGATTTAAATGAGTACCGGTACCCACAACAGATGATTAGAGAAGAGGTAAAGTGTTTAGTCAAAATGTAAATTACTCATTATCTAGTGCTGTAAGTCAGCAAGTATAAAGACTGGAAGTACCGTAACTGAAAGCCCTTTTTAAGATGTTGCAGGATAAGTTATTAAATTGACGTTTAATGACGAGTTACGATGGTAAAGTCCTTGTCGAATAACACTTGTATGAATTATTCATGTCATTTTCTCTTAATGCTACTCAGGGGAGGATTACATGCCACAGTCTCCGCTATTCGGAAAACCCCTTTCAGAACAACATGTGTATTTGCCCTATTATGAGGGAAATAAAAATCGTAAGTCTGTGATGTTGTCCATGTATCCCCAAAGAAGTGTTGTGTAACGTTTTATTTGCATCATACATTATTTTGGTTCCCCCCTTTTTTCCCAACTCAATTTGTGTTATGTTTTAGTTGATTCAAATATTATTATAATTTTCACTCAATTTGCTTCATTATGTACAATTTGGTCCTATCCAATAACGTGAGAAAAACTTCTAATTTTCTGTAAATGCAAGGTCAAAAGGTTCCAGTTTTGTAACTTTCTTCTTGTCCCCTGCAAAAGGCTGATGGGATATTGATTTGATGTCATCTGTCTATCCATCTGTCGTTCCTGAACCATATCTAGAGGCATGGTTGGATGGATTTGATTAAAACTTTATGAAACTGTTAGACAGCAGGTTTCACTAAGATGGCCTCAAAAATACCAGAGTTAGGTCAGATTGAACTTATATTGTATATGTACTGTATGTTATTTAATTAACATGGAAAGGGAGATAACCCAATTGAAAATCTAATTTAGTTATTTACAAATTAAGTCCCTTAAATCAATGGTTAATCTCAATAACCATATGAACACGCTAGAGGTCACATTTCATAGCCAATCTTGTGGAAAATTCATCAGAACATTTCTTTTTAATCAAATCCTTGTCAAGCTCCAAACTGGATCATATTGGGATGAAATCTAGGTCAACAGATCTCAATTCAACGAAGTTAAAACTTGATAATATTTTGATCAAAACTCAAAATCAAGAATGAGATATGTTTTGCTCTAAAGCACTGATCATTTAATGAAATCACATATGATTTGAGGGATATTCCCAAGAACTGATTGATTTGAGTTTTATGCCATTTTCAATAGTTGTTCAGTTATATCATCAATCAATCAACAGCGACCACTAAGCAGGGGATTTCATATCATTTTCCTTTTATTTTTTGCAGAAAAAATATATAAACAATCCTTTTATGTTGTATGTCTTTCTTGTGATTACCTTTGAATGTTTTGTGTTTCCCTTTGCTATATTGTGTTGTGCTCTGTTATTCTTTTGTAAGCTTCTTTTTTCACTCTAAATTGTTAAGTATGCTAATGTTAGACTTTCAACCCTATCCTTCATACAGACACTTTCTGACACCTCTTCAGCAGACGACTTTTGAAAACATTTTTGCAATTTCTCCTAATCAATAGTTATACATTCATATAAAAGGGTTTTCCATATTTTTGTTTAGATGTTTTCAAAGACGTCTGCTGCAGAATTGTTGTATGTTGAAAAGGGTTAAACTAAAAGCAATCAGACTGAAATCTATCATGACCAAGTTCAAGTCTGTTAATTGAGTCATGTCTCACAAAAACTAACCTGCAGACGTATTTTGACGCAATAGCAGCAGACGACTTTTAAAAACATTGTGGCCAAAGGTGAAATGACTCATGATGAGCAATTTCTCCTTTGGCCACAATGTTTTCAACTTTATTTAACAATAAAGCTATCTTTTATGCAGATTTTTCAGGTTTTGTTACCATGTTTTCAAAGTCGTCTGCTGCATATTTGTTGTATGTGGTATAAGGACATGTTGCAAACAGAATTTTGTCCAGCCACAGTGCATCTGTGCTGTTTGAACATAAACCTTCATGCTGTGGCCTAGTGATACAACAAGCACTCTTAACCCTTTCCCACTTTCTGACGCCTCTGTAGCAGACAACTATTGAAAATATTGTAACGAAAGGAGCAGATTTTCCTTTTGCCACACAGTTTCAACTGTTTTTCTAGTAATTAAACTTTCATTTATAGAGATTTTCTGTGTTTTCAAAGTCATCTGCTGCAACAAATTTGTTGTATGTTGGAAAAGGTTATCCCTTTCCAACAAGTAGACACATCTTCAGCAGACAACTTTTGAAAACACTGTGGCAAAAGTAGTTTCATCTGCTGAGGATTTGTTTTAAGTGGGAAGGAGTTCTAAAATCCTTTGGAGAACAGTTAACCATTTCCCACATACAACAAATCTGCAGCAGAGGACTTTGAAAACTTATACTCAAAATAATGGAAACTCTCTTTAAATGGAAGAACAATTATTGAATAAAGTTGAAAATAGTGTCAAAAGGAGAAATTTTGCAATTTGAGCAATTTCTCCTTTTGTCACAATGTTTTAAAAATTTGTCTGCTGCAGCAGTGTCAGAAAACTTCTGTATATGGGAGAGGGTTTAGACCCACAACAGACTATGCAAGCATGATAATAAATTATAATTACAATTGATTTCAAACTTTCCTTCGGCCCTTTTTGTCTGACACCGTCACACAGCTTGATCGCATCTTGTAACAAAGATGAGACAAAATCTGTTGGGAAATTATCACAATATGTTTAATATGCAAAGACTTCTGTTCAGACATCTATATTTCCTGTACTAGGATTTATTTTGAGATTAGGAAATTGTTTCATGACCTGAACCCTTTCCCGCATTATTACAAATCTGCAGCAGACCACTTTGAAAACATCCAGGCAAAACTATGGAACATCTCTACAAATGAATGTATTTTAACCCTTTCCCTCATACGACAATTCTGCAGCAGACCACTTTGAACATATTTTGTCAAAACATAGAAAATCTCCATAATTGAATGGATAACCTATGACAAAAAGTGGAAAACATTGTGGCAAAAGGAGAAATTGCACGTTTTGTGCAATTTCTTCTTTTGTCACTATGTTTTCAAAAAGCCGTCTGCTGCAGAGGCGTCAGAAAGCATCTATATGAGGGAAAGGGATAATTGAACAGGGTTTAAAACATTGAAGCAAAAGGAGATGTTGCTGATTATGAGCATTTTGTCCTTTTGCCTCGTTGTTTCAAGAGACGTCTGCTGTCGATGCGTCTGCATGTGGGAAAGGGATAACACAAATATAAGATGGTGGGGATCAATAGCCACTATGACAAGTCAACTTGACAGGAGATTTCTAGGATTTTTATTATCCCTTCACTTCATTGTGCAATATTAATTAAACACTCCAAATATTTAAGTTATATTAATTTAAAAGTATAAAAATCAATTCTGTCGGAACCATTTAACAATCATATTGACTTGCAGACATGATTGCATACGATAATTAAAATATTGCAAAAAAAAGCAGCCATTCATTCTTACTTAGATTGCTTGAAATCCATGCAATTTATCAGTGACAACCCTGCAGACGACATATCTTGAAATCCGTCTGCTGGTTATTTTCGATAAGTCGCCTGTAAGAAGAAATTGGGGGGGACACGATGTAACAATGTTGTTAGGAGCCGGGATCAATATCATGTCAGACTGTCAACAGGCTTTCTATATGTTGACTGGGTGATAACCTCTTTTAGTGCTGAATTTGTGAAATAATGGACTTTTATTTCTTTAAATGCTTCCAGCAATGGCGTCTTATGTAGCTTGTAAAGCTCATAATTATAATGACATTATTTGGTTGACATGTATTAACAAACATCAATTAGATAAAAGTATATTCTATTGTAGCAAGTGATTCAATTGAGGAAATGAAACAAGATTACATTGTCAAATGGTTAGATAGTGAAACCATGCAGTTATTCCATTAAAGAAAACGAAAGGTTAATTATGTGAAGTGGTTATCTAGAAAAAGTAACATATAATTCTTCTGAGATTGTGCTTAGATTAAATAAGGCAACAAGTGGCTATTCAGAGATGTTTCATGGATGAAGTATTTATGTGTGTAAAAGGTGGTTAGATAAAGTAACAAGCTATTCCAGTGAGTAATGGAGAATTAACCCTAATTCCCATATATAACAAATTTGCAGGGGACGACTTTAAAAACAGCTAGGCAAAAATGTGGAAAGTCTCTGTAAATGAAAGTATAATAATTGAATAGAGTTGAGGACAATTTGGCAAAAGGAGAACTTGTTCATTGTGAGCAATTTCTCCTTCTAGCATAATGTTTATAAAAGTTGTCTGCTTCAGAGCCATCAAAATGCATCTGTATGAGGAAAAGACTTAAACATAAGATGGCTAAATATAGCTGAGTTATAAAGTCAGTTATTATACCCCCGATAAACGAAGTTTAGAGGGGGTATATTGGAGTCACCCTGTGGTTGGTCGGTCAGTCGGTCGGTCGGTTCGGTCGGTCGGTTGGTCGGTCGGTCGGTCGGTCGGTCAGTCGGTCGGTCGGTTGGTCCGTTGCGATTTTCCTTGTCCGGAGCATAACTTTAAAACCAATTGTTGGAATTTAATAAAACATCATAGGATGATACAACACATTGAGAGGAAGTGCGGTGTACAGGAACCATAACTCTATTTTACCTAAATACAGAGTTATTGCCCTTTGTTACTTTTTCTTGTCCGGAAAATTACTGAATAACTAACAGATGGAATCTAATAAAACTACATACAATGGTAAAGCATAATCAGAGGAAGTGCAGTGTACAAGAACCATAACTCTACTTTACATAATTACAGAGTTATTGCCCTTTGTTACTTTTTCTTGTTCGTTGAGTCTTGTCCGGAGCATAACTTAAAAACTAATTGTTGGAATTTAATAAAACTTCATAGGATGATACAACACATTGAGAGGAAGTGCGGTGTACAAGAACCATAACTCTATTTTATCTAAATACAGAGTTATTGCCCTTTGTTACTTTTTCTTGTCCGGAGAATTACTTAATAACTAACAGATGGAATCTAATAAGACTGCATACAATGGTAGAGCATAATCAGAGGAAGTGCAGTGTACACGAACCATAACTCTAATTTACATAATTACAGAGTTATTGCCCTTTGTTACTTTTTCTTGTTCGTAGAGTCTTGTCCGGAGCATAACTTTAAAACTAATTGTTGGAATTTAATAAAACTTCATAGGATGATACAACACATTGAGAGGAAGTGCGGTGTACAGGAACCATAACTCTATTTTACCTAAATACAGAGTTATTGCCCTTTGTTACTTTTTCTTGTCCGGAGAATTACTTAATTACTAACAAATGGAATCTAATAAGACTGCATACAATGGTAGAGCATAATGAGAGGAAGTGCAGTGTACACGAACCATAACTCTAATTTACATAATTACAGAGTTATTGCCCTTTGTTAATTTTTCTTGTTCGTAGAGTCTTGTCCGGAGCATAACTTAAAAACTAATTGTTGGAATTTAATAAAACTTCATAGGATGATACAACACATTGAGAGGAAGTGCGGTGTACAGGAACAATAACTCTATTTTACCTAAATACAGAGTTATTGCCCTTTGTTACTTTTTCTTGTCCGGAAAATTACCTAATAACTAACAGATGGAATCTAATAAACCTACATACAATGGTAGAGCATAATCAGAGGAGTGCAGTGTACAAGAACCATAACTCTACTTTACATAATTACAGAGTTATTGCCCTTTGTTACTTTTTCTTGTTCGTAGTCTTGTCCGGAGCATAACTTTAAAACTAATTGTTGGAATTTAATAAAACTTCATAGGATGATACAACACATTGAGAGGAAGTGCGGTGTACAAGAACCATAACTCTATTTTACCTAAATACAGAGTTATTGCCCTTTGTTACTTTTTCTTGTCCAGAGAATTACTTAATAACTAACCGGTGGAATCTAATAAAACTGCATACAATGGTAGAGCATAATGAGAGGAAGTGCAGTGTACAAGAACCATAACTCTTATTTACATAATTACAGAGTTATTGCCCTTTGTTACTTTTTCTTGTCCGGAGAATTATTTAATAACTAACAGATGGAATCTAATAAAACTACATACAACGGTAGAGCATAATCAGAGGAAGTGCAGTGTACAAGAACCATAACTCTAATTTACATAATTACAGAGTTATTGCCCATTGTTATCCAAAAATAAACAAAACAAGAATAACCCGATCCATAACATTGTCCTTTTAAGGTGGGGTTTCTAAATATTTCACAACCTTTCCTATCAGGGCGGCGTTCGGGGGTATTAATCACATTCAGTGATAGTTCTAGTTTCTAAATATAGTAGCCATCTATTAATTTAGGTTAACCCTTTCCAACATGCAGACACATTTTAACTCGTCTACAGCAGACAACTGTTTAAAGCATTTAGCTAAAGAAGAAATTGCTCATGATGTACTTCAACATGTAACTGAAATTCGGAACGGGCTAACTCTTAACTTGATAATTTTTAGCTCACCTGAGCACAAAGTGCAGGGAGAGCTATTGTAATCACCCGAAGTCTGTGTCTGTCCGTCTGTTCACATTTTCCTACAAATAACTTCTCCTCCTAAACCAATGTACAAAATTCAAAATAATTTCCCAGGAATGATCCTAAGGTCCTTTTATAGTTGTTCAAAGAATTTAATTCCATCATGCACTTTGGTTGCCACAGCATCAGATTGAGGGAAAAGTGATAAACTTTAGAAATCTTCTTGTCCAAAATTTCTTGGCTCAAATCTTCATTGGGTGACCCTCTACCAATATCGTTTATTTGTTTACGCGCCATTTAAAAACATGACTGCCAGGGGGCGGAGCATGTTTTCATTTTAAGCCTGACTATTCAGAGAATATGAGAGCTATTCTACTTATTATTTTCCTTATTTGTATATAGAGTGAAAGCTTTAAAAATCTTCTTGTACTGGTCTAATTTGAAAATAATTTGGCACAAATATTCCTTGAGTGCATCATAGACCCTCTACCAAGATTGTTCAAATTATTCCAATCCATTGCAAAACATTGCAACCAGGGGCTGGGGCTTGTTTTCCTAATATGTATACATATTGTGAAAACTTTACAAATCTTCTTCATCAAAAGAACTTGCCTGATTTGAAAATAATTTGGCACAAATGTTCCTTGGGTGACCCTCTAGCAATATTGTTAGAAATATCCAATCCATTGATAAACATGGCCACCAGGGGACAGGCTTGTTTTCCTTTTATATATAGTGAAGACTAAAATAAAGTGCTGGTCCGATTTTATAATAATTTAGCACAAAATGTTCCTTGGGTGACCCTTTAGCAAGATTGTTCAATTATTCCGATCTATTGAAAACATGGCTGCCAGGGGACGGAGCTTGTTTTCCTTATAGGTATAAAAGTGAAAACTTAAAAAATCTCCAAAAGTACTGGCCCGATATTAAAATAATTTGGCACAAATGTTCCTTGGTGACCCTTTTCCAAGATTGTAGAAATGATTACGATCCATTGATAAATTATGACCACAAAACTTTGATTTATATTAAATCAGGAGAGCGATTTAGGACCATCATGGTCCTGTTGTTGGTTTAACCCTTTCCCATAAACAGACGCTTTCTGACGCCTTTGCAACAGACAACATTTGAAAACATTGTGACAAAAGGAGCAATTGCTCTTAATGAGCAATTTTTATGCCCCCGGAATCACCGATTCGGTGGGCATCTAGTTTTTGGCCTGTCAGTCTGTCTGTCTCTTTGTCTGTCTGTCGAAAAAAACTTTGACCACTACTTTTGAACCATAACAGGTACGGCTACCATATTTCACATGTGTATTCCTTGTGACATGACCTTTCTGTCAGTAGACCTTGCGACCTTGACCTTTGACCTAGATGTTGCCATTCGGGGGCATCAGTGTTTCACAAACACATCTTGTTCCTTTTGCTACAATGTTTTCATCTCTATTCAATTATTATACTTTTATTTCTAGATGTTTTCCATAATTTTTGCCTATATGTTTTCAGTTGTCTGATGTATTTTTAGCTCTACTGGCCAAAGGCCAGAAGGGCTTATGTCGTGGCGATGTGTCCGTCGTCCGTGCGTGCGTGCGTCCGTGCGTCCGTAAACAATTTCTTGTTAACACGATACAGTCTTCACTATTGATTGTATCTCAACCAAACTTATACAGTAGTTAGATATCCATGAGAGCTCGGTTCCTTTCGAAAACCAGCCAGATCCGCCCATGCATGACTGGATTATGGCCCTTGAAATGGTCAAAATTGCTAAAAAAGAGCTTGTTAACACGATACAGTCTTCACGTTTGATTGTATCTCAACCAAACTTATACAGTAGTTAGATATCCATGAGAGCTCGGTTCCTTTAGAAAAACAGCCAGATCCGCCCATGCAAGACTGGATTATGGCCCTTGAAATGGTCAAAATTGCTATAAAAGAGCTTGTTAACACGATACAGTCTTCACTTTTGATTGTATCTCAACTAAACTTATACAGTAGTTAGATATCTATGAGAGCTCGGTTCCTTTTGAAAACCAGTCAGATCCGCCCATGCAAGACTGGATTATGGCCCTTGAAATGGTCAAAATTGCTATAAAAGAGCTTGTTAACACGATACAGTCTTCACGTTTGATTGTATCTCAACCAAACTTATACAGTAGTTAGATATCCATGAGAGCTCGGTTCCTTTCGAAAACCAGCCAGATCCGCCCATGCAAGACTGGATTATGGCCCTTGAAATTGTCCAAATTGCTATAATTGAGCATGTGAACACAATAGAGGCTCCATTTACTATCTGATCTTCACCAAACTTAGATAGTAGTTAAATATTGATGAGAGCTTGGTTCCTTTTGAAAACCAGCTAGATCCGCCCATGCAAGACTGGATTATGGCCCATGAAATTGTAAAAATTGCTATAATACAGCTTGTGAACACAAAAGAGCCTCCATTTACTATATGATCTTCACCATACATACATGCTCTGGATTGAAAATGACCAAAGAACCATACCAGTAGAGCATAGGCCCTCATGGGCCTCTTGTTGTTGTATGTGGGAAAGGGAGGGTTAAAACAAGGCATAATGTTTCTAAGAACATGATTGTCTACTTCTTCCTCAACATGAGTCAGAGATTTTACTACAGTTCTTGTAACATACTAACATACATGGTTCAAGA
This sequence comes from Serripes groenlandicus, assembly GCA_031761405.1. Lineage (NCBI taxonomy): Eukaryota > Metazoa > Mollusca > Bivalvia > Cardiida > Cardiidae > Serripes > Serripes groenlandicus. The sequence goes on along the minus strand of JASEVX010000004.1, from coordinate 57,468,425 downwards.
TTGCTCTATATCATAAAGCATTTATGGAGAAAATTGATGACAATCAATTGATAGGAGAAATGGTTTACATCCTTTAGACATGCTATTATCTCTATGGTCACCCTTTCCCATTTTAGGAACATTTTCTTAATGATATATAAACAAACAAAATATTTGTTAAGAAGCTTAATTCATGATTTGTGATTATATCTACTAGTTCTTACTCATGCAAAATAATAAGTGTCATTATAATTTTATAAAATAATCTTTGTTTTCAAGTCCAATATAATTTTCGTGCCACAATATTTGTGGTACAATTAAACAATTTGCAGAGAACAGAAAAGCACTTTTATTGGGGAAAATGTCAGTGATAGTCTGCCATCTAATTGCTTGTGGCAAATCACTTTTTTTTTTCCAGTAACCATTAACAGGAACTTGAACAGGTTTCAGTTTTAGAGTAATCTTCGATTGATTTCACATTTCCATTAACCCTTCTCCCACATGCAATAATTCTGCAGTAGAAGGCTTTGAACAAATATTGAAAATAAAAGTATTATTGTTTAATGTTGTTTAACCCTTTCCCTCATATAGACGCTTTCTGACACCTCTGAAGCAGACGGCTTTTTGAAAACATAGTGACAAAAGAAGAAATTGCACAAAACGTGCAATTTCTCCTTTTGCCACAATGTTTTCCACTTTTTGTTATAGGTTATCCATTCAATTATGGTGATTTTCTATGTTTTGACAAAATACGTTTAAAGTCGTCTGCTGCATAATTGTCATATGAGGGAAAGGGTTAAAGTTGAAAACAATGTGGCAATAAGACAAATTTCTCATTCATGAGATATCTCTTTTTGCCACACTGTTTTCCAGTGTCATCTGCTGCGGATGAGTCAAAATGTGTATGCATGTTTGAAATGGTTAATGGTAGCAACATAATATAACCCTTTCCAATGTACAACAAATTGGCAGCAGACAACTTTGAAAACATCTGGGCAAAAGTAAGGAAACTTTCTGCAAATGAAATGGTTATTATTGAACAGAGTTGAAAACATTGTGGCAAAAGGAGAAACTGCTCATTTTGAGCAATTTCTTCTTTTGTCAAAATGTTTTCAGAGGTCATTTGTTGATGAGGCATCTGAAAGGGTCTGTAACTATGTTGGAAAGAGTTTAACCCTTTCCCTCATACAACAATTCTGCAGCAGACGACTTTGAACATATTTTGTCAAAAAGTAGAAAATCTCTATAACTGAATGGATAACCTATGACAAAAAGTGGAAAACATTGTGACAAAAGGAGAAATTGCATGTTCTGTGCAATTTCTTCTTTTGTCACTATGTTTTCAAAAAGCCGTCTGCTGCAGAGGCGTCCGAAAGCGTTTATATGAGGGAAAGGGTTAAGTGTTTTTTTATTGATAGAAGTTATTGTTGATAATGTATTTGCTGATACAATTACAAATATGAGCTCTGCAAAGGTTATTTTCAATGTGAAAAAGATATTTTAGTGATTTGCATTATGAAGGTTTGACTTTTATTAATATGTTTATGACTGACAATGTGTGTGTGTATATATATATATATATATATAAGTAAAGATTAAAGTTATTTATACCATCAAAAGGGTTAAATCAGCTTTTCAATTCACATTTCATTTCACATGTTAACACAAATCATTGATAATCATCTTATACATACATGTTTACATAAAAAAAAATCCATATGCATCATGGTTGAAGGTAAAAAAGGAATTGCACAAAAAATGCAGGATAAAATGTCACGGGCACATAAATAAAAAGTGTATTTCATTTTCTATTTTTCTAACTAGGAGAAGACAGTCTCTCAGACAGAGGTGGTAGCCAGTCACCATTGGATACTTCCTATGATAAGGTAAGTCAGTAACAACAAAAGTCATTTTTATCATTTAAAAAAATATTGGTCCTCTCACAGATGAAGAATCTATAACTAAGAAAAGTCATACTGTACTGCAACTAAAAAACTTTACATTAGGTTTGAATTAAGTGTCATAATGAATCAATTTTAAACATGATGTATCTGCAGCAGAGGAAATTAGAAAACATTATTGCAAAAGGAGAAATTGCTCATGATGAACAATTTTTCCTTTTGCCACAATACTTTCAACTCTTTTCAATAGTTATATTATTTTTTGAAGAGATTTTCTGTATTTTTGCTTAAATATTTTGGGTTGTCTGCCAAAGATTTGTTGTATGTTGAAAGGGTAATTAAAACCTTTCCCGCATACAAGCAAATGTGCAGCAGAGGACTTTGAAAACATATAGCAACAATCATGAAATAATTTTTAAAAATAAAAGTATAAATATTGAATAGGGTTGAAAACCTTGAGGCACATGGAGCAATGCTTATTATGAGTATTTTCCCCTTTTACAACAAAGTTTTCAACATTTTCTGACTACAACTGCGTCAAAATGCATCTGCAATACGCTTCCTGACGTCTCTGAACAGACGACTTTTTGAAAACATTGTGACAAAAGCAGGAAATACTCAATATGAGCAATTTCTCCTTTTTCCACAATGTTTTCAAATCTTTTCCAGTAATTATACTTTCATTAACGAGATTTTCTATGTTTTTGCTTAGATGTTTTCAATGTGGTCTGCTGCAGATTTATTCTATGTTGGAATGGGTTTAAAGTAAGATTATAGTCTCCGACTCTGTGAGAGAAAAATGCTTTCAGATGATACGAGGTAAACTGTTTGTGTGTGACATGTATTCTGTATATCTATGTGGCCATTATATACATGTTATCCCTTTCCCACATACAACAACTGTGCAGCAGACGACTTTTAAATAATCTGTACAAAAATAAGGATAATCTCCATTAATGTAAATATAATTACTGAAAAAAGTTGAAAACATTGTGGCAATAGGAGAAATTGCTCATCATGAGCAATTTCTCCTTTTGCCACAATGTTTTCAAAAGTCGTCTGCTGCAGAGGTGTCAGAAAGCTTCTGTATGTGGGAAAGGGTTATTTTGATTTTACAATACTTTTTGTAGAACATTATGTTTCAAGATATAACCATGCTTGGCAGTTTTCTACACTTAAAGGCTTTGACTTAATGCAAAACGGGTGTAAGTACCTTTTCCTAGAGGGTCTCACAACAACTGGTATACAAAGAGCCATGTGTATGGCTGTTTTCAAACTTACAACACAATTGAATTTTAGAGTAATTTGGCCAAAAGGAGAAAGTATTAAATGTCTATTTTGAATACTTTGTTCCGGTATATGTGTTCTAAAACTGGTTTCACTTAGACACACCTAGGTCAAAAATGGTTCTTGTATTATCTCTGTTAGCCATTTGCTTACATGAAGTAATTTCTCATTTTGCCACATTATTGTCATCTCTATTAACCCTTTCCCTCATATAAACGCTTTCTGACGCCTCTGCAGCAGACGGCTTTTTGAAAACATAGTGACAAAAGAAGAAATTGCACAAAACGTGCAATTTCTCCTTTTGCCTCAATGTTTTCCACTTTTGGTCATAGGTTATCCATTCAATTATGGAGATTTTCTATGTTTTGTCAAAATACGTTCAAAGTCGTCTGCTGCAGAATTGTCGTATGAGGGAAAGGGTTTAATGATTGTATTTGAGTTAATAGAGATGTTCAATGTATTAGCCTTAGCAATATCTAAGTTGTTAACTGCAGATATGTTCTATGCCCAAAATGGGTTAAAAAAGAAGAGAGGAGAGAAAAAACAGGATCTGGAAATGAATTTATTGCAAATAAAGTTGAGCAGATTATCTTGAACTGATTGATTCAAAATTCCAAGTTTGCATTTAGTCAAATTATCTAAGAAACAAGTGAGATAACAGCTTTTTAAGCGTGGTAATAGGATTCTTTTTTGTCTTTTTGTGGGGTTTCATTTGAACAAAATATTTATATACGTATATTTATCATTTTGTAACTTATCAAGCTTGTTTTTGTCACAATTTATACACTTTACACTGAAATTTTCATGGATGCAATGCTTTTATATGTGACATCATGTCCATAATGTATTATGTTTTCATTCAAAAATTTGGATAGGAAACTACATGGAACTCTCACTAAGTTATTGGCACACTGGCAGACTGTTGCACAAAAACCAACCATTGGCTTATTGTGCTACTTGTAGAACCTGTATGCTTCTTGTCTGTCACTGAAGCTACCACAGACTGATAGATGTTCAAGCATTTGGATATACCCTTTCCCAAACGTAGATTCAAATTTACCTTTGTGAAGCAAAAGACTGCTGAAAGCATTATGGCAAAAAAGAAATAGCTCATGATAAGCAATTTCTCCTTTTACTAATGTTTTCAGCTTTATCAAATTTAAGTAAAAAAAGATTTAATAGGGTTTTTTGAATATCCAAATTGGTCGACTGCAGTTTTGTTGTTTGTAAGATAGGTTTTATACATAATGCATAAATCAATTGCCTTGAATTTCCAAAACCATCCTAGATTGTTTCTGGGGAGTGGCGGAGTTATTGTTCTATGATTTCTGAAATGTTCCAAAAGGGTTCCCCCAACATTTGTGTTAAAATTGTTCCTAGTAAAACCAAACACAGTGCCATGTGGAGTATGGTCTGCAATTTAGACATCTTTCAGAATGCAAGAAATGAAGTTTTTCTGTGCACTATTTATTTATATATAATTGTTTAGAGTTTTTCATCTGACCTTTATCTTGTCCCCTCAATCCTTGAGAAGGAATTCGCTTTTGCGGGTTTTTAGCTCACCTGATCACAAACTAATTATTTAGTGTGTTATTGTGATCGCGCTTTGTTGGTTGTGTGTTGTCATCTGTCAACATCTCCTTAACCCTTTCCCACCTGCAGACGCATTTCGACGCAATAGCAGCAGACGACTTTTTGAAAACATAGTGACAAAAGAAGAAATTGCACAAAACGTGCAATTTCTCCTTTTGACACAATGTTTTCCACTTTTAGTCATAGGTTATCCATTCAATTATGGAGATTTTCTATGTTTTGATAAAATACGTTCAAAGTCGTCTGCTGCAGAATTGTCGTATGAGGGAAAGGGTTAAACTGTAACCAGTGGGTCAATTGGGGGTAAAGCTTCACAGCAACCATTCTTCCAATGTCCTTACCTAAATTCCTTTAAATTTCTTTTGATCAATGTAGAATTCTAGTTTTCATGGCAACCAAACCAAAAGAAACAGAAATAATTTCTTATTAAAAACTGGTTGGCGGATTTACAAATATTCCTTCAAGCCATGTTAAATTGGTTGAAAATTATGGCTGCCAGGGGACAGGGCTGTTTTGCCTTATAGTGTTAAACTTTTAAAAAATCTTCTCCAACAAAAGTATTTGGCTGATTTACAAATAATTTTGTGGAAATGTTCCTATGGTGACCCTCTATCAGATTCATTCAAACCATGTTGATTGGTAAAAAACATGTGACCAGGGGGACGGGCTGTTTTGTCTAATATGGCTAAAGTGAAAAATTTAAATCTTCTCATGTTTTACCTTAATAAATCAACATCAACTGTAAAAGCTTTATTATACATCACCAAAGAAATGGCCTTATCTAACTTAAAGAAATGATGAAAGCTGTATTTAGCCCAAAAGATAAACAAAGAATGATTTTAATTGAATGCAGAATAACCTTGTTGCAAATCCCTCGCTGGCTCAATCCTAGCTCACTGCAGTCATGGTGGAGTGCCCTTGGGCAAGGCATATTTCCTAACCTAGAACTGGTTTTTCACCCAGCTTTCAAGAAGAGGCATATATACAGTATTACCTATCAAAACAGAACTAAGAGACCAAAAACCTCATAAGAACAGCAATGAATAAGAACAACAATGAAATAGTCTCCCAAAAGACTTCTTCTATTATCCTTTCCCACATACAGACGCTTTCTGAAGCCTCTGCAGGAGACGACTTTTGAAAACAATGTTGCAGAAGGAGAAATTGCTCGTAATGAGCAATTTCATCATTTGCCCAAACATTAATATTTTTCAACTCTATAAAATAATTATACGTTCAACTATAGAGATTTTCCTTTATTTTGCATGCATGCTTTCAAAGTCGTCTGCTGCAGATTTGTTGTATTTGGGAAAGAGTTAACAGAAATTTACCTTTGTAGAGCAACAACTCTAGAGCGACAACATTTCTCTGCTTCTGCTCAATGGTTCCAATGTAACTACAATACTGTTAAAAATGGCATAAAACACACATTAACCCTTGCCCTCATATAGGCGCTTTCTGACGCCTCTGCAGTAGACGGCTTTTTGAAAACACGGCGACAAAATGAGCAATTTCTTCTTTTGTCACCATGTTTTCAACTCGATTCAATTATTGTACTTTCATTTAATGGGAGTTTCCAAAAGATTTCGGGTATGTTTTCAAAGTTATCTGCTGCAGAGTTGTTGCATGTGGGAAAGGGTTAAACAAACTACAGTTAATTACTCATGTGGATTATAAAAGTCTTAGCTCAAGATAAATTTCAGGACATCTTTCATAGTTTCTATTTTTAGTTACATTCTCTTAACTCATTCCCACATGCAGCAAATCTGCAGCACATGACTTTTGAAACATCTGGGTCAGTATATGGAAAATGTCTCTATAAATGACAGTACAGTTGTATAATTATTGAACAGAATCAAAAACGTTATAGCAAGGGAGGAAACCAATCGTCATGATAAATTTCTTCTTTTGTCTCATTATGCTCTCAAAAGTCATCAATCCAAATATAGACACTTTCTGACGCCTTTGCATCAGACGACTATTGAAAACAATGTGACAATAGAAGAAATTGCTCAATACGAGCAATTTCTCCTTTTGCCGTAATGTTTTCAACTTTGTTCAGTAATTATACCTTCATTTATGGGGATTTTCTATGTTTTTGGCCAGATGTTTTCAAAGTTGTCTGCTGCAGATCTGTTGTATGTGGGAAAGGGTTTAGTAATTTGTGTATTTTTATGTGATTTTATTTGGATGCATGTTGTATTTGATGTTGTATATATATTGTGACTTTTCTCCTAGGATGTTGTATTGAGGTTCCCCCCAGGGCAAAGTGAGCACTCGGGTCGCCGTATGAAAAATGAGATTAGCACGGCCCTTCATTACCCCTCCTACCTGGAGAAAGGGCCAGACTATGAGGCAGAAATGAGATATTTCAGTGGGGATACTTTATCTCCACAAGATAAGGTAATTGTTTGAGTTTTGTTCAGTTAATGGGTTCTCAAACTAATACAACAATTTTGTACAGTTAACCCTTTCCACATGCATCAGGCATTTGCAGCAGCGATTTGTGAAAACATTATTGGCAAAAGGAGAAATTGTTCATCGTGAGCAATTTCTCATTTGCAATTATAGTTTTTCCATATTTTTGCCTGTGTATTTACAAGTTGTTTGCTGCAGATTTTATGTATTGGTGGAAAGGTTAATGTGTCCTCAAACTAATTCATGTACAACTATGCACTTATGTTGAACAATTTAGAATAGTGTAATTTAATGCATAAAAGACACTGTTCCGAAACAAGAAAAGCATTTAGAATGATTTATGAAGCCACATAATAATGCTTTTGTTTGATTCATATAGAAATGATAATGATATATTCACTAGATCTAACATAATTTACCATGTACAATTCAGAATAGTTAATTAAAAAGACAATGTTGAGATAACCTTGTGCTCCAATAACAAGGACAGTAGGCATGATCAATACATTATCAATTGATGATTTTTGCTCAGTGGAGAAATATCTGTGAATCCAAAGTATCTTTGTCAGAAGGAAACAGTATTTATTTTCAGTTTTTACCCTTTCCCACATACAACAAATCTATCTGCAGCAGATTACTTTGAAAACATCTTAGTAAAGCAATGGAAAATAAATTTCAATGAAAGTATAATTCTTAAGTTGAAACCTTTTTGGCAAAAGTACAAAATGCTCATCTTGAGCAATTTCTTCTTTTGCCACAATGTTTCAAGGGTCATGTGCTGAAGATGTGTTGAAATGTGCCTGCAAGTGGGAAAGGGTTAACTTTATTTATCTGTATCTTTTGGTATTTCTTCGAGGTCTATTCTCTTTCTCATGTCAAATTTTATGATTTGTTTTAATATTTTGTGTTATTTTATCACAACGTACCTCGCAAAGCTTATTTTCATATCAAACTTGATAGAAAGTTCAAAATATGCTGCCATGTATTAGAGCCCAAATATAAGAACAACTTCTGACCACTAAGGACTTTCATCTATTAATTGGAATATTTACGATTAATCCATTTCTTATAATGCTACATTAGATTAAAATAAAGATAAAATGGTGTTATTACTACATAAAACCATTTATGGTCCAATTTGAACTATCATTCAGCATTTCATTGGCTGTAAAGTTTATGCACTCAACAATCTTGCATCACTTAATGTATCCTTTCCCAGAAGGGAAACTGCCTCAGTGGTGTAGTATTACTAAAGACTTTATAAATTGAAGTAATGGCTGCGCTCCTTGCTGTTGCATAGGGTTGCAGGGATAGTGTTACGACTGACAGGGGCTGGCGTCAGGATAAATGGACCAGTAGTACTGGTAACTTACCAAGGAAGCACCGTGATATAACTTATTTTTTTTTTAAAAGTAACGTAAAACTTCCAACAATCAATTCCTACAAGCAAATAAATCTACAGTAGATGAATTTTGAAAACTAGATGGTGAGAGGAGAAATTGCAGATCATTAGCAATTTTTCTTTATCGTTAGAATTGCTATTTAGCTGCAGTCTGTGTATGATTTTTGTCTGAAATAGTTATATCATAGTAAAGTATCCACATTAGAGTGTGAGTGGTGTGCTGGTTTGGCACCCAGGGGTCATGAATAAGTGTTCGTTCACCCTGATATAACTGAAACACTGTTGTAAATGGCTTAAAATTGCTTTAAAAGCACAAGGAAACATGCATAATTAAAAACATGTCCCCATCAGTGAAGTGGTCATTAAGCTCTGCCCGGTACGTTATATGGTACAGTTTTATATGTTGACGCACATCTAAAGGTTATGTTAATCTTAAAGGTAACCTTTAGTTTGGTATGTGATATATATCTAAACATGTTTTCATAATATGCCATTTCAGTTTATGCTCTTGATCATTAATACTATTACGAAATTAAGCCACGTCTAGAGATTTAGGGGTCTTACTGAAACTCTGTTTTGACAGTATTTCAAGACACATTGACATAAAACTAGTTGGCGCTAGACTTCCAGTTCTTTGTCAATAGTCACATTTGTGTATATTTAACTTCGATTCAGACACAGAAGACTAGGGTAAGACTGCAGATGCACAGGCTGTCCTGAATCTTCATTTTATGCTGATGCAATATGATCCCAAGTTGTTAGACGTGGCTGAAATATAAGATGAATTATAAAAATATATATCAAAGTCTAACCAAGTAGTTTAATGATACCTGTATTATTAATACTATGTAGTAACATTTCCAGAAATTTAGAATGTGCAATCATTTAGCTTTGAATTTGCTTTACTAATTTCAAGTGAAGTAAAATGTATCAGTAATTTTAGTATCATTTACCAAAGAGCTGGAACTTTCATGTAAAACATGTTTAGGTCATGAAAATTGTCTATTGTGCTGTGAGTGTTCAATCCTTTACTATGTAAGTTGATCCAACTTCAAAATACCCCCATATCAAGGCATTAAGTGTTCCTTTTACTCAGAACAAATTGCAATGCCAAAGTACATTTCTTTATTAAGAGACCTAGAAAAGGGGCATATTTAATGGTAAAAAAAACATTGACTTCAACAATCTTTGTTGTAGATTCTCAAAAGAGCTGTCTCATGAGGCGAATCTGTTTTGAGTGCCACATCAAAGGGTTTGGTTCTTTTATTAAGGAGATATGAGCTCATTCATAGTTAAAAGTGCAAGTTGGCTTTTGTGAACAGTGTTGATCTAGATCAGCCTGTTCATCTGCACAGTCTGAAAGAGATCTACACTTTTCAACTTGAGTAGATTCTGATAAGTCTTAAATGAAGAATCACCTGTTTACGCCTTTGACTTGTCATCTTTATAGCAATGCGACAACTTGACATTAAGTCTTTAATTTCCCTTTGTAATGTTGAATATTTGACTTTGACAAGTATAAAAGTCAACGTTTCGGGTTGATTTTGACTTGTCAACATGAAATTCACAGCATGAAATTATGGATGGCAAATGTCAAGTTGTCGACTTCAAGTTTCTCCTAGGAAACGAGAAATGTTGAAGTCAATGGAGGAAACAGGATTCCATACAATGATGGACAAGATGATCTGAAGCTACAATGTTCAGAAATGCCAGCTTGTTCTGTTTTGCATGGACATGCAGGCTCATATTTTGAATAAGGAATCAGTTTACTGACACTAAATCAAGGCTTCTGGTGAGTGCAGTTGGCAAGCTTGCCGTCTCCTCAGGAATAATTTAGCTAAGATATTTATGTAGTAAAGGATTACTTAATGTTGTATTGCACCATATTAGGAAAAAAGAATTCTGTCTGGGGATTACTCCACCCTGGGCTCCACTGATTATTCCACACTGGACTCCGAGGGCCGGAAGAAGGCCATACGGTCTGTTGATGCCAGTATGAACTCCTTAGATGCTGATGATTATGCCACTGATGACCTTATGAAGAAGGTAATGCTAGGGGCTTGAGCTCCATTTGACCATGGTTTTACCCGTCATAGAGTTGTAGATAAGGGGAATAACTGCTAGCTTAATATTGTCTCAACAAAATCTTGTATTATTCCTTTCCCAAATTAAAACAAATCTGCAGGGTAAGAATATGAAAATATCTTAGCAAAGTATTTATAGAAAATTGCTATAACTTAAAAAGTATAATTTTCTAGAAAGCATTGTGGCAAAAGGAGAATTTTTTTTTCATGAAAAGATTCGTGTTATTGAAACCACAAGTTAGGGTTTTGTTGAGATGTGCTAATTACATAGTGTTTCCCTTATCTATTCCCTTTCAGAAAAAATCCAAATAATTTATCCAGAATTAAATGTTACACGTTGTATACTAACCTGTTTGATAGTTTACCTGTAAAAGTGAATTAACAGGTAGTGGCATAACACCAGTCATAATACTTTATATTGTTTAGAACAAATTATTGTAACCAAGTAACCTGTTGATGTTGTATTCTAAAGTAGTTTACACTATCATGTTGTCCCTCTAATGTATCGAATCCAGTCTTACCACATTTTGAAATATAAATTAAGGAAACATTTCATTACATTGTATAATATTATGTATTTATCTTTTATGAAGATTTTTAGAAAAGAGTGAACAATCTTGGTTGATAAAATAAGATTTTGATGTATCTTAGAATGTAATGTGATAAAAGGAGGAATTAATTATGCAAAATATTTTTAAAAAATGTGTTCTACACAAGCATCAACATTCTTCTATATGAGGAAAAGGCTTCAAATTAATATTTATTCAATTTGATATTTTAGTCTAGATGTCATTGAAATAATTTCAGCAAGCTTGAATGAATATTACACTTTTGTTGTTTCGCGTTTAAGTCTTTCTCTTTGTTTTAAGAAAGTAATAGAATGAGTATAAAGATGGATTACAAATTCCATACATATGATATTGGTTGCATGATACAGTGATATGATAATTTTCCTTTACAATGGCATGACAGTTCAATAAGCATGTCTTTGGTTAATCTGTTTAACCTTTCCCCACAAATACAAATCTGCAGCAGATGACTGAAAACAGCTTTGGAAATTGTTTTGAAAATTCTCTCTGAATAAAAGTATAACTTTTGGATAGAGTTGAAAGCATTGTGGCCAAAGAAGAAATTGATAATTAACAAAGTTTGCAAGAGTGTCCTGCAGCAAATGTGTCAAAATTATTGTTCTTACATTTTCAAAGTTTATTTTATCTCTGTCAATGGGAACATTTGAAGCTACTGAAACTGTCAAAGAAAGAATGATACAAATGAAAAATTAAATTGTGAAATTTCATCTCTTAATTTTCTATCGGTCTAGAATTTTGGACCTTGTAATGAAAATATTATTTGTTGGCAATTTAACATAGAGAGCATCAAATATAAATAGCTACTTAACCCTGATACAGGCAAGTCTCGAAGCTTCTTCGCCAGTCAACTTTCCAAAACTTGTAATAAAAGGAGCAATTTTTCACTCTTGTTTTCAACTCTTTTTAAAAAAAAAAGGAAATGCCCCCCTTTTGAGAGGTTGGTTTATTTATTCCTTTAACCCTTTCCCTCATATAGACGCTTTCTGACACCTCTGCAGCAGACAGCGTTTTGAAAACATAGTGACAACGAGCAATTTCTCCTTTTGACAAAATGTTTTCCACTTTTAGTCATAGGTTATCCATTCAATTATGGAGATTTTCTATTTTTTGACAAAATACGTTCAAAGTCGTCTGCTACAAAATTGTCGTATGAGGGAAAGGGTCAAATGTTTCATAGCTGACGACTATCAAATAAACTTATGGATAGAAATTATAATTGGCATGAGCAGAGTATATTGCTTGCAATGTTCATGTCTTTAGCTAATACCTTGTTCTTCACATAATTATGTCACTCTACTTTCAGCCCTATTATTATCCCTTGCCCACATAGAATGAATCTGCAGCTGGCAACTTTGAAAACATTTAGGCAAAACTATGGAAAGTCTTGATTAAAGAAAGTAGAATTTGTCACAGTGATTTCCAAAGTCCTGCATGTGCTGCAGATATGTCAAGATGTGTTTGCATGTGGGAAAGGGTTAAAAGGACCCTCACATAGACACATTTTGACGCATCTGCAGCAGACAATTTTTGAAAACAAAAGAAGAAATTGCTCAAAACGAACAATTTCTCCTTTTGCCAGAATTTTTTCAACATTTTCTCAGTAATTATACCTTCATTTCTAAAGACTTTTCGTATCTTGAGTAGATGTTTTGAAAGTTGTCTGCTGCAGATTTGCTATATGTGGGAAAGGGTTAATCATTGGGCTCATTTACACTCATTTCTCACATTGTTATAATTTTTGCATTTTTATTTTGCATCTGTTTTGTGCATGCTTTCTCTATATTGTTGTCTACAGAACTCAGTGCTGTTTGGAGAGGATTTTTATGCCCGCAAGTCTGTTCGACTGCAGGCACGTAATCGTGACCCACTGGACACTTTTGATTCGTCAAGAATTGGTATTCCGTCCAAATCTAAAGCATACTCAACAGAACTTATTGATGGCGTTGATTTGTCTCAAAAGTTTGAATACCTGCCGGATGATTCCATCGACAAGGGAGGTGACCAGGTATAGATTGACCTGTCTTAGATCTAGAGGAAAACATCTTTTGTTCCTTACTTTGAACTTTTTACCTTTTTAGCTCACCAGAGCACAAAGTGCTCAAAGTGAGTTATTGTGAGCGCCTTTTGTCTGTCGTTCGTCTGTCGTCGACTTTTGCATTGTTAACACTACATGCAATCTTCATAGAAGTTTATCAGAACATTCCTCACAAAAACTAAGTAACTAGGTCAAATTGAAGAGAAATCTTGTTAACACTGGATGCCACATTTTTAATTTGGGCAAGTTGAAACTTTATCAGAATGTTTGTCTTGATGATATGTAGGTCAAGTTTAAATAAGGGTCATGTCTGGTCAAAAAGTAGGACACTAGCTTGAATTGAAGGAAAATCTTGTTAACACTCTAGAGGCCACAATCTTTGCTTCAGCAGTTTGATATTTTGTCAGAATGTTTGTCTTTATGGTATCTAGGCCAAGTTCGATATGGGTCATGCCATGTCAAAACAAGGGCACCAGGTCAAATTTAGGGAAAATCTTGTTTACACTTTAGAGGCAGCATTTTTTGTTTCAGTAGCTTGAAATTTTGTCAGAATGTTTGTCTGAATGATATCTAGGTCCACACTCTGGATGCTGCGTTTTTAACTTGAGCATGTTGATTGATACTTTATCAAAAGGTCATGATATGTAAGCCAAGTTCGAATATTGGTCAAAAACTGATATGACTGAATATTTATTGAAAACGGCGTTAAACAACTGTTCAAAAACTAGGTCAATAGGCCAAATTGAAGGAAAATCTTGTTAATAATGTAGAAGCCTCAAATTTTGCTACAGCATCCTCAAATTTTGTCAGAATGTTTCTCTTAATGATATCTAGGCCAAGTTTGAATATGAGTCATATTGAGTTACTAAGTCACTAAGCCAAATTGAAGGAAAATATTGTTAAAACTCAGGAGGCCGCATTTTTACATTGCATGTTTGAGCAAGTTATAATTTGTCAGAATGTTTGTCTTGTTTCTAAAAATATTCCTTGGGTGACCCTCTACTAAATGACCCTCTACCAAGATTGTTGAATTTATTTTGATGAAGTGATCCGTTAAAAACATGGCTTCTTGTATTAAGTCTTAAATAGCACACAGGTGAACGATCCACAGAGCCTCATGGCCCTCTTGTTTTCTTTTTCTGTGTCTTGTTTTAATTCTAAAGTATTTTATTTTTGTTTTTTTTACTTTTCTAATGCCTATATTTATAAGGTGTTATTTATTTGCTTGGCATAAGTTTTGGTTGCAGTGAAGTTTAACATGATCTCAATTTCATGAGCTGTCTTAAACCCTTTTCAATATGCACCCACATTCAAATGCATTTGAAAACATTGAGACCAAATGAATAACTGACCAATAATTTCCCCATTTACCATAATGTTTACAACTCATTTCAAAAAATATACTTTCATGTACAGCTGGTCAAACTTTTATCTACATGATTTCAAAGTCATCTGCTGTAGATTTTGTTGGAAAATAGTTAGAATAAATGAAAAGAAAAAGCCCACCAATCTGTTTTTTCAAAGTGTGTGTTCTTCAGAAGTCTATGGATTAGATGCATGATTACATTTTAATATATCGACTGAACACCACTTTGAAAATGTCTAGGCAAAAATGTGAAAATTATATTATTTTGTAAATTGAACTGTCATCAAGGAGACGTGTGTGTGAGTGTGTTCCTTTGGACATTCTTGTCAAAATATAAAAATGTATCAACCATTGGCTATACTTTTGTGTGTGGCTAACATGTGTTATGGGAGGACTGTGGCATGTTGATGTTCGATTAATTAATTAATCCCATAACCTTGATGTTGTAATTAACAATAACTCATTGGTTTTAAATCAGTTAATAAAAATTAAGCCAGCTGGACATAGTAACCAGATTTGTATCAATTTAGCCTGCACATGACCCTATTGTACTAGAGATCTGAATTGGGGTTACCCTTTCTGACATGCAACAGATCTGCAGCCGTGAGCTTTGACAACGTCTAGGCAAAGAGTTGAGGAATCTCTATAGATGAAAAGTTTATTATTGATTATCGTAGAGTTAAAAACATTGTTGCAAAAGGAGAAATTGTTCATCATGAGCAATATTCCTTTGGTAGCAATGTTTTCAAAAGTCATCTGCTGCAAATGTGTCTATACTAGATAATGGTAAATTGTATAGATAATCAATATTTTCAAATGTTATCCATCGCAGATTTGTCAAATTATGTCTGCATGCAGGAAAGGGTCAACTTTTCTGTTTTCTGTTAATTTTCATTTACAAAAATACCATACACATACTGAGATAAGTGTGCATGTACATACATATAAATCTGTGTTCGCACTCTTTACAAATCACCATGTCCATTCTATGTTCAGGTTGTTTAGTTTTATATCTTGTTTTATGCATGAACAGTATGTGATGATATCTATTGACCAATCTGTCTCTCTGATAATACCATTGATTCACAAAGTGTTTGATAATAACTATATTGACCAATCTCTCTATCTGATAAAACGTACTCATGTAAGGCACTTGGAAACCATCTTTACCATTCTTGATGTGGTTGCTATAGTGTGTTTAATGTTCAAGTTATGTAACTCTCTGAAGCCCCTGACAGATTCCATTTTGCTTTAAAAGCTTTCAATAACATATTCTGATAGCTGAATTTCAATGAGCTAAAATAGTTTTTATTTGTAGTATTTTAAATGATAAAATTGCTTTTCTTACATAATTATTAATATAGAGAAATAGAAATAACAGCTTAAGTATTTTTTTACCATTAAATGATTTTGCATATGTTGCACTATAGTTTTCTGATTGACTTGTCATAAATTTGTACAAGAATAATTAATAAAGTGACACTGATAATAGCAAATTCATAGTTTTTATTGAGTAAATGAACAATGAAATATACTGTTGTTACCTTTATGAGTGAAAGAAGTAACTTCTTCGTCAAAAATGCTGGTACAATACCGTTTCAAGTTTTTACAAATTTTAAATACTTGCAGAATACTTATTCAAGATATTGAATACTCAAAGGATATCTATTTTAGTTTATTCAAGTTTTAAATGTTGGTTTTATTAATACCTTTTCAAGTTGGTACAGGTTGTGTCGTTGATGTTAGGGCATCGTTTCTGACATTGATTAATCACTTAAGGCTTCCACTATCTGTGCATTGTTAACATTTTGACATCTCTGGTTTGTGTTCCATCATAATGCTTATTGATCTTGAATATTCTGTTACTGGTCTACTTCAAATAGTGAGTTGATAGTGTACTATGAGCTGGAATAGAATTCAGTGGACAAGCTAAGGTCTATTTCATTAGAATATTAACTTTTTCTACTGCCTAATTTTAACTCTTCCACACATACAGGCGATCTGCAGCAGACGACTTTTAAAACATATATAAAATATGGAAAATCTCTGAATATATGAAAGTTTAATTATTTTAGAGAGTTGAAAACATTGTGGCCAATGGAGAAATTGCTCATTATGAGAAATTTCTTATTTTGCCACTTTTTTTTCATAAGTCATCTGCTGCAGATGCGTCAGAAAGCGTCTACATGAGGAAAAGGTTTAAGCTAAGGAACTCAATGATAACAACATATTAAACTCTAAATCTAAAGGTTCTTGGTTCGTATCTCGTCTCACCAACTTTTCTTTTAACAGGGATTAACATAGAGTGGTGTATCTGGAATTAAAAAAAGTCTTTGACCTCAATCAGATAATTCAGATTCAAATATAATACATAAAGGCAGAAATACTACAAGTTAACCTGATACAGAATAAGATATTGAAATGGAGAATTTATTTGATACTTCAGGACTATATGGAGGCCCAGATGATTGGAAGTTACGAGGCACCGATTATGGCCGTACAGGCAGATAACAGATACATGTCTGCCCCACCCAAATCAGAGGGAACACGCTATGGGTCATACAGTGGATCCTCTTTCAACACCCATTTCGACCCCGATAATGTGACCATTGACAAGTCACCAGTGTATTCTGGGTAAGTTTTGATTTATAATCTTTGTTATAGAGGAGGATTTTCCCCAAAAGAATGTAGCCTAGGGGTTGTGTAATTGTTTGCGTCCCCTGCCATCAGGATGAGACATAGGGACCACTTCTCCGTCGTTTGTATGACAGTGTGCCTATGGGCAGGTCACACAAGTACCCCTTCGAACATTCTTGTAATGGAAGATTACTGATTTATGAAACCAGTAAAATTTGACAAGATTGGTATTGTAAATGAACAAATCTTATTTCAAATTTGTGAAATCTGATGGAACTACATGTATAATTATATAATTTTTTAATATGTAAAGTTACTACAAACAATAAATTAAGTGTATCTTTTGGTATTATTCGAAAGCAGTTCTGTCAGGAAGTTCGATCCAACTTCCAGCCTATCATTGAAAATTGATGAAGTACAAGGATTCATTTATTATACTTTAAGGGAGGTAACTCTTAAATCCTTGATTAGATTTGATAATTTTCAAGGGAAGCTACTCTTTACCATTTTTTAAACCGAATTCTGAAAATTAATAAAATTTATTATATATTCCATTATGCTTCAACAGCAAACTTAAATGGAAAAGGTAAATCTTTTTTTAATCAACCATCTGTATTCCTTGTGATATTGAGGTGTGCATGTTTGTGACAATTTACACTTTTATAATCCCCTTTTTTGTTTCCTAAACATAATCACTATTGTATAACACCACTGTATTCCTTGCTGTTATTTTGGCATGACTCATTTACAACCATTTCCTCTATTTAATGGCTCAAGAATCTGTTGATCTTTGTGCATTGTTCTAATCTGAGATGTATCTGCAATAGGATTTACACTTTCCTTTATTCAGACTGGATTTCCCCACCCTCAGCAACAGTTCAATGTACATTTTCAGGACAGGATGTTTTTGGTTAAACCTTACCAACATACAGATGTTTTCACACACTGCTGCAGCAGATGGCTTTCTGAAACATTGTGACAAAAGAGAAATTGTTCATCACCAAGGTGATTTCAAAGTCGTCTGCTGCAGAACTGTTGCATGTGGGAAAGGGTTGAATGTCCCCTCATAACAGTATTGTACCCTCTTTTTTTTGTGTGTGTTTTTAGTCATGAAAGAAGGTGAGATCTCCTTTAAACATCTTGACCCTTCTGTGTTCAAGGTTTTAGATAAGTGGTAACTTCTAATGATATATCTTTAACCCTTTCCCTCCTATAGAGGCTTTCTGACGCCTCTGCAGCAGACGGCTTTTTGAAAACATAGTGACAAAAGAAGAAATTGCACAAAACGTGCAATTTCTCCTTTTGCCACAATGTTTTCCACTTTTTGACAAAAAACGTTCAAAGTCGTCTGCTGCAGATTTGTCGTATGAGGGAAAGGGTTAAACCATTTCCCGCATTTTGAAAACATTGTGGCAAAAGAAAAAATTGCTGATAATGAGTAATTCCTCCTTTTATCACAATGTTGTCAACTGTATCCAATTAACCCTTTCCCTCATATAGATGCTTTCTGATGCCTCTGCAGCAGACGGCTTTTTGAAAACATAGTGACAAAAGAAGAAATTGCTCAAAACAAGCAATTTCTCCTTGTGCCATAATGTTTTCCACTTTTAGTC
This sequence comes from Serripes groenlandicus, assembly GCA_031761405.1. NCBI lineage: Eukaryota > Metazoa > Mollusca > Bivalvia > Cardiida > Cardiidae > Serripes > Serripes groenlandicus. The sequence goes on along the minus strand of JASEVX010000004.1, from coordinate 57,449,520 downwards.
ATAGGTTATCCATTTAATTATTGAGATTTTTTGACAAAATATGTTCAAAGACGTCTGCTGCAGAATTGTTGTATGAGGGAAAGGGTTAAATTTCGCTTTACAGAGATTTCCCCTTTTTTATCCAGGATATTTTCAAAGTTGTCTACTTCAGATTAGAATTTATTTAATACCTTATCTAAAACCTTTGTTGTTTGTTCATTTATATTCAAGAACTTATATGTTTGTACATCCCTCCCCTCTCTACCTGTTTAAAATTGTATCCTATAGTCTTCTTATGGGTGTACTTGTTTCAAAGTAATACCATTTTTGTGTACCCGGCCATTGAAGGGTGGCACTTAGGAATCACATCTCTGTATGTCTGTCTGTGATACATTTAACCCTTTCCCTCATATAGACGCTTTCTGATGCCTCTGCAGCAGACAGCTTTTTGAAAACATAGTGACAAAAGAAGAAATTGCTCAAACAAGCAATTTCTCCTTTTGACACAATGTTTACCACTTAGTTATAGGTTATCCATTCAATTATAGAGATTTTCTATTTTTTGACAAAATACGTTCAAAGTCGTCTGCTGCAGAATTGTTGTATGAGGGAAAGGGTTAACTTGCTGATCAATTGAGAGGCAACACATGAACACTCTTGTCCATTCTTTTTTATTATATCTCACTTAGAGATATAATTAAGGAATGGAATATAATTAACCCTTACCCACATGCAGAGACAATTTGATGCATCAGCTGCAGACAGTTTTTGCAACCAAATTCAATTGGTTGACATTAATAGAGATTTTCCTTGATTTTTCTTAGATGATTTCAATATCGTCTGCAGCAGTAATGATGTATGTTGGGAATGGTTTTGAACCCTTTCCCACATAAAGCCAATCTGCAGCAGACGACTTTGAAAACATTGTGACAAAAACCTGGAAAATCTTCATAAAAGATAGAGATGATTTCAATATCGTCTGCAGCAGTAATGATGTATGTTGGGAATGGTTTGAACCCTTTCCCACATAAAGCCAATCTGCAGCAGACGACTTTGAAAACATTGTGACAAAAACCTGAAAAATCTCCATAAAAGATAGCTTAATTGGTAAATAAAGTTGAAAACATTGTGGCCAAAGCAGAAATTGCTCATCATGAGCGATTTCAACTTTGGCCACAATGTTTTAAAAAGTTGTATGCTGCTATTGCGTCAAAATGCGTCTGCAGCAGACGGCTTTTTGAAAACATAGTGACAAAAGAAGAAATTGCACAAAACGTGCAATTTCTCCTTTTGCCACAATGTTTTCCACTTTTAGTCATAGGTTATCCATTCAATTATAGAGATTTTCTACTTTTTGACAAAATATGTTCAAAGTCGTCTGCTTCAGAATTATCATATGAGGGAAAGGGTTAATATTGGATTGTTTCCCCTCCAACAGTGTGGCATTTCTACTTCATTACTTTCTCTATCATCTAGACAGATTGCCCTTTATTTTCTTTTGGATGCTAGACATAAACTTCTTTATATGAATGAATACCTTCAATAGCTTTGTTTTGCCTGATGTTGTGGTGCCTGCCTAAATAGCATTACATCTCCCATCATCTGTCAGTCAAGCTGTCATCTATTTATTCCCAGATGATGCAAGAGTTCTTTGGAATATTTTTGTAGTTATTGCTGAAACCCTTTCCCACATACGGCAAATCTGCAGCAGCAGACTTTGAAAATGTCTACTAAAAAATATGGAAAATCTCTATAATTGTTGGTACATGTATAATTACTGAAAAAAGTTGAAAACATTGTGGCAATTATCGTTTTGAGCAACTTCTCATGTTTTTAAAAGTCGTCTCTTGCAAATGCATCAAAATGCATCAAAATGCGCCTATAGGTGGGAAAAGGGTTAATTGGCGACCAGTTATTTCTAGTTTTCTCACTGGCGTTATATTTTGATAATAGAAGTTGTTTTTATGATGTAAATATGTATCATGATTAGGTTGTGATGTTATTTATGACAACTGATAACATCCCATGAAAATTATACTGCCTCAGTGGTATAGTGGTGTAGTTGTTAGAGAATCCACCTCGAAAGTGGTAGACCAATGTTCGTTCCAAAACACTTTGAATATGGAAGTAATGGCTTCCCTCCTTGGCGCCCAGGGTTGCTTTGCTTAGCATAAGAACTGATGCAATGGTGACAGTATAAACATACTAGAAACACATACAACAAATCTGCAGCAGACGACTTATGGCAAATGGAGAAATTGCTCATTTTGAGCAATTAATAAATTTGCAAAAATGTTTTCAACAGTCGTCTGCTGCAGATGCGTCAAAGTGCATCTTTAGGTGGGAAAGGGTTAAGTAAATGCCTTGATATGACAGAAATGCTGTTAAAAGGTTGCTAAACACCTGCATATCATGGGAATTATTTCTTATACTAGGAAATTATGATATTTCTCAACCCTGTGTACATGTATTACTATAAATGTTCCTAATCTATGTAATATATTTAAATTCATTTGACACTGAAAGAATGTATTCAGATAAATTGTATAATATTTAGAAATGTAACAGACACTTATGAAAGCTGCACGAATACTATGAGTAAAAATATACACTTGTTTATGATAAATGAATCAGGTTGCAGGAAGTTATCTTAAAATAAACTTATCTAATTTGCTAAAGCATTTTGACACATCTGCAGCCGATTTCTTTTGAAAACTTTGTGGCAAAAAGAGGACTCAACTCTATTCAATAATTGAGTGTCACTCTACAAAAAAAAGCAGTTAAGGCATTTGCGACCAGTGTTGAACCAGATCAGCTTGCACCTCTATGCAATCTTCCATGGCTATGCAATGTTCATTATAAGAAGTCATGAAAGGTTGCAAGGAACTTCTGTAAAGTGGTATTCATTTTGATCCTAATAACGAATGCCCAGGCAGGTCTTTTTCCATATGTAATAATTACGCTAAGGTTGGTTTCCTTGAGAACTGCTTAATTATACGTAACTTTTGTTTTTAGAAGATTTTTTATAGTTGAGGGAATTTGTGTTCAAAGTCATCAGCGGTAGATTTGTTTTATGTGGGAAAGGGTTAATGCTAAAATTACGTATTTTTATGCCCCCCCCCCCCCCCCCCCCCTGCGGAATATCCGATTCGGGGGGCATATAGTTTTTGGTCTGTCTGCACGTCTGTCTGTCTGTCTGCACAAAAAAAACTTTAACCTTGACCACTACTTTTGAACCATAACAGGTACGGCTACCATATTTCACATGTGTATTCCTTGTGACATGACCTTTCTGTCAGTACCAAAATGTTTGACCTTGCGACCTTGACCTTTGACCTAGATGTTGCCATTCTCGAAAAAAACTTTAACCTTGGCCATTACTTTTGAACCATAACAGGTACGGCTACCATATTTCACATGTGTATTCCTTGTGACATGACCTTTCTGTCAGTACCAACATTTTTGACCTTGCGACCTTGACCTTTGACCTAGATGTTGCCATTCTCGAAAAAAACTTTAACCTTGGCCATTTCTTTTGAACCATAACAGATACGGCTACCATATTTCACATGTGTATTCCTTGTGACATGACCTTTCTGTCAGTACCAACATTTTTGACCTTGCGACCTTGACCTTTGATCTAGATGTAGTTTTTGGCCTGTCTGCACAAAAAAAACTTTAACCTTGACCACTACTTTTGAACCATAACAGGTACAGCTACCATATTTCACATGTGTATTCCTTGTGACATTACCTTTCTGTCAGTACCAAAATGTTTGACCTTGCGACCTTGACCTTTGACCTAGATGTTGCCATTCTCGAAAAAAACTTTAACCTTGGCCATTACTTTTGAACCATAACAGGTACGGCTACCATATTTCACATGTGTATTCCTTGTGACATGACCTTTCTGTCAGTACCAACATTTTTGACCTTGCGACCTTGACCTTTGACCTAGATGTTGCCATTCTCGTAAAAAAAACTTTAACCTTGGCCATTTCTTTTGAACCATAACAGATACCGCTACCATATTTCACATGTGTATTCCTTGTGACATGACCTTTCTGTCAGTACCAACATTTTTGACCTTTTGACCTTAGACCTAGATGTTGCCATTCTCAATTTTTTTTTAACCTTCCCCACTACTTTTGAACCATAACAGGTAAGGCTACCATATTTCACATGTGTATACCTTGTGACATGACCTTTCTGTCAGTACCAAAATGTTTGACCTTGACCTTTGACCTAGATGTTGCCATTCTCGATAAAAACTTTAACCTTGACGACTACTTTTGAACCATAACACGTACGGCTACCATATTTCACATGTGTATACCTTGTGACATGACCTTTCTGTCACTACCAAAATGTTCACCTTGCGACCTTGACCTTTGACCTAGATGTTGCCATTCTCGAAAAAAACCTTTAACCTTGACCACTATTTTTGAACCATAACAGGTACGGCTACCATATTTCATGTGTATATCTTGTGACATGACCTTTCTGTCAGTACCAACATTTTTCACCTTGCGACCTAGATGTTGTCATTCTCGAAAAAAACTTTAACCTTGACCACTACTTTTGAATCATAACAGGTACGGCTACCATATTTCACATGTGTATTCCTTGTGACATGACCTTTCTGTCAGTACCAACATTTACTTGGCGACCTTGACCTTTGACCTAGATGTTGCCATTGGGGGGCATCAGTGTTTCACAAACACATCTTGTTCTAGTAGGATTTCAGACTTGTTGGACCTTTTTTACATACAACAGATCTACAATAGACTGCTTTGTATTATAAGTAAGCATCTTGTCAAAAATCTCAAAACTTCCAATAGATAAAATAACAATAATGGAATGAAGTTGAAAAATATTATGGCAAATGGACAAATTGCACATAATGAGCAATTTCTCCTTTTGCCACAATGTCTTAAAAGCCTGTTGCTGCAGAGGCATCAGAAAGCGTTTTTGGGGAAAGGGTTTAGCTTACAGGGTTCAACTAAGTGATGAACAACTAGGGAACTTGTCCCAGATATGTGCAGGTTACAAGGTATTGAAAGTCAGTTTCTGTTAAATTGTCCCATTATATTATTGTCTTATAACTTCTTGTTTGAGTTTGGAGTCTGAGTAACAAACTGCTGAGGGTATTAACTCTTTCCCACAAACAATGAATATGTAGCAGACAACCTTGAAACATCTAGAATAGAAATGTGGAAAATCTCCTTAAATGAAGATATAATTATTGAATGAAGTTGAAAGCATTTGCCATCACTCACCATGAGCAATTTCTCCTTTTCTTGCAATCTTTTTTAACACACACCGTCTGCTGCATATGTTCCAAAATGTGTTTGCATGTGGAAAAAGGGTAAAAACATATGGATAGTGTGGCAAGTCTTCAATTTGAGGTTCCTATCTGTTACAAGGGCTGTAGTGATTCACTTACTGATAAATTGATAAATTCCAGTGTTGATGGAGATAGATTGCCTGAAGGGTCATGAACGGGCAGACAGAAAATAGATATCATTCCATTGGTTATTAATGGAGAGTAGAAAATAATTACAAATCATGTTTATTTCCTAGTAATTAGCCCTCTACCTCTTTATTGGTGGAATGATTGACAGCTGTGCATGATGGGATTGATTAGGTTGGCCTTGAATAAAAGTTTGAAAATACTTATCTGCCCGTAATATCTACAGAATGTCTTGGTCTGCTCCATGACAGTATTACAAACACAATTAAATGAAAAAATGGGAGAATCTGTTCTTTCAAATTAACTCTTTGTCACATGCAGATACATTTTGGTATATTTTCCAATTTATAGTGATATTTCGGAAATTTGTAAGTCATTAACCCTTCCCAACATACAACAAATCTGCAGCATGCAGACATCCTTGAAAACAGTATTACAGGCAAAACAAAATAAAAATCTCTAAAAATGAAAGTGTGATTATTAATATAAAGAGTTGAATACATTGTGGCAAAAGGAGGAATTACCAATTATGAGCGATTTGACCTTTTGCCACAACGTTTCCACAAGTCAAATGCTGCAAATTTATGTGTCAGAATGTGTGCATGTTGGAAAGTGTTACAAATGGGATTGGTATAACTGCTCATATGGGACATGGTAACACAATAAGTTGTGAAATGTGGTTGGGTAAAATAATAGATGAGAAATTGATTGTGTTGTTTCCAACATGCTAGTGTTTCTGATTAATCCTTTCCCTCATATAGACGGTTTCTGACGCCTCTGCAGCTGACAGCTTTTTGAAAACATAGCGACAAAAGAAGAAATTGCTCAGAATGAGCAATTTCTCCTTTTGCCACAATGTTTTCCACTTTTAGTCATAGGTTATCCATTCAATTTAAGAGATTTTCCATTATTTGACAAAAATATGTTCAAAGTCGTCTGCTGTAGAATTGTCGTATGAGCGAAAGGGTTAAGAGACATTATTTTCGCTAGCATCTGTTTCTCAGCCTGTGGTTTAGGATTTGTAACAAGAAACCGCAGTCTTTAATGAACACTACAATTTTCTAAAACTGTTGAAATATGTAAGTTTTAGTCCTATGATCTTTGACCATCAGGTACCTGATACAGACAACTGAAGAAAACATTTTAAGACAGTAGAAATTGCTCAAAATAGCAATTTAATTTCTTCAACAATGTTAACATTATATTGTATAAACAATGCCCACAATTCAAACAGACCATATTATGCCTGAAAGGCATGGGGTAAATAATTATATAGCAAATCAAAAAATGATTGTTGTAGAGTGGCTGTCCGGTTAGTTGTCATCATTCTGGACTAATAAATTTGACATTTCATCAGATAAAGGTAGACATTAAATGTCTCTGAGCCCTATCATTTCACTTAACAATGAACACCTTCAATAATGATTCAGACTTCATTTTGTGGCTCCCATCAGATCTAATCTCCATAATTATTCAGATGCAGGTATACATATACCCTTTCATACATACATGTATATATATTAAATGTCAAATCTGCAACAGCTTGAAGACTGTTTAAAAACTTTGTTGCAAGAAAAGTAATTTACCGGTATGCTATTTCATGTTTTGCTACAATGTTTTCAACTTTGTTCGATAATAATACTCTAATTTATAGACGTATATTTTTGCCTTTTAGTCTAAGCGGACACATTTTGTAGAAGATGACTTGCAAACATTGTGATAATTTAAAAGAAGAAATTGGTCAGGATGAGAAGTTTACATGTCCTTTGCAACAATGTTTTCAACTCTGTTCAAATTTACTAAACCCTGATATATGGGGATTTCCTATATATTTGCCTCGAATGATTTTCAAAGCTGTCATTTAATTTAAGCCCAGTATTCGACAGTTCTAGCTTAAATGAAGGTGCCAAATGTCACAAAACATTTCAAACACCCACGCATTCATTAATGTACGGTTTCTTCTACTCGTGGCTCCAGATCAAGAATTATCATCAGGTATCAATTCTCAGTTAATCTTAACCCTTTCCCTCATATAGACGCTTTCTGACGCCTCTGCAGCAGACGGCTTTTTGAAAACATATTATGACAAAAGAAGAAATTGCACAAAACGTGCAATTTCTCCTTTTGCCACAATGTTTTCCACTTTTTGTCATTATGTTATCCATTCAATTATAGAGATTTTCTATTTTTTGACAAAATACGTTCAAAGTCGTCTGCTGCAGAATTGCCGTATGAGGGAAAGGGTTAATTCTGTTATTTTGTCTGACACTTGGCGCTATCAAGTCTACATGTTTTAGCTTTCATGCTCCCAAATTAGGTAGGTCAGGTTCCCTAAATCATGTACTTATTAAATTGATGTAGACACATTGAATTACATGAACATATTAACCATTTCCCCACTTACAGACACATTTTGAATCTTCTGCTGCATTCTGCAACCTAAAACTTTGGAAAGCATTGCAGCAAAAGGAGGAATTGCTTATTATATCGTAGACAAATTCAGACATTGTCAATCCTTCAGATAATCTTCTGTCCTCAATTGTCAGATATGAGATCTCAACCCTTTCCTATATATATATATACTATAAATCTGTAGCAGACTTTTTGAATAGATTTGAATCATTGTGACTATATAAAGGAGAATTTGATCATTATGAGCCTATAATATTATCATATGTCAGAAGTTTTTTTAGAAGTCTAAGTCAGCTCTGTTTGAGCGTCAAAATGCGTTTGTGCGTGGGAAAGGGTTGAACTATTTATTTGACTGTAAAGGTTGACTGCATGGTCAAGAGCCATTGTAATTTCTGTGTTACTGATATATGGGATAACAAGATTATTCTACTTTACAATAAACACTTAACCCTTTCCTACATATAACAAATCTGCAGCATAAAACATTGTTATCTGTAATATCTTGGAAAAATTATGGAAATCTATCTTATGGGAAATTTTAATTATTTAAAATTGTTGAAAATACTGTGGCAAAAGGATGATTGCTTATTATGAGTTGAACTACAATTTGACAACTGACTATAATGTTTCAATAATATTATACTTACTACATTTGGGGAAGGATTATATCCCTTCCCCAAATATGATAAATCTGCGGCAGACGATTTTGAAAATGACTGTCCAAAAATATAGAAAATCTCTATAAATGAACATTATACATATTGAATATAGTTGAAAGCATTATACTTCTCTTTTTGTCACACTATTTTAAAAAGATGTCTGCTGCTGATTGGTCAAAATGCATCTAATGTGGAAAAAGGTCTAGGACATATTGATAAAGCTGTCAGTTTACTATAAATCAACTGATCGGTCAGGAGTGTTAATATTTTGTCTTTGTATATTATAACTTTCATGAATTTAATGTGGGGGACTAAATGAATTTGAAAAGGATACTTTTAACACTTTTCCACATACATAAAGTAATTATTGCTTTCTGTAGATGGCTTCTGAAAACATTGTGGCAAAAGGAAAACTTGCTCATGTTGAGCAACTTCTTGTTTTGTCACAATGTTTTCAACTATTTTCAATATACATGTATAAGCTTTCCTTTATCGAGAGTTTGATGTGTTCAAAGTCGTCTGCTGCATTTGTTGTATGTGGGAAAGGGTTTAAGCTTGGCATATTAGTGTCATTGTGATATCATGTTTTCTCTGAAGTAGTTGTGTATTTGTGTCTGGATTGAGTGGTCGATATTAAACATTATCATTATTTAAAATTAGTATTGTTTTAGTTTTTGTTAATCTTTGTCAAAGGTTTTGCTTTGTTCATCAGATGTAATGAGCTAAATAGCATGAATGTTTTATTTAAACATATATCCATACATGTACAAGGAAGTATATTCAGTAAACGGAAATTATATAGCAAAGGATTCTAAATATTTGACACAAATTGGAATTAACGAAACATTTTACGAACAAGAGTATGAAACCAAAGTGAGTGCCATATTGCCCCTTAACCCTTTCCCTCATATAGACGCTTTCTGATGCCTTTGCAGCAGACAACTTTTTGAAAACATAGTGACAAAGGAAGAAATTGCTCAAAACGAGCAATTTCTTCTTTTGCCACAATGTTTTCCATTTTTAGTCATAGGTTATCCATTCAATTATAGAGATTTTCTATTTTTTGACAAAAGTTGTTTAAAGTCATCTGCTGCAAAATTGACGTATGAAGGAAAGGGTTTATTTACCAGACCTTTAATGAAACCACATGTAAAATTTAGACTTAATGTAACATTTCTGAAAAACCCTTTCCGATATGTATACTAAGATAAATTTGGAAAATATATACCAGTAGTGAAAAGGAATTATCGATGATAATCATCATCCCGGTAGCTCAGTCGGTAGCGACGCGGGCTGTCAATCCAGGGGTTGTGAGTTCTAATCCCGGCTTGGCCAACTTTTTTTCCGACGATTGACAAAAGTCAATGCAACATGCGTCATTCGTCTTCCACCAATGGGCTAAGGCTATGTGGAAAAGCAGCCAGTTGCTTGGGAAGATTGTTGTGTGGAGTACTGGTGTGAGGAAACCAGGAGATGCATGAGTAGGTGAACTGGCCGCCGTGATATAACTGAGAAATTGTTAAAAACGGCAATCAATCAATCAACTTGATTTAACAACCTAAGTCTTTTATTTTAATGGAGATTTTCTATGATTTTATTTAGAAGGTCTTAAAGTCTTCTGTCCCAGAAAATCTGTTGCATAACGAGCAATTTCTCTCTTTAAATAATACCACTATGTTTTCAGAATAATCAGACCGCCTCAGTGTTGTAGTGGTTATGAGCGACCACCTCAAGTGCGGTAGGTTGCGGGTTTGATCCCTGGCCAGGTCATACCAAAGACTTTAAAAATTGTAGGAATGCCTGCCTTCTTGGCGCTTTAAGGGTTGCGAGGCTAGCATTAGGACTGACTGACTGGTGTCTGGATAATTGGTCCAGTATTACTGGTAACTTACCTGGGAAATGCTGTGATATAACCGAAATAAATGTGAAATTTATAGTAGCGTAAAACAACAAATAATAATTAATCAGTCAATTTCAAAATTATCTATATTAATGGGAAAGGGATTACAGAATTTACACATTTGAATATATTGTAACACTTAAATTTTGGTTAACTAGGCAAATGTCAATTAAGGGTTTATAGATTTTTAATTAAATTGTGTTTTTTTCATGTAGAAATGTGATAATATAATAAGCAATTACTCAAGCTATCATCGAGTCTTTTGAATTATTAAGAAATATTTAAATCTAAATCAAACAAGTAACTGGAGGATTGCAAGCAATACCATAGTCCCCTACCGGTTTTCACTTTTGAGTCTGTTTCTGTTGTCATAGCAACCCAATGTTTAGGTATATCAAGACAATAAAGTATGAAAATAAAGAAAGGGAAATAACTCAAAAATTAGGGAAGCAAGAGTTATGGTTCATGTGCACTGCACTCCCCCTTGATACGATGTATTCATGTGTGAAATTTCATAGCCATAGCTAGTATAGTTATGGAGATATGCTCCGGACAAAAATCAAGTATGAAAATAAAGAAAGGGAAATAACTCAAAAATTAGGCAAGCAAGAGTTATGGTTCATGTCCACTGCACTCCCCCTTGATACGATGTATTCATGTGTGAAATTTCATAGCCATAGCTAGTATAGTTATGGAGATATGCTCCGGACAAAAATCAAGTATGAAAATAAAGAAAGGGAAATAACTCAAAAATTAGGCAAGCAAGAGTTATGGTTCATGTCCACTGCACTCCCCCTTGATGAGATGCATCCATGTGTGAAATTTCATAACCATAGCTAGTACAGTTTTGGAGATATGCTCCGGACAAAAATCAAGTATGAAAATAAAGAAAGGGAAATAACTCAAAAATTAGGCAAGCAAGAGTTATGGTTCATGTCCACTGCACTCCCCCTTGATACGATGTATTCATGTGTGAAATTTCATAGCCATAGCTAGTATAGTTATGGAGATATGCTCCGGACAAAAATCAAGTATGAAAATAAAGAAAGGGAAATAACTCAAAAATTAGGCAAGCAAGAGTTATGGTTCATGTCCACTGCACTCCCCCTTGATGAGATGCATCCATGTGTGAAATTTCATAACCATAGCTAGTACAGTTTTGGAGATATGCTCCGGACAAAAATCAAGTATGAAAATAAAGAAAGGGAAATAACTCAAAAATTAGGGAAGCAAGAGTTATGGTTCATATGCCATAGCTAGTACAGTTTTGGAGATATGCTCCGGACAAAAATTTGCCGGACTGACTGACTGACTGACTGACTGACTGACAGATGGACGGACGGAGTGCAAACCTAATAGTCCCCTTCGGCACGCCGGTAGGGGACTAATAACCTGGACAAATTAAATCATGATAGTGAAAATATCATGGAAAAGAAAAAAATAGAAAACATTGTTTTTATAGGTGTATGTATTTATAATTATGTCTCCCCCTGTATACAGGGGAGATATATTGTTTTCGCTCCATATCTCCAAGACGGCTTGAAAGATTTTCATGAAACTTGGGTCACATGTTCACCTCATCAAGGCGATGTGTAGAACCCATGTCTCGACTGTCTGTCTGTCTGTCCGTCCGTCTGTCCGTCCCAAATCGTGTCCGCTCCATATCTCCAAGACGGCCTGAAGGATTTTCATGAAACTTGGGTCAAATGTTCACCTCATCAAGGCGATGTGCAGAACCCATGTCTCGACTGTCTGTCTGTCTGTCCCAAATTTATAGGTTGGAATGTTTTGAGAGATTTTGACAGATATTTGAGGGGAGACATCTGTTTTTTGCAAAAACTGTATACAGGGGAGATATATTGTTTTTGTCCTGGGCGTCTGTCTGTCCTTCTGTCTGTCTGTCCTGTCCGTCTGTCCGAAATCGTGTCCGCTCCATATCTCCAAGACGGCTTGAAGGATTTTCATGAAACTTGGCTCACATGTTCACCTCATCAAGGCGACGTGCAGAACCCGCGTCTCGACAATATAGGGTCAAGGTCAAGGTCACGCTTGAAGGTCAAAGGTTTGAGGCTTTATTTCGTGTCCGCTCCATATCTCCCAGACGGCTTGAAGGATTTTCATGAAACTTGGGTCACATGTTTACCTCATCAAGGCGACGTGCAGAACCCGCGTCTCGACAATATAGGGTCAATGTCAAGGTCACGCTTGAAGGTCAAAGGTTTGAGGCTTTATTTCGTGTCCGCTCCATATCTCCCAGACGGCTTGAAGGATTTTCATGAAACTTGGGTCACATGTTCACCTCATCAAGGTGACGTGCAGAACTTGCGTCTCGACAATATAGGGTCAATGTCAAGGTCACGCTTGAAGGTCAAAGGTTTGAGGCTTTATTTTGTGTCCGCTCCATATCTTCCAGACGGCTTGAAGGATTTTAATGAAACTTTGGTCACATGTTCACCTCATCAAGGCGACGTGCAGAACCCGTGTCTCGACAATATAGGGTCAAGGTCAACGTCACGCTTGAAGGTCAAAGGTTTGAGGCTTTATTTCGTGTCCGCTCCATATCTCCAAGACGGCTTGAAAGATTTTCATGAAACTTGGGTCACATGTTCACCTCATCAAGGCGATGTGTAGAACCCATGTCTCGACTGTCTGTCTGTCTGTCTGTCCGTCCGTCTGTCCGTCCCAAATCGTGTCCGCTCCATATCTCCAAGACGGCCTGAAGGATTTTCATGAAACTTGGGTCAAATGTTCACCTCATCAAGGCGATGTGCAGAACCCATGTCTCGACTGTCTGTCTGTCTGTCCCAAATTTATAGGTTGGAATGTTTTGAGAGATTTTGACAGATATTTGAGGGGAGACATCTGTTTTTTGCAAAAACAATTCTAGTTATGGTGTGGTGATAATCGAATAATGATAGGGTTAATAATGCATAATCTTCATGTAAACATTGTTGTCCCTTTTAAAATGGATTTGTACAGATGTGCATTTGAAATGAGTCGAAAGTCAATTCTATGCAAGCTGTTAATCCAGGGGTTGTGAGGTTGAACCCCAGTTTGTTCAATATTCTTTTCAACATTTGACAAAAGTCACAGTGACAAGCGTCATTCATCTTTCACCAATGTGCTAACAGTCTGCGTGGAAAAGCAGCCAGTTGCTTGGAAAGAATGTGGTGTGGAGTATAATATTACGTACTGGTGTGAGAAACCAGGAAACACATGAGTAGGTGGACTGGCTGCCGTTACATGACTGATTCTTTTTTGAAAAACGGCATTAAATCCCAATCAATCAATCAATCAAACCATAGTCTAGGGAAATCAAGCTGAAAATGTTGGGAGAGTAGATCGTACAACAGTATCAGGCATGGTTAGATGGCGGGGAATCATGCACTGGCTGCATCCTGGCTGGCTCCATTATAAACAGTTGTCAAAGACTTCACAAAATCAGTTACAGCAGTCACTTAGTTATAATGTAACAACCTTATCCCTTTCCTACATACAACAAATCTGCAACAGATGACTTTAAAAACATACCCCAAAAAATGTGGAAACTTTAGCCTTTAATTGAAAGTACAATAATTGAACAGAGTTAAAAACATTATGGGTACAAAAGGAGAAATTGCTAATTATGTTTTGAGCAATTTCTTCTTTTGTCGCCATGTTTTCAAAAAGCCGTCTGCTGCAGAGGCGTCAGAAACTCAAAGTTTCTATATGAGGTAAAGGTTTTATTATCACATCTATTTATAGTATGATGGACAAATGTGCCTATTTATTTTTTTCAGCAGATTTTAATAAATAAATCCCTTGTACAGAAGCAATTAATATCAAGCAATTAATTCTCGGATTTTTTCCTGTTTATTAATATTATTTGTTTGGTGGAGAGAAAAAAAAACAATATTAACAGTAACAATATATCATGGATCAAATCACACTCAAAGACACACCTGAAGCAAACAACTTTTCGAAACATTGTGACAAAAGGATGAGAAATTACTCCTACAATGTTTTCATCTTTATTCAATAATTGTTCTTTCATTTATAGATAATTTCCATATAATTTTGACTATCATAAAATGTTTTCAAAACTGTCTGCTGCAGATTTGTTGAATGTGGGAAAGGATTAAAACTTACATGAAGTTAAATATGTAGAGATTTGTTAACCCTTTCCCACATACAACCAATCTGCAGAGGACGACTTTGAAAACATTGTGGCCAAAAGAGAAATTGCTCATCATGAGCAATTTCACCCTTGACCACAATGTTTTCAAAAGTCCTCTGCACTGCTATTGCGTCAAAATGCGTCTGCAGGTGGGAAAGGGTTAAAGATTCTAGTTCCTTGAGCCGAGCCCCAGTAGCTCAGTTGGTAGTGACGCGAGCTGTCAATCCAGGGGTTGTGAGTTTGAATCCCGGCTCGGTCAACTTTCTTTCTGAGGATTGACAAAAGTCAATGCAACATGCGTCATTCGTCTTCCACCAATGGGCTAAGTCTATGTGGAAAAGCAGCCAGTTGCTTGGGAAGATTGTTGTGTGGAGTACTGGTGTGAGAAAACCAAGAAATGCATGAGTAGGTGAACTGGCCGCCGTGATATAACTGAGAAATTGTTAAAAACAGTGTTAAACCCCAATCAATCCAGTTCCTTGTCAATTAAGCAGGACAAGTGTTTAGCCTTTCCCACAATTATGAGATTTCTGCAGCTTAGGACAACTTTTGAAAATTAAATGCAATTTATTCTGACAAGGTGAGATTGATCATTATGTACTCAATCAATTTTGTAAAAAATGTCTGCAAAAATATTTGTTATGCATCATTTCAAGAGGCATTGAACAAATATTGATTTGAATGGGACATTAAATAATTAAATGAACACAAAAGATAAAACAATTACTGCTTGCAGCCACAAACAAATGATCAAAAGCAGAAAATGCCTGTTCACGGCAGTCCACTTCACATTTAAACAGTATGTCAAACAAATTATACTGCTAACTACAATCTTCCTCTTAACATTCACTTTCCCACATATGACAGATATGCAGCAGATGACTATAAAAAGATCTATGGAAAAATATATAAATCTATATTTATGAAATTGTTATTATTGAACACTCTGCTACAGAAAGTGTCTGTATAAATTGTAAAATGTAGACCAAGATAAGACTGCATCAATGTGAAGGTTGATCCATAAGTCCAAAATGGTCACAAATGTTGTTTATTAACCCTTTTCCTTTCCCTCATAAAGACGCTTTAATTTCCACACTGTTTTCAGCTTTTTTCAGTAATTATCATATAGCACCATTAATAGAGATTTTCTATATTTGTGCAATGGATGTCATCAAAGTCATCTGCTGTAGATTTGTTGTATATGGGAAATGGTTAACCCTTTCCCTCATATGACAATTCTGCAGCAGACGACTTTGAACGTATTTTGTCAAAACATAGAAAATCTCCATAATTGAATGGATAACCTATGACAAAAAGTGGAAAACATTGTGGCAAATGGAGAAATTGCACGTTTTGTGCAATTTCTTCTTTTGTCACTATGTTTTCAAAATGCCATCTGCTGCAGAGGCGTCAGAAAGCGTCTATATGAGGGAAAGGGTTAAAGTCATGCATAACAATATAATGAGAAATTAAATTAAAAGTCATTTCATATCAGTATAAGCAATTGTTTTAAAAAGTCATTGCGACATGCGTCATTCGTCTTTCACCACTGGGCTAAGTCTATGTGGAAAGCAGCCAGTTGCTTGGGAAGATTGTTGTGTGGAGTACTGTTGTGAGAAAACCAGGAAACACATGAGTAGGTGAACTGGCCGCCGTGATATGACTGAGAAATTGTTAAAAACGGCGTTAAACCCCAATCAATCAATCAATCAATTGTTTTAAGTCCTTTTGTCACGATGTCAGACCTCTGCAGAAGAAGACTTTTGAAAACATTGGGCCAAAAGCAGATACATGTATTACTCATAACGAGCAATTTTTCCTTTTGCAATGATGTTTTCAACTTTTTTCAGTAATTATACCCACAATTATAGAGATTTTCCTTATTTTTGAGAAGACGTTTTTATTTAAAGTTGTCTGCTGCAGATGTGTTGTATGTGGGAAAGGGTTACCTGATGAGTTTAGATCATCAATACCAGGTGTATACTACATGTGGAAGACTTTAACCCTTTTCCATATACAACAAATCTGCAGCAGACGACCTTGAAAACCACTATGAGGTAAAGTTTAATTATTGAAGAGAGTTGAAAGCATTGTGGCAAAAGGAAAAATTGCTCGTTATGAGCAATACATGTATCTCCTTTTGGCCCATAATGTTTTCAAAAGTCTTCTGCTGCAGAGGTCTCTGCAAGCATCTGTATGTGGGAAAGGGTTAAAAGCCACAAAAACTGTTATCATCAGAGAGTTTCCATTATATAATGGAGTAGAATTGAAAGTCGGCCAAAAATCTGAAGACCAGGAATGAGCTGAGAAATACCACGACTTGTATGTTTTCTGCATATATTCCATTATATATATAGCCTGACATTTGTGTGCCTCATCATGCCTCTTGTCTTTCGACATTTTCGTCACCATTCTTCTTTGTTTAGTTGGAATGGTTTCCCTATGTTCTCATGGATCTAAATTTTTCAGAAGTGCTTGTCGGTGATTTCGTTATATGTGTCTAGTGTGTGTAATAGAGACAGATCCGTTTTACTGACATTTATTAGATTTATGGGTTTTTGTTTTCAACATAGACAGTTCATGTTTTGATTGTTTTTTTTTAATTTTTAACCAAACAAGTTAATAAAATTATTTTCTCATATATTGATCATACAGAAGAATATATATATACATATTTTTCAAACTTATCAATCTAATTAATTAGCAATTTCCAGCCTAAATCCCCGATTAATTTTATTACGGCATGTACATCAGTTGATTAAATGTATAAACATTCTGACTAAAGGTGAAATTGCTCATTATTAATTAACCCTTTCCCTCATATAGACGCTTTCGGGCGCCTCTGCAGCAAGCAGCTTTTTTTAAACAGTGACAAAAGAAGAAATTGCTCAAAACGAGCAATTTCTCCTTTTGCCACAATGTTTTCCATCTTTAGTCATAGGTTATCCATTCAATTATAGATTTTTCTATTTTTTGACAAAATATGTTCAATGTAGTCTGCTGCAGAATTATCATATGAGGGAATGGGTTAATTGAGCAATTTCTCCTTTTTGCCACACTTTGTATTCAATTGTAATCAAAAGATATAAATTTTCATTGATAAATTTTCTAAATATTCCCGCAGATGTTTTCAAAGGTGTCTGCTGCTATTGCGTCAAAATGCGTCTACAGGTGGGAAAGGGTTAAAACCATTATTAAACAAGAAGAATTTGCTTCTTATATAAGCAATAATTTGTAGCAATTGACGGGAAACCATTTTGCCTTTGGCAATTTACATATTTAATTAATAACGCAAACATCTATACATAGATAAACTTATATCATTACTTAAACAAATTAAACATACATAAAGAACAATTGCATGTTGATGTCTGAACAAATCAATGTATAAACTGTTTAACCCTTTCCCACTTGCAGACACATTTTGACGCATCTGCAGCAGGTGACTTTTGAAAACAATGAGGCAAAAGGAGAAATGGCTCATAATGAGTTATTTCCCCTTTTTCCAAACTGTTTTCAACTCTTTTTAATGATAAAACTGTCATATATTGAGATTTTTCCCATTTTTGCCAAGATGTTTTTCAAAGTCGTTTGCTGCAAATATTTTGTATGTGGGAAAGGGTTAAAGCAAAACACCTAATCCTATGATAGGGGTTACTGTTAAACTTACACTGACTTAATATAGTCTTGATGTGGGAACATGCATCCCAGTTCATGTGCATGCATTAATGAAACAATGGTCAGATTTGTTAAGCTCCAACAATGTGAATATATTAATGTCTCTTGATATTCTATTACTGTAACCTGGTCTGTCCAAATTCTTATTGATGCACATTTTCATGAGTTTGATTTCTCAGGTTTCCTTACCCTTTCCCTGCACACATAAACACTTTCTGACGTCTCTCCAGCAGACAACTTTTGAAAATATAGTGACAACTGGTGAAATTGCTAAAAACAATCAATTTAATTCTCCTTTTGCCACAATGCATTCAACTCTTTTCAATGATTTAACCCTTATTTATGGAGATTTGTCACGTTATTGCAAATATGTTTTCAAAGCCGACTGCTGCAGAATTATTGTATGTGGGAAAGGGTTCAAATTGTGTTCTCTTTAACCCTTTCCCTCATATAGACGCTTTTTGACGCCTCTGCAGCAGACAGCTTTTTGAAAACATTGTGACTAAAGAAGAAATTGTTCAAAACGAGCAATTTCTCCTTTTGACACAATGTTTTCCACTTTCAGTCATAGGTTATCCATTCAATTATAGTGATTTTCTATTTTTTTGACAAAATATATTCAAAGTCGTCTGCTGCAGAATTGTCGTATGATGGAAAATGGTTAATCTTTGATTCCTGACCTCAAATGATCCTCACATTCAACAATCTTATTCAAATGCATAATACTTGTTAGCCATTTCCCTAAACTTCCTGTGAGTAATTGGTGAAAAGTGCAGACTTGATCTGAATAAGCACTCAGACTTCAAAATGCCCTAAGATTAGTTTTTCTAAAGTGCTGCTCAAATATTGCATTGTTAGTGAGATATGTCTGGAAATGTGTAATGAATACGTTTTCGATCCTTCAACAACTTTGAAAGCATGGTGGTGAAATTATGGAAACTTCATGAAATGAATGTTTAATTATTGAAATGTTGAAAACATTGTGACAAAAGGAGATAATTATTCTTTCAAAAGTCGTCTTCCACAGATGTGTCAAAATATGTCTGCAATTTGGAAAGGGTTGAACTAATGGGGAAATCATTCATAGACAAATGAATTAAGATAATATCCTTAAAAAGCATATTATTGATCTATTAAATTTATTACGTCAATCAATTTTGTTAATCAATCATTAAATGTTTGATACAGCATGACTTGTAAACAATGTGTTAACCATTTCCGCACATGTTACTAAAACAAATACAGCAGATGTTAAATTAAGAAAGCTCTATTTATTATGTATAAATGAGAATATAATTATTGAAATAAGTTAAAAACATTGTGACAAAAGGAGAAATTGCTCATCATGATCAACAATTTCTCCTTTTTCCACAATGTTTACAGATGCGTCGAAAAGGGTCTTCGAGTGAGAAAGGGTTAATAACAATAAGATGTAATTGAAATAGGGGACTGACTACATATAATTAGTTACATTAGCTATGAGTGTGAACTGTAATTAAGAGGGTCATGAACCCTTTCCCTGTTAATTTTAGTGGCAATGTTCTGAAGGAACATGTATACTAAGCTATAATATATAACATCAGGAACATTTGATGCTCACCTTTTGGATATATCCGATAACATTGTAGGCAAAGGAGATATTGCTCAAATCAATTAATTTCTCTATTTCCTCTAATGTTTTTATATCTGCTATGTACAGCGGCATTAATTTATGTTCTCTGTTCGGATTTGGGTAAAAAAATGAATCAAAGGCAATGTAAGCTTTGGGAAATTGTCGGTCATTTATGAACACAGCTAAAAGCCTTTCCCACATTAATTGAAATTTGAAAAAAGAGGTAAACACTGTCGTAAGAGGAGGAATTTGTTTGTCACAATGTTTTCAAAGCGGTCTGCTACAGATGCATCTGCACATGGGAAAGGGTTAAGGGTTGATTGATTTGAGTAGGAACCAGACTGTGAATGTAGGTAAAGGGTTAATTAACATGATAGGGAACCAGGCTGTGAAGCCAGGTTATCAGTGAGCTATGTAGAGAGACAGCCTATACATAACCAATAGGGAGTTACCGGTTGATACAGTATGTTTACAGGGGGAAAACATGTGTTAGTGTAGCAAAAATATTGTGTTCATTTTAATATAGGCTGTGTGATAGGGAGTAATATTGACTTTAACAGTTAGCCTGTTTTACAACTTAATAATCGTGTCAGTAAATGGTCTGCTGATGTGGGGAAAATTGGAATGTTAAAATGTTGATGTATTAACATACATCCAACAAATCTGCTGCAGATGGCACTGAAAGCATCTGGACAGAAATATAGCAAATGAATGAAAGAGAGTTGAAAACATTGTGCCTTTCTGCTTTTAGTCGTCTGCTGCAGAGGTGTCAGAAAGTGTTTATATTAATTGTGTGTGGGAAAGGGATAAGCTTGAAAACATAGTGGGACAAGGAGCAATTGCTTCCATGAGCATTTAATTCTAACTAGATTTCAGCTTTGCTGTTTGAAAACCAATCATATAGGGTATTTGATGCCATAAAAATAAAACTTGCACATTTATAGTCTGATCTTTCACTGCAATAATGCCATTTGATAAAAAAATATTTCATTAAATGTCTGAAAATGTAATCCATCAGATCTGGATTTACACTTATAATAAATAAATACACTAGGGTTGGTTTTCGTGGAGCAACTCTGACATTTCCTGTTGATAAAGCGTCGGTGTAGTGTAATTTGAATATTCACTGGTGTATTGTGGGGAGTTTTATTGTGGTGTTGTGATTTTAATGAAATTTTATAGTAGAGATACCGAATGTCTACCAACAAGTGGATTTTAAATTTTCTCTAACCTCTAGGTGTATATAGGGTTATGGAAAACAATTTGCAGGTCTGGATTTATAAAAGGGAAGTTTTATAACTGAGGAATATTAAAACTGAATTGCCGTTATTTATTTGGAATATTTACAATTCCTTTTTCTGTTCTCGGATACATTGAACTAACACAATGACTATTATTGAACGCAGCTTCCTGGTGAGCTTCATGGTGGATGCAAGAGGTGGGGCCATGAGGGGAACCAGACATTCCGGGATCCGAATCGTGATTCCGCCAGGAAAGGCATCCATGCCGACCCGAATCTTGTGCAGACTGATCAAGAAAGAGAAGTTACTCCACCCACCAGTTATGAATGAAGGGGAGGCTCTTGCTAACAGAATCATCGAGATGGGTCCACATGGAACCAAATTCTTGGGGTAAGTTTTTATTTATAGTTCATTTCATTAGTAATCCTTTCCTGGAATCCCATATGCAGACAAATTATTTTGACACGCCTGCATTAGTCAAATTTGGAAGTTTCTGTTACTAGATCAAAAAGGTGAAAAAGGTTATTTAACCCTTTACCTCATACGACAATTCTGCAGCAGACGACTTTGAACGTAGTTTGTCAAAACATAGAAAATCTCCATAATTGAATGGATAACCTATGATGAAAAGTGGAAAACATTGTGGCAAAAGGAGAAATTGCACGTTTTGTGCAATTTCTTCTTTTGTCCCTTATGTTTTCAAAAAGCCGTCTGCTGCAGAGGCGTCTGAAAGCGTTTATATGAGGGAAAGGGTTAACCCTTTCCAAAATATAATAATCTGCAGCAGACTACTATGAAATCATCTGGAGAAAAATATGGAAAATCTCTTTACATACAAATTTAGTTTCAGAATAGAGTTGAAAACTTGGTGGCAAAAGGTGAAATTGCTCATTATGAGCAGTTTCTCTTCTTGCAACTATGTTTTCGAAAGTCGTCTGCCGCCGAGGCATCAGAAATCGCATATAATATTATGAGGAAAACGGGGGTAAAAGAGGTTTCTGTCAGACTGAACCCTGTTTACCTGTCTTATCTAATGATTCACCTGTTTATATCCTAAACATTAGCAGCAACTTATCCTGCTTAATTCCCAATGCTGATAACAGTATCCCTCACATTTATGGAATATTCAATCCTTTCCCTCATATCTACGCTTTCTGACGCCTCTGCAGCAGACGACTTTTGATGCGCAATTTCTCCATTTGCCGCAATGTTTTCAACCCTATTCAATATTTAGAAAATTTAAAATCATTTCAAACTCACCAGTCCTGCTGCAGACTTGTCGTCAGTGGGAAAGGGATAAAATGGACTTTTCTAGCTTTGCGTTTTGAAAAGAGTCATTACAGCCTATTAATTAGGAATATCAGGATAACAATTTTGAGTTGAGTAGCCAACATTAACCCTTTCCCTCATATAGACGCTTTCTGATGCCCCTGCAGCAGACAGCTTTTTGTAAACATGGGGACGAAATTGCTCAAAACAAGCAATTTCTCCTTTTGTCACCATGTTTGCAACTCTAATCAATTATGGTTCTTCCATTTAACATGTTAAAGGGATTTTCTGTGCTTTTGCCTGGGCGTCTGCTGCAGATATGTTGTATGTGGGAAAGAGACGAGGGGCCTGGTTTAGGTGGTGTTGATGCACACACTGGCTTCACAAAATCAGTTTCAGCCGTCAAAGTGTCGAAGGGTCAAGGATTTTCTAACCATTAACCCTTTCCCTCATATAAACGCTTTCGGACGCCTCTGCAGCAGACGGCTTTTTGAAAACATAGTGACAAAAGAAGAAATTGCACAAAACGTGCAATTTCTCCTTTTGCCACAATGTTTTCCACTTTTAGTCATAGGTTATTCATTCAATTATGGAGATTTTCTATGTTTTGACAAAATACGTTCAAAGTCGTCTGCTGCAGAATTGTCGTATGAGGGAAAGGGTTAACACATGAGTATCAACCAAGATACAACTGCAGGTTGATCTCTGTCCAAGTTGTTAACCTTTGATTTTGTGCGACTAGGACATGTAAATTTAACCCTTTCCCACATATAGACGCTTTCTGACGCCTCTGCAGCAGACGACTTTTTGAAAACCTTGTGGCAAAAGAAAAAATTGCTATAAACGAGCCATTTCTCTTATTACATGTACCACAATGTTTTCAACCCTTTTTGGAGAGAACACTTTTATTTTTTGAGACATTCCAAACTTCTATCTACACGTTTTCAAAGCCGTCTGCTGCAGATTTGTTGTATGTGGGAAAGTGTTAAAGTCGCATATTAAAGTGGGATAAGGGTTAACTAGGCTTTAGGCAGATCCTGTGGCATTTTTTCTAGATTCACCTGATTCATAAAAAGTCCCCATAAACTAACCTGAGGTATGAAAGGAATTTTGTTAACCATTTCCTACATATAGATGATTTTTAACACCTGCAGAATATGAATTTTGAATACGTTGTTGCAAAAGTAGAAAATGCTCTAAATAGTTTGCCACAATGTTTGCATCTCTTTTCAGAGAGCTTTTGATGTTTTCAAAGTTGGCTGCTGCAGATTTGTTAAATGTAGGAAAGGGGTTAAACCCCTTTACTTCATTACTATTTCTAGATTTAAAGGTATCGATAGGTTTTGGACAACCAAATGAATACTGAGAATATTCATCGACATGATATTGATGGTCCACTGCACTCATTTATATGTAGCTTCATGAACCATAACTGTTGGAGAACAAAGAGAGACTGGATTTAACCCTTTCCCACATACAAAAAATCTGCAGCAGACGACTTTGGAAAAGTCTACTCAAAGATACGGAAAATCTTTTAGAAATGATGGTATAATTACTGAAAAAAGGTTGAAAACATTGTGGCAAAAGGAGAAATTGCTTGTTTTGAGCAATTTCTCCTTTTGTCACAACGTTTTCAATAGTCATCTGCTGCAGATGCCCTCAAAATGCGTCTAGAAATGGGTAAGGGTTAACAAACATTTTCAAAGATCATAACCATATCAACCTTTTATAGAGTACATCGGTCAGAATGATGTGTTTGTATGTCTGTGGTCAATTAGTGTTTCCCAATACCAGCCAGTATAATTCTATTAGAAAAGTAAACAAAATATGATAAACAATCTTTCAACCCTTTCCCAAATCTAACAAATGTGTGGTGAACAACTTTGAAAACATCATGGCTAAATTGAGACATTAATCTCCATAAATGAGACTTTTATCATTTAAAAGAGTTAAAAACATTGTGGCAAAGGGAGAAATTGCTGATTATGAGCAATTTCTACTCTTGTCACAAAATGTTAAACTATTGTCTGTTTTAAAGGGGTCAGAAAGCTTTTATATGTTGGAAAGGGTAATATCAACATTTCTCTCTTAATCAACATCAGAATGTATTCCTCCAAATATTCATAACCATGTGCTAAAAAGATAATAAAACAATATCAAAACAAATTATACCAGACCAGAGGCATGATTATCAAATTAAGTGGTTATGCATATTTGCGTTATGAGATAGGAAAGAAAAGTGACAACTCATCAAAAAAACTTGATCTCTCTCAGCGGGCCAAGGTAAATATATACCTTGATATGAAACTGCTGTGATCAAAACATCTGTAGATAAGTAACCTGTACCTTCTGTTTAAAATGGAATAAATCTTAACAAATTTCAATGGTATCTTTACCCATTACATGATAAGATGCTTCATACCTTTCCCACATGATAATTCTGCAGCAGACGACTTTTAAAAACATCAAATAATCATCTATACAGAGGTCCAGATAAGGAGGAGTATACAGCTCTTTTCCCCACAATATCTCTTATCCTTCAACCAAACCCTATGAGACAATTATTTTGAGTCACAGTCAAATTATAGGGTTAGAGGGTAAAATAATGATTTTAGGACATAAAAAACAACTCCCCTTATCTAGAGCTGTTCATGGATCATTTCTATAAATGAAAATATGAAACATTTTCTTGCATTGAGTTGAAAACATTGTGGCAAAAGGTGAATTGCTCATTGGTAAAATGACCACTTTACTGTTTTCATGGTCTTTTTATATAATGTTGGTTTCAGCCATAACTCAGTTTTCTCACAGTGACACACTTATGAAGGATTACTGTAGGAGTAGGATATAAAGCAAGCAGGGATCAAACATGGATTGCCTTAGGTCTGGAATGCCCACACTAACTAACCACAAGGATCCTCTGTTTCTGTATTATGCGATCGTTTGGTGTTTAACGCCAATTTAAAAAAAAAAAAAATGTTATATCATGGTATTTTCTGGGTATGTTACCAGTACTACTGGTCGATTTATTCTGACACCAGCCAGTCAGTCAGGTGATCCTAACCCAAAGACCCTGAGCGCCAAAGAGGGCAGCCATTACTGCCATTTTAAAAGTCTTTGGTATGACCCGGCCGCACATGAGGCGGAAGCTATACCACTACACCACTGAGGCGGTCGATCAGTACTATGCAAAAACGATTCACTATACTGATGAAAGCATGTCATTGACTCAATGCATTTTGACCAATCTGTATCGGGTGATGTTTGAAAACATTCTTGCAAGTTTTAAGAGGAATTGATGATGATGACATGAGCAATTCCTCTTTTTGCCAGAAAGTTAGACTATCATCTAATATTAGTTTCATTTATAGTGATTGTCCGTATTTCTGCTAAGGCGTTTTCAAAGTCGGCTGCAGCAGATTTTGTGTATTTTGGAAAATGTTAAAATAATCTACTATTTTCAGAGCTCTAGATAAGGGGCGTATTGCATGTTCTTAAATCTTTATTTGACCCTCTAACCCTATGTTATGGGTACTTAAAAGAATTGTCTCAGTGAGGCGATTCTTTAGAGTACTCACAACATAGGGTTTGCTTTAAAGTTTAATAATAAGAGAGATATATTAGGGAAAGGAGCTGTAAACCCCTTCTTATCTGGACCTCTGTATTTTGTTAACCCTTTCCCTCTTACGACAATTCTGCAGCAGACAACTTTGAACATATTTTGTCAAAATAGAAATAGAAAATCTCTATAATTGAATGGATAACCTATGACAAAAAGTAGAAAACATTGTGGCAAAAGGAAAAATTGCATGTTTTGAGCAATTTCTTCTTTTGTCACTATGTTTTTAAAAAGCTGTCTGCTGCAGAAGCATCAGAAAGCATCTATATGAGGGAAAGGGTTAACAATACTAAGGGTTCTACATTCCACACAGTTAACCTGAGTGTGTGATTTACAGTCTGAGGTAGGCTGTTAAATTCTCAGAACAAACCAACCTTCCTGACAGTTATTGTCCACACATTGTGAGAACCTAGGCTTTCTGACTTTTAATTATCTGACCATGTGGAAAGTTAGAAGGTGCAAAACATATTTAATTATCTGACCATGTGAAAAGTTAGTAGAGGCAAAAGATTTATAAGGGCAAGGACAATTCATTATACCCCCTTCGAAGAAGAGGGGGTATATAGGAGTCACTGTGTCGGTTTGTCTGTCTGTCGACTGAAAGCCATAATTTGTCCGGCCTATTTCTTACAAAACCACTGGGTGGAATTCAATAACATTTTACATGAAGCTTCTATACGAAGAGGAGATGTGCATATCCTTAAGGGGTTACAATTGCATGTTATTTTACAGAGTTATGGCCCTTTTACTTATTAAGTTATGGTGTAGGTCAAGGTGCTGTTTAGGGGGTATTTATCATCTTCAGAGATATAGTTCTAGTTTGTTTTGTTTTACTGCATTTCAAGTTGTCAGTAACCTCTGTTTTATGAAGTTGAATGTCTGAGTATACTTTTCCATGCTCACTGTATCTGTGGTGAGGTGTTTATAAGTGCATTCGTCTCGGGAGTTGGAGTCCAGGGTTTGATCCCCGGTTGGGTCATTGTAACCAAAGACTAGAAATGGTAGTACATGTAATGGCTTCCCTCCTTGGTGCTCTCGGTTGGTGAGATAGCAGCATGACTTTATATAACCCTTTCCCTCATATAGACGCTTTCTGACGCCTCTGCAGCAGACGGCGTTTTGAAAACAATAGTGACAAAAGAAGAAATTGCACAAAACGTGCAATTTCTCCTTTTGTCACAATGTTTTCCACTTTTAGTCATAGGTTATCCATTCAATTATAGAGATTTTCCATTATTTGACAAAATATGTTCAAAGTCGTCTGCTACAGAATTGTCGTATGGGGGAAAGGGTTAATGCTTAAGTGTCACGATAAAAATAAATACTGGAACTTTTGATAATTTACCAGGAAACATCTGAAATATCCTTGAAAGCGGTGTAAAACACGGCAAATATGAGTAAAGTGCTAGAAATTCATGTTAAAAATATGAAGAATTCAATTGATTAAATTATTAAGGTCAATGCTTTAATCGGTATGACAAATTCATAAAGTGTATAATTAGCACTATTTACAATTCAGGAAGAAATGGTCCTGAGTACTTGAGTCTGACTTGGTAAACAGTTGGCTCAAAATGCTACACACATTATCAGTAAATCAGTTTAAGTGCATTTACCTTCTTCTCGAAACTTTTACAGAAAATGTCTTGGCAATGATTCATGGGGTGGAATTTAAAAAATTTCTTTAACTTTAAATATGGGTGTGATAACCTCTATCTTTTTATTATAGGCTTCAGGTAGCAGTTACTATTCTAGAACTGGTAAATGCTCTGTTTTTGCCTACTGTTGAATACCTGTTTCAAATAAATCCTTTATCTTGTACGCACTACCTTGTACTGAATTAGCTTTGCATTGAAGTGAGGGAATTTAATTATCACAATTGAAATTGATAAAAGTGTTTCTGAATAAATCTGAATCAAAACTTATATAGAATTGTATGAAATAAAAATATAGCTTTCAAATTCATTCTACAACCTTTAACTAAGTTACTTATGATGATCCTGCCAGGCTCTCACTGCGTCTTACACGCTCCCACCAACTTCCTACCACACAATTGATCATGCGCGCACCGTGTCCAGTGCGTTCTTATAATGATCTTACTCCAACCAATTATATCTCCCCACATGCTTTTCATGCATTTTCCACATTCTCATTGTGTGTTGAGAACACAATTGACATACATTGTACAAAGAACATAGTGATGTATAAGGTAATGCAACAATTCTTGTATATAATGCAATAATTCTTGTCTGCACCATGCCTAATAATACTAAGTCATTGAAGGCCATACAAGATTGATGTTGTGTGATGACCCCTTTAATGCCATCATCCCTATGTCCTGATGAAGTTCTTTACTGCCTCCTAATTGTCCCCCGCTTTTAGCGAAAGCTGGGGACTATTATTTCTCATTCGTCAGTCAGTCCGTCAGTCCGTCAGTCCGTCAGTCACGCTGTCACAAAAACTTTAACCTTGGTCATAACTTCTGAACCGTAATAGGTACTGCTTTCATATTTCACATGTGTATTCCTTGTGACAACCCCTTTCCATCAATAATTTTTTTGACCTTGTGACCTTGACCCTGACGAGTTATGGCCCTTTACCCCTATGTATGACTAAATTCATTTCCGGGCTATTTCTCTGCAACCGCTTTTTGGAATTTTATGAAACTTCATAGGAAGGATCACCACCAAGTGTAGATGCGCATATCGTGTTTGCGTTCCGGTTGGATTATTTTGCACGGAGTTATGGCCCTTTACCCCACCATCAGGCTATGTATGACTAAATTCATTTCCGGGCTATTTCTCTGCAACCGCTTTTTGGAATTTTATGAAACTTCATAGGAAGGATCACCACCAAGTGTAGATGCGCATATCGTGTTTGCGTTCCGGTTGGATTATTTTTCACGGAGTTATGGCCCTTTACTCCACCATCAGGCTATGTATGACTAAATTCATTTCCGGGCTATTTCTCTGCAACCGCTTTTTGGAATTTTATGAAACTTCATAGGAAGGATCACCACCAAGTGTAGATGCGCATATCGTGTTTGCGTTCCGGTTGGATTATTTTTCACGGAGTTATGGCCCTTTACTCCACCATCAGGCTATGTATGACTAAATTCATTTCCGGGCTATTTCTCTGCAACCGCTTTTTGGAATTTTATGAAACTTTATAGGAAGGATCACCACCAAGTGTAGATGCGCATATCGTGTTTGCGTTCCGGTTGGATGATTTTTCACGGAGTTTTACCCCACCATCTGGCTATGTATGACTTAATTCATTTCCGGGCTATCTCTCTGCAACCGCTTTTTGGAATTTGATGAAACTTTATAGGAAGGATCACCACCAAGTGTAGATGCGCATATCGTGTTTGCGTTCCGGTTGGATTATTTTTCACGGAGTTATGGCCCTTTACTCCACCATCAGGCTATGTATGACTAAATTCATTTCCGGGCTATTTCTCTGCAACCGCTCTTTGGAATTTTATGAAACTTCATAGGAAGGATCACCACCAAGTGTAGATGCGCATATCGTGTTTGCGTTCCGGTTGGATGATTTTTCACGGAGTTATGGCCCTTACTTCTGAACCGTAATAGGTACTGCTTTCATATTTCACATGTGTATTCCTTGTGACAACCCCTTTCCATCAATACCAATTTTTGTGACCTTGACCCTGGCGGGGGACCATGATTCTCTGAATTTGCTTGTTCATCTACATTCTCATTCAGTAATTTTTGAACATGTTCAAAGAATAGCCACATCCTCCAGGTCCATATATAAAGACCATAATACACCCTTTTCCTGTTTTTTCTACGTTCCAACTACAATGTTTGAGTTCTTACTGCTTGAGCCCAATTTTTTGAGGACGTAGTGGGAGCTTGGTCTCATGTGAAAGGGTTTTTTACATACAATACAGGTACAAGTGTATTGCTTGCACAATGTAAGATTAAGAGATGCCCAGCTATAAATCTCAAATTGATTTCGAACTGAGCTTTCTAATGTGCTCTATTTGTTGTGACCATGCCAATGCCATATTCATTATAGGATGTCCTAAACACAAAACTCTCAATGCTGCTCAATTGACCCAATTTACTTCTTCCAGGAATCATTACACATATATGTACCTAAATATCCTGATTAGAATGATAAATCATCGTTTCCTGGTAGCATCACTAATTATGTAAACAAACCAGACATCATAATTAATATCTTATTTATCAGTAGTATCTGTTGATTTATACAGCTTCTTCTGGTACATTGAATTTTTCTTTTACCACATATAAAGATTCTGCTGCAGCCGATTAACTTCTAAATTTGTCTCGGGGGGGGGGGGGGAATATGGGACATGTCTAGGTTTAATGAAGTTTTAATTTTAGAGCAGAGTGCTGCAGGTGTTTCAAAAGCGTCTACAATGGTTAAGTGTTAACCCTTTCCCTCATACGACAATCCTGCAGCAGACAACTTTGAACGTATTTTGTCAAAACATAGAATATCTCCATAATTGAATGGATTACCTATGACAAAAAGCGAAAAACATTGTGGCAAAAGGAGAAATTGCACGTTTTGTGCAATTTCTTCTTTTGTCACTATGTTTTCAAAACGCCGTCTGCTGCAGAGGCGTCAGAAAGCGTCTATATGAGGGAAAGGGTTAACTGCCAAACTTTTTTTTTTGAGTGAAATAAGACATGTCCATGTCTGTGTACATCCAGGTTAATTGTCTCACAAAGTTTTACCTACAGTCATGATCTATAACCCTTTCCCTCATACGACATTTCTGCAGCAGACGACTTTGAACGTATTTTGTCAGATGGATAACCTATGACTAAAAGTGGAAAACATTGTGACAAAAGGAGAAATTGCACGTTCTGTGCAATTTCTCCTTTTGTCACTATGTTTTCAAAACGCCGTCTGCTTTAACCCTTTCCCTCATACGACATTTCTGCAGCAGACGACTTTGAACGTATTTTGTCAAAACATAGAAAATCTCCATAATTGAATGGATAACCTATGACAAAAAGTGGAAAACATTGTGGCAAAAGGAGAAATTGCACGTTTTGTGCAATTTCTTCTTTTGGCACTATGTTTTCAAAAAGCTGTCTGCTGCAGAGGCGTCAGAAAGCGTCTATATGAGGGAAAGGGTTAATGTTGTTGTTGAGTTAATGCATGCAGTTGACATGTAATAGCCTTATTCAGTGGTTTAGAATTTTAGAAAGGGTATCCATGTCCATACACATTTTACCAGTTTCATTTTATTTTCAGTCATTCTTATTATTTTGTCTGTTTGAGATGGTTAATGTAGGTAAGATTTTATAACTGGGATGATTTATTATAATTTTATTGCTCCCCATATGATACTGTCATAAAGATGAAACAAATGAAACAAGCAAATTCAGAGAATTATGGTCCCCCGCCAGGGTCAAGGTCACAAGGTCAAAAAATTGGTATTGATGGAAAGGGGTTGTCACAAGGAATACACATGTGAAATATGAAAGCAGTACCTATTACGGTTCAGAAGTTATGACCAAGGTTAAAGTTTTTGTGACAGCGTGACGGAGGGACTGACGGACGGACTGACGAATGAGAAATAATAGTCCCCACGCTTTCGCTAAAGCGGGGGACAATAATAGATCCGAAAGTTCTTTTGATCTAAAAGCAGTATGTAGGGGGGTCTTCCAAGTAAAATATGAAAGCTGGGTAAGAGAACTGATTTACAGAAAGCAATTCATAGCCACAATAGGCTTAGTAAAGGTCCACATTTGTGTTGCAATTATTTTCTCAGGCTTTAATCCTTTCCCTCATACGACAATTCTGCAGCAGACGACTTTGAAAGTATTTTGTCAGATTTTCTATGACAAAAAGTGGAAAACATTGTGGCAAAAGGAGAAATTGCATGTTTTGTGCAATTTCTCCTTTTGCCACTATGTTTGCAAAAAGCTGTCTGCTGCAGAGGCGGCAGAAAGCGTGTATATGAGGGAAAGGGTTAAGTGTTCCCATATGCGCAGACATTATGACACATCATGACAGCAGACAACTTTTGAAAATATATTGAGCAATTCATGTTTTCGACTAACTCGATCAATTCATTCATGAAACTTTTTTTTATAGTGAGATCTTTTTAATTGTTTTCGATTAGATGATTTCAATGTCCTTTGCTGTAGATTTGTTGTAAGAGGGAAAGGGTTGATAGGTCATAAAACAGGTTAAAGTGCTGACTCTGACAATTTATCAATATATAATAGGCCTCTCATGACTGGTTCCCACACATACATATGTGTATTTATTATAATAACAAGGCAAGGATATGTCATGGAAACCTATTCTATTTGTTTGTTTCTTTTCTTCTGTTTTATCAATGTATCTATAATCAATGATAGGTCATAAAACAGGTTAAAGTGCTGACTCTGACAATTTATCAATATATAATAGGCCTCTCATGACTGGTTCCCACACATACATATGTGTATTTATTATAATAACAAGGCAAGGATATGTCATGGAAACCTATTCTATTTGTTTGTTTCTTTTCTTCTGTTTTATCAATGTATCTATAATCAAATCAAGTGTTTACCTTGATATGCCATCTTTAAAGTCATCAAATTGAAAATCATCTTCAATGAAATAGAATGGGAATGTAACATCTTGGAAATTAATTGAAGAACAATTAAATATGTATTTGAAAATTTGAAAAAAATGGAGAAACTGCTCGTTATGTTTCTAAATGCTGTCTGGAGAAGTCATGAATCTTTATCGGTGGAAACATTAATCTAGGTTATCCTTTTCCCACATACAACAAATCAGCAGACGACTTTGAAAACTTCTAGGCAAAAATATGGAAACTCGATAACTGCAGGTATAAAATCATGAAAATAGTTTAAAACATTGTGGCAAATGGAGAAATTGTTTGTTTTGAGGAATTTCTCTATTTTCAATAGTCATCTGCTGCAGTGGCGTCAGAAATCATCTACAAGTGGGAAAGGGTAATCTCCTGTGTTTGCCATCAGAGTGAGTCTGGAGATCTTATCTACCTACATCATTGATAAAGATCCTATAGATTACAGCCATAATGATTATAATGTCCATGGTTAACCTACATTCCAAGGCTCTTGGGAAAGTCTTGTATTTATGACATGCTACCAAACTTACTAAGCCAACTGTGAAGCGCTTTTATATATCGGCCTGTCCATGCGAAAAGATACAAGTTTGCATTTTTGAATAGTATAGATTCAGATCAGCTGGAACATCTGCTCCGAACAAGTTGACAAAAGCTTCTAACAAGCTTATTCCTTTCCCACATACAACAAATCTGCAGCAGACAACTTTGAAAACATCTCATCAAAAACATGAAAAATATCTGTATATGAAGGTTTACTTACTGAATAAAGCTGAAAACATTGCGGCAATAAGAGAAATTGCTTCTGCTGCAGATGTGTCAAAATGCATATATAAGGTGGGAAAGTGTTAAATTAGTAGTATGTGAATATGGCAGTATAGATCTTGGTCAGACTTTGTCAATGCAAAGGCTTATCTGATCCTACAATTAGCTCACAAGTGCCAACTTTTTACTTTTTACACTATATGTTAACCCTTTTCCCACATACGACAATTCTGCAGTAGACGACTTTGAAAACACCTTGGCAAAAATTGGAAATCTATCTCCAAATGAAAGTATATTCATTGAAGAGAGTTGAAAACATTGTGGCAAAAGGAGAAATTGCTCGTTTTGAGCAATTTCTTCTTTTGACAACATGTTTTCAAAAAGCCATCCACGTCAGAAAGCGTCTGTATACGTGGGAAAGGGCTAATATGCCTTGGCAAGTGTGCTACACAAGAATCACATATCTGTCATTTGTCTGTCAGCCAAACTGTCACTTTCAGACCTATAGGCTGGCACAACTTGTGTTCCTGCTAACACGTTCATATTATCCATAATTTTCAAATCACTAGATTTATTTATTTATTTATTTATTTATTGGGAGTTTTACGCCGCTTTCAACATTAGTTCAGTTATATCACGGCGACAGTTCACTTATTCATGATCCCTGGGTAAACAAACCAGTACTAGGCTAGAAAATGTGCCTTGCCCAAGGGCACTCCACCATGACTGTAGTGCCGCGACTGGGGATCGCACCCGAGACACCCGGTTTTGAAATCCCCGACGCCAACCACTCGACCACAGCGGATTCTTCAAATCACTAGAATGATATTTTTAGTTGATAAACATTACAGAAGTAGTACAAAATCACTAGAATGATATTTTTAGTTGATAAACATTACAGAAGTAGTACAAAATCACTAGAATGATATTTTTAGTTGATAAACATTACAAAAGTAGTACAAAATATATCTGCTGTGATTCAGAGGACTAGATAAGGAGGAGTGAATTGGTCTTTTCCCCATCCAAACATGTTACTCACTTATGACTCCACTAAAACCTATGTTGTGGGTACTCAAAATAATCGTCTCACTGAGATGATTCTTTTTGAGTTCCCACAACATAGGGTTTGAGGGTCAAATATTTAGGATTATTCTTATCTAGAGCTCTGACTGTGATGTCTCTTCCTAACCCTTTTCCAATCTAATAAGTTCCTACAGTTGGAAAGCATGATTGTGTACAAATTTCTATAAATGATGGTAAAATCATTACCATAAATACTCCGAGTTTAAAACATTGTAGCAAATGGATTAATTGCTTATCATGGGCAATTTCTACTTTTGTTTTCAAATTCCAACTGCTCCAGATGCGTTCAAGATGGAAAATGGGTACTCAGACTACATGTTACCTTTAAATCCAAAAGAATAGAAAATAATTCCTTTTTTAACCCAATGCTTTTGAAGCTTATTATAAGCAAAGTCTCCTTTTGCAACAGTACATGTACTTTTAAACATTGTTACTGCACATGAGGGAAAGGGTTAATACAGCATACAGCACACAGCAAGCACTGTGACTGATATGTAAAACCTGGTGGAAAGATCTGACATATAAAGGTGAATCACACAGAGTAAAATCGTTGTTATTACTAAGGTTAGGGATGAGCGTAATTGTTATCACATGTTATTCTGATGATTGGTTGGGCAATGCCAACAGCAATAAAGCTGTTATTGGTTTGTTTTATTGGAGTTTTACTCCTTTTGATATGCCTGTTTTGAAAAAACAGATCGTATTATAGTTTTACCTGCGGCGTACAGGCATACGAATGGGCGACGTCTAGTATGTTGTCAGCTAAATAACTTGAGAAACATTTGTCCAATCATCACAAAATTTGGTCAGAATGTGTATTGGCATAATATCTCGGACAAGTTCGATAACTAGCCATATCACTTTTGTCATCAAGAGTTATTGCCCTTTAATTATAGAAATTACCTAAAATTGGTCTTTGTCAGCTTAGTTTTACCTGCGGCGTACAGGCATACAGGCGGGCGGCGTCCAGTATGTTGTCAGCTGAATAACTTGACAAACCTTTGTCCAATCATCACAAAAAATCAGAATGTGTATTGGCATAATATCTTGGACAAGTTCAATAACTAGCCATATCGCTATAGTCAATCAAGAGTTATCACCCTTTAATTATATATATTATATATACCTAAAATTGGTCTCGTCAGCTAAATAACTTTTTAAGCCTTTATCCAATCATCACCAAATTTGGTCAGATAGTGTATTGGCATAATATCTTCAATAACTAGTCTATCGAGAGTTATCGCCCTTTAATTATAGAAGTTTCCTTAAATTG
The DNA here is from genome assembly GCA_031761405.1 of Serripes groenlandicus. Taxonomy (NCBI): domain Eukaryota; kingdom Metazoa; phylum Mollusca; class Bivalvia; order Cardiida; family Cardiidae; genus Serripes; species Serripes groenlandicus. The sequence goes on along the minus strand of JASEVX010000004.1, from coordinate 57,413,797 downwards.
GTCTTGTCAGCCCAATAACTTAAGAAGCCTTTGTCCAATCATCACCAGATTTTGTCAAAATGTTAATTGGCATAATATCTCGGACAAATTCGATAAATAGCCATATCGCTATAGTCACTCTAGAGTAATTGCCCTTTAATTATAGAAATTACCTAAAATTGATCTTGTCCGATCAATAACTTTAAAAGCCTTTGTTCCGTCACCACTAAATTTGATCAGAATGTGTATTGGTAAAATATCAGCCATATCGCTTTATTCACTGGAGAGTTATTGCCCTTTAATTAAAGATATTATCTCTAATTGGTCTGTCCCATCAATAACTTTTGAAGCTTTTATCCAATCACCACTAAATTTAGTCAGAATGTGTATGTGCATAATATCTCGGACAAGTGCTATATATAGTCAGCCATATCACTTGAGTCATTGCATTTGATCATCACCAATTTAGACTTCGATAACTAACCACGTTATCTTAGTCACTCCACACTTATATCCCTCGAAATGGCCAATACTATATCAACAGTGTCCGCTCTCTAAATTTGCCTGACGTACAACCAATTATCACTTATAATACTTGGTCTCAACAAAATAGGACGGGCGTATTTTGTGACATTTGGCGCTCTTGTTTCAACATTTTTTCAGTTATATCACGGTGACAGTTCACTAATTCATAATTCCTGGGTAAACAAACCAGTACTAGGGGAGGAAATGGGCCTTGCCCAAGTGCACTCCACCATGACCATCATGCTGCAACTGGGGATCGAACCCAGGAGGCCTGGTTTCAAATACCCTCGACCACAGCGGATTCCTTCAATAAAACAGATACAGACCTGTATATGACATAATTTAGAGGATTGCATATATTCACACACAGGAAAAATTTAGATCAGCCTTTGGACAGTCAGATCTTTGTTTCCACTGTACACTTGGTGAAGATCCGGATCCTTTAGCCCATTCTGTCATGCAGACCCATTTTGATGCATCTGCAGCAGTCATGACCGTTTAGGGGTTTAAATGCTTTACGGAAAAGCTCACTTATAATGAGCTGTAAGCTTGTTTTGCTACTAATGTGTCTTAACCTTTAAACTCCTTCTCTTTATTGTTACCAAATACATGTATATACTTTATGTCACTGTCAACGTTTCTCCTAAATTTACATTAATTTGGTTTAATATGGGGGTCAAAATGAAGCATAGAGGTAAAAATAGATGAAATAAATTCTGACTGGCTGGGTTTATTGTATAATATATGGCCAATTAAAGCCGGCTTGAGGGGGAAATTCCACTTTGCCTGATTAAATAAATAGGAAGTGCTACTCTTAACCCCCTTTTTCACAATCAACGAGTCTGCAGCAGACAACTTAAAAAAAATGGCAAATGTTTAGAAAATATCTTGTAATTAAAGTACAATTATTTAAATATTTAGAGATGAAATTTTATGAAAAAGGAGAAATTGCTTATCATGACAACATGAGATATTTTTCCTTTTCTAAAAATATTTACCAAATTGTCTGCTGCAGATGCATTCATAGGTGTCTTTGTGAGGGAAAGAGTTAACATGTCATTTTGAGCTCTACTGGAGCTTATGGGATGGCGTTGTGTCTGTCGGCTGTGCGTCCGTGCGTACATAAACAATTGCTTGTGAACACGATAAAGTCTTCAGTTTTGATTGTATCTCAATCAAACTTATACATGCAGTACATGCAAGATTGGATAATGGCCCTTGAAATTGTTAAAATTGCTATAACAAAATAGAGGCTCCATTTACTATCTGATCTTCACTAAACTTAGGTAGGAGTTAAATATTGATGAGAGCTTGGTTCCTTTCGCTAACCAGCCAGATGTGCCCTTCCATGACAGGATTATGGCCCTTGAAATTGTCAAAATTGCTACAGCCTGTGAACACAATATAGGCTCCATTTACTATCTGATCTTCACCAAACTTAGATAGGAGTTAAATATTGATGAGAGCTTGATTCCTTTCGCTAACCAGCCAGATGTGCCCTTGCATGACTGGATTATGGCCCTTGAAATTGTCAAAATTGCTATAACACAGCTTGTGAACACAATAGAGCCTTCATTTACCATCCGATCTTCACCAAACTTAGTAGGTAGTTAAATATTGATGAGAGCTTGGTTCCTTTCGAAAACCAGCCAGATCAAAATTGCTATAATACAGCTTGTGAACACAATACAGCCTCCATTTACTATCTGACCTTCACCAAACTAAGAAAGTAGTTAAATATTGATGAGAGCTTGGTTCCTTTCGAAAACCAGCCAGATCCGCCTATGTATGACTGGATTACGGCCCTTGAAATTGTCAAAATTGCTATAATACAACAACTTGTAAACACAATAGAGCCTCCATTTACTATCCGATCTTCACCAAACTTAAATGGTAGTTAAATATTGATGACAGCTTGGTTCCTTTCGAAAACACAATAGACCTTCCATTTCTTATCTGACCTTTACCAAACTTAGATAGTAGTTAAATATTGATGACAGCATGGTTTCTTTCAGCCAGATCCGCCTATGCTTGACCGGATTACCGCCCTTGAAATTTTCAAAATTGCTATAATACACCTTGTGAACACAATAGACCTTCCATTTCTTATCTGACATTCACCAAACTTAGAAAGTAGTTATGAAAGCTTGGTTTATTTTTATACGACCGTTTCTTAAAAACGGTACGTATTATGGTATGGTCATGTCCGTCCCTCCGTCTGTTCGGGTTTTTCGCACTTTTTTTTACATACTTTGAGCTATTGAGCTGAAATTTTGTATAAGGCTTTGTAGTGATGTGTAGAATATTGGTTTTCCGCACTTTTTTCCTACATACTTTGAGTTACAAAGAAGTTCCTGACGGGCGTATTATGTACCGTTTGCGCTACTCTTGTTAAAATGACCAGAGAACCATGCCAGTGGAGCATGGTTTGGTCATACCTAAGCATTTTAAAATGGTTGTAATGGCTGCCCTCATTGATACTCATGGTTGCGGGGTTAACCTTACGACTGACAGGCTGGTGTCAGGATAAAAGGACCAGAAGTACTGATAACCCTACCCAGAAAACGCAGTGATATAACTGAAACGTTCTTGTACTCTAAAATGATTGTTTTTATCCTGTATTGAATCTATTTCATCATCCATATGGGAAGGTTGTCAGTTGTTTCAGTAGAAAGTTGTGTGCAGAACTTGTGTGAGAGAGCCTAGAAACGCATGAATCTCGTGAAAGAATTGAAGTACAGTTGAAAACATGGTTAAAATATAATCAATCAAATGGTTGTCAATGACACTTTCCCTAATACAGAAAACTTTTGAGAACAGAGTAAAAACAATAAAAGTGAATTTCATATTACTGAGTTGTGTTTCATGGTTCTGTCTGACAGTTCAAGCTGTACTTAATATGTCAGCTCCTTGTCATGTTTTATTCACGTATAATCTTGTCTTCATACAACCAGTGTAGGCAGCAGCCGACCTTAAAAACATTTGGGGGAAATATGGAAATAGTAAAAATGAAAGTAAATTTATTGAATACAGTTGATGACATTCTGGCAAAATCAGACATTGATCTAAATAAGCAATTTCTCTCATTACCAAATGTTTTAATACGTGGCATATTGTAGATGGGTCAAATTAAGACTGCAAGTGGGAAAGATTTAACCATGTCATAAAAATGTAAAGTACATATATGTAACATTTTGAAAATGTCACTTAACATATTACCGGTAGCTCAATGGTCAGACTTACAAATTCTCCTGAAAAATATGGCAAATCTCTTGAAGTGAATAGAGTTGGAAACTTGCCAAATGGAGAAATTGCTATTGATAAGCAATTGTTCCTTATTGCTTCCAAGTTGAGGATGTCTGCAATTTGAAAAGAGTAAAGAGACCAAAATGTTTTATATTATCATCAAACTCAATGTTGTGGAAACTCACTGTGCAAGAGGAATCTTATGATCACCAACAGCATTTAAATAGCAGAAGATATTTTCTTGGTTGAGAAACAAATGATGGTGTAGATAAAGATGTGGATGTATGCAGTTTTACAGCCTGATCATAGACTGTAATTCAATTATGTTCCATTTATTCCCTATCATTGAAAAAGAAAACTCACATCTACAGCTGCTAATGAATTTCGAAACCATTTTGTGAAATGAGAAATTGCTCATTATGAATGATTTCTCTCTTGGCAACAATGTATCAATGCATACCAAAATGACACTGGCATTATCATGTATAAGTCTCATGCATTTTGCATACTTTTCATCATTACGTATTCAAAAGTTGTCTGCTGTAAATGTGACTAATTGTTACTCAGAATATGCGAAGGTATGGATGCGTTCTGACGCCTCTACAGCAGAAGACTTGAAAATATCATGAAAAAAAGAGAAAATGCTCAAAATAAACAATTTCTCCTAATATGCTACAAAATTTTCAAATCTATTCAATAATTTACTCTTTCCCAAATACAACAAATCTGCAGCAGACGACTTTGAAATTATCTAGGCAAAAACACCATTAAATAACTGAAAGAGTTGAAAACATTGTGGCAAACGGAGAAATTGCTTGTTTTGAGCAATTTCTCCTTTTGTCACACTGTTTTTAAAAGCTTTTTGAAAACATAGTGTCAAAAAAAGAAATTGCTCAAAATGAGCAATTTCTCCTTTTGCCACAATGTTTTCCACTTTTAGTCATAGGTTATCCACTCAATTATAAAGATTTTCCATTTTTTGACATAATATGTTCGAAGTCGTCTGCTGCAGAATTGTTGTATGAGGGAAAGGGTCAAGGGAGAGCATTGTTGCATTTCCTGGTAAATTATGTTGTAATAGCGGGTAACATCAAGGATTCACAATGTAATTTCCCATGAAACATGGACCATATTGCATTTTACAAGGGGAATGACAGCTGGAAACAATTTATTGTTATTATTGATGTTTAACAATACTTGAGGAAATAAAATTTAGATTGCAATTCTTCCAGCATCTCCAGGCAGCTACCTGCTCTATCAAGTTTGACCACCTGCTCTATCAAGTTTGACCTATGTTACATGAAATAGAGCACTAGTTTGATTTAGTGGGATATATATAACTGTTTTCAATAGATTAACCCTTTTCGCACATGTATATTAATGCATATGTAGCAAACAACCGTTCGAAAAACATACTAGGATAGGAAACATTGTTCATATTACCAATAATATTATGTATGTAAAGGATACGGTTTAACTTCAGTTTGCAATCCCAAGTAGCAAACGTTTCTGATGTTAAATGGCTGTTCAATTCTCTTAAGTCCTTATTTGACCCTGAAGTACTGTATTATGGGTACTCATATAAACCATCTCAGTTACACAATTCTATTGAGTTACCAATAACCCTTTCCCACATACAGCAATTCTGCAGCAGACGACTTTGAAAACATAGTGTCAAAAACCTGAAAAATGTCCATAAAAGATAGCTTAATTGTTAAATAAAGTTGAAAACATTGTGGCCAAAGGAGAAATTGCTTGTCATGAGCAATTTCACCTTTGGCCACAATGTTTTGAAAAGTCATCTGCTGCTATTGCGTCAACATGTGTTGGCAGATGGGAAAGGGTTAATCCTAGTATAGGGTTAGGATTGGTAATGAGATAGATTGTTTGGAATATACATAATTGGGCAGTCCTCTGTGAAAACAAGCTGTTGGGTTCTTGCAACCATTGTAGTTTCTGATCAGCCAGTACAGCTGGGATGGTTGATCTGGCTCTAATTTTTACTGTTCACCAAATAATAAGAAACTTCTGTAAGCTGTATCAATAGGGATGACAGAGGTGATTGTACATATATCTTGTCTTTTTTGTATTTTAGGCCTGTCCTGATAGAAGTACCCCACTTTGCTTCATTGAGGGACAAGGAGAGAGAAATACAGATTCTCCGCAGTGACAACGGTGACACATGGTACGAGCATCCGATGATCGCAACAGAGGACGCAGTGGCCCAGGCAATGGCTGGAACTTTCGAGGGTGGGAAACCTATAGATAGCATGCTGAGTGAGCCTGTTTTGTGTTTTAGTTGGGGGAAACAAATACCTTTTCTCTCATTGTCTGATGTTTGCTCACTTGCAGTAGAAAACTAGGTTAAAAATAGGAAATATCAAAAGTATCATTATTGAATAAGGATGAAATCATTTTGGCAAAAGTAGAAATTTCTCATCATAAGCAATTTCTCAAATATCTTCTGCTATGGTTGCATCAAAATGTCCAAGCATTTGTATAAAGTAAAGCGTTCTTTTCTTGGAATAATATCTGGCGCATTTACAGTTGTTTCTATATCCCCTTTTCCAACAAATCTACAACAGACTGCTTTAAAAACATCTACGCAAATATATGAAAAGTAAAATGATTGAATTCAGTTTTCAAAAGCTGTCTGCTGCAGATGTGTCAAGATGTGTCTGCAAGTGGGAAAGGGATACTCACAGAAATTGATTAATGCCAAAGACATCTGTCAAATGAGAGAATAGGTATTACAGACACTTAAAGAGTAATGGATACCAATGCTAATTATCCTTTGTATATTTCGAGGTTTTTTTTATACGAGGAATTCTTCTTTTTTACTTCATATATCTGAAAGAAGAGTAGAAATTATTTTATAGCTTGAGACATACTGGAAAAGTAAAACATGTTCATAATGAGTGATTTAGAAAAGAATATTTAAAAAAAAAATGCAACACTTTCCAAAATTCTAAAGTTAGTTCTATTCTTTTCTATGCCGGAAAGCATTTTTTTTACAATCTTAAAAACTAATTCATGTATCCTCAAAACTGACTTCTTAATCTTTAAATGTCTGTTATTATTTAATATTTTATTTCACCTGATTGTTGTCATGTAGTAGCATGAGGTATGTAGAGTAACATAATTTGTGTTTAGAGCTAATCAGATATGACCTTGACCAGAAAAGTTAACCCCCATTTTCAACTTACAAACAATCTGTAGCAGACAACTAAATTAACACATTTAGGCTATAATGTGGTAATTCTCTATTAATGAAAGTTAGTTGAAAATATTGTGACTAAAGCAAAGCAATTTGTTCTTATGCCACAATGTTTTCAAGAGTCGTCTGCTGCATACGTATTCATCTGCTGGTGGAAAAGGGATAAGCACTCTGGTGAAAACAGGCCTTTGTACAGATATATCTTTTGTACAAAGCCAAAAACCCTAAATTGGTGATATTCAAAAGACTTATCTGTGGTGATTCTTTTGAGTGTCTACAAAATAAAGTTTGGAGGTCAATTAAACATTGATTTCAGAACATTATGACCTTATCTCGTGCTCTGTTGACCTTGGTGTTGTATCTAACCTGGTTGTGGCCTGTGTTATCCATGTTGTTTGTACCATTTTATCAACGCTAATGATTCTCTAACATGTGAAAAATCTGAACTATTGTTGTCACTTGTATTAAGTCAATTAAAGACCGTTAACTCTTTCCCACATACAACAAATTTCCAACAGACAATTTTAAAAACATCTCCGCAAAAATATTCAATATCTGCATTTAACCCTTTTCCCTCGTACGACAATTCTGCAGCAGACGACTTTGAACGTATTTTGTCAAAACATAGAAAATCTCCATAATTGAATGGATAACCTATGACAAAAAGTGGAAATACATTGTGGCAAAAGGAGAAATTGCACGCTTTGTGCAATTTCTTCTTTTGTCACTATGTTTTCAAAAAGCCTTCTGCTGCAGAGGCGTCAGAAAGCGTCTATATGTGGGAAAGGGTTAACAAAAGCTCGATTATTTGACTTGAAAGCTTTATGGCTTAGTAGTAATTGCTCATTAAGTCCAATTACTCCATTTGTCACAATGTTATCAAACGCAGTCTGCAGATACATCAAAGTGGGAAAGGATTAAAAATGTCAACAATGTACTCAGAACATTTATCTGTCACTAAGTATTAATACTAAGTTTGGAGACCAGTTTATAATTTTCTTTCACAAACAATCTCTGATGCATCTGCAGCAGACAATTTCTGAAAATATGCTGGCAAAAGAAGAAAGTGCTCATAATGAACAGTTTCTCCTTTTGATACAATGTTTTCAACTTTATTCGATTATTGTTCTTTCATTTTATAGAGGTTCCATATTTTTGTGAACTGCAATTTTTTGTGTGTGGGAAAGGGTTTAAGTTGTTAGTGTCAGTTTATCTACCATTTCCCACTTGCAGATGCATTTGGACACTTCTTCAGCAGACAAATTTTAAAATATTGAGCTTATACGAGAAATTGCTCACTTTGAGCAGTTTGTCTGTCCTTTAGCCACAATGTTTTTAAGTCCATTTCATAATTATACATTTATAAATACAGAGTTTCCATATTTTCATAGTCTCCTGCTGCAGATTTGTTTTATTTTGGAAAGAGCTAATATTGCTATATATATATTATGTTCTAAATGACTTTGGGAAATCCTTACATTTTCAGAAATGATGAATGTGCAATTTGATTGACATGTTTTTAGTCTATTGGATTTTGAACTTAACACTTTCCCACCTGCAGACAAATTATGATGCAAAAGTAGCAGACGACTTTTGAAAACATTGTGACCAAGTTTGAGATGAGCAATTTCTCCTTTGGCCACAATGTTTTCAACTTTATTTAACAACTAAGCTATCTTTTGATTTTTGTCACCATATTTTCAAAGTCGTCTGCTGCATATTTGTTGTATGTGGGAAAAGGTTAAATGCTTTTGATTTGAAATAACAGATAGTGTTTGTGATGGCCGCTGGTGCTTGTGTTGATAGAGTAGATGTTTTGGTAGTTTTTGTTTTGCAATGTCATTTTAACAGTACTTAAAACCATGATGGCTTTTTATCAACCACTCCAGGCTTTCGATAAAGTTGAAACATGATTTTAAGAAGGATGATGCCAGTTGTTCAGGCAGTGTTTATCAAACTTTTGTTTCCGCTCAATGATTTTCTTGAGACTTATCTGATTCTTACCAAATTTCATTGGAAGTTAGCTTAGATAAAAAGGAAGCGAGGACACCTGGTAATATTATTTGGGTCAAGGCCTAGGTCATTGTTACTAAAAATAGATTATATAGGTCATGGTTCAAATGCAGTGTTTCTTGTTTCAATTCAAAATTCATTTTGTTTCACAATGATAATTTATGTACATGATAATAGTAATGACAAACATGTTTAAGCATTAAGAATTTTTTTAATTTTGAAGTCTTTTAAGTACATGTATATATCAGAAGCCTTTAATAAGAAATGGATATTAAAATTTTAACGATATGACAACAAGTTACTCTTACACATTTAAATGATTCATGTTTTACGGGTATTGTTTGAAAAATAAAAAATGATCTTTGTAATAACCATTATTGCCCCTTTTTATTGCCTACAGAATTTGAAGGCGAAGATGATTTGGCTGGCAAGAGAATCACCCGAATTCTGACTGAAGACTTGCCTCAATACTTTGCCCTGGTAACCCGTGTTAGAGCAGAGAACCAGTCTATTGGAGAAGAGGGCGGTGTCATCAGTTCCAAGGTCGTACCCCAAGTACAGGCTGTTTTCCCTCAAGGAGCTCTGAAAAAGAGCATCCGTGTTGGCTTACAGGTAAGGCTTGGCCTACTATTTGTAGAATATTCCAACTGTGCTACAAGAAAATAAACTACATTTTCAACCAGTGTAGATCCAGGCAAAAATTTGGAAAGTTTCTTTGAATGAGAGAATGATTATTATGTCTCCCCCATACATGGGGGTGACATTGTTTTTGCCCGTTCCGTCTGTCACACTTGTTTCCGCTCAATAACTGAAGAACGCTTGGGCGTAGGAACTTCATACTTGCTATGCAGGTTGGTCATGACTAGTAACTGACCCATATTGATTTTGATAACAGAAGGTCAAAGGTCAAGGTCATGGTGACCTTGTGAGGTAAAAAATGGTTTCCGCTCAATAACTGAAGAACGCTTTGGCCTATGAACTCCATGCCATTGGTATGCAGGTTGGCCATGCCCAGTAGCAGACCCCTATTGATTTTGAGGTTGTTTTTTCTTGGGCCCAGGAACTTCATACTTGGTGTGCAGGTTGGTCACCACCAGTAAATGACCCCTATTAATTTTAAGGTCAAAGGTCAAGGTCACACTTGTTTCCGCTCAATAACTGAAGAACGCTTGGGCGTAGGAACTTGGTATGCTGGTTGATCATGACCAGTAGATGACCCCTATTGATTTTGATGTTAAAGGTCAAGGTCATGGTGACCTTGTGAGGTAAAGAATGGTTTCCGCTCAATGACTGAAGAACGCTTGGGCCGAGGAACTCCATACTTGGTATGCAGGTTGGCCATGCCCAGTAAAAGACCCCTATTGATTTTGTTTGATTTTGAGGTCAAAGTTAAGGTCACAGTGACAATCAGCTGAAAAATTGTTTTTGCTTAATAGCTGTAGAATGCTTTGGCCATTTGGCCATGGAAGTTAATACATGGTGTGCAGGTTGGTCATCACCAGCAGATGACCCCTATTGAGGTCACTATGTTAAAGGTCAAGGTCATGGTTGCCTTCAGCTGAAAAATGGTTTCCGCTTAATAACTTAACAATGCTTATGTCGAGGAACTTCATACCTGATGTGCAGGTTGGTCCTAACCAGAAGATTACCCTTATTGATTTTTTGTTTGATTTTGAGGTCACAATGTCAAAGGTCAAGGTCACAGTAACAATGAGCTGAAACATTGTTTTTGCCTAATAACTGTAGAATGCTTTGGCCATTGAAGTTAATACTTGGTGTGCAGGTTGGTCACCACCAGTAGATGACCCCTATTGATTTTGAGGTCACTAGCTCAAAGGTCAAGGTCATGGTAACCTTCAGCTGAAAAATGGTTTCCGCTCATAACTAAAGAATGCTTATGTAGAGGAACTTCATACCTGGTGTGCAGGTTGGTCCTAACCGGTAGATGACCTTTATTGAATTTGTTTGATTTTGAGGTCACAAGGTCAAATGTCAAGGTCACAGTAACCTTCAGCTGAAAAAACTTAATACTTGGTGTGCAGGTTGGTCCTAACCTGTAGATGACCCCTAATGATTTTGATGTCAGTAGGTCAAAGGTCAAGATCCCGGTGACCTTGGGCTGAAAAATGGTTTCCCATCGATAACTGAAGATTGCTTGGGCCCAGGAACTTCATACTTTGTGTGCAGGTTGGTCAACACCAGCAAATGACCCCTATTGATTTTGAGGTCAAAGGCCAAGGTCATGGTAACCTTCAGCTGAAAAATGGTTTCCACTCAATAACTGAGGATTGTCACTGTTGCTTCATCTCCAGTCCAAAACTACAAAATTCATCTCCATCATTTCTTTTCCTCCCTTACGACCACACAAATGGGGAGACAAGCACTTTTTCAAAAAATCAATCTCTAGTTGAAGGGAGTTATGAGCAATTTCTCCTGTTTTCAAGATGTTTTCAAAAGCCATCTGATGCAAAGAAGTCAATATTGTTGTCAGTTTAACAAAAATACCTTGTCTGGAGGTAAACTTAGATATTGTTGTCTTTGATTGGTCACCAGAAACTCCTCAACTGATTAAAAAACAAAAGTCTGTCAATTTACCTTTCACATAACCATTGAAATCAATATTGCCTCTGTGAAATGTAGAGAAGAATCATTCCAACATACAACAAATTATGTTGGAAAATATGCAGGTAATATTATGGAATCTTTCTTTTAGAGAAAAGGTTATTAAAAGAAAATGAAGATAAAGTTGATGAACACATTGTGGCAAATGGAGAATACATTCACAGTTTCTGTGTTAGCCACAATGTTTTCAAAAATAACTCTGCATGTGGGAAAGTTTTAACAAATTCTTGATCTTTAATATTGTATTTTATAGGCACAACCTATTGCTCCAGAGACCATCACAAAACTGTTTGGAAACCGAGTAGCTTGTAGCCCCATAGTGACCCTAGAACCAAGGAGACGTAAATTTCACAAGGCCATCACACTGACCATACCTGTACCGAAGGCCGCCCAGAAAGGGATGATCAACCAGTACCAGAATGAGAACCCATCTTTACGCCTTCTCTGTAGTATAACAGGTGAGTCAATAGTGGCCTTAAATCTTTAGTTGTGTCAATTACTAATCCTATCCCACATGCTGACGACTATGAAAGGGGGATATTGTGTTACGCAAGAATATGAAAGAAAACATTAAATCATAAACGAAAATCAGAACTTGTGAACAATTTCTCATTCTTTACAATGTTTCCAAACGTTGTCTGAAACAGAGGGCAATAGCTATACGGTTACTTCTAATGTAAACTTGTAGTGTTATATTCTTTTCCAGCCTATTGTGTGGACATCTGTATATGTTTCGGCTGTGTTTGTGAGCACATAATATGAATGGTTGTTAACCTAACTTGACTTTGTTATTGAAATAGATCGGACATAACTGGATGTTTTACCTTATTGGCTGTTGTTGTTTCCTTTATAAGCATTTACAAATGACATTAAACTGGCTAATAGATAAAGGCTATACAGGGAAAAAGTGTCAATTACCAGTGCTATTAGGCTAATACTTTGAAATTCTATTATTGTATGGTTCAATAACCAGTGGAACCATGCTATTAAGCTAAAATTTTGAAATTGATATGGTTATAATTGATATTGTTAAATATGCCTGTGCAGACAGAATTAGATCAACTGGTCACATCAAAATCATATTTATGTAATAATAAGTATTTAATTCACAATGATTCATTATGCAATTAACCCTTTCCCTCATACGACAATTCTGCAGCAGACGACTGAACATATTTTGTAAAAAAAATGGAAAATCTCTATAATTGAATGGATAACCTATGACAAAAAGTGGAAAACATTGTGGCGTGCAATTTCTTCTTTTGTCACTATGTTTTCAAAAAGCGGTCTGCTGCAGAGGCGTCAGAAAGCGTCTATATGAGGTAAAGGGTTAACATTGTATCAACATTCCATTTTAACCCTTTTCGCATGCAGATTCATTTTCACACATCTGCTGCACATGTCCTTTGAAATAAATATGGCAAAAGGAGAGCAATTGATGAATTTCTCCATTTGCGACATCGTTTCCCTTCTAATCAATCTATTGACTATTAGGTGAAAATGATATTTATAAAATAAGGTAAAAAGTGTTAACCTATCCCCACATACAGACACATTTTGACGCAATAGCAGCAGACGACTTATGGAAACATCGTTGCAAAAGGTGAAATTTCTCCTTTGGCCACCATGTTTTCAACTTTATTTAACAATTAAGCTATCTTTTATGGACCTTTTTAGGTTTGTTTTTGTCACAATGTTTTCTAATTTGTCTGCTGCAGATGTGTTGTATGTGGGAAAAAAATGTTGCAGATCTGTGCACTGAATATCCACATGAACTATTTAAAATGCATAAAAAGTGATGATTACATCATACAAAATGATTAGAACAGACAGGAATTTATATCTGGTGGGGAATTAATTTACCTGCATGCAATTAACATCAATCGTGAAAGGCATTTTACAGACAATTTGCTTACTTGCAGGCAATTCTTTACCTGCTTTAAACTCTTTTCCATTATCAAAAAATCTGCAGCCGTCCACTTTTGAAAACAACTATAAAAAAAACCTATGGCAAATGTCTTTAAATGAGTATTATAAATAGTGGATAGTGTTAAAAAGCATTATTGCAAATGGAGAAATTGTCCATTTTAAGCAATTTCTCCCTTTGCCACAAAGTTGTCTATTTTCAAAAATTGTTTGCTTTAACACTTTCTCTTATATAACTGTTTTCTGACGCCTCTGCAGCAGACGGCTTTTTGAAAACATGGCAACAAGAGAAGAAATTGCTCAAAATGAGCAATATCTCCTTTTGTCACCATGTTTTCATTTATATTCAATTAATGCTCTTTCATTTAAAGGGATTTTTCTTTGCTTTTGCTTAAACGTTTTCAAAGTCGACTGCTGCAGATTTGTTGCATGTAGAAAAGGGTTAAATGTGTCGAAATGTTTCATATTTTTAAGAAAGGGTTTAGATCGACTGTTCTGTTCTGTCTGGTATTAGAAAAGAGAAATTGAACCTATTCACTTCTTAAGCTAATGGATTCAAAGAAGCAGGCAATCTCCAAATATCAGACATAAATATCTTTCATTTTTTTGAACAGCTGCCAGAGAATGCTCTATTCACTGATGATAAACCCTTTCCTCATACAACAAATGCAGCAGAACACTTTGAAAACAACTATGGGAAATCTCTATAACCTGTAGATGCATTTTGACTCAATAGCAGCATACAAATTTTGATAACATTGTGGCCAAAGGGAAAATTGCTAATGATGAGCAATTTCTCCTTTAGCCACAATGTTTTCAACTTTAATTAACAATTATGCTATTTTTTTACGGAGATTTTTCAGGTTTTTGTCATTATATTTTCAAAGTCATCTGCTGCAGATTTGTTGTATGTGGGAAAGAGATAAATGAAAAGAGAATCAGTCTAAAACATTTTGGCAAAAGGAAAAATTACTAAAAGGAATTTTTGCCACAATGTTTTCAAAGATATGTCTGTTTTCAGCTCACCTGTCACGTAGTGACAAGGTGAGCTTTTGTGGTCGTCAGTCTTCTGTCCACAGTTTCTTGTGAAAACAATAAAGTCATTTATTATAAGATGTTTACCAAACATATTCAGTAGCTAGATATCCATGAGAGCTCGGTTCCATCATGCATGACAGGATTATGGCCTTTTAAAATTGGCAAAATTGCTATAATTGACCTTGTGAACAAGTTAGTCATCATTTATTAATCGATGTTTACCAAACCTATACAGTAGCTAGATATACATGAGAGCTTGGTTCCTTTCGAAAACCAGCCAGATCCATCCATGCATAACTGGATAATTGCCCTTTAAAATTGGCAAAATTGTTATAATTGACCTTGTGAACACGATTAAAACTTCATTTATTATCCGATGTTTACCAAACTTATTCAGTAGCTAGATATCCATGATATCTGTAATATTTGGTTCATATAAAAGGGTATTGAAATGAAACATGTGGGGCTGCAATTCGAGTTTACCATCAAGATTTGTTGACATAAGAAGAAATCATTTCTTCAAACTCTCTGGCATTACATTTGCTTGTTTAAATTGCAAAAAATCACAGCAAACAAATATGCATAACCTTAGAATGCCTTGTTGAAAAAAAACAAAAAAACAATCAGTGATGTATTGTGAGGTTATTTATCAATAAGCTGCTTCCATGAACGGGGAGGCAACACTTTGATATTCTGACCTTCATCCACATGCAATAAATCTTTGCGACTTTGAAAATATCTTGATAAACCATGAACATTTCTTGATAAAGCAATGTAAAATAATTAAATTAAATTAAAACTTTGTGGCAAAACTAGAATTTTGCAGTTTAAGCAATTTCTCCGTTTGCGACAATGTTTTTCAAAAAGTTGTCTGCTGCAGGTGCATCCAAAAAGTATCTGCATGTGGGAAAGGTTAGATAGAATTTTTATACCTCAGGAAACTTTTTTCAGACAAGTTTCCTGTCTTCTATTTAGCAAAAAGTCCTTATTTGTGTAAAATCCACAGCCTTATTTGCATATTTGGGTTAACCCTTGATGCATGTGGTCTTGTTTTAGTCGCCCTTTGTTTTTAATTATTGGTACCCCCCAGAATACAGCAGAATAAAAGGTAAAAATCGGGGGGGAAAAATCATGTAATTATCGAAATTGTGTCCAGAGTTTTTATTTCAGTGTAGTAAGATGGTTTAATCTTTTAACCCTTTCCCTCATACAGACGCTTTCTGACGCCTCTGCAGCAGACAGCTTTTTGAAAACATGGCATCAAAAGAAGAAATTGCTCAAGATGAGCAATTTCTCCTTTTGTCACCATGTTTTTAACTCTGTTCAGTTATTGTACTATCATTTAAAGGGAGTTTCCAATTATTTTCTAAGTCGTCTGCTGCAGATTTGTTGTATGTGGGAAAGGTTTAAGTCTTTCTCACTTGCAGACAAATTTTGAGGCAGCTAAAACATTTGAAAACATGGTGGCAAAAAGAATAATTGCTCATAATGAGTGATTTTTCCATTGTCACAATATTTAATAAAATTTAATATACTTTCACTTATAAAAAGATTCCATTTTAATTTTTTGTCTTGTTGTTTTTGAAGTCTTCTGCTGAAGGTCTGGTGTATTTCGGAAAGGGTTAATACTTTTCTAAGCATTTACAAATGCAGAGTACTTATGAAGAATACCTTTTTTTGATAAAAACAAAAATTCAAGCTTCTTCGATCTTATAAAACATTAATGAAATGTATGCCAGAAAACACTCTTGTACCTTTCCATGCTCTGTGATTTGAAAATTTAACAGCAAACAATTTAGAACAGGACAAGCTGGCACATTTGTGCAATTCTCTCCTGCTTTTGACTGTTTGATTTGTAATGTTTTATACCTTGCCTATGAATTTGAACTAAAAATGTGATCTTGGCCAAAATCAAAGATGGGGGGAAAATAAAATTTTAGACTGAAGGGCTAATGTCTGCCGTTTTGCACTTACCACTTTTTTTTACCAAATGTATTGTAAAATAAATATAAGTTAGTGTTAAACCTTTCCCACATATAGACGCTTTCTGATACCTCTGCAGCAGACAACCTTCACAAATATCTCCGCAAAACAATTAATACAAAAATCTCTATAAATAAAAGTAATTGCTCTATGTGAGAAAGTTGTCTGGTGTAGATGCATCAAAAAGCATCCACAAGTTAGAAAGGATTAATAAATGGCTCATTGAACTTTTTCTAACCTTCAATCTTTTTTAACCCTTTCCTACATACAACATATCTGCAGATGACGACTTCGAAAACATTTCGGCAAAAACGCGGAAATTCTCTGTAATTGACGTACTATATCATCGCTTAAATAAGTTGAAAACATTAAGGCAAAATGTGAATTTTTTTGATTTGAGCAATTTCTCCTTTTGTCACAATGTTTTCAAAAGTCGTCTGCTGTTGAGGCATCAGAAAGCATCTATATGTGGGAAAGGTTTTATGTATGCACAAACATTGCTAAGAATAACCTTTGGTGTAATTATTTGATTCAAGGCACCACCACTTTTTGAATATTGAGCCAAAAATTGGTTGAAAAGTCTTATGAAGCACTTAAACTTTTACAGCATTCCACAAATTTGCAGCAAACGACTTTGAAAACATCTAGGCAACCACACGGAAAAGCCCTATAAATGTTGGTATAGTTACTGAAAAGAGTTGAAAACATTGTGGCAAAAGAAGAAATTGCTTATTTTGAACAATTTCTTCCTTTGTCCCAGTGTTTTCAAAAGTCGTCTGCTGCATCGGCGTCAGAAAGCATCTATATGCGGTAAAGGGTTAAACCTTCTTCAGCATTCCACAAATCTGCAGCAGACGCCTTTGAAAATGTCCATGTCGAGTTAGGAAAATAAATAAATGAAAAATTAAAGTTATAGCGTTAAAATATTGTGGTTAAAGTAGAAAATGGTCATTATGAGCAACTTTTCCACTTGCCATAATTTATTTATTACAAAATAGGTCTGTTGCAGATGCATCAACCTTTTGTAAAGGGTTCAAACGTCTTATGAAACATTCATACAGTATGATCAAGAAACATAAACCATAATTAAAATAAGGAAAAGCTTTATATCAGAAATTATTTCATGCTGTTTCATGCTGTTTCTTGCACCTGAAGCACTTCTTTATAACAGTATCAATTCTTACTCTTTCCCACATACAGACACTTTCTTAACCCTTTCCCTCATACAACAATTCTGCAGCAGACGACTGAACATATTTTGTAATAATGAAAAATCTCTATAATTGAATGGATAACCGTGACTAAAAGTGGAAAACATTGTGGCAAAAGGAGAAATTGCTTGTTTTGAGCAATTTCTTCGTTTGTCACTACGTTTTCAAAAAGCCGTCTGCTGCAGAAAGGGTTAAGAGCAGTTTCTTTTTTTGTCTCTGTGTTTTAAATTCTTTTTGATAATTAATGTTCCCTTATAGAGATTTGCCATCACTGTGGCTCGACGTTTTCAAAGTCTTCTGCTGCTGATTTGATGTATGTGGGAAAGGAGGGTTAACCCTTTCCCTCATACGACAATTCTGCAGCAGACGACTTTGAACATATTTTGTAAAAAGGTAGAAAATCTCTACAATTGAATGGATAACCTATGACCAAAAGTGGAAAACATTGTGGCAAAAGGAGAAATTGCACGTTTTGTGCAATTTCTTCTTTTGTCACTATGTTTTCAAATAGCCGTCTGCTGCAGAGGCGTCAGAAAGCGTCTATATGAGGGAAAGGGTTAAAAGGCAATTGTCATATGTTCATGGAACAATAATCTGATATGTCCTATATCCTCTCAATCTGATTTACAAGGATTAGCATGATTTTATTCTCTGTAGAAAACAACACAGTATTATAGATAAGATATTGAGCATTACAATGAATTTGTTCTTTTCCCAACAAAATATCCAAAAACTGATTCTTGTTAAAGCATAAAAATAATGTTTATTGATCATTAACTCTTGTTGAAAAGGTAGTCTGATATTATAGAAGCATAACCCCCTCCCACATACAGCAAATCTACAGCATTCCACTTTGAAAACATAGATGTTGATAAGAGTTGAAAATATTATGGCATTAGGAGCAATTTTGCCTCTTGGCACAATGTTTTAAAAAGTTGTGTGAAGCAGAAGCGTCAAAATAAATCTTCAAATTTAAAAGCGTTAAAAAATGTGTTTCTTGATAATACGTTTGAAAATATAGTATGAACCAGGGGAGATAACCAGAGATTTTTTTTACTAACATGATTGTATGAATTATATGAGCCATTCCACGAGAAAACAAACATTATTGACTCTGGGTAATGCATCGACCCAGATCAGCCTGCACAGTGCACACCGGATAATCCGGGCCGATACATTCCGTCTTAGGGGCATAGAGGTACAGAGTAATAATTCCTGAAACAGAAAATCCACAGGAGGCGAAACTTGTCCGTCCGGGTTAGCCTGCGTGGCATGCTTAGGCTGACAAGTCCAAACTGTTGGTTTTCTCGTAATTCGGCTCATATGGACTGTTTGTTATTAGGAGTTCATACCTTTTCACTGATAATTTTTCTATTCTTGCACTTCCGCCTGGCAGGCAATAGTACCTTGTCTCGAGGTAAACTTACATGTTGTTGTTCAGTGTGTTATATGTTATATTAGCATGCTAAACCCTTTCCCACATACAACAAATCTGCAGCAGACGACTTGAAATACATTTACGTGAAAATATGGAAACTATTGAATAAAAGCATAATTGTTAGATAGAGTTGAAAACATTGTTGCTAATGGAGAAATTGCTTATTATGAGCAATTTCAATTTTTGTTGCAATGATTTCAAAAAGTTGTCTGCTGCAGATGTGTCGAATTGCGTCTGTAAGTGAGAAAGGGTTAACTATACAGTTATTTGATAGGCCTCTATTTTGATAGCAATACATAATTTTCTCTTATCCCACTTATAATATTCCCACAACTGTGAGTCCTTATTGCTGATTAATGACACATTCATGTAGCAGTCTTTGCTAAGAATAAGGAAATAAAATGAAATACTAGAGACCAAGATTAAAATTCAGGAATATGCAGGCTAATCAATCTCTACATTGTTTTCATTTGTAGTCGACAGTCAGTCATATATGGATATGCAAATTTTGATTGATTAAAGTCATTTACAGTAAGAAATGGGTTAAAAAAATAGTTTTAAAAATATACTCAATTATTATGATTCAACATATTTGGTAAACAATTTATTTTTATCACAAAACCCCTATTATTCAATAAAACAGGGGTAAAGGCATAGTTTTACAATGAATCTTCATTTGTGAAAATATTTTAATTCTTTTTCCTGTGACATACATATATGGAAAAAATCACATGCAATCATTGTAGAAAAAAATAAATTGTTCATGACAATTGTTTTTGGGCTTTAATAGAAGTTTGATTTAGATTTATTTTTAGATTTACTTTTGTTACATCTTTGTTGTTTGTTGTGATAAAGATTCTCTTATTGATAACAAAAGAACATACTTTGACGAAAAAATGTTCCATGTTTTATTGCAAAAGAGTATAAATATAAACTTTAAATTGTATTCTGCAGTGTATAACCCTCTCCGACTTCCAGACAAATTTGAAAGCATTTACAGTAGACGACATTAGAAAATATTGTCACAAAAGAAGAAAATAATTTCAACTCATTTTCAGAACTAATATTTTTGCAAAAAATGTTTTCAAAGTCGTCTTCTTCTGCAGATTAATTGTATTTGACAAAGGGATAACAAAGCTTTTAGTGAATCTTTTTTCGACTAATTGATTCATGCTACAGGAAAACCGACCTAAGTTAGTGTAAGTCTATCACTTGTATGGCTAATGATAATATGTGTCCATCTGCACTAGCTGATTCACATGCAAAATGTTGCAGGCTGATCTGGCTCTACACAAATGCCCTACTGTTGGTTTTTTCCTGGAGACTGCCACTTAGTTAAAGTTTGTATAAGCAGACACTCAGGGCTGCCTATTGTGCAGTTAATGAAAGATCATAATTATTGTCTTTTCTTGATTGTTGGTTTGGAAGTTTAATTGACCATAACCCTTTCCCACATTAAAACAAATCTGCAGCAGATAACTTTGAAAATAAATGGAAAACAAAAAGATTCATGTGTAATTTGAAAAGAGTTGAAAACATTGTGACAAACAGAGAAATTGCTCATCATGATTGCGTATCATGAGCAATTTCCTCTTTTGACACAATGTTTTCAAAAGACGCTCTAGAGGCGTCAGAAAGTATCTTCATGTGGAAAAGGAAAATGGCTCTCCAAAGTTGACTGCTACATTCTTGTTAAATGTGAGAAAGGGTTAAGCAGAAAATTTGTATTTACAAACTTTAGCCAGTCTGTAAGGTATTAATTAACCCTTTCCCTCATATAGACGCTTCCTGATGCCTCTGCAGCAGACGGCTCTTTGAAAACATGGTGACACCATATTTTCAACTCTATTCAATTATTGTTCTTTCATTTAAAGGGAGTTTCTAAAAAAAAAATTTGGGTATGTTTTCAAAGTCGTCTGCTTCAGATTTGTTGTATGTGGGAAAGGATTAAGTCACAGAATCAACCATGTTACTGAATTTACGCAAATCATTTTGAATCCATTTATTTGTGCACCTTTTATTTTTGAGCGGGTCATAAATTGCTTCTGCAAATACACTGTGATATAAGTGGAATATCGTTGAAAGAGGCATACATCACAATACAAACAAAGCTTATTCTGCTAATGCACATTTAGTATTAACCCTTTCCCACTTGCAGACGCATTCCGACGCATTTGCAGCAGACGTCTTTTGAAAACATAGTGACAAAAGAAGAAATTGCACAGAACGTGCAATTTCTCCTTTTGTCACAATGTTTTCCACTTTTTGTCATAGGTTATCCATTTAATTATTGAGATTTTCTATGTTTTGACAAAATACGTTCAAAGTCGTCTGCTGCAGAATCGGCGTATGTGGGAAAGGGTTAACAACGATTTGTTGAATGTTATACACAAAGCTTTCTTATAATCTATTTGTTTTTATCCCTGTATTTTTCAGGAGGAGCCAATGCTGCTGTGTGGGAAGACATTACGGAGAACAAGAATTTGACCTTCACCAATGGATGTGTGTCCTTCATTACCACAGTGTCAGCCAGGTAGGATTTTTAACTCTTTACCACAATCAACAAATGTGCCTCTCGTACCAAATGTCCTGGGTTCGAATCCTGTGGTGAGCGGGTTCTGCCTTTGGGATTTTTTCCACACAAGCGGCGCAAGTACAGGTTATGTCTCCAGGAAGCAGACAACGAGCGTGACTAATATAAGCTTAAAGCTTGTTTCGCAATTGATGTAAAATAAATAAGTTTAAACTAACAAATCTGCAGCAGCAGCTTCTTTTGCAACAATGTATTAAAAATTCATCTGCTGCAGAGGCGTCAAAATGTGCCTGTATGAGGGAAAGGTTAAAATTTAAAATTTTAATTTTAATTTTAGAGTATCTTATACTACTATCTCACTACTTAACCTTATCCCACATTTTGACAAAAGTACATATTAAGCAATTTCCCCATTTGCCACAATGTTTTCAACTTTAGACATTTATAGTCATTTTACATGCAAGTTGTTGGTGTGTGAGGAAAAGGGTTAATTGTGTACATTGTATCATATTTTTAGATTCCTCTGCTTTATAAACGATCTGTAGAAAAAAAAAATGTAAATGCTGAAAGAACTGTAAGTGCAATTTTCATACAGGATTAACATATCGAGTGATTGCTTTCAAAGCATCTACGCAAAAGTATGAGAGTGCAATTATTTAATACATTGTAGCAAATGGAGAAATTTCTTATTATGAACAATTTCCCCTGTTTACCAAAACGTTTTCAAAAGTAGTCTTCTGCAGATGCTTTGAAATGTTTTTAGCTCACCTGAGCTTTGCTCAAGGTGAGTTATTGTGATCGCCTTTTGTCCGTCGTCTGTCGTGAGTCGCGCGTCAACTTCTTCTCCTCAGTAACTAGTGGGTCAATTGCGATGAAACTTCACAGAAAGCATCCTCTCAATGACCTCACCAGATTTCCTTCAAATTGTTGAGATCCATTCAGAATTCTGGTTTCCATGGCAACGAAATGAAAAAAACTTCAAAATTCTTCTTCTTCCAAACTGGTTGGCAGATTTTCAAATAATTTTGTAAAAATGTTCCTTGGATGACCCTCTATCAGATTCCTTCAAGCCATGTTGATTGGTCGTAAAACATGACCGCCAGGGGGGGGCGGAGCTATTTTGCCTTACATGTCTATAGTGAAAACTTAAAAAATCTTCTTCTCCCGAAAGTGTCAGGCCGATTTTCAAACAATTCTGTAGAAATGTTCCTTGGATGACCCTATATCAGATTCCTTCATGCCATGTTGATTGATCGAAAAACATGGCCGCCAGGGGGGGGCGGAGCTATTTTGCCTTACATGTCTATAGTGAAAACTTAAAAAATCTTCTCCTCCAAAAATGTCAGGCCGATTTTCAAATAATTTTGTAGAAATGTTCCTAGGGTGACCCTCTATCAGATTCCTTCAAGCCAAGTTGATTGGTTAGAAAATATGGCCGCCAAGGGGCGGGGCTTATATAGCTAAAGTTAAAAAAAATCCATCATGGCCCTCTTGTTTTATGTAGGAACGAAGGAGTTAAGACTTAGAAGGGATAAAGAATAAATTTATAATAACAATTATAATATACATGACATTTTTTTGAAAACAGATTTTGGTTGATGGACTGTCAGGCCACTCAGGAGGCTGCCAGCATGGCCACAGAGATATACCACGAAGCGGTGACAGTGCCATATATGGCTAGGTTTGTTGTGTTTGCTAAGCGCACGGCAGTGGAAGAAGGACAACTACGCATGTTCTGTATGACAGACGATAGAATTGACAAAACACTAGAGAAACAACAGAATTTCGTTGAGGTGGCCAGGAGTAGAGATGTGGAGGTAAGTTGCACAGTGGACTCGCGAAAACTTACACAGTAGACTCAAGATAACTCCAAGTTGATAAGGATTCATTTTAACCCTTTCCACATACAACAAATCTGCATCAGACGACTTTGGAAACATGTGGACAAAAATATAGAAAATCCCCATAAATGAGAGTATATTTACTGAACAAAGTTGAAATAATTGTGGCAAAAGGAGAAATTGCTCGTCTTGAGCAATTTCTTCTTTTGTCACAATGTTTTCAAAAGTCGTCTGCTGCAGAGCTGTTGTCAGAAAGCGTCTATATGAGGGAAAGGGTTAACTTGAGTTACCAACATGTTCGAGTGTTCCCTCGATATATGTATTGGTAGCCTCGTAACTTATTTATACTTAAGTTAATATTATGAAACAAAGCCATTGATAAAATCATATCAAGAAAATGGCAAAGCAGCATTTCAGAATGCTTGTCTGAGACATCTCTTCCAGGAATTGGTTTGAGTAAAAATTATCAAATATTCAAGTTATCACTGTATATATTTACAGTACAACCTCTGAAAAAAAGAAAACTCTGAAGAGGAAAAAGTTCTTCAAAGTGTCACTAACATTAAAGATGGTTCATTGTAAAAGGATTTAACCTTTCCCACGTTCAACAATTCTGCAGGAGACGACTTTGAAAATATTTAAACAAAAACATGTAAAATCTACATAAATCTAAGTCTCATTATTGATTAAGAGTTAAAAATATTGTGGCAATTTCTCCTTTTGCCACAATGTTTTCCTCTTTTAGTAATTGGTTATCCATTCAATTATAGAGATTTTCCATTTTTTGTCAAAATATGTTCGACTTTGTCTGCTGCAGATTTCTTGTATGTGGGAAAGGATTAGCAAGTTTAAATTGATTTTGTTTTACTCAATATGTTTTAAATGTGGTCTACAAAGCAGTAAACACTATGGAAAAAGAAACGAAATATAATGGAATAAGAAATACATATGGATCAACCCTTTCCCACATACAATAAATCTGCAACAGACGACTGAAAAGATCATGGCAAAAATGTGAAAAATCGATAAATGAGAGTTTGATAATTGAATAGAGTAGAAGCCGGATAAAATTTGTCTGCTGCAGATACATCAAAACGCGCCTGCAAATGAGAAATAGATAACCTGTAAATGCTGTCAGATAAGTTACAAGTTGCTATTAGAAGTACTTATTCTGTACATTTTTATTTACAGGTGTTTGAAGGAAGGCCACAGTTTATAGAGATGGCAGGGAACCTGATCCCTGTCACAAAGTCTGGTGACCAGCTCTTTATCGATTTCAAAGCTTTTCGAGAGAACCGCCTACCATGTACGGTACGGGTTCGTGACCAAGATCAAGAGCCGGCTGCCAGAGTGGCATTCATGAAGGAGCCGAAAGTGGCTCGCGGAGAGGTGCCACAGACACCTATATGTAATCTCAATATTACTATGACGGGATGGTCTAAGGTAGGAGAACAGTTTTGTTACTATTTAGTTTTATGACCTACTCTATATTCATTTCACAACATCCAAGGGGAAAAACATTTTGTATGGAAACATATGAAGTATTGTAGCTGCATTTATGTTTTCATCTTTATTAGGGAAAGCCTTAACTGTCCATCATTCAACAAATTTGCTGCAGATGACTTTGAAAACATCTAGGCATTTTTTTTTTCAAATATCTATTAATCCTTTCCCTCATACAACAATTCTGCAGCAGACAACTTTGAACATTTTTTGTCAAAACATAGAAAATCTCCATAATTGAATGGATAACCTATGACTAAAAGTGGAAAACATTGTGGCAAAAGGAGAAATTGCATGTTTTGTGCAATTTCTTCTTTTGTCACTATGTTTTCAAAAAGCTGTCTGCTGCAGAGGCATCCGAAAGCATTTATATAAGGGAAAGGGTTAATGAAAGTATTATTATGGAATCATAACATTGTGACAAATTGAAAAGGATAGGTGACTCATAATGAGCAATTTCTTCTTTTAGCAAAAAGTTTTAAGAATTCATCTGCTGCAGATGCTTCTAGATGTGTCTTGCATGTAGTAGTAGAGGTTAAATCCAAAGTTATTCATTGTATTTTGTTCCTATTTTACAGTCCTCGAGTATGGAACTACAAGCTGATGACTCTCTGGAGGTCCGAAAGAGACACTCACTGCTCAGAGAGCATGGCATAGGTAACATACTGCTATAATATGTGTCATCTTTGTGTAGAGATTTTATAAGCTTGTCTGGGTTTTTTCACAGAACAAAGGTTAGGCTATTGTGATACCCTTGGTAACAGCATCTGCGTCATCACAAAACTTTGACTTTAACCGAGAGCTGAAAAAACGTTGAACATTTTCAAATGAAACTTAGTACACATGTTCCTGGGAACCATATGCATGTCTATATCCGAAAGTACAATAGTTGAATAGAGTTGAAAACATGGTGACAAAAGGACAAATTGTTCGTTTTGAGCAATTTCTTCTTTTGTCGCTATGTTTTCAAAAAGCTGTTTGCTGCAGAAAGCGTCTATATGAGGGAAAGAGTTAAAGCACTGTTCTTGTCATATCAGTTTTCTTGAAATTTTATCTGGGAAGTACCTGATAAGACTGGTTTCAGGTACTCACTTATCTGGATCTTCATTGGGTTGCCAAATTCTAAAGGTTGGTTTTCATGTTTTGTGGCCCAAATGAGCTAATAAATTGTTGTTAACTCGCTAAACTGCCTTATAAAGTTACTTGGCTAGAACTTCAATTTCACCCTTTGATAAGCTGAAGTATAAATGAATTTGCAATAGTATTTAGGTAATATCCTGGCATAACATCTTCTAATAACCGTATGCAACATTCTTTTCTGGCATCTGGATACCTTCCTCACATCCAGAGGCATCTGCAACAGACCACTTTGAAAACATTTTTAAGGCAAAAATATGGTAAAATCTCCTTAAAGAAATGTATGATAATTGAATAAGAGTTAAAAAGGTGAAACGGCTCATTTTTAGCAATATCTCCTTTTGTCACTATGTTTTCAAAAGTTGTCGGATTCAGGAAAATGTTAAATTGTCGAAAAACGGAAGACTTCCAAGAGAGCTAGCTTTATAATAAGTCGACAGCTTTACATTATTGTTCTAAATTATTTCAGCCAGTTACTCTTGTTCTGTGTCAATATTGGATGAATTTTTTAACATTCAAAAAGTTACATAACACAACCATTCTTATTATTCAATTTCAGTTCTAAGTGACTCTATAAGCCGAGCCCAGATAAAACTGACAGATGTTGCAGATACCCTCCAGGGAGACTGGATCATTTTGGCCCAGCAACTTGACATCACAGGGTCCGAGATAAACCAGATAAAGTCCGACTATAACACCGTAAACGACCAGGCTCTTGCCATGCTTCAACTCTGGGTGGAGAAGAAGAAGGAGGATGCCACAGGTAAGGATAAACAAGGGCAAAGATTTCACTCATTCCAAATGTCTTGACTGAACTGTAACGCTTTCCCGCATACAACATGTCTGCAGCAGATGATTTAAAAGCAAGTATGAAAAATTATTGAAATTCTCAATAATGAAAGTGTTTTTATTGAATAGAGTTTAAAACATTGTGGCAAAAGACGAAATTGCTCATTATGAGCAATTTCTCCTTTTGCCACAATGTTTTCAAAAGTTGTTTGGTACAGAAGCATAAGAAAGTGCCTACAAGTGGGAGAAGGTTAAACGAGGGCAAACATTTCAGTCAATCTAAATGCCTAACTCACATTAAACCTTTCCCACATGAAGATGCAGTTTGATGCATCTGCAGCAGACAACTTTTAAAAACATTGTGGCAAAAAGATGCCCATAATGAGTAATTTCTCCTTTTGTCACCTAGTTTTCAATTTTGTTCAATATATATACATCAATTTAAATAGATTTTCCAGATATTTGCCAAGATGTTTGAAAATTCATCTGCTGCAGAATTGTTGTATGTTAGAAAGGTTTAAGATTGCCCACTGATCAGGTCAACAATAAGTGTATCTTGTAAAGTATTTCTGAAAGACTGACGTCCTGTCCTGTACGGTACAAAATGTTAGGCAACTAGGCTATAACCAGTTATCTCTCATTGAAAAGTTTCATATAAAAGTAAATAATCAAGTTACATGTATTAAGCCTTTTCCGCATACATTCTGACGCCTCTGCATCAGACGACTTTTGAAAACTCTGTGTCAAAAGGAACAATTTCTCTTTTTGTCACAATGTTTTCAACTCTTTTTAAAATTAACCCCTCATTTATTGAAAATGTTCAGATTTTTGTTAGTATGTTTTCAAAGTCATCTGCTGCAGAATTGTTCTATGTGGGAAAGGGTTTATGCCTTACCTGCTTAGTAAAAACATTCTGGTAATAGGAAAAATTTCATTATGAACATTTTCTCCTTTTGCCACAATTTTTTAAAATCTGTCTGCTAGAGATTAAGATGCATCAAAAAGCCTCTGCATGTAGGAAAGGGTTAACATTTTGTTCCAATAACCATCTATGACTCACTTTGTCTCATTCAGGTAATGAACTAGAGAACGGTTTAAGACAAGTAGGCAGAGAGGATGTAATAAAGAAGGCAATGTATAACGTTGAAGTCGTGGAAGATGAACTAGAGGCGGCAGCTGCTAGAGCTGCTATGGACCAATCAGGTTTGTTTTTACATCCGAGCTTTTTGACATATCTCACTCAAAACAACCAATCAGATCATATTTCACAAAATAACTTGATGCTTATTATTACATATTCCATTAAATATTTCTAGCAGTACAAGAGTAGCTATGCACAAAAAAATGTTTTAACCCTTTCCCTCATATAGACGCTTTCTGACGCATCTGCAGCAGACGGCGTTTGATAACATGGTGACAAAAAGAGCAATTGCTCAAAACAAGCAATTTCTACTTTTGTCACCATGTTTTCAACTTTATTCAATTATTGTACTTTCATTTAAAGGGATTTCCAAATTTTTTTTCGGGTATGTTTCAAAGTCGTCTGCTACAGAGTTGTCATTTGTGGGAAAGGGTTAAAATGTGGAGTTGCAGATCCCACCCCATTTGATTACGTTTTTTTCCCCATTTTATTTTTCAAACACAGCCATATTTTGATACATCTTCAGCTAACAACTCTTGAACAGATTGTGGCTAAAGGAGAAATTGCTCATGAACAATTCCTTTTTCCCCCACAAAGAAATCCTCCGTGGTTAGCGTCGGAAGATTTGAAACCGGGTGTACTGGGTTCGATCCCCAGTTGCAGCATGACGGTCATGGTGGAGTGCCCTTGGGCAAGGCACACTTTCTAGCCTAGTACTGGTTTGTTTACCCAGGGATCATGAATAAGTGACCTGTCACTGTGATATAACTGAAATAATGATGATGGTGGCGTAAAACACCAATAAATAGATTTTCCCAACAATGTTTTCTACCCTTTTCCCAAATTGTATTAGCATAGAGAGAGTTCTTCAATAACTCCCAGATGTTCTGAAAGCTGCCTTCTGCAGATGTGGTGTATGTGGGTAAGGGTTGATCCATTCCCACATATACAAGTTCGGCAGCAGAAGACTGAGACATCTAGACAAAAATATGGAAAATCTGTATAAATGAGAGTATAACTATTGAATAGAGTTCAAAACATTGTGATGTTTTCAAAAGTTGTCTCCTGCAGAAAGCGTCTGTATGTGGGAATGGGTTAAGCAGACGCATTTTGATGCAATAGCAGCAGACGACTTTTGAAAACATTGTGGCCAAAGGTGAAATTGCTCATGATACGCAATTTTTCCTTTGGCCACAATGTTTTCAACTTTATTTAACATTTAAGCTATCTTTTATGGAGATTTTTCAGGTTTGTGCGACTATGTTTTCAAAGTCGTCTGCTGCAGATTTGTTGGGAAAGGGTTAAGGAAAACATGCAAAAGAAGGGTTATGTGTCTATAACAAGATGTTGTCTCAGATAAGTCTTATCAACATGTTTCTCAATGGAGTATGAATTAATTTACTGAATTTAAAGATTGATATTTTTTTCAGTTTAACCCTTTCCCATATTATAGCAAAGCTGCAGCAGACGACTTTGAAAACATCAAATATAGCTATTGCATAGAGTTGAAAACATTGTGGCAATAAGGATAAATTGTTATTTATGAGCAATTTCTCCTTTTTCAAGTTTTCAAAAGTCATCTTCTGCAGATGCATCTAAATGCATCTACAGATATGGTAAAGGGTTAATATACCAAAAATGAATACTCACCATGTGTAAAATTACATCGTGTTTTATTTTGCTATCTTAATTAAATACAAGTTTTTGTTCAGTATATTTAGCTACTCTAGATCGTTTCGACCCGTAAGAACATTAATAGTATAGGTTATCAATAGAAAGGTGTTGAAAACCTGACAAATCAATCTTTTTCTCACATTAAGGTGCATGTGATGCAGAAAAAACTTCTAGGAAAAAATTGCACAAAACCTGCAACTTCTCCTTTTGCCACAATGTTTTCTACGGTTATCCATTCAATTATGGAGATTTTCTATGTTTTGACAAAATACGTTCAAAGTCGTCTGCTGCAGACTTGTCGTATGAGGGAAAGGGTTAATTGTATTATATCTGATATAGATATTGTAGTGTGTGAGGAATATAAATTATTCATTCCAACAGTGCAAGAATACTAATAAAATGTATGGAAAATATTACTATATTATTTCTATAATGTCTTTATAATAAAATATTGATGTTTTGGGTACTCTCCAAGACTGTCTCATTAAGAAAGTACCCACAAGATAGGGGTTCTGGAAATTGAACCATTAACTCATACCGTTCTCAAATGGAAATCATCTTAACCCTTTCCCTCATATAGACGCTTTATGATGCCTCTGCAGCAGACGGCTTTTTGAAAACATAGTGACAAAAGAAGAAATTGCTCAAAACAAGCAATTTCTCCTTTTGCCACAATGTTTTCCACTTTTAGTCATAGGTTATCCATTCAATTAAAGAGATTTTCCTGTTTTTAACAAAATATGTTCAAAGTCGTCTGCTGCAGAATTGTCGTATGAGGGAAAGGGTTAAATCTGTGATTGAATAATAAATGTAGAATGAGAATAAAGGGGTTGAAATGTGGAGAAAAGGAAAAATTGCTCATTATGAACAAGTTCTTCTTTTTGCTACAATGTTTTCAAATCCTCCTGAAACTTAACCCTTTCCCACAAATAACAAATTGGAGAAGATGACTTTTAAAATTGAGTCAATAAAATGGAAAATCTCTAGGAATGAAAGAATAATTATTCATTAAAGTTCAAAAAAAATTGACAAAAGAAGAATTTTCTCATAATGCGCAGTTTGTTCTTTTGCAACAATGTTTTCGAAAGTCATCTGCCTCAGATTTCTACATGTGGGAAAGGGTCAGAAAATGTATAGAATTGTTCAGGTAAAGGGTTATAAAACGGCCTATATCTAGCTAGAACTTTGCTATTTTGTACACAGAGCTACTAATACATTTAACATTTACTTTATCTCTGTATGTCTTTGTGTTACAGGGTTTGATAATTTCGCTGAGGAAGTTGGTATATCTAGAGATTCCTCCCTGAAGAAAGGAATGTCGCTGGATGTGGAGTATGATGAGAAGGACATGGTCAAGGTAATAGTTTTGTGAATATTTTGTCTTTTTGTCTGTTAGAATTCTAAATAGCACATCAATAAAACCCATTGCCATATGCAATAAATCTGCAGCAGACGACTTTGAAAATATCAATTCCAAAATAAAGAAAATCTCTATAACTTGTAGTATGATTATTGATTATAGTTTTTTGCCACAATGTTTTGAAAAGTTGTCTGCGTCAGAATGTGCCTGTATGTGGGAGATTTCTCAGTAAATTTATTTAGAAAACATATTTTTGTGTCATCCTGCGTAGCATGGTAGGCACTTAGGGATTTTTTTTTTTTTGTCCGGCGTCTGTCTTGTCTCTCTGTCAGTCCGTCTGTATGTCTGTCTGTGACACTTTTTCGTCACACTTTCAATGAGCAGGTGCAGATGACACATGTGCTCCCCGGAGCACTCCATTCTAGTTGTTAACAGTTAACCCTTCCCCACATGCAGATGCATCTGCAGCAGCCGGTTTTATGAAAACATTGTAACAAGGGAGAAATTTCCTTCCTTTCCAACATCATGACAACTCAATTCCATAAATAAACTTTCATTTTATAGAAGTTTTCCATGTTTTTATTTGGACATTTTTCAAAGTTGTCTGCTACAAGTTTGTTGGATGTTGAATATTGTTTATGTAGTTTGTGAGTTAACAATACATTATGGTAAAAGGATGAAATACTGAAGAAAAAGAAAATTTCTCTATCATCAACAAATTTCATTGCAAAAAGGTTAAGAAACCAGAGATGCCAAGGAAATAGGTTAATTAATGTAGGTGATTATTGATTCTCATTGCAAACGATGCTGCTATTCACCATGACGGCCTAATGAATGATTGATTATTAGTAAAATAAGTTACTGTAACAAAAACTAAGTGAACTTAAGATACATAGGTAGTATAGAATATAGCAATGCAAAATGAAATATTAACTTTGAAAAATGAAATAATTTGAGTCAGCAGCTAATGTTATGATATATTATAGCAATATGCCTAACATGATTTTGTTAAACATTTTTAATAATATACACAAAATGCTAAAAATATTACTGTAAAATTGGTCTCCCATGTTTAATTACCCCCACCCACCACTGTGCTAACTTTCTTAGTGTTGCTTAGAGGATGCAAGCATTCAGATGCATGTTCTTTAACCCTGTTTAGATTTTTGAGGATTTGGAGGTGAGAGTTATTCCCCTTAATGTGGTAGAGAGTGCTATAGTGCATCTGTATGAGTTATGTTCCAGGAAAACTAAAAACAGGCCATTTGTGACTAGTGTATATAAAGATCTGCCTGCAAATGCATGCTACCTAATTGCGAAAGTTTCTCTGATTAATAGGTCAACTGTGTAGATCCAGATCAATCATGTGATACTGTTCATGTTGACTAGGATCAACACTAGTCACAAAACTGCCCAGAAGTTATTTTTTCTGTAACAGAGGTCATATCTTATTTTTTCTAGATGTCAATATTTTGTTTCATTTTGAAGTCTGTTTGCTATCACTTTAATACGAGGCGACTTTGATAAGTTTGCAATTTAAAAAAAGTGACGACTTTGAACATATTTTGTCAAAAAATAGAAAATCTCTATAATTGAATGGATAACCTATGACCAAAAGTGGAAAACATTGTGGCAAAAGGAGAAATTGCACATTTTGTGCAATTTCTTCTTTTGTCACTATGTTTTTCAAATAGCTGTTTGCTGCAGAGGCGTCAGAAAGCGTCTATATGAGGGAAAGGGTTAACCCTTTCCAGCACAGAAAGAATCTGCAAAATGGGAAATAGCTCACAATTGTGAAGAATGTTAAATCACATAATCAACAATGGAATGCGAGAATGTGTGTAGACTTAACCCTTTCCCACATACACCAAATCTGCAGCAGACGACTTTAAAAACATCTATTGAAAAACACATAAAACCTCTATGAAATGAAGGTATAATTTCTGAAGAAAAGGTGAAAGCCTTGTGGCAGAAGGGGAAATTGTTCATTAAGAGCAATTTCTCTATTTGCCACAAGGTTTTTAAAAGGCGTCGGCTGCAGAGGGGTCAGGAAGAGCCTGTATTCGGGAAAAGGTTTATTTTATGTGGTCTCTATTATGTTTTAACCGTTTCCCACAAACCAACACTTTCTGACGCCGCTGCAGCAGACGACTCTTGAAAAACATTGTGGGAAAAAAGTAGAAATTGCTTATCATGAGTAAGGTCCCAGTTTGCCAAAAGGTTATCCACTCTAATCAATTATATAGATTTTTTCAATATGTTTGCCTTAACCCTTTCCCTCATACGACAATTCTGCAGCAGACGACTTTGAACGTATTTTGTCAAAACATAGAAAAATATAATTGAATGGATAACCTATGACAAAAAGTGGAAAACATTGTGGCAAAAGGAGAAATTGCATGTTTTGTGCAATTTCTTCTTCTGTCACTATGTTTTCAAAAAGCTGTCTGCTGCAGAGGCGTCAGAAAGCATCTATATGAGGGAAAGGGTTAATGTGTTCAAAATCGTTTTGCTGCCGATTTGCTGCCGATTTATTGTATGTGGTATAGGGCTTATGGTTGCTCTCACTGTGTTGTGAAGTTGTCGAAGTTAGTGTTTGTTTGCTCCTGTGTGTTACAAGTCTATTGCTATCCTTTTGTTTTGTTTTCTCTCAAGAATAAAGATACACCAATGGCTGAATAATTGAAAAATTTCCCAAATTATTCTGAATTATTATTGACAACTGAATGTTCCAGTTGTAGTACTAGTAAATTGTTAATAAAAGATGGAAACTGGATAAACGCTTTTTTATAATTATGCAGACAAAATTTATCGCCTCTGCAGCACATGACTTTTGAAAGCTTTCTGATAAAACAAGATATTTCTCAAAATAAGCAATTTGTCATGGCCATGTTCAAAGCCATCTGTTGCTAAAATGTCATATGTGAAAAGATTTAACCCCTACCCTCATACGACAATTCTGCAGCAGACGACTTTGACCATATTTTGTCAAAAAATGGAAAATCTCTATAATTGAATGGATAATCTATGACTTAAAGTGGAAAACATTGTGTCAAAAGGAGAAATTGCTTGTTTTGAGCAATTTCTTTTGTCACTATGTTTTCAAAAAGCTGTCTGCTGCAAAGGCGTCAGAAAGCATCTATACGAGGGAAAGGGTTAATGCCTAATGGTATAATGCAACTTAGTGCTAATCTGCACTGTCATAAAATTTGAGATTATGAGCAATGTCTACTTTTGTCTTAAATGTTCTTAAAAGTAAAACAATTAATCAAGACATTCATGTTATAAGGTTTTACTAAGTTTTAGCTTGTCTGTTTTATGAAGAAGAAAAGTCAGGCTATTGTGAAAGAGACCCTTGTGTTGTCAATTTCACAAAACTTAAACTAATCTGGATTTAATAATTATTCAGTTATGCCCCTTTTTGGACTAAGAAGTTCATGACAAAAACAGACAAGCGTTTGCTCCGCGGAGCTCTTGTTTATTCTGTAACTGTGCCATAGAATGATTTTAATCAAATTATTAACCTTTTCCCACATATACATGTAGATGCTTTTTGATGCCTCTGCAGCAGACGACTTTTGAAACATTATGAAAAAAGTAAAAGTTGCTTAAAACGAGCAATTTCTTCTTTTGCCATAGTACTTTCAACTTTTTTCAGTAATTATACTTTCATTTATAGACATTTTCCATACTTTTGTCTCGATGTTTTCAGTCATCTGCTGTAGATTAGTTGTATGTGGGAAAGGGTTAAGTGCATGTTAATGTTGTTTCATATGATAGTGAAATAGGTAGAAACAAAGGCATATGCATGGGAGACCAATTTACACATAAGCCAATGTGTAATGCGTTCATTCATTATATTGTCATGCAACTAAATCAACTTAACAAATACTTCTCGAAATTTCTTTTTGTGCAAAATTGATTTCTTATAGATGTTTATAATCAATGTGTCTTTACTCTAGCTTCCTTGCAAACTTTTTATTTGACTGAAGTTCAAATTAGCCTTATCTATAACTTAACCCTTTCCCACTTGCAGATGCATTTTTCCCAGATATGACCTCTACTTCAGGTTTATTGTATGTTGGAAAATATCTTAATAAATAAAAGGTTAAAATGAAACATTACAATTCTTTTGTATGAAACCCACAGAATTTATACACTTTCCCAAATACAATATTTTTTTATAAGATGAAAGACTTTAACAATGGTAGAAATGGCTGCTCTCCATGGCGCTCAGGATTGCAGGGTTAGCACTACCTCTGACTGGCTGGTGTCAGGATAAATGGACCAGTAGCACTGGTAACTGACCCAGGAAACGCCGTGTTATAACTGAAAAATTGTTGAAAAATGTGTAAAACACCAATCAACCGATCAATCAATGTATCAGACGACTTGGACAACATCTTTGCCCAAAGTTTGAAAATCCCAATTAATGAAAGTATAATTATTGAATAGACTTTAAATACATTGTTACTAAAGGAAAAATTGCTTGTTTTGAGCATTTTTTTTTTACTTTTGTCACATTGAGGCCTCAGAAAACCTCTATATGAACGAAAGGGTTAAATAGCATTGATGACTGATGTTGCACTAACAAAAACTTCACCTGTCCCATGTGCAGACACATTTTGATGCATCTGCAATAGACAACCTTTAAAAAACAATGTGGCATAAGGAGAAATTTCGCATGAAAAGCAATTCCTTGTTTTGTCACTATTGCTGTAACTCTTTTCAATCATTATACTTTCAATGATAGAGAATTTCCATATTTTTGCCTGAACATTTTTAAAGTAGTCTGTTGCAGATTTGTTTTATGTCGGAACATGGCCACTGTGTATAATGCAACTTGATTGAATTTCAATTCAATGTTCAAATGTCAATGACTAAAAGATAATTTATGAAGTCTAACATTTATAGCCAAACATTATTATATTAAGCTTTTACAATGCCAATCAAAGACATCTTATTCTTTATTTAAAGGAGTCAGAATCTGCCAATGAAGAATCCAGTGAAGAAGATAGAAGAGAAAGTAGAGTTGCACCACAAGCCCCAATAGAAGGTAATTCTCCCACTTTCAATCTACCATTTCTCCTTTTCGCACATTGATTTCTGTAGTCCGCTACAGATGCATCTACATGAGGTTCTATCGGAGAATACCCAAAATAGGTAAAAATACTTAAAAATGAAAGTGTAATCATCGAATAGCGTTGGAAATATTACGGCCAAAATAGAAATTGCTCATCATGAGCAATTTCTCCTTTTACCACAATGTTTTCAAAAGCTGTCTGCTGTTGATGCATCACAATGATTCTAAATGTGAGAAATGGTTAAATCTTTAGGTGTTTCAGTCTTGATAATTAACTCTGGTTTAATATAGGCTTGTGAGAAAAAAATTGAAGACTAAAATGTTTGTTGCTAATTAGGTTTCACAGCCCTATTTGTTGGGACAAACCTGTTTGTTCCAAATATGAGCATCTTCCATCCAAAGGGTAGACTCAACTTTGAGAAACGGCTTAAGTCTCGTTTGACTATTCG
Source organism: Serripes groenlandicus (assembly GCA_031761405.1). Taxonomy (NCBI): domain Eukaryota; kingdom Metazoa; phylum Mollusca; class Bivalvia; order Cardiida; family Cardiidae; genus Serripes; species Serripes groenlandicus. Next base: position 57,377,089 of record JASEVX010000004.1, on the reverse strand, counting down.
TATTGCTTTTGGAGCAAGCTTTACTGATATGCTTTTAGTTAAAGATGAATGGATTTTTCTGCTGACATTGGCTCTTGTAAAAGCTTCGTCATAAATGATTGTTAAATTGCTGTTAAAATGTTAGTGCTAATTAACCATAGACTCACTGCCTGCTATAATACTATACCTTATGCTATGATTAGAACATATTGATCATAGCAAGCAGTCTAAATCTAAATCCTTTTCTTATGTCCTATTTTATTCCTAGATGATTAAACAAACGCGCAATAGATGAAAGTACTTGCATAACTTTTCAACAGTTGAAAATATTGTTTACAAAGAAAAGAAATTGCTCTTCTTTTGTATTTTTTGCTTTTCTCACAATATTTTCAAATTTCATTATTACCGTAAGGCTTATATAACAATTAGACTAACAATAAGTCATAAGCCTTTCCTACATACATCAAATCTGCAGCAGATGACATTGAAAAAACATCTAAGCAATAATATGAATAATCTATATCAATTAACGTTTGATCAATGACTAGAATGGAAAACATTGTTGAAAAGTCGTCAGCTTCAGATATGTCAAAATGAGTCTGCAAGTGGGAAAAGGTTTGAAAAAAAATAATCTCAAAGTATATTTCATGAGGGCTTAACTCTGCAGCAGACGGCTTTTTGAAAACATAGTGACAAAAGAAGAAATTGCACAAAACCTGCAATTTCTCCTTTTGCCACAATGTTTTCCACTTTTAGTCATGGGTCATCCATTCAATTATGGAGATTTTCTATGTTTTGACAAAATATGTTCAAAGTCGTCTGCTGCAGAATTGTCGTATGAGGGAAAGGGTTAAGCAATTATACCATCAGTTTCAGGCATTCATTTCATGATTCATATTACATATTATTAGTGTTATGTAGTAGATAGTGTAGAATCATCTATTGTCACTGTGATAAACTGTGGAGTGAGAGTGATATCGTCTCAGTATTTCATATTCTTTTGTTTATCCATATTCTGATTGTCATTTGTTAAGATGTTACCCCTTATATTGTCATTAAAATGTATTCATTTTAAGCTCACCTAAACACAATGTGCCGGTTGAGCTATTGGGATTACTTACCATTGTTTTCGTCATAATTAAAATGTTCGTTTTGTGTCCTTGTTAAATACAGATACGTTCATCTTTATATTATTCATTTTACAACTTTTTTGTATGTTAAGAGTTTCTCATAAGCTGTTCTAGAATCTGTTCAACCCGCACATGCATTTTGATACATCTGTAGCAGATGACTTTTGATGACTTTTGAAAACATTGTGACAAAAGAAGGAATTGGTCAAGAGCAACTTCTCCTTTTGTAACAATGGTTTAAACTCTAGTTAATAATCATACAATTATTTATAGAGATTTTCAACGAAGATCTTTTCGAGTCGTCTGCTGCAGATTTGGTCAAAGTGGAAAAGTGTTACTGGTGTATATGATAGTTTGTGTTACTTGTGGTTTGAGTGTGTACTTTGAACATATGTGTTAGTTAGTGAAGTACAATTAATTCATTATCGTACCATACCCATTACAACATACCCACCATCATCATCAGCCATTCATTATCATATATTGATTCAATCATTTACTTTCAATCTGTTTATGGTTAGACTTAATAACATTTTGAGCAATATGAATAATGTAACCCTTTCTTTCATACAGACGCTTTCTGACGCCTCTGCAGCAGACAGCTTTTTGAAAACAAAGTGACAAAAGAAGAAATTGCTCAAAACAAGCAATTTCTCCTTTTGACACAATGTTTTCCTCTTTTAGTTATAGGTTATCCATTTAATTATAGAGATTTTCTATTTTTAGACAAAATATGTTCAAAGCCATCTGCTGCAATATTGTCGTATGAGGGAAAGGGTTAACCTTTTCATACATACAATTAGTCTGCAGCAGACGTCTTTGAAAACATCTAAGCAAACATGTTGGAAATCTCTATAAATCGAAGTATAATTATTGAATAGAGATGAAATCTTTGTGGCAATAAGAATTTTTTATGATGAGTAATTTCTTCATTGGGCGTATCTGACTCGTGATCTGGAGGTCACGGGTTCGATACCCGGTTGCGGCGACATTCTTTCGGGCGATTTTTTTCCATTGCCTCTCACCTCTGATCTATGTGAGAAAGTAGTCAGTGGCTTCGAAAGAATGTTGTGTAAGTACTGGTGTGGGAAAGCCAGGAAAACATGGGTAGGTGCACTGACCGCCGTGATATGACCAAAGCTGTTGAAAGCGGCGTTAAACAAATTCTTCATTGGCCACAATGTTTCCAAGGATAAAATAAATCTGTATGTGAAAACTGGTTAAAGCCCAAGTTTGTTAAGCAAATGTATAGATATTATAAATAGACTTTAAACAATGATTTAAATGAAAGTTGAGCTTACTGAATGTAAGTCACATCAGAGATGAAATTTGAAAGTTTGGTAATTTAACTTTTATAATGTCAATATTTCCACCCCCTCATTCAGGCTATTCTGATACCAATTTGGATGATTTAGTTGCTGAAGTGGACGAGCGACGCAAAGTAGCGTCGTCAACGGAAAGCGCTGCTCCTATGTCTGACGACAAACAGCAGGCTTACCTTGACCTTATCTTTGCTCTGGACAAATTTGAAGATGAGCGCGACAGTCGCTTAACAAAAGATAAACCTGAAGGTATTGATACATTGGAGTTACGGTTGCACCTATTATATTCGTAGCCCTATCTTAATATACTAAAATGGGTATTTGATTACTAATTAATATTATGTGTTGTTTGTATTTATGTGTTATTAAAGAGGCCAAGTTTCTTTAAATAATTTAACTCTGAAAGGAAAATAATTTTATTTGTGCTTGGTTGTATGAACTATAAACTTACTTTATGTAAATTTAATTCCTTTTAAACCATGGTGACAAAAGGAGAAATTGCATGATTTCTTCTTTTGTCACAGTGTTTACAAAAGTCATCTACTGCAGTGTCGTCGGAAAGCGTCTATACGAGAGAAATATTTAAACCTTTCCCACATACAATGAAAACTGAAGCGGATGACTGAAAACATCTAGGCAAAAATATGAAATATGTCAATAAATTAATTATAATTACTGAGTTGAAAACCAGAATTTTAGCAATTACTCAAACATTACCACAATGTTTTCAAACGTTATCCACTGCTGATGCATCTTCACTGGGACTACTAAAACGGGGCAGAGAAACGAGTGCGATAAGCTATATAGCGCTATTTAATATGCTTGTCGTTCTTATCAATCGATATTTCGCATTACCTGACCAGGGTTATCTACCCGCTTATCGAGGTTTACGTATACAAACAGTTTTGTAAAGACGACAAGAAATTGGCGCTTATCGCACTGATTTCTCTTCCCCATATTAGTAGTCCCAGATCTACAAGTGGGAAAAAAGGACACCTATACAGTAGACAATTATTGAAAACCTTGTTGCAAAAGGAGAGTGAGCAATTATCCCTTTTGCCACTATGTTTTCAACTTGATTCAATAATAAAACTTTCATTTCCCCTTTCCCTCATATAGACGCTTTCAGACGCCTCTGCAGCAGACAGCTTTTTGAAAACATAGTGACAAAAGAAGAAATTGCACAAAACGTGCAATTTCTCCTTTTGACACAATGTTTTCATCTTTTAGTCATAGGTTATCCATTCAATTATAGGTTATCCATTCAATTAAAGAGATTTTCCATTTTTTGACAAAATATGTTCAAACTCGCCTGCTGCAGAATTGTAGTATGAAGGAAAGGGTTAAAGATATTTTCTATATTATTGCCCTGAAGTTTTCTGCTGCACATTTGTTGTATGGTATTGAGCTGAAATTTTGTATATGCCTTTGTAATCATGTGTCACAGATCAAGTTCGCGTTTCCTGGGATTTCGTCAATTTTTTAATGAGTTATGCCCCTTTTTGGACTTACAATATTCGTTTTCCGCATTTTTTTCCTACATGCTTTGAGGTATTGAGCTGAAATTTTGTATATGCCTCTGTAATCATGTGTCACAGATCAAGTTCGCGTTTCCTGGGATTTCTTTAATTTTTTAATGAGTTATGCCCCTTTTTGGACTTACAATATTCGTTTTCCGCACTTTTTTTCTACATCCTTTGAGGTATTGAGCTGAAATTTTGTTTATGCCTTTGTAAACATGTGTCACAGATCAAGTTCGCGTTTCCTGGGATTTCTTTAATTTTTTAATGAGTTATGCCCCTTTTTTGGACTTACAATATTCGTTTTCCGCACTTTTTTTCTACATCCTTTGAGGTATTGAGCTGAAATTTTGTTTATGCCTTTGTAAACATGTGTCACAGATCAAGTTCGCGTTTCCTGGGATTTCGTCAATTTTTAGTCCCCTACCGGCGTGCCGGTAGGGGACTATTAGGTTTGCACTCCGTCCGTCAGTCCGTCCGTCAGTCAGTCAGTCCGGCAAATCAGTTTTCCGCACTTTTTTTCTACATGCTTTGAGGTATTGAGCTGAAATTTTGTATATGCCTTTGTAATCATGTGTCACAGATCAAGTTCGCGTTTCCTGGGATTTCAATTTTTTTATGAGTTATGCCCCTTTTTGGACTTAGAATATTCGTTTTCCGCATTTTTTATGCCCCCGGAATCTCCGATTCGGTGGGCATATAGTTTTTGGCCTGTCTGTTGGTTGGTTGGTCTGTTGGTCTGTCTGTCTGTCTGCACAAAAAAAACTTTAACCTTGGCCATTACTTTTGAACCATAACAGGTACGGCTACCATATTTCACATGTGTATTCCTTGTGACATGACCTTTCTGTCAGTACCAACATTTTTGACCTTGCGACCTTGACCTTTGACCTAGATGTTGCCATACTAAAAAAAAACTTTAACCTTGGCCATTTCTTTTGAACCATAACAGGTACGGTTACCATATTTCACATGTGTATTCCTTGTGACATGACCTTTCTGTCAGTACCAACATTTTTGACCTTGCGACCTTGACCTTTGACCTAGATGTTGCCATTCTCGAAAAAAACTTTAACCTTGGCCATTACTTTTGAACCATAACAGATACAGCTACCATATTTCACATGTGTATTCCTTGTGACATGACCTTTCTGTCAGTACCAACATTTTTCACCTTGCGACCTTGACCTTGACCTAGATGTTGCCATTCTCGAAAAAAACTTTAACCTTGGCCATTTCTTTTGAACCATAACAGGTATGGCTACCATATTTCACATGTGTATTCCTTGTGACATGACCTTTCTGTCAGTACCTTGCGACCTTGACCTTGACCTAGATGTTGCCATTCTCGAAAAAAACTTTAACCTTGGCCATTACTTTTTGAATCATAACAGGTATGGCTACCATATTTCACATGTCAGTACCAACATTTTTGACTTGCGACCTTGACCTTTGACCTAGATGTTGCCATTCTCGAAAAAAACTTTAACCTTGGCCATTACTTTTGAACCATAACAGATACGGCTACCATATTTCACATGTGTATTCCTTGTGACATGACCTTTCTGTCAGTACCAACATTTTTGACCTTGCGACCTTTACCTTTGACCTAGATGTTGCCATTCTCAATTTTTTTTTTAACCTTCCCCACTACTTTTGAACAATAACAGGTAATGCTACCATATTTCACATGTGTATACCTTGCGACCTTGACCTTTGACCTAGATGTTGCCATTGGGGGGGCATCAGTGTTTCACAAACACATCTTGTTTTCTACATGCTTTGAGGTATTGAGCTGAAATTTTGTATATGCCTCTGTAATCATGTGTCACAGATCAAGTTCGCGTTTCATGGGATTTCGTCAATTTTTTTATGAGTTATGCCCCTTTTTGGACTTAGTGCAAACCGGTAGGGGACTATGGTATTGCTTGCAATCCAGTTACTTGTTTAATCATAACACTCTTTCATTGATTAACACATATATTTTGAAATAGGGACTTGGCCTCTTGTAAATACATAGCATGGTTAACAAATGTCATGCATGTTTGTGTTGTAATTTGCATGTGATTTTAACCCTTTCCCATGCACCAATAATCTGTAGCAAATGACCTAGAAAACCTTTAGGCAAGGTAATGAAAATTGTTTGTTAATGGCAGTTTGATTATCAAAAAGAGATGACAACATTGTGGAAATGGGAGCAATTTTTCCTTTCCCACAATGTTTTCAGAAGTCGTTTGCTGCAGATGAGTAAAAAGCGCATCTAAATGTGGGAAAGGGTTAAACCTATACAGATATATATTCTAGTTTGAATTCAAATGTGTTGTCTGTAACATTGTGAAAAAAATATTTGTTTGAATATCTGATTTCTTTGATTGAGAAATATAGTATAGAATAAATGGTATGGGCATGGATCATAGCTTTACAAATGTTAGTCAGGATGTCGGCATATATATAGTTTAGCTCACCTTTGAGCTATTGTAATTCTCCTCCTACCATCTTCCATCATGTGTCGTCAGTTGTGTGTCAAGATATTTTTCTGACATCTCCTCCTGAACCACTGGAGCAATGTTAATAAAACTTTACTGGAATATTCCTTGTGTGTTCCTCTTTAAGAATTGTTCAGAGTTCCAGTCCATTCAGAAAAAATACTTTTCCTTTAAAACTAATGGACATATATATATATATATTATTACACACAAAGTTCCTAGGGTAAACCAAAATTGTTTACGCCATCTTGAGTGAATAAAAAAAAAAAGGGGGGGGGGGGGGGGGGGGCCACCAGGAAAGTTAAAAAATAAATTTCAGTGAATACGTATGAAATACAATATTTAAGAACAAAATATTAATTATTTTTGAAACATAAGTTTTCAGTTATTTATCGTCAATTGAAACTGCTACTGTGTTACATAATACACCTCTTGCGAGCCTCACTTAATCACTAGTCATGTGATGAATTCTCGGCCTTGAACGGGACATCATGTCGCGCTAGTGTAATGGATGTTGACTTGGATTATCAAGTGAAAGGTCTGTAGTTCGCTTCCCAACAGAGGCAAACTTTTTCTCTCTCTTATTCATATCAAAACCAAAGTATATTATATGAACTAAAATATTTATAAACCAAATATTACATATTTAACGTTATTGTTTTCTGTCATTCTAATAAGTAAGATCAAATATCAAATAATATGCGTATGTTCCATTTCTTAGTGTTTTCTCATATTGATCGCCATATGAATTACCTCGATTGCTGGTGATAAAGATACTAGAATGATGAATAATTTGATTTGTCCAGTTAACCCTTTCCCTCATATAGATGCTTTCTGACGCCTCTGCAGCAGACGACATAGTAACAAAAGAAGAAATTGCTCAAAACGAGCAATTTCTCCTTTTGCCAATTCAATTATCGAGATTTTCTATTTTTTGACAAAATATGTTCAAAGTTGTCTGCTGCAGAATTGTCGTATGAGGGAAAGGGTTAAACCTCTTTGCATTGCAATGTTCAATTCTAGTCCTTCAAACTTATTATTAATCCAAACTTGATAAGCTTGCCATAGCTAACATTGTTTTTGTGTTGGCAGTCTAGGCCGAATGATACAAAGGGATCACTTTATTGTCATCTGCCTGTTCATCTGTCTGTCTGTCCTACAGTGGTACCATGATTTGACTTATTGACAGACAACACAGCCATGCCTTCCTTCTAACACTCTTGTACTTATACTATACAAATAAGACTTTATTCAACCCTTTTCCACTAACAGACACATTTTGAGAAAACAACTTTTTAAAATTTGACAAAAGGAAAAATTGCTTGCTTAATATTATGCTTTCAACACTGTTCAATGTTCAGATTTTCCATAGATTTGCCTAAATAGGTTTCAAAGTCGTCTGCTACAGTTTTGTTTTAGGCGGGAAAGAGTTAAAGAGGCAACCCTGGACTTCCCTCTTGCAAAACTATATCCATGTAACCCTTTCCCACATACAGCATATCTGCAGCAGACGACTTTCAAAACATCTACTCAAGATACGGAAACTCTCTAGAAATGAAGGTATATACAGTCATGTATATAGTTACTGAAAAAAAGTTGAATACAATTTTGTGACAAAAGGAGAGATTGTTCGTTTCGAGCAATTTCTTCTTTTGTCATAATGTTTTTTTCAAAAGTCATCTGCTGCAGATGCGTCTATAGGTGGGAAAGGTATAATGTACATATATACTGGGTCATGGGTCTGATTAACCTTCTTTTCTTGTCTTTCTTGTTAATTTTTGTTTTTGTATTTTTGCTTATCATTTGCACTTAATAGTTAATGTTTTTATTTTATTGTTGTTGATTATGATATAATACAATTAGGAAAGAGCTACCTATGACAAACTGATTGAAGCTTATTAAAATTGAAAGAGTTTACTCATATGAAGACATAATTTCCAATATGTGTTGGAGGAAAAATGTCAAAATTAATTAATTCTAAGTTGAAAGATGTACATTATGGATTGGCTTAAATAATCATAATAATTTAATAAAATTTTTGAAAATGTAAATGAAGCTGAAGTAAAATTGCATGTGTACATGTGTGCTTTCGGAGTTAAGCATGAGATTTAATGGAAAATATTTCATATATACATAGGACATCCATTTGCCTATAGCATATTTAATGAGCTTGTTTCATATTGTTACACATTCTGCACCTTTATGCATGTTTGTTAATTATTTATAGTTTACCACTTTCCCACTTGCAGATGCATTTTGACTAGTGTGTAGCAGATGATTTGAAAACATTGTGGCAAAAGAAGAAATTGCTCATGATAAACAATTTCTCTGCTTCCCACAATGTTTTCAATGATGCTGTTAACCCTTTCCCTCATATAGACGCTTTCTGACGCCTCTGCAGCAGACAGCTTTCTGAAAACATAGTGACAAAAGAAGAAATTGCACAAAACGTGCAATTTCTCCTTTTGCCACAATGTTTTACACTTTTTGTCATAGGTTATCCATTCAATTATGGAGATTCTCTATGTTTTGACAAAATACGTTCAAAGTCGTCTGCTGTAGAATTGTCGTATGAGGGAAAGGGTTAAATTAATTATTCTTTCATTTAGAGAGATTTTCCATATTTTTGCCTAGTTATTTTCAAAGACCTCTATTTGTCTGGAAATGGTAAGTTATCTTTGTGTATAGAAACTATTGTAGCAACGTGTTAATAAACTTATATTGTACCAAAGGAACTTTACTTATTAACAGATTGGATAAAAATTGTCATCAACATGAAATAGATGCTTAGATTGTTCTAAAACGTGTATTACAAATATACCTTGTTCTTCAATTTTGTCAAAACATAGAAAATCTCCATAATTGAATGGATAAACTATGATAAAAAGTGGAAAACATTGTTGCAAAAGGAGAAATTGCACGTTTTGTGCAATTTCTTCCTTTGTCACTATGTTTTCAAAAAGCTGTCAAGGTTAAGGAGTTTTAAAATACAATTCCTTTGTCACAATAATTTATCTTCTCTCGGGGTCTAGTTATAACCATTGTTCATCAAACCCTGAACATGTGATCTGAAGAAAGTAATGTTAGTTTCTGTCTAGAAAACTTTTAATAGTTAACCCTTTCCCACATACAACAAATCTGCAGCAGTCGACTTTGAACTCATCTTATCAAAAACACGAACAATCTCTATATATGAATGTTTACTTAGTGAAAAAAGTTGAAAACATTGTGGCAAAAGGAAAAATTGCTTGTTTTGAGCAATTTCTTCTTTTGTCAAAATGTTTTCAAAAGTTGTCTGCTGCAGAGGCATCAGAAAGTGTCTGTATGAGGGAAAGGGTTAAGATATTTCTTTTTTAAATACCGTTATTACAATGTCAATAATATTTTGATTACAAGCAGTGTGGAATAAAGTTTGGAGATTTACAATTGATATTAAGTAGTTGAATACATGTTACTTTTAGAACTTGATGATACCACATCAGTGGGCGAGGATACAGTTGTACGAGAACAAAAACAAAAGGAAGAGACCGTCTTTTCTCGTCTTGAAGCTTTTGATGTTGAAGCTGAATTGAGACAAGCTCCCGAGGTACCCTCAGATGAGCCCAAGTCCCCTGAAGGTAAACACATGCTGGGTCATTTATACCCAAGTTTGCATGATGTTTACAGTATATAGCACACTATATGCATGATCATTTATTTACTTACTAACAGAACTGGCACTTTATCATTAACACTGGATACACATGATTGGAGAATCACTTCAACCCCTTCCCACATACTAGACATATGTAGTAGACGACTTTGAAAACATCTAGGCAAAAATATGGAGAGAATATGTATATGAAAAAATGATTGTATAATAGAATTGAAAACATTGTGTGGCAAGGGGAGAAATTGTTCATTATGAGCAATTTTTCCTTTTGCCACAATGTTTTCAAAAGTCGTCTGCTGCATATGCATCATAGTGCATCTGCTAGTGGGAGAGGGTTAACAGGATTCACATGTGTGAATGACGTTTATGTTTCACTATTTTGAAATTGTTTGGTTGCCCATTCTGATCGTCTTTCAGATTATTTTACTGTTTGTTTATCTGTCATAATTTTTTGGAATTCTTACTTTTAATAATGTTACTCATGGAGGAAAACATATGTTGATTTAGGTTGCTTGTACAAAAGAAACGATAAGCATACCTTTTCTGCATTATCAACGTCACCTTTCTGGTTAAATGCAATGATCTTTGAAATTGCTATCTTGTATTTTAACCCTTTCCCATATGCAGACGCTTTTGAAAAATGATTTCAAAGTCATCTGCTGTAGATTTTCTGTTTCGTGGGAAAGGATTAACCCTTTCCCACGTACAGCTAATAATATTATGCAGCAGACGACTTTGAAAACAGGAAAATTATCTCCATAATTAGCATTTAATTGTTAAATAGAGTTGACAGCATTAGGGATAGGTTTTTTTATAAAAATTATTAGAATGTGCTTCCACCTCATGTTCTGTACCAGGGACGTCCCTGTCTGTACCGAACATCTTTGTACAAAAACATGAAAAAAACTATAAATGAAAGATATTTATCGAATAGAGTTGAAAACATTGCGATGAAAAAATAAATTGAGTTTCATATTGAAAAGCACTTGTTGCACTTGTACTTATCCCAATCACACCTAGTAAGACACCATTCCTTCTAAATGTTTATATTCTAATCATGTCACAGGAAACCTGACCTTCAAAGATAAAGATATTAATGGTAATTACAATTAATTCAATTTTTGTCATTATGTGGCCAAGGTCTATGTAAAAAGGAACACTTATACTGCCTTCCTATGGAGCTATCTTTTGTCGCGACTTGGTTGAGATCAAAATGTCCAAGGTTTGAGCCGTGGTCCGGTCAAATCTTTAAGGACTGTAACAATGGTGCCCATAATGGGATTACATAGAAAAAGCCTCGAGATTGTTTCACAACATTCTCAGACTCCGGAAATTTAAATTTGGAGGAGGTATATGTAGACAACGTCTTTGTATGAGGGGACACTTATACTGCCTTGCTTTGGAGTTAGCTTTTGTAGCGATGTGGAGCCTTCAGATCAAACCGAAAAGATCCTTACCAGACTAATTGAATCTATCATTGTCTTGAAGATCTTGTTTTACTGTGATTTTGTGTTTTTGGTTATGTTTGAGTGTATTTTTGTCAGAAACACTTTTTTTCACACAGGTAGTTTGCCAAAGATTTATTTAACATTGAGTTATATATAACTTATAATTGATGAAAATATGACCTTTGAAATACCAGTGTCAACCGTTTACCTCTAATTATTCTTGTTGTGTTATTGTACCACTATTGATGTCGTTTTCTTTTAATCTTTTGTCTTTGAACCTTTATTTTTAACCCTTACCCACATACAACAAATCTGCAGCTGATTACTTGGTGAATTCTTTGGAAAATTTCCATAAGTCAAGGAACATCTAGTGGGCAGCTTTGGTCTCAATTGTATTTAAAAGTTGTCTGCTGCAGATAAGCAGCATGTGGGAAAGGGTTAATGTAACAGTCGAAAAGGTTGATTGCTACTGGATAAGTAAAACTGGATATTGTTGGGTTTCTTGTGTCTGTATCTCTTACAGTGGTGTGTCCTTGAGGAAATAGATGTTACTTTTGAATAGTTTTCTGTTTGAATTTGACTACCTTAGAGCTAATCTGCCTAAAGAGTGAGAGACCCGTGTTTGATCCCTGGTCAATCATACCAAAGGTTTTAAATAATAGAGGCAGTTGCTTGCCTTTATGCTAAGGATTGCAGCGATAGCATTAGGACTGATGAACTGGTGTCAGGATAAACTAATCGGTCGTCTTGGTAATTTACTCTGGATATGCAATGATATAACTGAATAACTTTTGAAAACTGCATGATTTGCAATACAAACAAAGAAAAATCAATTTGGTCTTATAGGTCTGATAGTTTCTACTCATCTGAGTGCATGACGAACATAGTCAAAATGACGTCATTCGAATTATAAAAGATCTCATTTATAAGTCACATCAGGGTTGTCAAAATGTTTTGTTGTAACAGATCAAATGAGAAAAGTAACCGATCAGACTGGGGGTCAGGGCCCCTTGTGGGTCAGGAGGCCCAGGGGAGCGAAACTAACAAAACTAACAGATCTAAGAGCAATTTTAACTGATAATTTTGAATGGAAATCAGTTAGTTTTGACAACCCTGCACATGCCTGTTAGTGTGATATAAAATAGAAATTATAATGCTCATATTGTTCTTTACATATTTTTGAATCCTATTTCAACTGACATTTTGATGTATACACCATTAGATTGTGGGATTTGAAGGGGTATTATATTTATTTTAACAGATAACTCATCAAGCTATATTGAACAATATTATTATTTATAACATAACTTTTATTATTGATATTTCAACAACTAAATGAATGGTTAACAAGTCAAAAGTACTTATTTAAAGTTAATCTTATATATGTAAGTAGATTTATACAGTTATAGTAAACTTCATTTAATATGTATTTTGCTTCAATCTTCTTAAAAAGCACAAGCAACTTTTAGAATTCTCTGATTTTAGGGGCAATAATCATATAAGTCTGTCCTTGGGAAAATGCACAAGTTGGCATTTCTGAACAGTGAACGTTCAGATCAGCCTGTACATCTACACCGTTTTATTATCATCTACACAAGTTGACAGAAGCTTTTAATAAGCTTTTGTTAGTACTATATATAAACGGTGTGTGCATTCACACAGTCAGATCAGGTTCTATACTGTTTGCCAAAGTCAACTTGTATCTTTCACATGGCCAGGCTCATATCTCTTTTAAACCTTTTGCACCTATAGACACATTTTGACGCATCTGCAGCAGACGAATCGTGAAAACATTGTAGCAAAAGGAGATATTGCTCAAAATGAGCAATTTCTCCTTTTGCCCCATTGTTTTCAACTTTTTTCAGAAATTTATTCCATCATTTATAATGATTTTTTATAATTTTACAAAGGGTCTTAAAAGTTGTCTGCTGCAGATTTGCTGTATGTGGCGAAAGGTTCAAAAAACATTGTTGCCACCTGAGAGAAATAATGGATTTATGCTTTCTTTGAAAGTATATCATACAATCAAACTTGTGTTAGCGGGCACGGCACGTCTGTTAAGCAGCTAACTTGAATTGATCAGCCACTTGAAGATTAACCAAAACAACATTTCCTTCTTTATTTGACTAGTATTAACCCTTTCCCTCATATAGACGCTTTCTGACGCCTCTGCAGCAGACGGCTTTTTGAAAACATAGTGACAAAAGAAGAAATTGCTCAAAACAATGTTTTCCACTTTTCGTCATAGGTTTTCCATTTAATTATAGAGATTTTCCACTTTGTGACAAAATACGTTCAAAGTCGTCTGCTGCAGAATTGATGTATGAGGGAAAGTGTTAAGACAAGTTTGACTGTACTAGGATATTTTGAATTGTTACGAAGTAGCCTGCATGTTACAGTTTGTCCATGTCCTGTGATATATATGTGTAAGCACTAGTTATTATTGTTTACAGACAACGAGGAAGGTGTGCGCACCCCACCCCCCAGTCCTGAAGAACAATTTGTCCAAGGTATAAACACATGACATTGTAGTATACTCTCTGTGTTAGATATGAACTGTCATTCTCTGTGGTCCTTCAATCATATATATATCATATACAACTAGAAAGGCCAGGCATTGATTTCATTATACATTAAAGACTTTTTCTGACTGTCGAGGGGATCATAATTTGATCTAAGCTGTTGTTTGTACTGAATTTTTCTAAGCTTACTGAATTGTTCTGCTGCAATTCATACCAGTATTGTTGATGTTGCTATCAATAAAATTCGAACATCAACTGGAAGACAGATTTGGAAAATGTAAAATTATGTTAAAGGCAATCATATGGAAAATGGACTTCATAACCGTCAATGGTTAGCTTGTTCATATTGCGTCTTTAGGTAGAATACCAAACTGGAAGTAATAGACATAACGATATTCATAGTTTTAGTGAAGAATCAATACCTGGCTTTGCTATTTGTACCCATATAAACAATTGTTGTCTTTCTGCTCTCTGAAATGAGATGATAGGACTGATAATAAAACTAAATAAGGTGTGCTCAAATAGCTAGTTCAGTTACAAATAATCTGCGTTGAGAGTTAAACCCTTTCTAAGTTGAATTTGTAAAATGGACTTTTCCAGCTTTGAATTTGGAAGACTCAACAGTCAATTTAAGGCATATCAAGTTGAAAATGTCTATTTGTGCAGCAAACAGTTTAGAATCTGGTCAGTAGCCACTGTGAAATGCAGCGGTTGGCCTTGTACTTTATACTGGTGGCACAGGCTTTACAAAATCAGTTCCAGCAGTCGAAGTGTTTATGACATATCACATATCGAGGGCTTGGCGTGAAACGGTTGTAACTAAAATTAGTATTTTTTTACCAAGGTTAATCACCTCGCCATAAAGTCTTTATAAGCGTTAAATAATTTTTCTTGGTAAACAATGGAAATTTAGGTGCCATTGCTCGTTCTGAGCAATGGCACCTAAATTTGCATTGTTTACAAAGGGGTCAAAATTGCCCCTAAACTAGGGTAGTCAAAATAGGTTTTTTAGTTACAACCGTTTCACACCAAGCCCTCGAATATGACAGTTTCCCACTGCAATATACATTAACAATAGCACATTCATAACTAGTGTGCCACTCTTAGAAGACTAACTACTGTTTGCTGTATAACTCTTTCCCACATTAACCCTTTCCCTCATACGACAATTCTGCAGCAGACGACTTTGAACATATTCTGTCAAAACATAGAAAATCTCCATAATTGAATGGATAACCTATGACAAAAAGTGGAAAACATTGTGGCAAAAGGAGAAATTGCACGTTTTGTGCAATTTCTTCTTTTGTTACTATGTTTTCAAAAACCCGTCTGCTGCTGAGGCGTCGGAAAGCGTCTATATGAGGGAAAGGGTTATACAATTCTACAGTAGATGATCTGAAAACATTTAGACACAAATATGTAAAATCTATAAATTAAAGTAAACATATTGATTAGAGTTGCAATTGCTTCTCATGAGTTATTTTCCCTTTTGCCATACTGTTTTCAATATTTGTCTGCTGTATATTTGGGAAAGCAGTAAACAGCAAGATCTTTAGGTTGATAAACTATCTCGCTCATTTCTGTGTGAATGTATACTTTCTTCATGTCATCAGTGTCTACTATAGTACATTCAATACTGTCTGTATATACATGTATGTTTATGCTATTATATTCATGGCTTGCTTCTGTATGAATTGTATGATTATTAGCAAAGCTCATACTATGCTGATTTTTACTGTATTGAATGATAATGATACTGTTATCTATTGTGGCTATGCAATCAACTATTTTATTGAAAGCTGTATGTCAGAAAAAATATTGTATCATTCAAAACAGTGTGTGAATGTGCTTTTTACAACTAATCTAAGTTACTGAAGTGCTTGTGTTTAATCCTTTCCCACATACAAAAAAGAAGCCTTTTGAAAAACATCTAGGAAAAAACCCATGGAAAAGCTGTATAAATGAAAGTATAATTATTGAAAAAAGTTGAAAACATTGTGGCAAAAGATAAAATTACTCGTTTTTGGGCTATTTTTCCTTTTGTCACAATGTTTTCAAAAGTCATTTGCTGCAGAGGTGTCAGAAAGCATCTATATGTGGGAAAGAAAAGTAGAAACTGCAACTCTTCCTGCATCTTCGAGTTTTATCATAACATGCCTATCATACTGTAGACTAACATGCTGTTTTCCATCATTTTATGTTATGATTTTCATTTTTATTAATGACAGCCTATCAATAGGATTTTTCTTAACCGTAAATTAATTTATACAAGTTTGATTATCATTTGTGTCATGCTCAATAAAAACCAGCCCTTGGCCACATATAACAAATCTGCAGCCGACATAATTATACTTATTGAATAGAGTTAAAGCCCTTGTGGAAAATGGAAGATTTGCTCATGATGAGCAAATAAGTAAAAAATCACCATGTGCATATGCAGCATCATTGGCTTCATCTTAAACTTTTCCCACATACAACAAATCGGCAGCAGACGATTTTGTAATTATTGAAGTAAATATATAAAAACTTGATAAAAGAAATTTATTTATAAAAGATAGTTGAAAACATCGTGACATAGAGAGCAATTTCTTCTTTTGTCATAATGTTTTCAATAGTTGTCTGCTGCAGATGTGTCAAAATGTGTCTTTAAGTGTGAAAGGGTTAAAGAAGCTTTTAAAGTCATAGAGATGAAATGGCTATTATTTTCAGCAAAGTGATTGTTGTTTTTAAAATTATTTATGTTAGTACATATCTTTGTATATTATGCTATCTGAAAATGTAATTGTTTGTGTCTGTCTGTCCTGTTTTCATGGAGAGTGTATCCAATGGTTTTTAAAAAATTTTGGTTAATTTAAGTGTATACAATATTTAGTTCATAATTATATTATACAACTCGTAAAAATTTAAGATGTATAATACTATTATTTAAGCAAACGAGGAAAGATACATTATTTACCACATTTACATTTTTTTGCAAAATGTGTCTGCTTTTGTTACATGATTCCAGCATGCTATCATTCTAATTGTAGAGAGATTTCTTAAAGCTTGCTCTAGATTATTTTGTTGAGCCAATCTTGTGCTTGGACTGCATATCTTATTTTATTTAAATAATACTAAATAAGTTATTATATTTAAACATTGAACATGTTCATATGATTATTCCCCCTCATGCTGCACACATCAGAAACTAAGGAAGATGGATTGAAAGAAGCCATAGAATCCAAACTGAACGCAAGTATGCCTCAATCACCACCCGTTGTTGAAATCACAAGATCTGAAACTCCATCAGGTGAAGCTATTGATGAGAGATATGAAACAAAGCCAGATAAGGAAGAAGAAGGAACTGATGATCAGGATGGAAAACCACGACAAACTGATGAAACAGTCAATGAAGCTGTTGAGAATGATGAGGAAGAAGCAGAAGAGATAGCTGAATCTGTTACTGAGATAGAGGAGATATTCCAAGTGTCCGAGGATGGAGTCACATGGAAGACAGTGAAAAAGATCACCACTATAACACCACATGGAACATCTGAAAGAATGATCATACTCGGAGGTATCTGAAATCACAGCTTTCGTTGTTAGCTTGCAGACATATTTCCAGTTTTATCTCTGTATATTTTTTGTAAAGATATTGTATTGAACCAGTCCAGATCCATCTAAAATTTCACCATGTTGTTAGTTAACACTTTGAGTGTACAATGTATTTCTCTTTTGTACTTCAGTAACTCTTCTGTCTATGATATATTATCCCTTTTCCACATGTAGACCCTTTTTGACACCTCTGCTGCAGACAACTTTTGAAAACGTTGTGGCAAAATGAGCAATTTGTCATTTTTCCACAATGTTTTCAACTTTATTCAATAATTGTTCTTCCATATTTTTGATTTAATGTTTTCAAAGTCGTCTGCTGCAGATTTGTTGTATGTGAGAAAGGGATATCTGAAGCTTTTGTCACCTTCACGCTCTGCCTAAATTTGACTATTGATTATTTTTTGTTTAATATAACATCTCTTTAAAAACCACTGGTTGGGTCATACTTAAAAAATTGTTGTAAATGGTAGTAAACTTTTATCCTTGATGCTCCGGCTTGTGGGTATAAGCATCACAACTGACTTGCTGTAGTCAGGATAAATGGACCAGTAGGACTGGTAGTTACCCAGGAAATGCCATATTTTGAATAGATTGTTTTTATAAATCTGTATAAAACTTATAATGAAACTTCACAGACATGTTCCTCTGGTCCTCTTTCAAAATTTTACGTGATATATTAACTGAACTAATGTTGAAAGCGGCGTAAAATTCCTTTCCAAATTGTTCAAAGATTTAAATTCTATGTTAAATGTTTGTTTGCTTCAGAAAAGGGGGGAAAATTATCAAACTTTAAAATTCTTCTCATCTAAATCTGAAGGTCCGATTTTAAGATGATTAAGCTGAAGTGTTTCTTAGATGACACTCTACTAAATTGTTCAGGTAATATTTATTGGTTAGAAAACATGGCCACCAGGCTGCTTCAGAAAAGGGGTAAAATGACAATGTTTAAGAATTCTTCTACTCTGAAAGTGCCTGTCTTAGCTTGATTGGCTGAAACGTTCCTTAATACAGTATTACAACTGTTATCTGTTGTTAAAAAACTTACATAGATTCTGTCTTCATAATACATTATTGTATTATTTCTTTAAACTATATGTGTTGTAACCTTATCTCCCTTCATATGGTTTTTCAATGCGTGTCTTATACCTTAGTGTGAACACTTTTTACATGGGCTTAGACAAATGGTAAGATGATCTGCAGCAGACGGCTTTTTGAAAACATAGTGACAAAAGAAGAAATTGCACAAAACGTGCAATTTCTCCTTTTGCCACAATGTTTTCCACTTTTTGTCATAGGTTATCCATTCAATTATGGAGATTTTCTATGTTTTGACAAAATACGTTCAAAGTCGTCTGCTGCAGAATTGTCGTATAAGGGAAAGGGTTGATAACTACATTACTCAAGAAGGCATAACCTGCTGCAGAATTGTTGTATGAGGGAAAGGGTTAATAGAAATACCCTGATGAGTTATCAGATTTGATTATGTCATGGAAAAAAGCTTCAATATACTTTATATTAGCTGAAGTTTTTAGAATTGACGTTACACTTTCCCACATACAATAAAACTGCAGCAGACAACTTTGAACACAGCTAGGCAAAAATATGAACAATATCTATATATGAAAGTATTGTTATTGAATTGAGTTCAAAACGTTGTTGCTTACGTTGTCTGCAATAATTGTGCATCAATATGTGTAGTCATATGGCAAAGGCTTAACCTAGCTGTTATCTTTGGGTAAATCTGAACTGGTTCACAATGAAATTGTTTTTGTGTGATGATGTTAACCTTAATTGTTTAATCATTTCGTGATACATTTTGGAGTTTTTCCACTAATATATAATTTTCATATTGTTTGATATATTGATTATAATGCCTGTTCTATAATTTTTAAAACATGATTTGAGCTCATCTGAGACAGAAGTGCTCTGGATGGGCTTTTGTGATCATCTTGTGTCCACCATTCGTCAACCATTGTAATCAATGTGCTTATGGACACTCTAGAGGCCTCAATTTTGCATCTGATCTGCTTTAATTTCTTCAGAATGTTTGTCTTGGCAAATGATATCTCAGCCTAGTTCGAATATAGGTTATATGTATAGGGTCAACAACGAGGTCACACAGCTAAATTTTAGAAAATCTGAGATGGGAAAACCAGGTCACATTTCTAATTCCAGAATGTTAAGACTTTGTCTGAATAATTTGTGTTGAAGATATCTAGGCTACGGTGTAATATTGGTCATGTCATGTCAAAAACAAGGTCACTAAGCCAAATAAGAAAAAGTCAAAAGACACACTTTTTTTGTCTTATGTTAATGAATGTTAGTCAGGATGTTGCTTCTGATGATATATCTAGTGCAAGTGATTTTGATTTAGTTATTATGGATCATGTCAGGTCAAAAACTAGGTCATAAGGTCAAATTGAAGGACTTCTTCTTACTTGATAATGATGAATATTAATTTTGTCAGAACAAGTTGTCTTCAAGTTTGAATATAGGTTTTGTCAAGTCTTTGCCTATATTTTTATCAAAATTCTTCTAAAATTATTTCTTATGAATGCCTTACCACTCAGAGCCATGTTACTCAGGTGAACGTTACAGGGCCATCATGGTCCTCTTGATTTTTTTTTTACCATTTCTTAATAGCCGCAAGATTATTAAACATTACCAAATATTATCTCAAGACTGCTGCTTTGCAAATAGTGAATATTATTTCAATTACTGCTTCAGTTTCAAACTAAGCCAAACAATACCGATTTTGTTTTGAGTGATATGTATCAGTAGGAATAATTCATATTGTAGAGCTGAAATTTGTACAAAAAATTACCTTACTACTATATTAGTCTTCAAGGTATAACATATTACCCTGAACAAAATGATCAGGACTCCAATATATTTTTTAAATTCTTGTAGAGTGTTTTAGTTAGCTGCTTTAACCGTTTTTCAGCTCTTAAAGTTTTTAATGTATATAGGCATGTTCATAACATCTATCATCTGTTTCACTTAAACCTTTTTCCCTCAATTCTCCATCAAAATGAAATAAGTTAAAAAGAAGTTTGCAATTTCTCAACAAACTGATCTTAGATGCCTTTAAAAAAGCCAAGTTCTTTTTTACCCATCCCATCAATAACTTATGTCCATGGAGACCTATTTTCTCACCTTAGCTGCCATTAGTGCTGGTGAGGTGAGCAAAATACTTAAGTTTCGTTTTAAAATGCCACATGGCAAGGTATATGTTGTCCAGCAAGAGCGCTTGTGTCAAAAGTTGTCCACTTTAAAGGGATTAAAGTCCGATTTCTTTACCACATAAAGCAAATCTGCAGCTGATGATTTTGAAAACATCTGGACAAAAACATGGGAAATCTCTTTGATGGAAAGTGTCTCATTTGAAAAGATTTGAGAGCATTGCAGCAATGGGAGAAATTGCACAATATTTTTAAAAGTCATCTGCTGCAGACTGGTTTATACGTGGGAAAGGGTTAAGGACACTATATGTATTTGTCTGTAAAAATGATATGACTTCACATATTGTTTTGTAAATTACATAAGTTATATTAAACATTGTTTTTCTCATAGTATGTTTAGTCTAGTGTCCTCAACCCTTCAATCTGGTGTGTCGGTTATAGAATCTTCTCAATTGACAGTGCACAGTAGAAAAAACAAAGTATTGTGAATGTTTTGTTTTAATATAATTAAAGAGACGTTATGGGAAAATGTGAAATTGCTTATCATGAGCAGTTTCTCAATTTTGCAAAATGTTTTGATAAGTTTTGATAAGTTTTGCTAGCAGGGACAACTGAAGTCTTCTTTATCAGGATAGATACAATGACAATAATTTTATTTGATGTAAACTGTACAGTTTCTTGTCATTTGGACAATATATAAGTAAATTACAATTAACACCAGGAAAAGGGTTAACTTATCCATACATTGTATATTGTTGTTAGTTTGGTGATGGGATTTTTCTTTATATAAAAATTGGGCACACTTATCATTCTTAATATCGTTTTACTTCTTATACTTAATTCACAAAGAAACACAATTTTTGGTTGGGTGTGATCTTACCATCCCATTGGTTCTAAACCAATGTTCAGAACCTCAGCTTTGATAAGCTATTGCAGACCTGTGAAAGTTCTGAACTTGCAAAGTGGAAAGTTTAACATTTGAAAATTAGGCATTCTACGTTCCAATTTCTTCTCATGCCATAATGTTGTTGTTTTTGGGTATTTTTCTATCTCTTCAATAATGATACTTTCATCTAAAGTGATTTTCCTTATTTTTTTTTGCCAGTATGTTTTCAATTTTTGTTGCAGATTTATTCTATGTTGGAAACAGTTAACCCTTTCCCACATACAACAAATCTACAGCAGACGACTTTGAAAACATAGTGACAAAAACTTGAAAAATCTCAATGAAACATTAATTGTTAAATAAAGTTGAAAACATTGTTGCCAAAGGAGAAATTTCACCTTTTGCCACAATGTTTTCAAAAGTCTTCTGCTGCTATTGCGTCAAAATGTGTATGCATGTGGGAAAGGGTTAATTAAAGAACAGCATTATCTGTAACAGACAAATTAGAAAACCTTAATTTGTTTTGAAAATCTCCATAAATGCAAGTTAAGTTATTAATTGAGTTGAAAACATTGTGGCAAAAGTCATCTGCTGCAGACGGGTCATAATGCATCTGGGAAAAAGTAATTTATTGGAACTGACTGTTTATTGTACCTTATAATGGAACTTATTTCAACAACTTGAATGTTTGTAGCTTCATTTGATATTTTAGGATTTAGCATTTCAAAAAATGTGTTACTTTGTCGATTTAGAATGTGAATTGGAATGACTATTGAATACAGGTGCTTTTGTTGAATATGAAATCTAATGTTACTTTGCTCAAGGTCAGTGGGAAAACGTATTAACTGTTTACCACATACAACATACATATCTGCAGTAGACAACTCTGAAATCATCTTGACAAAAAGTTTTGAAAATCTATGTAAAGAAATTTAAATTACTAAATACACTTGAAAACATTTAGAATAATTTCTTCTTTTGTCATAATATTTTCAACGGTCTCCTGTTGTAATGTGTCTGCATATGGGGAAGGGTTAACATGTGCATTAAATACTTTATAACGCGTGTTTTCCCTGACAAGTCAAAGGACAGGGTATGTATTTAATTACCTATAGGTAACAATTTTAGACTTAATTGCAGGAGGAGTACTATATACTTTTCTTTTTACTTAAGAACATTATAGAAATACTAGTAGCTGTTCTGTTATATTTGGTATTTACATGTGTGTATAACCATAATACATACATCTAGTGTGTACTTTCTTCATGATAAATGATCAACTTTATTGTTTTAAAATGTGACATATAGCATGCCAAAGTAATTGCAGGAAACAATATTAGACATGAAAATGTATTTTTATCTGCTACAAAGTTGTAATGATGACTGTAATTGTATAATTTCAGATGATAAAGCAAGAGAGAGCGCCATAGATCAACTAGCCGCGAGACTTTCTGAACCAAAAGATGCAGACAAAAAAGAAGGAGAATCTGGTGTGTAACTATAAGTAAACTATGTCAAGTCCAGTCATGTGACCTTGGTCATGTGATATGGTCGAATACCCTATCATGTGACTTAGATCGATACAAAACAGTTTGGTCATGGAACAAATATTAGTTCTATAAATTCTATTTATTGTTTTGTATGTTTATTTTTTTATGAAAAACTTTTGTTTAGTACATAATATGCACCAGTAAATGAACACTTTCGCTCACTTTAAAATGTATGAAAAGTAACTCTTATGAAACACAATAATGTTTATAGTTTAACACCTACAAAATTAAAATGATTAGATAGAACTTGGCAAAAGATAACTTAGCATGATCAAATTAAATTGCATGTATCGCATCCATGTCATAGGACTATTAGATTATATCAAGGTTATGTTATTTGTTTCTATAAAATAATAAGTTCAAACCATGAAGGTCTTTTTGCCCTGTAATTAGAGATATGAGTTCTAAACGATGAGTTTTTTTCATGCTGATCACAATACACCACAGTGATCACACTATTTTCAGAAATATAAAATTGTAATATTGGTCAAGTCACATGATAAGTAAGGCTCTAAATCAATAATAAACAGACAGATTCCCAGTTTTTTATTGTGGGTTTAAAGGACACTGTGAAATAAGTAGTGGTTTTTACACTTTTAATACTCTCCAAATTTTCAAGGGATAGTTTGAAGGTTTAATATTCTCAAAATTTGTGCAAGGGATAGTTTCAAGGTTTAAGTCATTTCTTTCTGTAGTTGCAGTTAATAGGGTGTTGTGCTCATTTATAATGTTGTAAACTTCAGTGTGTCCACATGTGTTTTCAGGTGTTGACTTCAAATGCTCATTCAAGGATTAAATTGTCCTAACATAGTGCAATGAAAAATATATCTATGCAAAGTATGCATACTTCCATCCATTGATCCATACACCCAATGTTTTACATGAATAATAACTGACAGTTTTACAAAGGAAACTATCAATAGTTATATTTTGATGATTAATTCACATTATACAAATGGATATAAAAAAAGAAAGAAAAAAAATATAAAAATATTAACTTGTTTCCATCAGTAATTCTTAATATTATACTTTATTGGTATACATGTAGCTGCTTATATTTTACACACAATATATTGTGCAATAGGTCTTTTTCTAATGTATACATAAACTTTTTTTGTCCTGTTTACCACCAATATTTTGCTTTTATACATTACATCTTGCCAAGATTATTCATTTAGATGGTCAACTATAAATGTTTTAAAAGCTTCCTTCCACTTTACACAATATATATTACATAATTATATACAAACATGTATAAACTTATTTGAAACCTTGAGTATGCTATACCTACTTACCCCTTTCTCACATACAGCAAATCAGTAACAGGCGACTTTGAAAACATATAAGCAAAATTATTGAAAATCTGTTTAACGTAAAGTTTGATTATTATGCGCAATTTCCTCTTTTGCCACAAAGTTATCAAAATTCATCTGCTGCAGCGGTGCCAAAAGTGTGTCTACATGCAGGAAAGGGTTAATTTAGATAGCTGAAAATAGTTATGATTAAGATAAAAATGGTAGTTTAAAATCAAATAACATCCTCAGAAAACTCATATTATTGCAATATCTAAACTTTTATTTATTTCATTCCATTGAAAACAATTTTTTTAATAACTGAAATATCTTTCAAAAAGAAAAAGATACCCTAATTTAAAGATATTAAATAAGCTGAATATAAACAATAAATATTGATTGATGAATCTTAATGGCAAAACATAAAGATTATTCAATGCAGAAATATTTAGTTAAAAGGAATCAGTTAAGTGAATGAAAGTGTGTTCAAATATTGATATTTCATTTTAGTTTTTTGTTTTTTGATAGTACTGTTATTGAACTTAAGCTTGAACATTATAAGACATTGTTTTTGATATATTTGTGAAGTTACTTTCACCTTTCCAACCCATTGGTGTTTGTTTATAGATGAGTGCATTAATGAAAATTACAATAACACATTTTCGTGGTTTTCTAACACTTGATTAACCATTTACTCAATGATATTTTTTAGAGTTGTCTGCTTTTAAAACACTTCCCACAAAAATTCAACTTCTAGGAAAATGGAAGGACATTTTTTAACATAGACCTAAATTCACTTTGGGAAGACGATAAATGAGCTATTATTCCTTTTCCCAACAATGGTTTAAAAATGTCTATTGCAAATGTTTCAAATGCTATCTGTATCGGGAAATGGTTAATTAAAAGAACATGAGAGCTTTAATGCAGGAAAGCTGACCTGAGACAATTGTTAACAATTTGTGGTTATCAATCCCCAGTCGTGGCGATCATGGTGGAGCGCAGTTTCCTCCTGTAACACAAGTCAAATGTTGGTTTTCGTGCGGGTTAGCTCTTTTGTAACACTTAAGGTGACAAACATAATAAGCAAAGTCTGGCAATTAGGGATCTCATTGCACATGGGAAATGTGAAGACTCTGGCAAGTCAGTGTATTTGCACAAGTTCACCAGAGCCTTCACTTTCCGCATGATTGTAATATAACTCTCTAGACGTAGCCATGAAAGAAACAACAACCTAGAAGTGAATACCAAGTGGTGTCATGGCTGCACAGGCTGCACACCTTTTCGTGATGCAATCATAAAGATGCACACAACCCCTAATCGCAGGATTTCGGTTTTATGTCGATTTTCTAATCTAGTAAGGTGCATTCTACGCCACATTTCATTAGAAAGATCACGTTTTCATGCTTATTAGTGACTAGATATAGAAATCTGCCAAAACTCAAGGTGCATGGGAGTATATCCTGTTAAACACTTTTTAGTGATTGCCTTCCCTACATGCATGGTTTTATGAAGAGATGCCATACAAATGATTGAAGTGAGCCCCCGTTTGTAATCCCACAATCTATCGAAGTATTACATTTACAATTCCAGCTACGGTGAAATGTGTCATTTATCTAATTAACTCTTTCAGTGCCGAATTTCATAATGAAGCTTTATTCTTGTTCAAAAGCTTCTGACTCATCTGAATCTGTATTTTTTCGCAAAAACCTCAATATTGCCATTGGCGCTGAAAGAGTTAAGACATTAACGTTTCGGATCGTATGATACTTTTTTGTTGCGTGGTAGTATTCTGAATATTTCTTGATATATTGAAGTGGTAAATTGTTATCATAGAAAAATAGTTGTCAAATTTAATTACTCGTTATTATTTAAGGCAATTTACCATCAAAATATGGCATTCATAAAATCATGTCCGGGGAAGCCATCCTCACATATAACAACATCAACAACGGGTATTTCGAGAGTGTGTTTAATAAATAATACGGATAAAGGTGAAAGTAACTTTTGTGTTTTCAACATGGAGATTTTACCACTGTTTGTGCTTGTATACAATATCAACGTGTTTTGCAATAAATTAGCTGCTACTGTATCATATACGGATTCTGTTTGTTTATTTTGCAGCCAATCCTTGGTTGCAAAGCCTGCTGCTCCTTTTCATGGCCCAACTCTCAGAGAAATCATCTCATGACTCCCTCGTCTTTTATGTAAACCCCCCCAAAATACATCATAGTTTTCTGTATAAAAACTATCTAGCGATATAGTGTTTTCAGCAAACCTTGCTATGCAACAAACACTGTTTTCGTTGTATTTGGTGTGATATATTCTTTGTGTTTCACGCTCACTAAATTTAACAGTTAATACAAAAGCAGACTTTAACTGTTTTGTGTATACATGGTTTTGTGTTTACATGGTGTAAACAAAAAGAATATATCATGCCTTGCACTGCGAAAGACAACCATAAACCAAAATCTTTACTTTTGCATTTGATAAATATCTGATTATATGCACATATATTAACACATGTATTTAGAAAAGCATGTCCAAATTGGTACCAAACTGAAACGCAAAACATTTTTTCTGAATCTTGTTCTAATTTATATATATAATTGAAAATTACAAAGCAAAATTTTAAATCTGCAAAAAAAATTGGCATTGATTTTCCTTTCTTACTTTTGTCCGGAGCTTGCTGCTCCTAGAGTATCATCAATCATTCATTTGTCATTTTTGGGAAAAGAAGTCCTTATTCAAAATATTTGGCTTGTAAAAATACTAAAAAGGAGCAGCAGGCTTTTAGATCTTATTTTCATGTTTTATTTAACCCTTTCCCACATGCATCAAATCTAAAACGGTTGTGTTTGATCAATTTGGAAACGAATCTGCAGAATAATAAGTAGAATTGTAGAAAAGAACTGAACAATTGCGACAACAGAATTTAATTTTCCTCCAGCCACAATTTATTGTGTCATGCATCTGCTAGTGGGAAAGGGTTAAGCACCAATAACCTTTGCTTGTACCTTTTTTGTTTTGTAGCTGAAGTAGCTTGTTATGTATATGTAACCACTGCATGTCTTCCATTTATTTACTCATCTGTATGAAACATAAAGACAAGCCTATTTATATGTTGGAAGAGTACATCATACTTATATTTAAATGAAAAGTCTATGCAATTTATCAATCATTTCCATTTTAGCTGTAAATCGAATGCATACAATTTAGAACCTTATATATATAAATATACTTGGGGTGTTTAAAGCTTTTCTGCTGCTGGGGTAGCAAAAGGTGTATATCATAGTTGGTCAAATGAATGCGACATGAATTACGATAACGTTTATGAGCATATTTAACAGCAATGGATCAGGTTTAAATGCACTAACATGTTTCAGTCTGCAATGTCATGTAATATAATATTTTATAGCAAAGGGAATCTACATGCATTAGAAATAACACGCGCCTTTGCAAAATTGAATTGAAAACCTTTTGTGTAGTAACACTAATTTAACACTAATCAAGAATGTACTTATGCTTGCATAAACATTTTACTAATAGGAACATCAGCACTCATCGCATTTTCTTTCGCATTTAACTCCTCATATTCAATATTCATCGTCTTCCATCTGTTTGAAATAGCACCACTGAAAAATGCATTGCATGCAACGAAATGTGAATCTGGTTTGTGATATTCTTAATGGAAGACATTGACGGGAAAATGGAAAATAAATGAACGAGGGAAACCAATATATTTGAACATTGTTGGAAATTAACTAACAAATTTCCCTTTGGATAAGCAAGTACTATATCGCATTGCATGGTATGCTACTTGCATATTAGCACATAAACAGAACACATTTCGTTCGCTGTCTTTCATATTCATTTGTATTTGAAATAAGTTGTGTTTTTCTGTTCTATCATCCTTATTTGCAAGCATCCATCGTTTGACTTAGTTTTGTTTGCTTTTGGTCGGTATACTGTCTTAACGTGTTGTCTCGGTTGTAAATGTCAGTGACTGTAATAATGTCAATTATTTAAAAAGGAAAGCAGCAACAGAAATGTATTGCGCCAGTCGTGTTTCTGCTTTTCATTGAACAATATGTTTGCTCTGTCATTCTGCGTTGGGAAATAACTGTTTGTAACGAAAGGTTTTGCATGGCACTGAATGGTACTTGACTTATAAGCACTGATCTTATTTCTCAAAATGAATACTCGCGTATTCCTCGACTTTTGTCGACGGTCAGCTACCTATGCTACTCATGATTGAATGAAATCTTCTTAGAAAATCACTGGCATATTGAGCACGCTGTTCAATTTCGGGTCTTATTGTTAGTTATCTTACTTTGAAGAAATTTGTAAACTTCTGTTCGAACTACCCACTTTAAATCGATGCTTTAACACTTTTTGTCTTTCTTTCTTTTTATACAATTACAGTATACATGAATTAATTTGTGTTACTGTACATTGTTTCACCCTTAAGAGAAGAAGGGATATAATTTTCAAGGATCAAGTATCCTTCATAATATACCCGGCCGGGTCATACCAAATGGTTTAAAAAATGGTAGTAGTGGCTGCTCTCCTTGGTGCTCAGAGTTGCGGGGTCGGCATTACGACTGACTGGCTGGTGCCAGGATAAATGGAACAGTAGAACTGGTAACTTACCCAGGAAAAGTCGTGATATAACAAACAAATTTCAACGCGGCATAAAACACAAATCAATCCTTCATAATATTCCGAAGATTACAATACATTTATCACATTGACATCTTATTATCAAAGTATATCTACTTGGTGTTACATGTTATATGATCGAATGTTCTACTGAATTAATTATTACGACCATAGTTTCCGAAAAATTCCCTTTCTCATCTGTAGTGTGTCTGGTCTGCATTATCGTGCATTATATCTTTATTATCCTGGAAAAAATACGAATGTTTGCTTCTACTTCTATCCATCTCTATATTCTAATGATTCTATGATACAAATTAGAATGTGTTTCATGTAAAATGCGAATCATCTGATCAACGTAAACGATCAAAGGTACTGTAATATTAAGCAAAGTACGCTCGACAAAACGTCTTAACCTAACAAACCGAATATTCAAATGACTTAGTCCGACTGGATATGCCATAAGTGTCCGTTTACGTCTATAGCTATACTACAAAGAAAGGGAATGATTTAAAATTGTGATTTAAAAAGGCGACAAGAAACTCATGCGGGATACAATTGCTTAAGAATAAACCTGCAAATTAATGAAGAGTCACAGCTTTGCTTTTCACCAAGCTTTTAGTTGCCAGTTAAATAATATTGTTGGTATTATGTTTATTTATGTATCCCTACCGTATTGATTTTGTATCAATGCAATATAGTCTACATAGTCTTAACTAGACACTATAATTGAACGATCGCTATTGTAAATCTGGAAACAGAAAAGTTGAACATGAACACACCACGAAACATCTGTATAAATAAACTAAGTGCTAGATATATGAATAATTAGATACTGTCTGGACATGCTTTTCTCAATGCAAATTATTTTAAATGATAATTCAGCAATCTCATTATATGACATTCAACCCACTTCAGAAAAAGTGGAACACTCCAACAACTCGCGGCATAGATGAAATGAAGCAGCTCTTCTCTGATTATTGTAGAACCATCTGCAATGTTTGGTTCGCATTGCTAATGAAGGTCATATCCATTTAAGATCCCAAATACAAATTCCAGTAAATTGAGAGTGATCGAATGATTGACAGTTTCACACACTTGTTTTAACAGTTTCCTACATACAAACGAATCTGCAGTAAGCGACTTCGAAAACATCTAGGGAAACTATAATTGATAGAACAATTATTTAAAAGTGTCAATAATCGTCTCCTGAAGCTCTGCGTCAACATATGGGAATAGTTTAATCACACGTCTTTTGAATGCATATGATCATCGATTAGAGACACCGATAAGCTGATTCAACCCGTATCCGTATATCCATTCATAGACATACTCCAAGGTACAAACAAACGTTTGATTCTGAAGCTTTATTTAAAGTGGTATTTGTACTGTTCATTATTCTTTATTACGTAGGTTGACATACATCTATACTTGTAATGGCATGTCATTCTGAGTTGATGTTGTTTAGCGTACATTTATTTCTATTAAATAGAGACCTGGTACCCAATTAAAGTTGAATGTCTCGCAGCAATTGACAAGCATTAAATTAGACCATACTCTCGTACCCGGCGTACTTGAGTACGTCTAGTATGAACCAACAATGGCGACTAGACTGGTCTCTTCGCATTCATACTAAATAAGTAAATTTAAAAAATAACTATTTTCGTAAACTTTATAGCGGACCAATACAACTTGGTGTTTGAAATTGATACATAGATAATGAAGCAAACTACTTTCGGAGTTTGAAAGGTTGAACCGGTTAGTGCACAACACGTTTCTTCTTAGCGTGTTGCGTGTTACACCATTTCAAAAGGCACCGCCTCAATGGTGTATGAGTGATCCTATAATGAAATGGTATTGGGCAAGTATTTTAAAGTAAAAAAAACCACCTCGAACAACATCGTGAACGTGAAATAAACTGGGTGCATATTACAGAAATATAAAGAAATATATCAAATCATTCTTTTATTGTTTTGGAGGATTACGAAATGGAAGATCATGTTGCTTCTAAAAATTCTATCGTTATATTGTGTGTTATGTGTCCATCATATTTAGAGCATTGTTTCTGACATTTGGTCGAGCTTGGATTTCTTCTGTGTTCAGTTGTTTTTTATGTATTGGTGGCATGCCGAATTGAGCATTCGGCTTTGGATTCAATTGTGGTTGGTTTGGTTATTTCCAAGTGTCATTTGGAATAAATCCTGTACATCCATTTCATACATATATATGTTACTCACTTCTAGCTAATATCTTGACCTAAATCATCCTGCAGATATTCATATCTATAGTTACATTTACCCAAGACATCTTCTACTATCTGACAAAGATTTTTGCTAATATACATGAGCAACGTCTGGCGATTTGGGGTAATTGCATCACTGGTTATCACCATTTAGAACAATATTGGCTCACAACCAGTTGGGGTACAGTTTTAGATTTCTTTGTCAGAAGAAGTGTGTCTATATATCATATGAGCGGACAGTGGAGACTGTGCGTATGCCTAGGCTCACTTGAATCGTCTCTACGCACATGCAATAACACCCAACACCCATAGACACGGCTCACATATATGTATTTGAGGTAAGTTCCCTTGATATGTATCGAGTCCTCTCTCTCTCTCTCTCTTCTCGTATATTCTCATAATTGTATATCACCAATTATATCTTTGGCCAACATGTGGTTTTTCTTGTTGAAATCGAGTTATCTTTTAATAGGATTTTGGGTGTTTTCTTGGAACTAAAACACAACTTGGTCAAGGGTAATTATTAGCCAGATTGTACAAACAGTGGTTCTATTACAATTTCTTTTCATGCTTATATCATACAGCACCTTCTGATAAAAAAAAAAAAACCTCATATATGGTATTTCATCATATCTCTTTTTTTGCACTTGTTAGCTAGACAAAGACGCTTTTATACACGTATTTAATGGCTATACTAGTGTATACGTTACGTCTTCTTTGGAACTATATAGTTCAATTTATATGAACTAAGGCCAATACTATTTCAGGCCATGTTTCGCTCAATCCACCGGAATCGTATGGACAAAGCAACATGACATCTGTTGTAGAAACTATACACATGGAATCCATAGAGTCGGTACATGCATCATTACCTATCCAGAAACAAACGTTTTCTGATGAACAACCTGCTTATGTAGTATCAAATGAAACAGAAACTAATTCAAATCCAACATATTCGATCGACATACAAGAAACACCTTCAGTGGATAATAACAACGATTATATACGAATGCATCCAGTGCCAGAGATGAATCAACTGGTTTCATTCGATAAAGATGAAACCGAAATGTTCTTTGACACACTTGAAACACAACCAGATAGTGATGAAATGTCTGATAATGACTCTGACCAGTCATTGGGTGAATCGGCTGATTCTAAAGCGAAAGAACGTAAAAGAGTGACTTTTGCAGCTACAGTTATTGACAATGAAAAAATAAGTAGTGAATCTAGCAACAGCAGTGGAAGTGTTACGTCTTCCGATTCAAGTGACGACGAATTTGAAGGACATTATGTCGTAGTTCCCATTATAAAGAAACGCAATACTTCTGATTTAATACCATTGCCTCCGTTAGAAAGTCAAGAAAATGTTTTGACCACCGATTTGGACGATGATGCTGAGGAATTAGAGGATTCAAAACCTGCATACCAAACCCTGGTACCTGACGCAAATAACTTTACTATCCCAGATCCTAGGACTCCTGACTTTCTTCACGAAGAGGAAAAATATTTTATGAACCCGGATTTCGAATTCATTGAAAAGGAGCAAACTGATGAAAACGGTGATCGGGACAAATTACGACAGGATACTGATTTAGTAAAGCCGGAAAGAACCGAATCGGATGACGATCGTGAGTCACTTGATAAAGATAGTAAAAACATAGATGCAATTAAAATTGATGAAACAATAACAGTCAAAATGGTTGAACCGGAAGAAAGCCAACCTCTTAGTATTGTCGTGACAGAATACATCGATACAGATTCTATTAGCTCAGACGTAACGAAGAAAACGGTTGTGCATGGAGACATTCAAAATATATCCCCAGGGGAGTCTGAAGGGGATAAAGAGCTCAAGCACAAACGGTCACTATCGTCCTCCTCGTCGTCAGATAATGATCAGAAAGACGATGTTGAACGAATGGTCATGGTGGAAGAAAGCGGGGAAAAGAAATCAATTGATCCTTCTCTAACTGATAGGGAAGAAAGAGAAACACGTATAAAGGAAATGATTTATGATAGACCCATTGTTCCAGATGTAACAACTGTAAAGGATGACACAGAAGACATTAGAACCGTAACACAAGGAGAGCACGCCCATGAACGATCAGCCTCATACTCATCGTCATCGTCAACCAGTGATCAGAATGATGATGATGAACGAAGGCTTTTTGCCATTGATAATAATGAAAGGCAGCCGGTCGACTCATTTGAAATTGAGTTGAAAGAAGGAGAAAATCCACCACAAACGTATTCACATAAAGAAACCATTATTCCAGCAGATGTAATGAATAAAGAAATTGACATTAAATACGTAAAGATCATATCCGCAGATGAGTTGAGAGGGGATGTAGAGCAGAGTAAAAAACGGTCACGATCATCTTCGTCATCTTCATCATCGTCTTCAGACAATTGTCGCGATGATATTGATGAGCGAAGGCTTATGGGGGATGATGATGGTAAACCAAAGTTTGCCGACTCATTTGACACTGAATGGAAAAAAGAAGACCTGTTTGGGAAGAGTGATTCCTTTATAGAATCCATTGATCAATATGAAACAAAAAATATGGATGACTTGGAAGATATTAAAAACGTAACACCAGAAGAGTTTAAAAGAGATATAGAGCACAAACATTCTTCATCGTCGTCGTCAGACAATGAAGATGGTGAACAACTTGAAACGTCTAAAATACCAAAAACTGACGAAAACCAATCATATACCATACACGGTATGGCTGTGGGTGGTTTGATATTAGAAACGGATGATCATTACATGAATGTTGCCGAAACCGATTTGGACTCTCAATTGTTTTTCAAAGACAAAGTTTTAATTGAAACTGACGTCGATTCTGAAATAACTGTGCCGAAGAATCAATTTGAATCTGCTTCAGATATTAAAACCTTAATATTAGAAACGGATGATCATTACATGAATGTTGCCGAAACCGATTTGGACTCTCAGTTGTTTTTCAAAGACAAAGTTTTAATTGAAACTGATGTCGATTCTGAACTAATTGTGCCGAAGAATCAATTTGATTCTGCTTCAGATATTAAAACCTTTCACAATAGTCCGTCCGATATTACTGATATGCCCAAAAAACAAGAACTTATATCACAAGGGATAACTGCTGTGAAAATGGAACATGACCGTTTTGTTGATCCTTTAGAGACTGGTCTGGACTCTGAAATGCAATTCGAACATCAAGTTATGGCGGACACAGAAATTGATTCCGAACTAATTGTGGCAGAGATACCATATGACCCCGATTGTAAGGCCCTAAACAAGCTTCCGCCTTATAGTGATGATATAAGTTATCCTAAAGAATCAGACGGAAAGAATATTGAATCTGCCCCTCTTATTGAAGATCACAAAATATTATTAGATTCTAAAGTCATTAAACCTTCAGGTAGTAGCTCTGAAAATGAACCAAGTTCATCCGACAGTGAGTCGGAAAAAGGAAACCATTCGAAGTCCTCAGGCAGTGAATCTGAACAAAAACAGAATAAATACACAGCCTCAACTGTTAACCCCAAATGTGAAGAACAAAAGGTTTCATCGATAATTTTTCCGGACAGTGAGAACATTGAATTAACGAATGATGAAGAAACAAAAAAATATGAAAATGCTGATATTCCCATTCCTGTGACTGGATATGACATGAATTTTCCATATTGTACTTCTGAAAAGGATCAGGACTCTAGTGACGGTGAGCCTGACATCAAAAATGATTATTGGGCATTGGATGATGAGAAGTTACAGCCTAATATCAAAATAGAGGTAGAAGACGAAGATCAAAATGTTATCAAATCAAAATCTGTTCCGACAGTTAAGGATGCCACTAACAAATCAGATAGTGAATCTGAAAATGCAAAGGACGCGTCAGGAGATGATAATTGCGATGTTGATCAAATTCGTCCATCAGTGTCGACATCGTTAGACAAATCAAAATCTACTGTTTCTTACGAGAAGGAAATGGTTAAATTACCTGAAAGCGAACATGACAAGAAAATAGATGTTGAAGATGAACACGCATCTGACAATTCCAAAAGTATTCCACAAGAAGAAAAAAGCATCAGCTCATCTGATAGCGAATCTGAAAATGAAATAGATCCAAGTTCATCTGATGATAGATATAAAGAAAAAACTCATCCAATCCAACCAAAGGTTGATCATGTTGAAAGAAAAGACACTTCCTGCTCATCAGACAGTGAATCTGACCAGAAGAAAGAATCAAGTTCATCAGATGACGACCAAGACGATTTAAAGGAATTAAAAAATGAAAGTAATTCGGATTCCGATCCTAAAGATATAATTGAGACTGACTTAGATATAATTGAGACTGACTTAGATGATATCAACAACAATGAGATTATCGACGAGTGTGCACCTTCAGAAAGCACCAAAGAACCCGTGACAAATGTCAAAAGGGTTGATACAATTGAACCTATCGTAACTGATTTAGACGTCGAAATGACTTCACCCGACACTAATTTGGTTGAGACTAATATTGACTTAGATGATAGTGTCTCACAGAAAACGGCCGTTGACATTGTTAAAATTAGTAGTGAGGTTTTAAGCCAGGATTTGCCATTACATGCGAGCAGTTTCAATCGTTCTGACAACGAAATTGATAGAGTTGAATCGTTTATTGTAACCTTAGATCCTGTTACATACGTTCCGTCTAAATCGCATGAAACTGTCGTGACCACAGCTGAA
Organism: Serripes groenlandicus; assembly: GCA_031761405.1. Classification (NCBI taxonomy): domain Eukaryota; kingdom Metazoa; phylum Mollusca; class Bivalvia; order Cardiida; family Cardiidae; genus Serripes; species Serripes groenlandicus. Next base: position 57,340,917 of record JASEVX010000004.1, on the reverse strand, counting down.
CCCGTAGAGGTAGAAGACTCATCATCTTCTTCATCGTCATCCTCAGAAGATGAAGACGAAAAGAAAGGTGATAACACAGAGGAGAATGTTAACAAAGTTGATGAACTGCCAAAAGAGATGTCACATTTGGATAAACTAGAACAGACTGTTCTTCCTTCAATTAAATCAACTGATGATGATACCAACAGGGACTATGCAATTTCACCCACCACTTCATTTTCCGACATAGGTTTAGGCCGACCGGAGTATGTTATGCCTGAATATGTTGCAGAACAATACCATTCTGCTATACCTGTTGAAAGCCCACCTGGTCAAAAAGGTCCGCCACCAGATGAAGTGTACTGTGAAACCACTTTGACTGTAGTGCGTAGGGTTAAGGTAAAGCAAAGATATGAAACTGACAGAACAGAACGTCAGTTAACAACTAAAATAGAACGATCGGCTGCCAATAAGGATCAACGCCCTCAAATAGAACACGTCACTGAGCCTAATGAGAGAACTCATAAGAGGTCAAGGTCACCTGCATATTCAGATTCTGATAGTCTTAATCATCCTTCCAAACGGTTTGAACTTGATAATAAATCAAAGAATCAACATCAGGCTAATCCCCCAGCAAGGGAATATATCGTTCGTAAAACTCCTGCGAATATCGGTGGAAATACGAGAGTAATTGAGACCTACGTACGAGAGCCACCGTATGTTCCTTCTAGGGATTCGTCCTCATCATCTTCGTTTTCAGATTCTGATATGGAGGCCAAGATGTTTGATGTTCAGGAGGGAGCAGGTATACCTTGGTCTTAACTATTTTATCCTTTAATACTTCAAAACGTCAAAACTTGTCTGAGAAATGCAAGTCATGATGCGAAAATATCAGTGGTATAAACTATCCTAGATATAATCTGGTGTATAAAGTATTCTCTGGCTGCAATTTAAAATCAGAGATCTAAATAAAATGAGTATTTAAAATTCCAATACACTTATTTGAAACTCGAACCATATGATGTGTGTACTGCAGAGAAGAAAATAATCGCCTTTATCAGACGAAACGATTCTTTTGAGTACCCACACATCATAGGTTTTGTCGAGTTATAAGAGAAATATAGGTGAGAAAAGACAGTTAACTCCACCCTTCCTAGTCCTTTGTTCAATTTTGAAATCTTCTGCGGAAAAGATCTTGGTTTGAATTATATGTGCGCCTTCTCTTTCATATTCCTTATCTCAATCTTATATCTTATTTCGTTTCTGCTTACTAACGTGTGTTTTTAGTGTCTAACTTTTGTGGTAATCCAGTGGTAGACGACAGTAGTACCTAACCATCCAAGTTAACATTTTTATTTATTTTCGATGCGATTTTGAATCTGTAATTGGATTTTTGTCATCAACATTCTTGAAAGTGATTTTGAGCCATACACATTGTCAGGTTTGATTAGTTGTTTTTATATCATTTAAACATCGGATTGTGGCCCTTGATGTGGAAAAGTCTAACACTGATGTTAACAGGGTTACGGGAACACATATTACCTTGAAGTTGTGGAAGGATTTATTTCATGGTTCTGGGAAATTTGCATTGTATGAAAAACAATGGAGTTGTTTTACTCCTTGATGGTGAAATGATCTTGCATTTGTCGATAAGATTTTAATTTTTGACGTGGACGTTTTTATTTGAGGAATTGTTTATAGTTAGTTGCACTGGCCTTTTAATGTCGTAGATATATATGTTTCGGTTTGTATGTGTATCTGGAGGAGGTTTGAACTAATGGTGCGACAGTGTTTATAGCGGGGGAAAAAAATGGGTGTTCACACTTAAAGTGGTTCTTCCAGAAATAATAGCGCTTCGTACATTTTCTTTAACACATATGATTTTTTTTTATCCTATCCCACACACAATTTATCTGCAACAGACATCTCTAAAAAAAAACATCTAAACAAAACTATGAACAATATCTATAATTTAGAGTATACTCTTTTAAAAGAGTTGAAAATATTGTGGCAATATGCGAACTTGCTTACAATCAATAATTTCTTCCTTTGTCACTATGTTTTCAAAATGCGTCTGCATGTGGGAAAACATGATAACATATTCAACTGTCGCCTATCAAATGATGACCAGTTCTTAGGTAGTAATTTAAAGGACTGCAATCGAGGGAGTGTTTTTAGTTAGAAGTTGGACTCGACCACAACATTCCCGATGATTTGCGCAAGGTACTAATAAAACCTTCAATTGTATTCACCAATATTCACTTAAGTCGGTGTGGGGATGCATCCTTAGGTTTCTGAAGAATGGTGTGTGAAAACATGGGTACATTGGAAAGGGCGTTAAAACATAAATAACGACCTACATAAATTTCCTAACACTACAAATATAAAACTTTTCTTGTTCGTTCAGATAAAAACATATTTCAATATTGTTGGCATAATCTCCTCGGAGTCCTGTATCATTCTCAACTACATAAAAGAAAAATACCGACACGAATGTAGATTAAAAATATACCCACGTGATATTAGTAGTTGGTAAATTTAAAACATATTGGCAAACAGAGAAATTGCTCAAAATGAGCACTTTCTCTATTTTTCACAATGTTTTCATCTTTATTCAATAGCTATTTTTGTGTCACCCTGCGTAGCACTTAGGGATTACTTTTTTTTGTCTTGCGTCCTTCTGTCTGTCTGTCCGTCACACTTTCAATGAGCAGGTGACACACGTGCTCCGCGGAGCACTCCATTCTAGTTTAATTTATAGAGAGTTTCCATATTGTTTATTAAATGTCTCCCAAAGTCGTCTGCTGTAGATGTGTGGTGGTAAAGGGTTACAGACGATAAAGGTGCTGAACTCCAGGTGGAGCTCAACATGTTTAGATGTTGAAACTTCTGCAAATAGTGCTAATAGTGAAAACAAAGTAAGTAATAAATAGTTCAATACTATTTTGGCAGTAAATGTTGAAATTCAGTTAATTGAAAGTCATGAAAATGTACAAATGCTGCCTTACTGGGTATGTCTTCCACCAACAAATGAAGTATAAACCATCAATATTTAGATGTTTATTGTACTGGAAAGTGAAATTATTTTTCTAATTTTATCCAAGAATTATTATTCTTATATTTCAAGACAACATTTGCACAGTTTTAGAATTTTTAATATATTATCTATAATCTGGAGTTCCAACACATTTAAGGGTCTATGCACGGAGGAATTTATTTTCGAATTTCCCCCTTTCCTATATGCAGACACACAGACGACTGACTTTTCGCACAATGTTTTCAACTTTTTAAAATAGTTATACGTTAATGGAAAGACTTTCCCCCATATGTTTTTAAAGATACGATGCACAATGTATATGGTAAGAAGGGATAAAGCAACATTGTCTTATACTACTACACCTACTCATATGAAAACAATTCCGCATACATTGAGATGACGCACGCAATAGTGCACTAAGTCTGTAATCTATTGATAACACTTCCATTACAAGTGCCCTGTTTCCGTGAATCCCTGTTAATATGAACACAGATCATACCATATGCCTTTATATACTGAACGCCAATATAAATTGCGATATGTCGAATGTATGGAAGCGGATATTGAATAATTGTTGAAAACATTGTGACAAAATGAGAAATTGCTCACTATGAGCAATTTGAAGTTCTTCTTTTGTCTCAATGTTTTCAAGTCGTCAGCTGCAAAGGCGTCCTGTTTGTTGGAAAGGGTCAAAGGATAAATTGCAAGTAGCCTCTATTTGTCTCGACAAATTGTGTGTAACATCAACAGTACAAAGACTGAAAACTATCGGTAAAATTAAAAAAAAAGAAACAAGCTTTTACGAAGTAATTAGACAACCACTTAACCAATTAAAAGAAGCATACAAATGGAAACAAAAGGTTTGATACAGTTTTACATACCATCAACTTGTGTTTACTAGGTCCAAGCTACTTATATAGAGTTGCAGGCTTGTTTGTAAACAAACGTTTCCTCGTATAAACATAGTATATTGGCGATGTGTTTATTTGCACATAAAAAAGATAGACAGAAAACATGAGGTGTGCTCCAGGTAAATCAATTTTGGCGTATCTACGACAAGTGTTTATACAGACGTTTTTCTGGATCCATTCTACCTGATCCATATGTTCACCGTTTGTCAGAAGTTTCTTGGAACCTTCTATAAACAACCGGCGACCATTTCAGATCCAGATTAGTTAGGGATATGCGGGTTGAACTGGAACTACATTTATCCAAGATCCTGTAATATTGTTTTCCCTAGTGCACCGCTCATGTATAAACCCTTCCCCACATACAACACGATCTGCAGCAGTCGACTCTGAAAACAAAAAAGACAAACACTTTGAAATTGTCTGTAAAGGAACTTATTGAATAACGTTGGGGAAATTTGTGTCAAATGGAGAAATCGCTCATTACGAGCATTTTTCTCCATTTACCATAATCTTTTCAAAACTTGTATGTTGCAGAGGGTTAAGAAAGCGTATGAAAAAGGGTCAACCTGTACATGTTCGTTTCAACATTTCTAGAGCACTCACAACATGCTTGATCGATGTGTCATGACCAAGCGCTGAACAATGTTAACATTTATTTAAAAACATGGAATACAATTAAAACTAACATTGCGTAGTTAAAAAATAAAAGATCGCAAATCCTATCATATTCTTTAATGGCCATATCAAAACGATGAATAGATAGATGCGATTTTACTAATTAATTTTAACTTGCAGCTTTTTGATAAATTAGAAAGCAGTACCATCATCATTTGGAATACTAGGACGTGCACAACAAGATTAAGATAATGTTTTATCACTGTTATAAAGATATTGTTTCAGCTTAAGCTATCGTTCTGTTTCAGGATTATTTTTTGTATCATAAGCTAGTTAGCTTGCATTTTTAGATATATATAGTTTTGCTTTACCAATTCCCTTATAAAACCAACTCGTGTCGTTTCTACAGTAGTAGACATTTAATAAGACCATTGGAAAGAAACGGATCCTTGTCTCGTTTTTCAACAATGTTCTCAGTTTGATTGAATTTGCTAGATTATTTATTCCTTTTCATCATACGCTTGATGTGTAAAGATTCTGTCTTAAAAGGGTAAGAAATTAATGGCTTAACATTTCCAGTTTAACCCTTTGGCTGCTTGAACCTGTTGTATGAAGCCTGTTCCATCAGTTAAGGGGCATGCAACCGGCATAATAGCGCCCTCTGATTATGCTCTTTCTTGCTGGCCAGCTCAACTCAACCTATTCGCTTTTGCTAAGGACTCGTCGAAATAAAAAGCTGGACAAAGTACAGTTTTTAAAATAAAAAAGGATCGTCTTAGACAAAATAAAATAATTCAAAAGTGACCTTATTGGTGATCGATATCTACTACATTTCAGAACATATTGAATACTCCAGTTCTACAATATCTCGTTAACCCTTTCCCTCATACGACAATTCTGCAGCAGACGACTTTGAACGTAATTTGACAAAACATAGAAAATCTCTATAATTGAATGTATAACCTAGCTATGACAAAAAGTGGAAAACATTGTGGCAAAAGGAGAAATTGCAATTTCTTTTTTTGTCACTATGTTTTCAAAAAGCTGTCTGCTGCAGAAAGCGTAAAGTGTTGAAGAGGTGTTCAAAATGACAGTTTCTACAAATGTTCTTATGTAAAATTTATGTTGAAATCTGTTTAACCTTAGTATATATAAGGCATGCGTTTTTATAAGCTTCGCCATGGCATTGCACCGGAGGCTGTTTTAAAAACAAGGATGATATTTACCTCTATAAAGAAAAAGTTAAGATAAATTCCAATGCGTATACTCAATTAGCTTGAACACAACTGACATATTAGTCAAATCTTTTATTTCTGATTTGGATTATATCGTCAATTCATGTAACCTGTTATTTTTGAATAAGTATCTTGTGCAATGTTATTTTTTTTTGTATGTGCTATATGATTGGTCGTTTTAATTACATGCTAACTTTCAGGAGGATCAGTACTTATATATTATACAATTACGCCCGTAGCATTTCAAACATGCATTCTGAAATAACCGTAGATGGAATTGAAATTAATGTACTGCTTGCCTTTTATTCTATGTTTGCCTAATATTGCATTTTAGAAAGTATATCTTTTGTAATTATGACCCTTGGAATAACCCATTTCAATTTTCAGTGTTTGATCCAAATTTACAAGAAGGGGAGTCCATGTACGAGGACCAAAAGCCTGATGGATCAATTATCAAGAAACGAAGAATAAAACATCTTCCACGTGGTCATGTAAGTTTTGATCAGACTGAAGATGTTGAATATTTGGAAGAAGCAGGGCCAATGAGGGTTGAAACAGACATACAGGACGAAACAGAAGTTCTGGAAGATGGTACGGTCCACAAGGTTCACACAGTAAAAAAACACTCCCTACGTCATGTCAGGAAGTGTTTGCGATCAGATGCGGGAGAAGAGGACGTTGTCGAAGAAGCTGATGAGCAGGTCCCAGGTTCAGACACAGAAAGAATTGTAGAAACCTTTGAACAGACACCAAAAAAGGTAATACAAGTAGAAGAGGAAGAAGAGACACTAGACGATGGCACCACGGTCAAACGTCAAATTATTATGAGTAGTATGGTGCAGAAGATCAAACATCGAACCAAGTCTATTGATCATGGTGTCGTTCAGGAGACCGAGGAGGACATAGACGAGATCATTCCGGGCACTCAATCATGCTTCATCGCCAGGTCCGACTCCTCCTCGTCAAGTTCAAGCTTTATCGACGATCTTGATGAACTAGACGCATTGGTAGAAGAAGAAACAGAGTTTCTAGATGATGGTACAAAAATCCAGACAACTTTTTTACAGACACACGAATCTCATGAGATGAGATCAAGATCTGGATCCATGGAAAGGCTGGACGATGTTGTACTCGTTAAGGAGAGGAGGGTCACACCAGCACCGTCTCCAGCAAACACGCCTCCACACTCGCCAAGATCAGGATCCCCTGTGAGGGTTGAAGAACTTGCTTCTCATTTAGCTCATAAGATTGTCAGGTCCGCCCATTTGGAAGCCAAGATCCACAAAACCGGAACGACCATTGAAGAGACATCTCAGTTAACAACTGATGAAATGGTTCCCCCTTCCAGCTCTGCATCTCTTCTTCCAGATGAACCAGAAGGTAAAAGTGTTCTCCGAGAAATATAGGCCATGTTTGCTGTAGAAATACTAACTTGTAGAGGCTTGTATATCCTAGCTCGTTTACCTTAGCTTTTGCTTGCTGTGCCTTGGTGATGTAATGAATTCATGCTTTTCCTCAACTATAAGTCGTTAATATCAATGGTGTATTAACCCTTTCCCAGATACATCTTGACACGGTTGCAGGAGACAGCTTTTGATAACATATATACTTGATATACATTATACTTTAAAATTAAGAAGTTTTCCATATTTAACCAAGTCATTTCAAAGCAGCCTGCAATAGATTTCTTGGATTTTGGAGGGGGTTAATGTCCCTGTTAATTGAACTGTAGCTTGATGAATACATAAAAAGTTTATTTTACATAGAAGTATAAACGGCACTCTTCAAAAATCAACCTCAAGGCATTTGCGATCGGCATAGATTCAGATCAGCCAACGCTTCCTCGTAGTTTGACTCTGTACTGTTTGTTAATTAGTCAGAAAATATTTTAAGAAACTCCTCTGAAGAAGTATCCATTTGGATTCTTAGCTTGCATGTCTTTTATTCCTAACGTTAAATATTTACGTTAATGATGGTAAATGCAGAGCGCCGCTCATATATTATGCTCACTGGCCATAAAGTCACGTGGTCGCGAAAGTTCAATGTATGGGGAGAAACCATATGTTTGTAGGAGCAGGTTGTTCAATGCAGTATGGTATTGTCAACTCAAATGCGCTTTCGATTATTCCCATGATAAATATGACTTTAGTATGCATTGATTACATCACCAAAGAATAACAATGAATGAGGTCATCAAAGCATAGGCTTGTTGTTGTTTTTAGCTCTACTGGCCAAAGGCCAGAAGGGCTTATGTCGTGGCGATTTGTCCGTCGTCCGTGCGTGCGTCCGTCCGTCCGTAAACAATTTCTTGTTAACACGATACAGTCTTCACTTTTGATTGTATCTCAACCAAACTTATACAGTAGTTAGATATCCATGAGAGCTCGGTTCCTTTCGAAAACCAGCCAGATCCGCCCATGTATGACTGGATTATGGCCCTTGAAATGGTCAAAATTGCTATAAAAGAGCTTGTTAACACGATACAGTCTTCACTTTTGATTGTATCTCAACCAAACTTATACAGTAGTTAGATATTCATGAGAGCCCGGTTCCTTTCGAAAACCAGCCAGATCCGCCCATGTGTGACTGGATTATGGCCCTTGAAATGGTCAAAATTGCTATAAAAGAGCTTGTTAACACGATACAGTCTTCACTTTTGATTGTATCTCAACCAAACTTATACAGTAGTTAGATATTCATGAGAGCCCGGTTCCTTTCGAAAACCCGCCAGATCCGCCCATGCAAGACTGGATTATGGCCCTTGAAATTGTCCAAATTGCTATAATTGAGCATGTGAACACAATAGAGGCTCCATTTACTATCTGATCTTCACCAAACTTAGATAGTAGTTAAATACTGATTAGAGCTTGGTTCCTTTTGAAAACCAGCCAGATCCGCCAATGCAAGACTGGATTATGGCCCATGAAATTGTAAAACTTACTATAATACAGCTTGTGAAAACAAGGAGAGCCCCCATTTACTATCCGATCTTCACCATACATACATGCTCTGGATTGAAAATGACCAAAGAACCATACCAGTAGAGCATAGGCCCTCATGGGCCTCTTGTTTAGATTAAAACGCAACATATTAATTTTGTCTTGAATCTTAATGAAGGAAATCCATGGTAAATACTTTTGACACTTACCAAAGATGTCTTAAGAAGTAGTGAATGAGCTGGCTTTTATTTTCTGTAAGGATATATATACGAACAGCGTCAATCGGTATACGGTATTTTATCCTGTGCGGACAGGGACGTATAATTTTTTTTAAAAAAGTATACGTTGGTCATATTTAAGTATGCTTACTCTGCAACCAAACAAGCCTTATTGCCTTGATGAATGCTAATGTTTGTGTTATGTTCAATTGTTTATTTTCAGCTTTTATGATTTTGACTCAGTTGCACGATTCTTGCCTTTTTATTTCAGTTTGCTTATATTTCGTTGTTACTTTTATGAATACAATGAGGAATTCACTACGATAATAAACATACATAGTTTTTGAAAGATTGACAAATTTGCTAATCGTTTAGCAATGTCTTAGGAAGTAATATATTCTGTTGTCACTGTTTGGACCAAAAACAGAAGGCGAAAATCAAACTTATGATATTGTAAACAGCGAAAGAAATATAAATCGAACTTTGGATGGTTTTGATTCATAGCGCTTCGAGTCAGATTGCATTCATTACCGCATGACATATGCAATTGTTAGAAACACTATCTTTGAAAAACTCTAGTTTTTTGGCATCAGGACATTGTATAGTACAGATTCAGGATTAAAACCTCAGTAACACCTTCCTACACACATTATGAGCAATGTTTTCAAATGTCGTCTGCTGAAGAAGCGTCAGAAAGCGTATGTTTGTGGAGAAGGGTTATAATGAGAAATTACTATTTACTACCAATTTCTTTGAACACAGTCTTTTCAATGGTCTCGTCTGCTGAAAGTTCGCCGAGTGTCTGTATCGTTAGTGGCACTGTATACGACCTGACTACTATTCGTAGGATGAAGACTGGATTAAACAACCTTCCCGTGATAAAACAATTTCCCGTGGAGACCGTTAAGCCTGAATAAATTAATTGCGAACAGAGAAAAGCCTGATGAGGCTATCTATCCTGAAGCGCAGGATTGTTGGATTAATCTATGATCGAACCTTCCAGAAGGCCAGGAAGTAGTATCGGTTAGTTACAGTATACGACTCTAATCTTCACTTCAATATTGATCTAATGTGTAGTAACCTTTTCAGAAGTCACATTTTATGAGAAAGACGCAGTATAATTCCCTAATTGCCCATAGGGAAACGGTTTATGGTAGACCACTTTATAGAAACAGTAGTCATTCAGATGTAGTTTTTTTGTTTGTTTTACAAAATGAAACATTTCTATTTTAGAATAGTCCCTTTAGTATGATAGACACGATAGTTGTAAAACAAACAACGTTTTATATGTTTTACAATTCAATCTGTGTGTATTGAGAACATTAATTGAACTAATACTTTTTGTTTTGTTCTCAATGTGAATACATCATTCCCTCTAATACACTCGAAAATAGGCAGCCTCGGTACCTGCGGGAATGTTCGTATTACTTTGCCGCACGCTCTCTCTGTATATTTATTTATATTTATTATATACCTGCACATTTACCGGTAGATGTTCATGCGCAAGTCAAACACGACGGATCAAAATTCTGGGTTTGACTAGGTCACATACGGTATAGTACCAACTATGGTAATAGTACGTCACTGAGATATGATGTGATTGCAATATACTTTTACCTCGTTCAAAATGCGGTAGTTGGGCGTGGTTCACATGACAATCATGAATTATATTGTATGTGTTAATTATTTTATTTCTTCATTTGGAATATAGAAATTTGCATTTGTTTCTATATTATGTTGCAATACCGATACAGGTTTTAGTATTGTCTACTCGGGACCAGGACAATTTGACATCATTCTCGACCTTCAGTCTCGCGAGATAATACGTGTCAACGTCCCTCGTAGTACACTACTAAAACCTGAATCGCTACTGCAACATTATATTCCCTATATATATAACCAAACTTAACGTAAGTAGGCCTACTATGTGTATCGTCTTTTCGAGTTCAGTGGAACGAATGGTGTATTCAGAATTCTCAATCAGTTAATTTTCACAGAAACAGTATTTATCATGAAATATTTTTGTAATTGTATTAATACTCAGCTGTAATGTTTATTCCTAAAATCATTGGATGAATGGTGTGCATGCTGTATTTAGCGGTCTTTATTACTTCGACACTTTTATTTCACATGAATTGTTCATGTAATAGTGTTAAAAACTTTTTGCGATTTCCACGAACAGACGCATTTTGGCCCAACTGCAGCAGACGCTATTTGAAAGTATTTTGTCAAAAGGACGAAAATGCTCATTGGAAGCCCTTTTGCCACAATGTTTTCAAATCTATTCAATACATTTATTTTCACTTGTAGAGGATTTCCTAGTTTTGCTTCTGTGTTTTCAAAGTTGCCTGCTGACGAATTCTTATATGTGGGAAAGGGTTGGTGTCACACCTACACACTAATAATTGATATTAACGACTAACTCGTTTGAACAGCATTTAACACTGAATGTCTGATGTGTAAGATTCGGATAAAACATGTATATACTAATATAACAAAATTATCTCTCTTCCTATCCTACTCTTTTCCCTTTCTCTCCTTTCGTTCTTGATAAAACCACCGCCATCGTTAACATTCACGATGAATAAATACCCAGATCAGTCCACATCGTCTGATCAAGGTCTTTGATCACAATGTTGACTTTACAAGCATCATAGAAACAATAACGAGAAAACGTTTGCAGTATGAACTACGATGATTTTAAAATTCGTGTTTTGTATTCATTTAAATACATATGTTATATTTTGTGTTTAAGCAAAATATACTACTAAAAAGTGTTGGTTAATACGGCCCCAGATTATTAACGTCTAATGTTACCATGTTTTGTGGCTGTTTAACAGAGTGGAAGGAGTTAGAGGAGACCGGACTAGCAAAGCGAAAGGTTACAAAGGTCCCCTACAACCCAGAGTCAGACCAGTGTGAAGGTATCAGACTGTGTGAAACATTTATAATATATTAGATTTTAGTTATTTTAGTTACAATCACAACCCCTGGAGATGGTTTTCCCCTGTTTTCTTTAAATAGAACTTTACCAGACATGGTTCTAGTTTCACGGTTTTGGTTAACCCTCTCCCACATACAACACATATGCAGCAGACGCATTCAAAAACTTCGAGATGAAAATATGGAAAGTCTTTAAAATGAAAGTACATTAAGTGAATATAGTTGAAAACAATGTGGTAATATGTGCAATTTCTCCTTTTGCTACAATATTTAAAAACAACTACTGTCTGCTGTGTATACAAGTGGGAAATGGTTAAATAAGACTTCACATACAGTTACAGTAAACGGCTATGAACTGCAATGAGTTATAATCACATCTGACGTTAACGGTTCAACCATTCGTATAACAGCTTAATATGTTTTGGCTGATTGAGTCGGTATTTATAAAACATTGACTGAAAAATTGCAGGTTTACACATATACCATAAAGAAATAAGTCGATCTAGCAGTTTTTGTTTGGCAACGTTTAACGTTACAGAGGCGTAAAGCTAGTGGTGCTATTTTCTTGGCATCATTTTATAGATGACGTACAGACCCCTCTGATCAGAATGTGTTGATATTCAGGATTATTTGAGTCGTCAAAAACGTACATTTGATTTTGCAGCATGTGCTGTATAATGAGTCAATGACAATACACTCTTTTTGCCCAATGTATTACCGTGATCACGTATAACGGGCTAAATATTCAATGAAATAGAATTACGTCAAATGTTCAAACAAAACACCATGCATCACATCAAAACAGCACGGGTACTTCACTGTTCTGCCGTTCTGCATTGGCAGGGGTACACCTACGAGAAATCACTTGTGTTGCCTCCAACACTCTTGTCAATAGTTTGCTGTGAGCTGTGTTTCAATGAGGTGATATATTTGGTTCAAGTCAATGACGATGTATTCCTAGTTAATCCAAGAACGCCAGGAACTGCCAGGTAAAATAATTGCAGTGTATGTTTTTGTGAACTCGGTATACCTCTGAATTAAACGGACGCTCATGTTCTTGCCTTTTTGTAAGGTGACGTCATGAAAAACATGAAATTACTTGAACTACGTATTTGTAAATAATTTACCTTGTTACATATTTGGTATTGATATATTTTTACTGGTCTGGTAAAGTTATTATATCTTAATAATTAATCAATTAATTTAGACTGATAGAAAAGTTAACATAGTATGTTATTAATGGAGATTGTATCGAATGATTGATGTTTTACAGTGTGTTATATGTAATTCATGGAGATATAAAACAACGTAAACATCAATCAATTGTGATCTTTCTAGTCAGTTAAAACCAAGAGTGCTCTCATTTTTGTTATGTACTCGCCCAGTTAGAATTATCGTTCACCTTTGCTAATCATGTTATTTTGTATCCAACATGAATGTTAAATGTTATTGTTTCTAATAACAAAACGTGTTTTTTGGGGGGTATTTTTATACTAGCTCACCTGAGCATGAAGTGCTCAAGGTAAGCTATTGTGGTCACCTTTTGCCTGTCATCCGTTCGTCGTCCATTGCCAACAATTGCCTTATACACAGTCTACAGGCAACAGTGTCCATCCAATCTTCATGAAAATGTATTAGAATATACATCTACATCACAAATTGGCCAAGTTTGAAACTGGGTCATGTGAGGTCACAAGCTCATATTGAAGGTAAATCTTGTAAATACGCTGGAGGCCGCATTTTTAATATGAGCATGTTGAAACATTGTAAGAATTATTTTTGTGATGATATCTCGGCTAAGTTCAAATATAGGTCACTAGGCCAAATTAAAAATAAAGTTGTGAACTGTCTTGAGACCACATTTATTTGCTTTAGCACCTTTAAACAGTGTTATAATGTTTGTTGATTATATCTAGGTCAAATATGGATATGGATCATGTTTAGTAAATAACAAGGTCACAAGGTCGAATTGAAGAAAAATATTGTTAACATTTTGAAATCCACATTTGTAATTTTCACATGTTGTAACTTTGTCAGATTAATTGTCTTGATGATTTCAAGACTAAGTTCAAATATAGGTCATATCTTGTCAATAACTAGGTCACTAGCCCAAATTTGAGATAAATAGTGTTAACACTCTAGATACCTAGTTATTATCTTTAGTAGCTTGAAACTTTGTCAGAATGTTTGTCTTTGTGACATCTAGGACATGATCTCATATAGGTCATGTCGGGTCAAAAATACGTCACTTGGCCAAATTGAAAGAAAACTTGCTAACTCTCTTGAAGTTGCATTTTTAATTTTAATATGTTGAAACTTTGTCTTATTGGGTGTTTTGATGATATCTAGGCTAGGTTTGAATATGGGTCATGTTTGTTCAAAAAGAAAGTTCACAAGGCCAAGTTAAAAGAAAATATTGTAACCAATCTGCAAGCCGTATTTTCATTTTGAGCATGTCAAAAAAGATGTCAGAATTATTGTCCTGGTGGTATCTAGGTCATGATTGAATATGGGTCAGGTTGGGCCAAAAACAAGGTCACTAGTCCAAATTGAGGGGAAATCTTGTTAACACACTTGTATTAACTTACCTGACCTTAAAATGAGTAATTGTGAATGACTTATGTGGTTGGCATAACTCAGGTGAGTGAACTAGGGCCATCATGGACATCTTGGTTCTTTTTGTTGTATTCCTATCTACAAAAACTGACTACGGTTTGTTTATGTTTTCTGTATTAATTTATTTTTAAAACTCACTTATTGTCAGTTTCCCGATTGAAAATTTTACAGGTCATGAACTAATAATTAACAATCCATAATTGTAACAAAATCAAACTAAATTGTCTTTCCTTTTCTTTTCTGTTTTAACAATTAGGGTTCATTTTAGGTTAATGCCGTTAAAAAGTTCAAAATATATATGAATATTTTTTTTAGAAATCCCAGCGGTGCCAGTTTTTTCTCTTCTTGAGAGGAATCCGCTGTGGTCGAGTGGTTAGCGTCGGGGATTTCGAAACCGGGTGTCCCGGGTTCGATCCCCAGTCGCGGCACTACGGTCATGGTAGAGTGCTTTCGGGCAAGGCACATGTTCTAGCCTAGTACTGGTTTGTTTACCCAGGGTTCATGAATAATTAAATTTAATTGCGCGCTAAATGACCTTAGCTGTCGATGCGCCATAAAATAATATACATTCATTCATTCATTCTCTTCTTGAGCTTGGTATTATATTTAATGAAAAGAAAAGAGAAAACGGTATATTTTAAGAATAATTTCTGTTTATAAGTCACCAAGGCAATGTGATTGAATCAAAATATATTATCATGAATAACAAGTCCATGTTAGATCAAAGTTAACCTTGATAAATATGCAAAAACCATCTGAAAAGTTCGTTCGTTGTCGTCATGGACAGTTAATTAACCTTTATCATAATCTGATATTTTACAGGTTGGCATATTTGCCGATTTTACATTGAATGCAGAGTTACTTGAAGAAAGTAATATAGGAATTAATTCTTCTAACTAAAGGAGCTTGTATGAGGTTTAGTTTTAATGACAGCGAAAATGAATAAAAAGTCTCATTTATATTTGCTCATGCTGATCTAAAATTAGGTGTTCACTAATTTGGCATTCACTAAATGTACATAAAGTAACATTTGTAATAATATGTAGAAATCTCAGCCCAACTCTCCTATTCGATGTAAATGTGAGTTTGTTTTCATTTGGTCAATAATTGGTGTTTTCAGACGATGAAACGTCCGATTCTTTATGCAAACCACATCCAACAATTCTAGTCACGGATGAAACTGAGGTACAACTTCAATTTGACACGGATGCCAGCTATATCAATGACTACTTTGAAGACTTTTATTTTTGTAATACCTCTTTTAAAGATGCTCAAGTTCAATGCACAGGTTAGGATGGCTATGTGTTGTGTACCAGTCCAGCGTGTATTGGTAAAACATGATGTTCCTCCCTTGTTAAATCACACAACCATTACTGTTGTTAACCAGTCTAGTCTGTATTTGGTAAGATAGTTATCTGAACTTCAGTCGAAACTTTTCATTGATACTTTAAAGGCATTCCAGCTTCAGTCGTTTAGTACTGTTGTAAACCAGTCTCAAGTAAACAAGTATCTGTTGTAAACCAGTTAATAAGTAATGTTGTAAACCAGTCTGGCCTGTATAATAACAAAGTATCTGAGCTTCAGTCACTTAGTTCCCATCGTTTGACAAGCTCATTCAACCTCGACATATTATCTGTGATTGATGTTTTAGCACTCAACTGATTTTTAGCTCACCTGAGCACGAAGTGCTCAAGAAGAGTTATTGTGATCGCCTTTTGTCCGGCGTGCGTCGTGCGTCCGTTAACATCTTCTCCTTAGTAACCAGTGGGTCAAATTGGATGAAACTTCACAGAAAGCATCCTCTCAATGAGCTCACCAGAATTCCTTCAATTTATTTGGATCCATGCAGAATTCTAGTTTCCATGGCAACGAAACGAAAACAACTTTAAAATTCTTCTTCTCCCAAACTGTTTGGCAGATTTTCAAATAATTTTATAGAAATGTTCCTTCAGATTCCTTCAAGCCATTTTGCCTTATATGGCTATAATGAAAACTTAAAAAATATTTTCTTCCGAAAGTGTCAGGCCGATTTTCAAATAATTTTGCAGAAATGTTCCTTAACACTTTCATATTCCTTCAAGCCATGTTGATTGGTCGAACAACATGGATGCCACAGGGCGGGGCTATTTTGCCTTATATGGCTAAAGTGAAAACTTAAAAAATATTTTCCTCTGAAAGTGTATGACCGATTTTCAAATAAGTTTGTAGAAATATTCCTAGGGTGACCCTCTATCAGATTCCTTCAAGCCATGTTGATTGGTCGAATACTATGGCCGCCAGAGGGCGGGGCTTATTAGGCTAAAGTGGGAAAAAAATAAAATCAGGTGAGCGATCCAGGACCATCATGGCCCTCTTGTTTCAGTTTCTTTACATGGAAAAGGTGTCGAGAAAATTACGGCAAAACGAACACACAAAAAATAGTACACAGTATAACAATTTCATGGGAAGCAGGTGATATCTATATAATTGTTATTGGATGGGCAAAGTAGGAAGGAAAATGTGAACATCAAGATGCTATCGATAAAATGTTGACAGTAGTTTTTCACGTGGTTCTTTCTGTCAATTACATTGAGACTTAATATTTAATTAAGTGGTGATTTTCGTGTCATTTTGTCAATATACATTTGTATTTAAGATCCCCTCCTCTTCTGTCTGGTTCAACTGCTATTCTCTGACTTTGCGAAGTTGTGACATTGTTGATTTCTGTGATTCTCCAGTTCTATCCATCAAACGAATTAGTAACTTTTCTCTTACTAAGATTGTATATGAGCCACGTCACATGAAAACCGATCTTCGGGGCCTTGCCACAAGCGAGGATCAAGATCGGCCTTCATCTCCTCGCAGGATCTTCCCTATTCGCTTTCTGATTTTACACGAAGCATAGTACTAGTAGCTTGCCCAGAAAACACCGTGATTTAGCTGAAAACGGTTGAAAGCAGCGTTAAAACCCTTACAAACAAAACATTGTCCTTTGTTTCAGGTAAATTGTTAACCCTGGTATGTTAACACGTCAATTATTGACAGAGGACAACTATATTGAAATACGCAACTAAATTTGAGCCGTCCCGCGAGAAAACCAACATTATGGCATCTGAGTAATGTATTGAACCAGATCAGCCTGCGCAGTCCGCGCAGACTGATCCGAGCCTACACATTCCGTCTCGGGGAGATAGAGGTATAGAGTAATGATTCCTGAAACAGAAAATCCACACTTTACGCAGAGTCCACAATGTCAGTTTTCTCGCGGGACGGCTCGAATATGACCGCTGATTTGCAAGAGTCAGACATTTACCTCTATAGATTGCTCGGTATAACCCTATAAATAAATGTGTTGGTTGAGTGGTTAGCTTGTAGGGTTTGTAACACTAAACAGGGGCCCCAGATTGTACCCATGCTTGCGGTAGAAAGCCATTCGGCAAGGCTCATTTCCGAGAATAGTACTGGAAAGCTACCTCCGCATCATGGATAAGTGAAATGTTGCCGGGATATTACTGAAATGATGCTGAAAACGCTGTAAAAAATAACAAAAAGTTGACAACATTTTATTCTACAAGACACATAAAGTATGACAGTCTAGAGCTGGATGTTATGTGTGATCGCATGTAAATGTAAACACAAACTCATTATTAACGGAACTGGCTAAACATGCTAGTCGTGCAACGTATGTAGATCTGCAATGAAACAAATATTGGAGGCATGTCAATCATTTTACTTTGATATTTGAAATTGAAATTTAACTAATCACTCAGAAATGGGTTGTGTTAAATCTTCAGCAGACGGCTTTAAACACGTTCAGACAAGATTATAGAGACCTATATAAATACAAGTATAGTATATGAATATCTTTAAAAACATTTTGATTGAAAAAGATCTTGCTCTTGCTGAGCTCAAGAATTACTCAAGCCTCATGGTTAAAAGATTAATAGTCTTTCTTGGAAGTTGCCGTATGGAAGATGATTTCTCATGTTAATTTTATGTATTCACATTTAAAATATATGAAAACACTGACACGCAAGTGCGCGATCTACTTCATATCGAAGTAATAATAGGACGTTATGGCCATTTTCTCAATGTCTCTCCATGATTTGATCGATAAAAGTAGTGTTATGCAGATTCATCATAAGTATTCTTTACATGAGAGTGGTCTTATCCTTTTTGAATGGTAATGTTGTTGTTTAACTGCTTGTGTTTGTTGTACAAATTCAATGTGGCATGTTTCAATCTAAATCGTCATCTATTTTTCCTTGACCAAACTTACTCATTATGTTTATCAATAAATTGTCTTAGAAGCAATCAAATTCAAAACAAAGAAGTCAACAGATATTTATTTGCTAGTCTCACTGTTGGACAAACATTTCATCAGCCTGTCCATAGGCAAAGGTACAAGTTGATCTGGATCTATCGTACAGGTCCCTGTTCTCGAACCGTACCTATTCTCGAACCTTTAGTTCAAGGTCTATTTAAATATTTCCAAAAACGCATTGTACATACTAAATGTTATGGGAACCGGTGCTTTGTTTACTGACACATAACTTGTTGAATTTATTTGTCATTATTGTTGGTTTTTGACATGAATTTATAAGTATTCCCATGAGCCCTGATAAATGTTAAGAGGTTCGAGAACCGGTGTTTCCATGCTACATTGTGTCCGATCATTAACTAGTACCGTTATCTATCAATGGGTTCATATGCGGATGTAGTCAATTTATATGGTAACTATTGTATTTTTAAGACACTCAATTTCAATTATGTCGAAATTAATGTTACCCAGACAAAATAGTTTATTTATATGATGGATTCAAAATTTGAATGAAAGTATATGGAAATATCCAGGTTATGAAATGAAAATACTTGACTGGCATCTTTATCCAGCCCTTTTGCTTATGAAAAAACAATACTAATTTGTCATTATGACATCAAAAACTGTAAACCATCAAACAGTATTGATATCATATTCAAATATCGGCCATTCATTAACATATATAGATTTGTGTTATTAATAGTTTAGATCTTGCATTGAACTTTGGTACACATGAAATATGTTTTCAGATGTATACCCAGCATTTCATGATTGACGACGTGGAAATACATGTGTTATGATATGATTCAAGGTTTCATCTCTTCCGTGCACACTTACATCAAAACAATATTCGGACACTTATTCTGATAATTAAAATAACATACGGATAACTTGGAGACATTTTATGAGTTTCCTGATTTGAAAACAAATGGGTTAAATGAATGTCAATGTTAAAATTTGACCAATGAAAATAAAAAAATCATATCCAGGAATTGTCATTGGAAGCTATTTCATTTAATATTGACGATTGAATGAGAACCCTGTGTTTTCTTTGTTAACCATTGAATCAAGCCAGATTGTGTTTATTTTGGACACTTATTCTGATAATTTAAAATAGGATACAGATAACTTAGAGACATTGAATCAGTTTCCTGATTTGAAAACATTCGAAAACAAACAGGTTGAAAGAATTGATCATCAATGTCATGATTTGGTCCATGAAAATGTAAACCATATCCAGGAATTATTATTTGAAATTATTTCATATAACATTGACGATTGAATGAGAACCCGGTGTTTTCTTTGTTTGTAAATTAAGCCAGAATGTGTTTATTTTGGCCAATTCATTTTGTCACTACCTGAACATGCAACGACTTTCATTTTCAGCAAATCAACATTCACATTGTATTTATATATGGTTTTATCAATACAGCTACCAAGAATGCCCAGCCACCGCGTGAGCAGAGTCCCAATTCGAGCTTTTCTACGTACTACTCGAGTGTGTCCGAAGGTAACCTTGCCTGCCACAATATATTAGAAGATACTTCCCCCATTGTGATTGCATACGACTAACATTAATTGATTGAATTAATTAATCCATTTACGGCTTGAAATATTTGTTCAATTTAAAATTCCGATTTTCTTTGTTAAAGTCTAATTATGACCTATTATAAATAATTGCCATAAATGGGTTAATTCTTAACAATATCGTGTCTTGTTTCCAATAGGTTTACATACTTGATACAATGCGTTCAATAGACACTCAACATTACCGTTATGTACCAAGTCGGTTGTTCATGTAGAAATACTGAACCATATTAGGTTTTCGCTTACGTGTTTTGGTTTCAGTTTCTATTGAACGCAGGGTTGTTTTACCTGTATGGAATTAGGTCAATTAGCATGTGCGTAGATTTTCCAGTATGAGTAGAACTCTTTATATTTAAAGATTTTTTTTTTTATTGGAAACGCCTAATACGGCTGAAATACTGTTTAAAGTGGCGTTAAACAACACCATATTAATAAACAAAATCAACCCTTTTACTACAGACTTAGTATATATTGTCTTTTCTCGTCCAATCCGCTGTGGTCGAGTGGTTAGCGTCGGGGATTTCGAAACCGGGTGTCCCGGGTTCGATCCCCAGTCGCGGCAATTCGGTCATGGTGGAGTGCTCTTGGGCAAGGCACATTTTCTAGCCTAGTACTGGTTTGTTCACCCAGGGATCATGAATAATTAAATTTAAATGCGCGCTAAATGACCTTAGCTGTCGATGCGCCGTAAAACAATATTCATTCATTCTGTTCTCGTCCAGTCTGGAAATTGACTCTTCTAAGTCTCTAGATTGGTTTAAGTTGAATAAAATAACATGAATGTACAGTTCGTAATTGATTACGATGTGTCAAACATAATTACAATCTTGTTACCTGTAATTTGACACGATCTGTTAATCGTGTCTTTAATGTTCATACTGGAAATGTCACTATCATGACAAAAAATGATTTTGATAACAGATCACTTTGTAGTCCACTAGATTCCTCGATTTTATGTAATGTGAACGCATTGATCCGTTTATTTTGTTTTATTATGTTATGACGTGTACTTTTTAGATATAGAAGTGATATGCAGAATGAATTAGACCAGTGTGTAAACCCATCTTTATACTTCTAATCAGAAAATGTCCGGTGCTCATATTTAAAAACCTTTCTGAATTTAATTTAATTCTACATTTGTAAAATATTCTAAATTTATGAAGTAACAAACATTCTGACTGGCTAAACCATAATAATTTAACCAATTACACATGGACTTTTTGATTAGAATTAGTTGATTTGTGAATATGGTCCGAGATCTATATGTGTAGACAGCACATTCTGATTAGACCCTTCGTTGTCTACATGACTTCACACTCTATCAATATACCTAAGATGTAAGTTTCACACATACTCATGTTAAAAGAGGGGTTTACAAACTGCGTATTTCTTTCTTTTTAAATTAACACTAAACGCGTTTTCTTCCAGGTGTTTCGGTTGGTCAAGATGTAGTCACTAATCAGTAAAGAGTGTACGTTTTTTAAGACAAATTGTTAATAGCTCAACTAAGTACAAAGTGCTTAAGGTGAATTACTGTGATTGCCCTTTGTGCGTCGTCCATGAAAATCTCTGTAACCAAAGAAAGCACCATCTCAATGTCCTGGTTTGCCTTATAATGAAAGCTTTAACATTATTATTCTCCGAAACGCCTAATACGGCTAATACGAACATTCATCTCCATCAAATGTTGGACAAGTTCGAAACTGGGCCATATGAGGTCACAAACTGGGTCACTAGGTCAAATTGAAGGACAATCTTCTTAACACTCTGGAGGCCACATTTCAATTTGAGCATGTTGAATCTTATATCAGAATGTTTGTCTTGATGGTATGTAGGCCAAGTTCGAATATGGGTAATATTTGGTCAGAAACTAGGTCACAAAGCTAAATTGGAGGGAAATCGTGTTAACACTGTAGAAGCCGCATTTTTTGCTTCAGCAGCTTAACATTTGGTCAGAAGTTTTGCTTCATCAGCTTTATAGCTCACCTTTATCTTAAACATTTCTAGGTCAAGTTCGAATATGGGTCATTTTGGTTCAGAAACTAGGTCACTAGGCCAAATTGAAGGGAAATCTTCTTAACACTCTGGATGCTGCATTTTTAACTTGAGCATGTTGAAACTTGACCAGAATGTTTGTTTTGATGATATGTAGGCCAAGTTTGAATATAGGTCATATTGAGTTAAAATCTAGGCCAAATTGAAGGAAAATATTGTTAAATATTGTTAAAAGTTTTGAGGCTGCATTTTTACTTTGAGCAAGATGAAGCTTTGTCAGAATGTTTGTCTTGATGATATCAAATCCATGTTCGAATATGGGTAATATCAGGTAAAAAATAATAGGTCACTAGGCCAAATGAAGAACACTCTGGAGGTTGCACTTTGTATCTTTGTCAGAATAATTGTCTTGATGTGTTTTGCATTAGAAATCACATTGAATAATTCAGGTGAGCGATCTAGGGCCATCATGTTTATTAAATATGATTTATTAAAAATATTTATCTCAAACAAGTTTAATTTCCATTGATTCATTGCTCTCAAGTATATGCCATTGGCAAACCAGTTAAATCAACAAGTTTCAAAAAGCTTACACTCTTTGTTGGTTAAGTTAAGTTTATCTGTATATATTATCACATCACGATCTAAACGTTATTTATATAAATGTTATAATTGCTAATACACCCTTCACTTTCCTCTTTTAATGCTTGCTTATGGATTTGGTGAACGATGAAGCAGATGTTGATTCCTCTCCCGAAGTCCCTAAATCGGTAACCTCAATCATACAAAAATTTGAACGTATAAGTTCAATTGATACAGAGTCATCTGAAACCAAAGATAAAATTTCAATATGTGAAGCCAAAGATACAAAAACTCAAAATATTAGTATGACTAGTGTAAAAGAAACTAGCATTGATGAGACAAAAGTAGAAACTAGTAAAATAGTCTGTCTTCCTATTGACTCGGAAGCCGATTTTTTAGAATCTGATGTTTCACCAGCAACCCAAGTGAGACATATTGTTGAAGACATTGAGGCAAAAGTAGAGAGTATTTCGAAAACTGTACAGTCAGAGGTTGATACTACTGACAATACTGACATATATGTCCAAGAAGTAGAATCAGAAACACAGTCTCTAGATAAAGATGACATAGAAATGCATGTGGAAGAAAAAAGAAAGTCTGTGAGAGAATTGGTTCAAAGGCATGAATCAATAGTTAGACAAAGCAGTGAAGATAGTTTTGAGAAAGAGAACATTTCTACATTAGCAGACAAGGGTGATAAAGTTGAAGAACCTCAAGAAGATGACATGATAGCATCAGCAATACAACCCATCAAAACTCCCGATGTAGACGACAGAAGTGATTGGGAAATGATTGAAAAGGATGATGTAGAAGAGCTAGAGTCCCCTTCTAAACTTCCTTCTCCAATTGATCAGCATTACAAAGAAATTGTAGAAATGAAAGACGACGATGGTGTGCATGTAGACGATTTTGAAATGGTAGGTAGAGAGAAAATATCTGACTCAAAAGAAATACATGCAACAGAAGAAGAAATAAGTGTTGTGCAAGAAGAGGTTGTTGAAACATTCCTTGAAACAGCTACAGAGACATCTGAAATTAAATGCATGTCTTTGGAAGATATAACTCAACCTTTTGAACAAACTGAAACACAAACAATTATGTATGAAGATGAAGCCTCAAACCAACAACAAGCGGAATCACTGCATAGCATGGAGTCAGAATATGAGTCTGAATGTGCTCCAGCTGTATCAGAAACCATAGCAGCTGAACAAATTCAAATAGTAAAAGCTAAAGTTGAAGATATAGAGGTTTGCACAATAGGTGATATCAAAAGCGATTATCAAAATTCTTCATTTGAATATCCCATTGAACCATCATCTACGTTTGATGATGAACAGGAACAAGAGCATGCTAACACATTGCTTAAGAATCAATTTGAATCTGAAATTGCACAAGCGCTTTCTAAAGTTGAAGCCTTTGAAGAGATTAAACATGAGGATGTAGAATTTATTAAAACTTCAGATTTAGACAAAATACAAACACATGTCACTGCGACAACTGATGTAACAGCGGATGAAGATGATGCACCGACATCTCCTATATCTGATGAAGATCTTGTAGAACGACCCACTCATATTAGTAGAGAGCAAAGTTTGAATTTAACAGATGAGATTATCCAATCTAAATATGAATTTGTAGATGGTTATGAAATAAAAGAAAAAGGGGAAGATAATATATTCGTCGAGACTGATACATCATTTTCAAAAGAGGAGGCTGTTGAGGTAGATCCACTTCCAGTTGCACATGTTACAGAGGTTGTTGAATCGACATCTGAAATATCTGAAGAAAAATCACAATTGTCAGACGGAGAGCCTGTAGAAAAATCTACTCATATTAGTGAGGATGCTGTTAATATAGAACCAGTTCCAGTTCAACATGTTACAGAGGTTGTTGATTCGACATCTGGAATATTTGAAGATGAATCACAAGTGACAGACAGAGACATTGTAGAAAAATCTACGCATATAAGTCAGGAATCAAGTCTTGAAACAATTTATGACGACAAAGCCCAAGAAATGAATACTAAAACAGAAAAAGGAATAAAAGAACAGGGGGCAGACATATTATATGTGGAGACGGATTCATCATTTTCGAAAGAGGAGGCTGTTGATATAGAACCAGTTCCAGTTGAACATGTTACAGAGGTTGTTGGTTTGACATCTGGAATATTTGAAGAAGAATCTCAAGTGACAGACAGAGACAGTGTAGAAAATTCTACGCATATAAGTCAGGAATCAAATCTTGAAACAATTTATGATGACAAAGCCCAAGAAATGAATACTAAATCAGAAAAAGGAATAAAAGAACAGGGGGAAGACATATTATATGTGGAGACGGATTCATCATTTTCGAAAGAGGAGGCTGTTGATATAGAACCAGTTCCTGTTGAACATGTTACAGAAGTTGTTGATTCGTCAGCTGGAATATTTGAAGAAGAATCACAAGTGATAGACAGAGAGCTTGTAGAAAAATCGACTTTTATTAGTCAGGAATCAAGTCTTGAAACAACTTATGATCAAAAAGTTCAAGAAATAAATACTGAAATAGAAAAAGAAATTAAAGAACACGGAGAAGATGTAATATATATCGAGTCAGATACAAGAGGTTCCAAAGAAGATGCTGTTGATTTAGAACCAGTTCCAATTGAATATGTTGCAGAGGTTGATGATTCGACATCTCAAATATCCGAAGAAGAATTGCAAGTGTCAGATAGAGACCTTGTAGAAAAACTTACTCATATTAGTCGGGAACCAAGTCCTGAAATAACTTACGATCACCAAGGCCAAGAACATGTTATTGAAATAATAAATATCGAACAAATTGAATCTGAGCAAGAGGAAGAACATGATTCGTATTCTATAGAAGAACCAA
Organism: Serripes groenlandicus; assembly: GCA_031761405.1. Lineage (NCBI taxonomy): Eukaryota > Metazoa > Mollusca > Bivalvia > Cardiida > Cardiidae > Serripes > Serripes groenlandicus. Next base: position 57,315,089 of record JASEVX010000004.1, on the reverse strand, counting down.
CGTCGATAAATGTATCAAAAGAGAAAGTATTGCTGTCGCGTCAAGAAAGCAATATTGAAATAACAATTGCTGAATATGGTGAACCTGTGTATTACTATGAATATGAAGGTGAACAAACAGACGAGACAAAAGTTAAAGAAGCTGAAACTGATAATGAAATTGAAATTAAGCTTGAAGACGATGAAAAGATGCCTACCGAAGTAATCAAACAAGAACACATAAGCGACGATGTGATTGAATCTGAGATTACCGACCAAAAACCTACAATGCAAGACACCCAACTTCATGGAAGAGTATTCAGCGACATTCTAGATGCTGCAACTGATGAGATGGAAGGTGAGCCAGTAGGATTTTCTGTAGAACCCACAATGTCCGAAGAAAATGAGTATTTAGATAATGCTAGCGAAAGGTTACATTTTGATCTTGAGTCAGAGGAAATTGTTGTTGAAGTAAACAGTGAAATGTATTCAGAAAAGCTTTGCAGTGTACAGGAAGCAATAGAAAAGCCTCAATCATCACATTCTGGAGTTATAGAAAAGGACGCCAGCCAGACAGCAAAGGTCATAGAAATAATCGAGGGATACGATGAAGAGGATGAAATGGCTTATAAAGCCGAAGATATAGTTCCCCCAAGTCCACATACTGTTAGCGAGACTGTTGAATACGATGAAATGTCTGACCGACGAACAAGTGATTATGACCTTGCATTAAGTTACACAGACATAGTTGAACAAAGACCCAATAATGACCAGGAAGAATCATTAGCATATACAGAATCAGATAAACATGACAAACATGCTGAGATTGTCGATCAAGAACTTAAATCTGCCAGTGCTGAAATGGAAGAAACGCAGAAAGAACATGTAGGTCTACAAAACATCGACACCATAAATCAACAAAATGAAGAGATCAAAGAAACCAATAAGGTTATATTATATGAAAAGGAAAATGATAAGAGCATTGATCCAGAGTATGAATATGACATTGATGATTTTACTGAAACATTTATCGACCGAACCGAAAGTTTTATTGAACATACACGTGATGACTTGGAAATAACTGTAAGGTCATCGGATCCTGAGATAAAAGAAAATATTGATTATTCACAAAATATATCAGAAGAAACATATCAAAACACAATTGCAGATGGTGACTCAGAACTTTTTCGAGGAGGAGGAGTTGAAGGCTTGGGTGATGCCACAGATGAACCGGAACATGCAGATGATGAATTAGAAGATGATGTTGAATCTGATTCTTTAGACGAAGACATGGATTCGCATGATTATAGGACAAGTATTCCAACAGATCCTGAACAAATGAGTTTAAAGAGTTCAGAAAGACCATTATCTCCAACTGATTACACACTTGACGCTGATATGGATGAGTCATTCTTAGGTGAGGATAAAGCTCAAGAAGAAAATGAAAGAATAATTACGACTGACACATCAAAACATATTTTTATTGAACAACCAATACAAAGCAAACAAATTTCGCCAGTTCAAAGAGTACGGGGGTCTGGCGATGGTGCAGAAAATTTCGAAGATTTGCCTCCATCGCCTTCAGAGTATACCCTCATTGCTTCTTATGAACAAGAAAAACTTAAGAAAGTGTTAGCCACACCTGAGAGTAAATCACCACAGTTTTCGAGGTTAGTATTAGAAGATGTTATGTCCGTATCTATGGATGAAACGGTGCTTCAAAGAAACTTTGGGATGGACAATGAAAGAAATGTAATGAGTGCTTCGTATGACGAAGAAGCCCTGAAGAGAGTGTATGATGAAGAAGATATAATGGTGTCTTCCGCAGAGCATGTGATGCAGGACTCCTTGATTGCTTCGTCTTTGGAACCAGAAGATTTTCGAGTTACTGGGAGTGTTTGTTCAGGTAGAGATGAGGAATATTCGGTCTCCTCATCTGATCAAGGAGTTATGGAGAAATCATATGAGGGAGACATAATGACAGATTCCTATGATGATTCTTTGCACAAGTCTGTAGGGTCGGCCAGAGAAGGAGGATTATCAGATTCCATGGACCCGGAAATGCTGAAAGCCTCATTTGAACTTGGTAAATATATAGACCCAATGGCAGCATCAATGGACCAAGAAGCACTGACCAGATCATTAGGCATTGAAGAATTAATTTCTGAACGGTCCGGTGTCGAAGGAAGGGAAAGTGAAATGATCGACTCTCTAGACCAAGAACAGCTTCTTACAAGGACACTTGATGTAGTAAGTGAAGAAACAGCTCTCACCAATTCTTTGGATGACGAGCTTATTGCTAGAACACTTGGTTTTGGCAGGGAAAGCGGAATGGAGGCATCAATGGATCAAGATGGGTTGAGAGTGTCTTTAGGAATCGGTAAAACTGCTGATCTTATGACTACTTCAATGGAATTTGATGACTTGGATGCTTTACACAGATCACTCGGATTAGCCGCAAGTGAAAGCCTTCATGAAACATCTTCAAGTTCCAAAGACTTGGATGAATCTCCAACTTTGGACCAAGCTGAAAGCATTTCTAGTTCAATGGATCAGGATGTATTGAGAAAATCGCTTGGTCTTAATGACGATATAATGGCTTCTTCTATGGATCAAGAAGCATTGCAACGTTCTTTTGCTATATCGAAGACGGAGGATTTAATGTCTGGTTCAATGGAACCAGATGCACTGATGGAAGCTTTAGATAAAACACCAGAAAGTGATGATGACAATTTTGAACAGTTTAGAAGAGTTGAAAATGACCCGATGATGATTTCAATGGACCAGGAAGCACTGACGGCCTCTTTGGGATTAGACAGAATTGATGAAAATGATCAGGAGAAAGACGATAGCCCGTCGGATGTTATACCAGAAAAGCCTGTAGACATGATGGCAATGTCTGTGGATCAAGATGCATTGTATAGTTCTCTAGGTCTCTGTACAATAGAAGAAGAGACAAATGGTGAGAAGGAATCGCCCAAGACACCAGAAGAAAAATTAACATCTGATCAAGGGAAAGAAACCCAACATTTTTCAGGTAATTTGATACTTACTGGTAGTATTTTCATTAAGAGTTATGCTTATGGATGATACACAGATTAAATATATTATGATTTGAGAAGAATTCAAATGGTATACATGTTTATGAACGAATCATTGTCCTTCTCTTTAGTCGTCTGTCGTAAATATATATGTAATGTCATTTAATGTTTATGTTTTAAAATTGCATTCAAAATTGCATGATTAATTTTTTTTTAATAAAAAACAACCAAGATCCTGACAGGTCATAAACTATGGTAACTAATCGAACAACTGAAGCATGTCGTGTTTTCCATTATGTATTTTATTAACAACCACCATCATTATTTATTTTTGGAATCGCATGTGATTGCAGCTATATGCCCAAGGAACATATAGTTGTGAGTGATAATTGTAGAAACACAAACACTTATAATGCATCTTAACTGGAATTCTACTACAAATGTATACATGTTTGGTATTTGAAATTTTCAACTTAAATGATATTAACAATAATGAATTTTTTTAATTTTTTTTTTAAATTTCATCAGTTGTCCCTTTGATTTTTTTATTGCAAATTCTCAATCTATTGAAAAATACTCTCTCTATGAAGCTGACTATAGTAATATTTTTACAAATATATTGAAACATAACCATTTTAATAGCTTTTTTCATTCATGCTAAATTAAATTGTTTGCCTTTACATTGTAGATGATACAACCTCAATCACATCAAGTGAACCGGCTTTATTACAGACACCAGATCAGTCAGAAGGCAACACAACATCTGCCTTCAGTGCAGAATTTCTAGATGAGGCGTCTGTCGCCCCTCCAGCTCCACAAACGCTTGAATTGGAGACCCTGAAGTCAGAGGAACGTAAGAAGATGGTTTCGAGTTACGAAAATGTTTACACTGGAGTTGACATGGAACCAACTGTAAACAGAATGTCCATGGATGCCAGTGAAATAGATATTGGAGATCGCTTTGACACAAAGCAATCAGACTCGAAGCTTAGTGCTGCGGGTCTGTCGTCAAGCTATGAAAACCTTTATGAAAAACAAGACCAGTCTGATGATGAAGGTGAGTGTAAATCTGAATCCACTACGATGTCGTCTGCTTCAGGTTTTATTGACGTCTGCTCCATCTCTCAGTCCACATCTATACACCCAACTTACACCACTAACAATCACTCATACCCTCTATACATAACAGTAGAATCTGGTTTAGACAAACTTTCTAGTAGTCCAGATACTTTAGACGCTTTTTCAGAGCTAACTGGCAAAGGTAGTCGCCAAAAGACCAATGTTGTAGAACGATCAATGTCGTGTGACGCAGACAGGAGAGATGAAGTTCAGCAGACACATCTGTTCAGACCATGCTCATCTCCAGACGTTTACAGCCCTATAGATGCAAGTGGTCCACTCCCACATTTTGGCAAAGGTACCTTTTCATTACCTTTGTCATAAATGTTTGTTTCTTCTCCTTATATCTACTTAATATTCTGATTTTTGTGTGATTTTCAGGTACTCCTTGACGATTCTCGATGTTGTTGCTGATTGATATTGTCGTTTTATAAAGCTTTGTTTCTTCTTTGTTTGCAGTGTTTTGTTACAGTATGCATGCAATTATTTACTTGTCTTATGTTTTTTATCAAATGTATTAACTTATGTTTTTTTCATTTTGCAGATTAATTTTTTCTGCATTTTCTGGTATGTTTAATTCTAGTAATACATGCCCTTATTTCTTTTTGAAGGCTTAATTTGCTTATGAGCGAACAATGCAGATTTAGGCCAGACTGGGCAGGTACAATTCTATTTTTTTTGTAAGAATTTAAAGCTTCACAGCCTCTGAAATGTTGGTAGTCTTGTGAGATAATGTGAGCTTGTACACATTCTCTTGAAACACGAACTATGGGATATTTAAGTATTATCCTAGTTTTTTGGTTATATTATGTTCCCGTAACTATCACTGTGGAATATTTGTATTTCGATCTTTGAAAACAATTTTGCATTGATGGCAACCTCTATACAACCACACATATACATTGTATTCATGTTATGTTAACTTTCAACGGACCTTTCGTGTGTCTATCTTTAAGGTCTGCCCTGCTGGTTTAGTGAAAAAGTGTCTGCCTAGGATGTTTGAGGTCACTACTTTAAAAAGGATAAAAATAGCTTTTCCTCCTTGGCGCTCAGAATTGACAAGGAAGCATAACGACTGACTGACTAGTGTCATATTAAATGCACTAGTAGGTTTTGTAACTTACCAATAAAATGTTGTGATATTAATGAAACATTGTTGAAAATAGCATTAAACACCATAAAAAACAAAGAAAGTATTTTAAGTCTATTCATCTATAAGACCTAACACATTCGATACTTTCTTGGTTGGATGTAGAATTGTGTATGGCAGTATATGAACAGTGGCTATCATTCTCATGTAATAAAAATATTCTGATCATTTCTGATTTCGATTTCCATAAATGCGCAATTTAGATGTGGTGTAGCATGTTTATCATTTTATATTTGTTTTTACAATCAGTTTCAATTTACATCTACGTATCAGATGGATCCCTTCTCAATGTGTCTGTCTGTCGGACTTTCATTTATTGACAGGCGACATCGTTGATCCTTTGGACACTTGTGTCTTTAATTGAATGCCATTGTCGTTTGAGTAGTAACTTCGTCGTAATACTTGCTTCTTTTAATTTGACAAATGAGCCGCTTCCAGTGATTTGGGCTATTTTACCCCTTTCCCGCATACAACAAATCTGCAGCAGACGACTTTGAAATTATCTTGGTCAAAGCATATGGAACCTCTTTATAAATGAAAGAATATTTTTTAAAATACAGTTGAAAACATTGTTGAAAAAGAAGAAATTGCTCATGTTTTCAAAAGTCAGCTGCTGCAGAGGCATCAGAAAGCATCTGTTTGTGGGAAAGGGCTACTGCATCTCTGTTAGGTTAAGCCTCAGACAAACTTTCACTGTCTGACAACATGTAATTTAGCAAAATATGCGTCTCTTAGACATACAATCTAGAATTGTAGCCCCACTATTTTAAGCCTTTAATTGATCTTATTAAGGAGAGTCAATAAAACCCCAAATCACCAGCTGTTGCTCAAGTTTGTATTGATGTGGTATGAAAAGTATTGGTTGATTGTATTGAAAGTAAATTTTTCTTTAAATAACTGAACACGATGTGGCGAATTTTCCCTCACTAGTTTTCAAATGAACATGTATGCCTTGAGGTCAGTGGTCATCTGATAAAAAAGTAGTTCTTTCCTACTCTCATATGCATGTCGACGCAACTGCAATTGACACATTTTGAAAAAAAATTGTGGTTAAGGAAGAAATTACTTATTATGAGTCATTTCTCTTTAGTTACAATTTTTACTGCATTTGAGAATTAACGATCAGATTGACTTAGTTTAACGGAATGAAATACACAAATACACTTGTTTAAAAGTGTCAGTTTCAAACGTTTAATTGACATATTTTACAAGGTCTTATTAACTAGCTGAACTTAGACAGTTTATTTGAAATTAATGATAAACTTACAGAGATATTGCTCAAAAATTAACCCTTTCCCTCATACGACAATTCTGCAGCAGACAACTTTGAATATATTTTGTCAAAAAATAGAAAATCTTTATAATTGAATGGATAACCTATGACTTAAAGTGGAAAACATTGTGGCAAAAGGAGAAATTGCACGTTTTGTGCAATTTCTTCTTTTGTCACTATGTTTTCAAAAATTCGTCTGCTACAGAGGCGTCAGAAAGCGTCTATATGAGGGAAAAGGTTAAAAAGACTTTAGGTTTGCCTCTGATTGAAATTCAGGATGAATTAAGTTGGATCCTCTCATTGTTATTTAACCCTTTCCCTCATATAAATGCTTTTGGACGCCTCTGCAGCAGACGCCTTTTTGAAAACATAGTAACAAAAGAAGAAATTGCACAAAACGTGCAATTTCTCCTTTTGCCACAATGTTTTCCACTTTAAGTCATAGGTTATCCATTCAATTATGGAAATTTTCTATGTTTTGACAAAATACGTTCAAAGTCGTCTGCTGCGGAATTGTCGTATGAGGGAAAGGGTTAATACTTTCTCACATACAACAAACCTCCAGCAGACAACTTTGAAAGCAGCTGGGCACAAACATGGAAAACCTATAACAATGAGAGTGTAATTACTGCAAACAGTTGTAAACACTGTGGCAATATTTTCATCTGTTTCTAATAATTGATCTTTCATCAACATGGACAGTCAATGGTTTAGCTTATGTGTTTTCGAAATCGTCTGCTGCATGTTTGTTTTATGTAAGAAAGGGTTAACAGTTCAATTACAATCAAAGTGTATTTACACTTATAATAGTTATTTAATTTTATCGTATTTGCCACTTATTTAAAAACTACCAAAGGGTGGATTTTCATGTGACTTGGCGCTTCAATGCCCTTACAACATTGATTTGATCAATTGTGATACAGCATTCTTATAAAGTATGTGTGTATATTTTACATTCATGCTTGCACAACAGGACAAGATGCTGAGGATAAATTAAGCACTTCAAGTTCTGAAGTGGCACAGCTTGATGATGTCGGAGATAAACAAGGTACATTGATGTAACTATGTACTCACTGTTGTTTGTAATGATACTATGTAATTTGAGCAAGGCCAAGCAAAGGTGAACCAAGGCGTCGAAAAAAGGCAACCGCTAGACGTTCTTTTATAGTTTAAAGGTTGGTTGACACTTGTACGCGAAATGGCACGCTTTTTGGCGTACCAGTGAAGGAAATACTTTTGTGTTCCGTATATGAAAACATGCATGCGTGTTCGTGACGTGATTTCAAAATGTCCTAAAATGTACCTCGACTTAATTTCATGCGACTTGCATGGCATATATACAACCTATGCGCAACTCTTCAGTAACAAAGCACGTCAGTGCGTGTCCATTTGGTCTAGTGGCCCAAACGTAACAAATGGCACTACCTGGTGCAAACTATGTATCAGGATTGTTGTGTGTTGAGTGGGCTGCATGCCTTTTATGGCACGCCTTAATGCAGGGCAATTTGAGACCAGAATTCATGCAAGTGTCAACGTTGCTTTAGAAAGATATTAGCCTTTAAATGCTCAAAGTTTAATCCAAGTGCGCCCTCGATGTCAGTAAAGCCTAGACGAGATAACGCTAACAGTAATGTTCACGAACTTAATCTTGAACGTTGCATATTGCTTAAGATATCGGTTCTGGGGCAACTTATATGTGTTAGTCACACAGTGATAAAGAACAGATGTCCTTAACACAATGATATAAATTAAATATGTTTGAAAACAGGGTTAGCCCCTCAGTAAATTAACAGTGCTTATAACCAAACCATGTCCATCCAATGTTATGTCTGCATACCTATACTATTATCATGAGTTATAAATGGATAGACCCGATGCATTGGTAAACCAATGATTCAAAAGAGCTACAGTTGTTGCCAATTCAGCTAGCTGCCATTCTTGAGCAAGTCTGTTTCTCGATATTACCTGTCTCTAAATCGAAATCATTGTTAATCATCTTAAGAAAGATGACACCAATGCGTTTGGTATTTCATTGAACCTCCTCGTATCTGGGTTCTGTTTTGTAGTCCAAAGACATTCTTCTTGAACGCATTCTTTAAAATATATTTTAGAATATTCGTATTGCATGAATGGGAAATTTGTCATATGGGAAAGGCTGTACTACCATTGAGGATTTTAACGCATTAACCCTTTCCCACATACAACAAATCTGCAGCAGACGACGTAGTGATAAAAATCTGAAAAATCTCCATAAAAAAAATAGCTTGAAAACATTGTGGCCAAAGGTGATGATGAGCAATTTTCACCTTTGTCCACAATGTTTTCAAAAGTCGTCTGCTGCTATTGCGTCAAAATGCTTATGCAGGTGGGAAAGGGTTAAAGTGCTCCCAAATATGTCGTATCTTGGTTTTGCTTTGCGCGGCTCATTCATTTAAATGTTTTCAATGTTTCAAGAAGCATGTCTTTACTTCACATTTTGTTTCACTGGGCTTCAAGTTTTTTTCTCAACCAAGGCTCACCAAAGATTTAACCCTTTCCCTCATACGACAATTCTGCAGCAGACGACTTTGAACATATTTTGTCAAAACATAGAAAATCTCTTTAATTGAATGGATAACCTATGACTAAAAGTAGAAAACATTGTGTCAAAAGGAGAAATTGCTCGTTTTGAGCAATTTCTTCTTTTGTCACTATGTTTTCAAAAAGCTGTCTGCTGTAGAGGCGTCAGAAAGCGTCTATAAGAGGTAAAGGGTTAAGTTTTATTTTTTTCACCAAAAATCTTTTCAAATCATCACATGGTTTAGTGGTAGAGCGTACACCTCCGGTGCAGGAGTTTGCAGGTACGGTTCCTGGCCGGGTTATGCAAAAATGTTTGTGATAGCTTTTCCTTCTTGGCGCTCAGGGTTTTTAGGTGAGCTTTACCACTGAATCGCTGGTGTCAGGATAAAGGGACCGATCAGTAGTACTTAGCAAATTCTCCTTTTGCCACAATGTTTTCAAAAGTGGTCTGCTGCAGAGGGGTCAGAAATGGTATACACATGGTAAATGGTTAAACTCTTATCAAGAATACAAATTGTTTAAAGGCACAATCCAATCTAGGACTAGAAATACAGTACACTATGTATAAGCCCTACCTATATGAGAAATAAACATGAAGTTGTTAGTGAATTTATTTCAACTGTATTTTTGACTGTTAGCCTTCTCTCTATTCGGAATGTAGACACAATTTAAAACCCTAGCAATATTTTTATTGAACAGTGGCGATATTTGCGCTTGTCCATAGTCTCAGTATTGGAAATGGACCTACTCACAAAAGAAAGTCTTTAGAAGGAATAGGGAAATGGTTAAACGTCAACTAATTCATATGCATGTTCGCGCTTCGGAATTGATAACTTCATTCTATTGCAATTTACTGTTGTTAATGAAAACTTATTTCACATCTTTATTGAATTTCTTTTATTTATTCGAAGTATATCTGATTGGTTGTGCCAAGGGCATCTGAAATTTGAGGATGATTTGGAATTTTTTGACGAACAGTTCGGTTAAAAATTTCATAATTTTTCTATAAGGGTTATCTGTAACTAAAAATGGTTATCTTAACCTTTCCCACATACAGCAAATCTGCACCAGACGTGTTTGAAAATACTGAAAAAAGTTGAAAACATTATGACAAAAGGAGAAATTGCTCGTTTTGAGCAATTTCTCCTTTTGTCACGATGTAATCAAATGTCGTCTACTGCAAATGCGTCAAAATGCGTCTATAGGTGGGAAAGGGTTAAAAAAGAATGATCTCTTAAGCCATCATTATATATAAAGAAAATAATTATTTGATTCAATTTTCAGTGCTCGATAGACATCCTTACGTATATTTACATGAACAAAATATGAACTCTGATTACATACTTATCAGACTAACTTAACCCTTTCCCTCATACAACAATTCTGCAGCAGATGACTTTGAACATATTTTGTCAAAAAATAGAAAATCTCTATAATTAAATGGATAACCTATGACTAAAAGTGGAAAACATTGTGGCAAAAGGAGAAATTGCTCGTTTTGAGCAATTTCTTCTTTTGTCACTATGTTTTCAAAACGCCGTCTGCTGCAGAGGCATCAGAAAGCATCTATATGAGGGAAAGGGTTAAATTTGAGAATATTACAGATAATAGGTATATTTCTTATACCCTTTCAAACATACAACAAATTTACAGCTGCGATGACATTGAAAACATCTCGTCAAAAAATGAAAGTTCAATTATTGTTTTGCGTTGAAATCAGTGTGGACAAAAGAGATATCTTTCATTATGAGCAATTTCTCCCTTTGCCACAATAATTTCAAAAGTTATCTGCAGCAGAGGCTTCAGAGAGCGTCTGTATGTTGGATAGGGTTAAACGTCTGCCTTGTATACCATTCAAGTCAATATTATTAAAGATTATCGACCACAAACAGTACAATTTTGTAAGGTTGAAAACGTTGTAGGAGAAATATATACCCTATTTTCTTACGATAGTGCAAAGACATCAAATGCATATCAGATTTTATCAATAAAAGGGTTTAATGACAGAATGTTACCTGACATAAACAGTAGCATGTTAACATTTAACTAAACAATAACAAAATACTAATATGTCATTCTGTTGTTTGTGTCGCCTTTACTGGTAGGGTGACATATGAGGATCGCTTTTCTGACGTCCTTACTTCTTCCTGTCACTTATCGGTATATTGGCAGGAGACGAGTGTTGTTACGCTATAAATATATTAACATCTACATTCTAACTTTCCTTGGTAATTACATGCAGCTGCTCAATTTTCGCCCAATGATGATAAAACCGAAGGAACTGACGTTGAGGAGCAGTTTTCTCCAATAACTGAGCGATCTCCAAAGCTCAAACATACACTCGAACTGAGTGTTAAAGATATTTCAGATGTGGCTCAGGGTCAAGCATATTCTAATTTGGAATCCCCTACTGAATCTGTTTCACCTTCTAAGGAACACCATGATGTTTCCCCTTTGCAAGATAGTCTTACACTTAAAAATATGAACATGTCTGTTGGGCGATCTCCGTCGGACTTCCATTGGGAGGTTGATGAAATAGAGTATGAAAGACAAGAACAAAAAAGGGATGAATTGGAAAGACTAGTGCAGGAGAGGACTAAATTGGAAATGAATCAGTTGCAGTCGGGTCTTCTACATGATATCAAAGGATCTAAAGATTCTTTGTTTGACGATGAAAATAAAGTTGGCGTGTTCAAACAGTTTGAAAAAGTTACTGCAAAAGAATCACACAGTGAACAAAGAACTACAAAGACGATGAAATCTATTGAGGAGAAAGTAATCTCCACTGAAAATGTTGAAGGTGAACCACCAAGAGTTGTAATGGAAGAAAAAGTTTATTCTACAGAGGATGTGGAAAATTACTCAAAATCGACTAAATCACAAGATGAAGTAAGTATTTCTACATGTGAAAAAATTACAGAGGAAATAGAAGTAAGAGAAGATGGTACAGAAATCAAGAAAGAAAATAAAGAACTTGTAGCAACAATTGATGAAGATAGTAAAACACAAACAGAGGAAACAAAAACTAAATCCAGCATCAAGAAAGAAGATGCTAAAGAGACCATATATCCTTTTGTAAAAGAAGGTGAAGATGGTGGCACACACATGCATCTTGTGGACACTGTATCAAGCAAAGAAGAGAAGCTTGAAACCACTGTCAATGTCATAACAGATGAACAAAAACACATCATTGATGAAACCAAATTAACATCTGAAAGGGAACTTGAAATAATAGGTGATACAGAGAAATTATTGAGTGAGTCTGAAATTCAAGTTGAAGGTAGAAGGCAAGTTGTTGAAGACGTTTTGCATGAAAAGGGATCTTCAAAAGTTGATGAGTCAAAAACAGAAGAGATCACAGAAGTATTATTTGAGGTTGACATAACAAGTCGACCTCATTCAACAAAAATTGTTCCTGTTCAGGAAAGACACGGCGAAAGGAAGGAACATTCAGAGAAAAAAGACTTTTTCGAATCTACAGAAACAACTAGAGATGAGGGGTGTATTTCGAAGAAAACCCCAAAAGGCGATGAAAAACAGGAAAATTTAAAGTCTATAGGACAACAAAGAGACAGTGGATTATTTGAAGAATCTTTCAGTGAAGATGATTTTCCAGAAGAAATTGCCGGCAGGTCTGAACATTTAGAAAGAATGTCTTTTGACAACATGGCATTTCATTCTGACGATGTTGTAAAACCTAAGAAAAAGGATGTTACTGTCAAACGTGATGATGACATGGAATTGTTGGATTCGCCGGTAGATGTTTCACCCAAAGACACGAAAGATCGATCAAAGCGATTCAATTTTGCTGATGAGTTGCAGGATGAGCTAGACTCTTATTTAGTAGATGAGGACGTTCCTTCAGCTAACTTAAAGAAACAAACAGAACAAAGTAAAGACATGGTTACAGAAAAAGAAGCACAATATATCACTCTTGATGGTGATGATACCATTCTTGAAGGTGCTGTTGGACCTTCTGTTTTACCTTTCGAAGTTGAAACTATTGAACATGGGATGTCGTCGTCATCCAGTAGTCAAGGTGAAAATGAAGTTTTTGATTGTGTTACAGGAGCAAAAGTTCCTTGGGAAATACAACACCAGTTTACAAGACAGTTTTCGGACTCCTTTACTGAACAGGAAGATAAAACCATTGAAGCTTCAGCATCTGCTAAGTCTTTAGATATGGGAGAATTCTATGAAAGAGACAGACACAATGATACAATAATAGATTTTACAACACTTCAGCCTATAGATGAGAAAAAACCAAGTACCTCTTCGGATGAAATATCTCCTACGACCAAAAAGAAAATTCAAAAAGTCAGATTTTCACTCTCTGAAGAACATTGCTATAGTGACGATGACCTTGATGATGACAGATATAATGCTTCATCATACGATATAAAGATGTCGGAAGAATGGAAAAAGGCTGGGACAAAAGATTGCATAGAGATTGCGAACAATGAGTATCTGCAACAATTTGATAGAGCTGAGCCTCACGAAAAGATTACCGACGCATACCAGAAAGCAGTTATAGCGACTATAATAGATACTCGACAAAAAAATGAACTTTTGCGGCAAAGTGAGTTTGACGAATTACAGTGTCTGAATGAAGCTGAACCTGAAATAGTGTCGATTACAAAAGTTAAGGTAACAAGTGCAGACACAGTTGCATATTCATCTACATCATCATCTTTTGATAGTGAAAGGTATGACGGAGAAGATGTAGAAATTGAGGAAGTAGAATATGACGATAATGAAGTAGAAATGGTCACAACAATGTCTCAAACTGTTGAGACACAACAACCACTCTGTGTGGTTAGTCGAGAATCAAGACTTGCACAAGAAGAACTACTGAAGGAATCTTTTGATGAAAAAGATAGGTCAATGTCGCCATCAATTGAAGCGGAAGATCTTAAATATGAAAGCCAGAAAGAAACAAATAAATTCCCTTTGCTTGTGCATACTCCAGGTAAAGATCTCGCGGACAATGAGGTTTATGAGTCTTCTGAAACAGAACTTACTACTGAAGATGAGAGACTTTCCCCAATAGAAGAAACATCGGGGACAGAAGCTACAGAAGACAATGGTGAAGAAGTTGTAGATTTTAAAATGGACAAAAAGGTAACATTTCAACCTGAAATAGAACACTTGAGGTCACTTTCGAGTGAAGACCTTGTAAAAACTTCAACATCTTCTTCAGAAGTTGAACCAACTCTGCTTGCTGCATCATATGACCTAGATTCCGGAAGAGTCTCTCATGTTGTTGCAACTTACGATCTTTCACCAGATACTGTTGAGAAACAGTTTTTACCGGTAGCAACAGCACCAAAAACCATACTCTCAAGCCCAGAGGATGATGTTTTTGAGGCAGATTTAACTATCTGTTCAAATGATTCTGTTATTGTTGTCGATCTGACTGATGAGACCCCCACAGAAGCAGATGTTGACCGCATTCCAAGAGACACATCTGAAAAATCACCACCCTTGTTGAAGCAAAAGGAATCTGGTTCTACTGGAACTGAGACAATGCCATCGCCTCCTGCACCATCACCTTTCGAATTGCAGATGAAGGAAGATCATACTGTACATGATCTGCAAGGAGCAGCTTTGAAAATGAAACAACTTCAATCTACAAATACATTGACAGATATTGTAACGAAGGATAACATTGATAAAACAAAAATTAAACTTGATCTATGTACGTTTTCAGAGGGTGTGATGGATGAAGAAGTTACATCCCCTTTCGAAATGATGTCTCCAAGTGAATTGGATGAATATGAAGAATACGCTGAGAAACAACTTCAACTTGAAATGGAGAGAGAATCATCTGAAATTTCTGTGCGTCTTGCAGCAGTTGACCAATCTTTCACAGGTTTGTTGAGCCCGGACAAATCAACAAATGAATCTTCCTTTGAACAGTCATCACCTGTAAGTAGTGAACCCTCGGAAAAGGGCTTAGAATCGCCATTTGATAACAAAATCATTTGTCAACAGGAACAAATTCCAGGTACCATACAGGCACTTCAAATGGAACGACAGGCGGAAAACGTTGTAATTACTAATGGTCCAACAGAAGTAGAATATAATCCCGAAATAGACATAGACTTCAGTGAGCCCGAGTTTCAAGCTCCCATTGACATGGAACTAATGAATGAGCCTGAAGATGGACAAGAACAGGCTTCCGAAAGAGCAAGTCAAGAGGTATCAGATATAGTAGTTGACGTATCTACAAGCAATACACAAGCTTCAAATTTGCAATCAAGCTCACAAGTCGTACACATTGAGCAGACTGGTTCAGGCCAAACTCAACAAACTGCCCTGACTGAAGGAATTATTGAAGAACTTCCTCTACGGTCAGGACTGGACACCCTTATTGTATCTGACCAGACACTCTATGGTCTTGAAATGCCATCAGATGAAGCTGCATCAATGACAACCTCACATTTTGAGTGTGATTCGTTGAATGTTTCCGTTTATACTTCAGCCTCAATGCATGATGATACTTCTGAACAAGTAGACAGTAGGGAAGTGTTGGGACAAATTACAGGGGCTGATAAGACTGAAGAAGATTTAAGTGAGCGCCCATGTGATTCAATGCAGGAGATACTATGCTCATCAGAGACTGTAGAAAGTAGAGATACTATAGATGGGGAAACTTTGGTTGATTCAACAGATGTTCAATGTCGAAGCGATGGTGAAGAACTGGATAAAAATCTGTCTGAAGACCACATTTCCCCATTACCTGTAACTCTCGAAGATATTTGTAAACCTGAAGAATTACAAGCCATAGCTTGTGTCGAAATCATTGTACAGACAACAGATATTGATCAAGTTGAAGATACAGTCGAGGGAAGCACTCCAGATCGTCTTGAGGAAGAAGACATTGATGATGAATTAATGAACCTGAAAGATGTTTCAGATTATGAATTAGATACCAAAGTTGAAGAAGACAGGGGATCAAAATCAGAATATAGAGCGGCATTCGAATTGCGTTCCGATCACTGTGATCTTGATCGCCCATTAACTCCTACACCAGTAGATAAACAACAGGGTTTCTTTGAAGACGATTTTGAAAAAGACATTGGTCAAGAAACCACATACGAAAAGAAAGATGAAACAGACACTCTTATTGAGAAAACAGCATGTAAATTTGTAGAAACCGTACTTGAGGAAGTAAAAGTAAAGGTGAAACGTAAACGTATACTTGATATAGATGACGATGTGGCCCTTGTTCAGAGTCCTTTATCAGAAAATGGAGGAGATATAACAGATTTTGCTGAAGACTTACCATTTGATGATGACCCAGAAGAACCACCAGATGAAAATGTTGAAGGCACTGAATGTATCATAGAACTCTCAATAGATAGAAGGGAAGAATTTATAGAAGTGATCAAAGAACAAAAGCATTCAGAAGAAAGACCAGTAGTTGTTGATAATGCTATTCCAGTTGTTGCTTCTACCACTTCAGCTGAAATAACACAAAGAGGTACTGAACAAGCAGGCATTAAATGTGTTCCTGAAGAAGCAGATGATGATAAAGTAGTTGAAGAATCAATCATTTCACAAAGTGTTACTACTCATGAGGCCTCAATTCAACATTCAGATGGGAAACAAAAATCCCTATCAGCAACAGTATGTGTTCCTGAAGAAGCAGACGATGTAGAGGAAAGTCAAACTATGGAAACTACAATCCATGCAACATGCCAACCATTTACTGGAACGTCTCAACATGAAGTAAGCGATTCAACAGATGCCGGGACAGTGTGCTGGCCAGAAGAAAAAGATACTGACGATACAGAAGATCAGAAAGATGGAATGGCTGAAACACAGAAGATGGGATGTACAGATGAAATTGACACAAAAGGTGTGATCAGTTCCACTTCATCAAAACAAGTGGTTGAATCAAAGAATGAAACAACAGCAACAAGTAGCACTGTCATAACAACTACCACAACAATTGAATCCCACACGTCGCAGCAAAAAGAGGCTCATTTTAATATAACCGAATCAAGTGTCTCTAAATCTTCATCCCAGGTTCATTTTTTAGAGATGAGCTCTGATACCAGTGCTTTTTCATCTGCTTTGAGTGCTAATGAAAAAGGATCGGTATTGGAGCCGAACCAGGATACTCCAAACCTCCAACCGAATCAGCCATATACCAGGGATGTTTTTTATGATGCTGAAAATGATATAGGTTTATTTGATCAAGCTGGAAAGCTGCATTCTATATCAGCAGCCATAACAATTCCATTAAAGAAGGTAGAGTCAATGGACAGAGAGCCATCAGATGACAGTAAGGATGACTTACCTGTTTTAATGGACTACAAAGGTCACGAAACTGATGATGCAGGTGATTCATCAAGTGTTGATAGTTTTACAACTGTTGTAGCAGCAGATGAGGAAGAAGAAGAAAATGAAGATAGATTGGCAGATTTTGCATCACTTACATCATCAATTCATTCTGACATACAAGGAGGCACCCACATGGAAGAGGAGGATGAGAAACAACTAGAAAGAGACCCATTAAAGGAGCTTATGGCCTGGGCTAATGACAAAAACACCCAGGAATCATTTCAAATAAAACAAGACATACAAGAAGAAGAAATTATCTCTGAAGAAGAAAAGCAGGCGTGTGTGTTTCCTTGGAATAAAGATGGTGATTTCAATAGGAAAGATGACCTAAAAGGAATCATGCCTTTCCCTTGGCGAAAAGATGAAGAAGAAGATGCGGAATCTCTGGGTAGCAGTCATTATGATTACATAGACAGACAAGCATTAAGTGTTATAACTGAACTGTCGGATGAGGACAGGTTCGAAATCATTAATAAAGATGAGTTGGAAAGTGAGAGTACTGGTACAGGCTCTGATTCAAGACATTACAGTTCACCCGATTTTCCACCACCTAGTCCAATGAGTAATCTGAAGTTTTTCAGCAAAAGTGGAGAAAAAGACGATATATCTATTTCTTCATCTCTTCTTGAGTTCGAACATCTTGAGAGAGAAATAAACCACTCAAGGTCTTCCGGGTCCATTGACAACGGTGGTAAAGACAGCCTCGGAGGATCTCTCGATGAATCGAAATTTTTATGTAAGAGTCTCGAAAAAGATGATGCATCGGTCACTTCTTCTCTCTCAGAGTTTGAAAGACTAGAGAGAGAGGTTGCTCATGGAAGTTCGGATAGTTCTGTGGATAAGATACTTTCGCCTGCTGTGATATCATCACCTGATACGGGTAAAGACAGTAACGTAAGCAGTGTTTCTGGCTCTGTTACTTCACTTGTTGAGTTTGAAAAACTGGAAAGAGAATGCTTTTCAGATGATACAAGAAGAAGCTCAGTCTCTGATAGCTACAGTCAGAGGAGTGGAATATCTGTCACGTCATCTCAAGCTTCTCTTCATGAATTTGAGAGAATTGAACAAGACATTGTCCTTGCAGAACAGTTAGAGATAGAGGCACAAAAGATTGTTTCTATTTTAGAATCGGGTGCTCTTTTACCTAACCAATACAGTAGTGAACCAGAACTGTCCTTTTCTGAGTCCTTAACCACAACCATGGAAAATCTGAAACATAAATCCAAAGATGATGATATAGATAGAGACTCTGTTGATGAAAGAGATGAAATAGATGACGATAGTTTAAGTGAAAATAAAAAGAGAAGCAGAGGTGAAGTGCCTGATGATACAGATTCTCTTGATGACCAGTCTGATATGACCGCCAGTATTACATCAGCTATTCTCAAGTCTGAATCTGCTACAAAACTTGGTACGGAGTATGATGCAGATTCTCTACATGATAGTACACATAGTAGTGATGGTGTTATGAAGATGTCTTCCGACTCAATAGGTGATAAGATGTTAGACAGCATGCACAGTAGTAGTGATGGTATGATGAAAATATCAACAGACTCGATAGGAGACAAGATGGGATCTAGCACACATAGCAGTGACGGTCAGATGAAAATATCAACAGATTCACTTGGTGAGAAACAAACTATAGATAAAACAGAAAAGGATAAATTTGACACTGATTCGTTGCATGAAGAAGAGGGTATAATGAACAAATCAACAGATTCATTGGAGCTAAAAAGTAAAACAATGCTCACTACAATGGAGATAACTGAAGTAGATAATATGAGGTCAAATGACAATTACAATGTAGAATCACAGCAGGTGCAGGACACTATGGCAACATCTACAGATTCACTAGAATCATACCCAACTGAAACAAAACAGAATGTGATGGAGGTGTCCATGGATTCAACTGGGACAGGGGGGTGGAGTTCGGCAAGCTCAATGTTCTCAAGGTCATCCATTGATACAATGAGATCAGCTGATGGTCAAAGTGACTCGGGCCATTCACATGAAATGATGGAGGCGTCTATGGAATCATGGGAGGAATATGGTGCTGAGGAAGAGGAGGAGGCTGACAATTATTACATTATATCTAAATACCAAACCAGTATGAAAGAAGCAGCTGAGTCAAGTAAATCAACTAAAAGTGAAAAGAAACATTTTACACACAATATATACTACGACCTGGATGGAAACCCTATTGATGAGAAATATAAGTTTATGGCACATGGACCTGGTTGGAATGATAACTTTGACAGATTGAAGGATGAGAATTCTACATATCTTCAAAGACAACCGTATGAGGAGAAAAAGAAAATATTCACAATGGCAGAATGGGAGGCCATGAAGAAAACCAAAAAGAATGGTTCAGAGAAAGATGACGACAAAACTCCAGAAGGGGATAAAAAAACAGAAGCCAGCATTACAGATAAATCTGATCTATCAGTCATGGAAAAGACATTAACAAGTAGTTCTTTGGAAAGTGAAACAGATTCAGATACTCAATCAATTAAGGTTTTACAGACACAAACTGAAATGTCTACCCACACTGTACATAGATCCAAAGTGTTACAGTCTACTAAAAAAAGTCTAACTTTTAAAGGTATAACCCATGGTCTTTGTACTATGTTGCATGTTGTCTGGTAGCCCTTTTTTACTTTTTATGCTTCGCTTGCATGATCATTGTCAGTTAGATGTGCCTGTTAAATATTCTTTTTTAACGAGGCACTACCCTTGAAAAACTAGATTCTAGATTTGAATATCTCCTTCTAAAATTCAGAGTGTTGTTGTGTTGCCCCTCCTGGTAGGGTGGTACATGGGTATATATCACCCTCTTAGCCGTCTGTCCATCTGTATGTCAGTCCTCCTTACATTTAACCCTTTCCCTCATATAGACGCCTTTGTAGCAGACGGATTTTTGGAAAACTTGGCGACAAAAAAAGAAATTGCTCACAATGAGCAATTTCTCCTTTTGTTGCCATGTTTACAATTCTATTCAATTATTCTTCTGTCATTTAAAGGGAGTTTCTAATTTTTTCTGGGTATGTTTTCAAAGTTGTTTGCTGCAGAATTTTTTGTGTGTGGGAAAGGGTTAAGTTACTTATTGGAAAGTGACGCACACATGCATTCCTTCAAACACTCTTGTCATTATTTTAGTTATGGTGAAGTAATTAACCCTTTTCCACATGCTACAAATCTGCAGTAGACGACTTTGAAAGTACCAAGGCAAACACACAGAAAAACTCTATAAATGTAGGTATAATTACTGAAAAGAATTGAAAACATTGTGGCAAAAGGAGAGATTGCTCGTTTTGAGCAATTTCTTCTTTGCCGACATGTTTTCAAAAGTCGTCTGCGAGGCGTCAGAAAACGTCTATATATGAGAAAGGGTTTACCCTTTTCCACATACAACAATACTGTGGCAAAAGCGTACTGCAAAGGCTTCAGAAAGTGTGTGCATGTTGGAAAGGGTAAATAGTTTTGTGTTTGTATATGTGGAGTTTTTGCATATATTTTACCTAATTCCACTTTTCTTCTTACTTCATGTTGAATAGAAAAATAAATTATATAGGATTCCTCTAACTCACAAACCATTCTTGTCTGACTTTACAATTAAAAGAATATAAATATGTCTGACAAATTGGGGTCTTAATGACTATTCCATTTGGCATCGTATAATGTCTTATTGGCATAAAATTACATGTATGAGGCTACACTCCTAATGTTTTTTGTCAGAAGACGCAATTTATCTATAAATAAGCTCTAGTGAATTTATGCATGTATAGAGTATCACATTGGTCCAATTCTACCAACATTACTTATATTAGCGCTAAGTAATACTTACGTACCTAAAAGCATAGTTCACCATTTTGTTATAGGTGGGAAAGGGTTAAAGTAATACATGTTGTCGTTAAGACCTGTTTGCAAATAAACTTAAAACAGTATTTTGCGATTATCCAGTTTGCATTCAAATGATATTCAATATTAATATATGTATCCCCTTCCTTCAATGTATAATTTCCTTATTTTGTATGGATGTTATTGATTTATACAGCCAGTAGAAATTAACTCTTTCCCTCATACGACAATTCTGCAGCAGACGACTTTGAACGTATTTTGTCAAAACATAGAAAATCTCCATAATTGAATGGATAACCTAGGTATGACTAAAAGTGGAAAACATTGTGGCAAAAGGAGAAATTGCACGTTTTGTGCAATTTCTTCTTTTGTCACTATGTTTTCAAAAAGCCGTCTGCTGCAGAGGCGTCAGAAAGCGTCTATATGAGGGAAAGGGTTAAGTACGATTGAGCAAACCAGTTCTTCAATTTCATCAACTCATTCACAGGTTATATGATTTCGTGGAAATTGGTAATAAAACTAATGGTATTTTACACTTTTAAAAAATGTCGTCTGCTGCAGATCTGTTGTATGTTGGTAAAGTTAACCCTTTCCCTAATATAGACGCTTTCTGACGCTTCTGCAGCAGACGGCTTTTTAAAAACATGGTGACAAAAGAAGAAATTTCTCAAAACGAGCAATTTCTCCTTTTGCCACAATGTTTTCCACTTTTGGTCATAGGTTATCCATTCAATTATAGAGATTTTCTATGTTTTGACAAAATATGTTCAAAGTTGTCTACTTCAAAATTGTTGTATGAGGGAAAGGGTTAAAAGATAGTTCACCAGATTCCAATTCCACCAACCGTACCTTGGCTAAGCAACTCTTATATACTTATAAGCCTTTTTCATCATTTTTGTTTCCCTAATAAATATGCCTGCATAAAGATTTCATCTCATCAGGTATCGTTAGTCAGTAAGGTTAACCATTTATGCCAGTTTAATCATTTAATTAAAAGCATTCCACCATTCATGTTTTTACAAAATATTAGGGAAGCAAAAGGGATAAAATATACTTTTAACCCTTGCCCTCATATAGACGCTTTCTGACATGTCTGCAGCAGACAGCTTTTTGAAAATATAGTGACAAAAGAAGAAATTGCTCAAAACGAGCAATTTCTCCTTTTGCCACAATGTTTTCCACTTTTGGTCATAGGTTATCCATTCAATTATAGAGATTTTCTATATTTTGAGAAAATATGTTCAAAGTCGTCTGCTGCAGAACTGTCGTATGAGGGAAAGGGTTAAGTGTTTAAGTATTACTTAGTAAGTTTGGTGGAAATTGGATGCACGAAATAGGTAGAACATTATAATGAGTATTAAGTATTACTCAGCGTTCAGTAAGGTTGGTGGAAACTGGGCGCAGGAAATAGGCAGAACATGATAATGGGTGTTAAGTATTACTAAGCGTTCAGTAAGGTTGGTGGAAATTGGGCGCAGGAAATAGGTAGAACATGATAATGGGTGTTAACCCTTTCCCACAGACAACAAATCTGCAGCAGACGACTTTTAAAACATAATAACGAAAATCTGAAAAATCTCCATATAAGATAGCTTAATTGTTATATGAATTTGAAAACATTGTGGCCGAAAGCAGAAATTGCTCATCATGAGCAATTTCCCCTAATAGCCACAATTTTTTCAAAAGTCGTCTGCTGCTATTGCATCAAAATGCATCTGCAGGTGGGAAAGGGTAGAGGATTATTTCAGTCAATATTGTCAGCTATAGTTGATAGGGCTGGGTATTGGAAATTATCATCAGTGTTCAACTCACTGGAATGTGATGATAACAATGCAGGAAATAGCAATGTGGAACTCTGTCCATCAGAAAGGTGAATTTAACACATGTGAATATAGACGCTTTCTGATGCCTCTGCAGCAGACGGCTTTTTTGAAAACATAGTAACAAAAAGAAGAAATTGCTCAAAACAAGCAATTTCTCCTTTTGCCACAATGTTTTCTACGTTTAGTCATAGGATATATCCATTCAATTGTAGAGATTTTCTATTTTTTGACAAAATATGTTCAAAGTCGTCTGCTGCAGGATTGTTGTAATAGGGGAAGGGTTAACACAATCATGTGAATACATTATGATTGAGTGAAGGTGTGGGATCTAATACCATTTCAGTTCCATGCAGTGCAATTCTGATTGGACTAGGACATTGTGGACTTTGTTGTTGGCAGTTCCCAACTCCACCCCTTTACCTTATATGGCGTTTTACCACACTTCCAGACACATCTGAAACAGAAGACTTTTTAAAAAACATTATGACAAAAGGAGAAATTGCTCCTAATGAGCAAATTCTAATTTTGCTACAGTGTTTTGAAGTATTTTCTAAATTAAATTTTCTTTTATAGAGGTTGTCTTTCTTCTTCCAAGAGGAATCCGCTGTGGTCGAGTGGTTAGCGTCGGGGATTTCGAAACCGGGTGTCCCGGGTTCGATCCCCAGTCGCGGCACTACGGTCATGGTGGAGTGCCCTTGGGCAAGGCACATTTTCTAGCCTAGTACTGGTTTGTTTACCCAGGGATCATGAATAATTAAATTTAATTGCGCGCTAAATGACCTTGAACTGTCGATGCGCCATAAAACAATATACATTCATTCATTCATTCTTCTTCCAAGAATATTTTGAAGTCATCTGCTGTAGATTTGTTGCATGTTGGAAAGTTTACAGTGAAAACATCCAAAGAAAATAATGGAAATTACGAAAGATATAAAACCGAAAATATTGTAAGTAAGAATAAAAAACGCTTCATGAGGGATGTCTGCTTTTCTGAAAAAAAATGATAATTTGGTTCCTACAGACTGATCAAAAGTGACTTTGTCTTAACACTTTCCCACCTGAAGACGCATTTTGATGCAATAGCAGCAGACGACTTTTGAAAACAATGTAGCCAAAGGAGAAATTGCTCATGATGAGCAATTTCTCCTTTGGCGACAATGTTTTCAACTTTATTTAACAATTCAGCTATCTTTTATGGAGATTTTTTCAGGTTTTTGTCACTATGTTTTCAAAGTCGTCTGCTGCAGATTTGTTGTATGTGGGAAAGGGTTTTAACACCAGTTATGATGTAATTACTTCTTATGGCCTGGTAGACAGTAATTATGAACTATGCCATTAATGTTGTCAATCTTCTGATTAAAAGTAAAGTGGATGAGTAACAGTAGATTGATGTAATTGTCTGCTGAAAAAAGTAGGAAGTTCTATTTTGGAAATATTGCCAAAGGCCATTGATATTGGTTGGCAACAATAAGGAAAAACGGATTAAATTACAAGTTTTGTGATATTGAAGGTGTTTTTCAGTCAACAATTGCAATTTGCATTCTTCAACTATTAAACTGTGATGGAAAATGGTACAATATAAAAATTTGTCTTATATTTTCAAGGTTTAAAAGTGGACGGAAGAATTTAATTATTTCTTTCAAAGTCGTCTGCTGCAGATATTTGTTGTATTATGGGAAAGGGTTAATACATGAATAGGGCTTTATACATAAATATTGGTATTATTTACCTGGCACTATAAATCCTTTATTTGGAATAATCTAGTTGCTCAATGATTTGTGTTAATCCATTGAGAATTTTGTTTTTTGTTTTATGTTTTCTTTGTTGCATCTTCTTTAAAATTAGATAACTTTTAAATATGCAAAAACAGGAAAAATCTACCGGTATATAATTGGATGTATAATAAATAGAAAACATAAAAAAAACATTGGCAAATAGGAGAAAATGCTTTTTTGTCAAAAGGCATATTCTGTACGTGGAAAAGGGTTAATTTCTGGTGAAAGAAGCTCTTATGATACCAAGAAAGTTTAATCGATGCTTTTGATAATATATGCGTTTTGGTGTTAATTTATTAGAATTAAGAACAAAAATTACTGAACATTTTCCCAAATACTACAAATCTGCAGCAGATGACTTTGAAAATGAAAGAAGAATTGTTGAATAGAGTGAAAAACATTGTGGTAAAAGGAGAAATTGAAAAATGCTTCTGCATATGCTGGAAGGGTAATTAGCTACATGTATATATGCACTGGTTGCCGAGCCCCGGTAGCGACACAGGCTGTCAATCCGGTGGTTGTGAGTTCGAATCCCACCTCGGCCAACTTTCTTTCCGACGATTGACAAAAGTCAATGCGACATGCATCATTCATTTTCCACCAATAGGCTTAGTCTATGTGGAAAAGCAGCCAGTTGCTTGGGAAGATTGTTGTGTGGAGTACTGGTGTGAGAAAACCAGGAAATGCATGAGTAGGTGAACTGGCCGCCTCGATATAACTGAGAAATTGTTAAAAACGGCGTTAAGCCCCAATCAATCAATATATGCACTGGTTGCATAAGAACTTTTTCCTTCTACATTTGTGAGCGAATAGGTCTATTGATGACTTCATGTTTCTATGGTGATACCAATGTCAAGCCAATTTGTTAGTTGGAATTAATGGGCAGAGAAACCACCAGCTTTGAAAACAGCCATTAGTCAAACCTGTGTAGAAATAGATTAACTCTTTCTGTTAACCCTTTCCAACAAACAACAAATCTGCAGCAGACGACTTAAGTATCCCTGTATATAAAAGTTAAGATTTATAATAGTGTTGAAAGCATTAAGTGTTACGCAACAGGGTAAATTTAAATTGCCCATTGTGATAAAATTTTCTCGTTTTACCAAAATTTTCAAATGTCACCTGCTGCATATGTGTCAAAATGTGTCTGTATGTGAACCAATATTTTGGTTACTTAACCCTTTCCCTCATACGACAATTCTGCAGCAGACGACTTTGAACATATTTTGTCAAAACATAGAAAATCTCTATAATTGAATGGATAACCTATGACTAAAAGTGGAAAACAAAAGGAGAAATTGCACGTTTTGTGCAATTTCTTCTTTTGTTACTATGTTTTCAAAAAGCCCTCTGCTGCAGAGGCGTCAGAAAGCGTCTATATGAGGGAAAGGGTTAAACGCTATTTGAAAATATAAAAAAAAGGACATGGTGAGATATTTTTTACTTTTGAAAAACCTACATTGACCTTTCAAAAGTCATGGTAATTTTTAATTCCTTTCAACATTGACTTGTGAGAGCAGCTTTTCTGGAAACAGGCTAATTAAAGGCTTCTTATCCTTGAATAATTGCTTTATTGTAAAGGGTTCATGATCAGAACTCATGAATGACATCAGGCTGCAGAAATTATTTGTAACAATTGGAAATGGATGTGTTGTGAGACTTTCAGACTGTGCATAGTGATTAACGTACAAGAACATCAATGGAAAAATGAGAAAAAACAAAAACATTTGAAATATTATAACATTATATATATACCTTTGTTTAACTACAAAACTCTGATTTGTAAAACAAAAGGTGAAAAGATGCATGCAACATTCCTGAATGTTTGAGAGTCTGACAGTGATTGAACATTATCTTTAATTGGGTTGTGTTCAGTTTGATTGAGTAATTAAAAAGAGTGTTCACAGCTGCTCTTAGAATATTTGTGAAATTATTTCTGTATAGTTCGTTGTTATATACTGTGTTTGAAGATATGATGGATAGTGCGGGTATGATCTGTAAGAAGATGGAACGCTTTGCCCCGCCTGATGTACAGAGTTATCCAACAACTCAGCGCATGGACTCAGCAGTCTTTACTATGAGAAGTAAAGGTACAAAGCTCATATAGATATTGGAGGGAGCAAACTTCATATTCAAAAATCTATTTTTGCTCCTGAAACCCTATGACGTGGGTTCTCAAAAGTCATTTGTCTCAGTAAGACAAAAGTCATTGCGACTAGCCTCGTTCTTTTTTCACCTACACCGCCTCGGTGGTGTAGTGGTAGAGCGTCCGCCTCCAGTGCAGGAGCTGTTGGGTTCGATCCATGGCCGGATCATACCAAAGACTTTAACCCTTCCCCTCACGAAGTTGCTTTCTGACACAAAAAAGTTGAATAGGCCGTTGTGATATAACAGAAAATTTGTTGAAAAAGGTGTTAAGCGTCCAATCGATCAATCAATTGAACACTCTAGATTGTGTTATTTAAAAAATACCATGGAATGCCAGATTAATTGCCTTCAAATTCACATTTTTTTTTGCAAATTGGTTGATGATTGTTTGTCTCTCTTTCCTACACCTGTGTCATACCAATTTGTTTGTATCCTACTGTTGAGTTTGACCTTCACCTCATGCGAATGCAATTCGCCACTCTAGCTGACAAATTTTGAAAACATTGCGGCAAAAGGAGAAATTGCTTCTGAGCACAATGTTTCCAACTTTATGCAAAAGAAATATTTAAATTCAGGATATTTGTGATATTTTTGCCTAAATGTTTTCAAAGTCGCGGACAATTTAACCCTTTCCACGTACAATAAATCTGCAGCATACGACTTTGAAAACATTTTGGCAAAAATATGGAAAATCTATATTTAAATGAAAATATGTTACTGAATAGAGTTGAAAATGAGCAATTTTTCCTTTTGTCACAATGTTTTCAATAGGTCATCTGCTGCAGATGTGTTAAATTGCGCCTGTAAGAGGGAAAGATTCATTTATATAGACGGGTAAGAGAATTATGGACTCATGATGTGCAATACCTGCAGATCTGTCTGCAACTCTAAAATTCCTCAAAATGTGCCTGCATATGGGAAAGCCTTTAACCCTTTCCCTCATATAGACGTTTTTTGACGCCTCTGCAGCAGACAGCTTTTTGAAAACATAGTGACAAAAGACGAAATTGCACAAAACGTGCAATTTCTCCTTTTGCCACAATGTTTTCCACTTTTATTCATAGGCTATTCATTCAATTACAGAGATTTTTTAGATTGGAAAGTGTTGAATAATATTTTAGAATAGAGTACTAGAAAAACTTGGTATCAAAAGGAGAATCAATTTTTTCTCACATGGATCAAATCTGCAGCATTTTAACCCATTACTTCACACAGACGACATTTGATGCCTGCTGTTGCAGACGACTTTTGAAAACATTGCATTTATTTCAATATTTTCAACTCTTTATGAATATAGTTCTTTCAGTTTTCTATATTGTTGAAATTGTTCGTCTGATGATTGTAAAGCAGAAGACCTTTGAAAAGCCATGTGAAGTAATGGGTTAACTAGGTATTCATCTATGCAAAAATATGCAAAATCTCTATTATATGATATGAAAAGTCACTTATTGCAGGTGCACCTGCAATGTAGAAAAGGGTTATTAGTAATTTCTCCTTTTGCCATAATATTATCAAAAGTTGTTGGCTGCAGATGCATTAAAGTGCAGATGCATCTGCATGGGCCAAAGGTTTAAGATGTTGACGAAAAACTTATAATCTACAGTACACCAGCAAAAGAAAGGATGGTTTTCAGAAATATATTTATCATGTAATACATCTTGTTTACTAACCAGTATGAATTATAATATCTAAAAAATCAATACTTATCAATATTAAATGATTAATTGGTTTTAATCTCTTCACCTTTTTCTTGTTGTGCGTTTATCTTGTTTTGTGAGAAGTTTGGTTATTTAAGCTAAATGTTGTAACAGTGACTGCAATTTCGTTTGGTGCTAATGTTGTTTTATTTTCTCAACTATATATGTATTTTTGTCTTAATTAACCCTTTCCCACATAAAAGCGCTTTTGACGCATCTGCAGCAGAAAGCTTTTGAAAACATTCTGACAAAAATAGAAATTGATCATTATCAACTTCTCCTTTTGTCGCAATGTTTCAGCTTTATTCAAAACTCTCCTCCAGTTGTCATGGAAAGGGTTTATTATCTGCAGAAAAGAGGATTCTATAGAGCTGTATATATACATGTAATAGCTCCTTCTTTTATTATAGGATATGTACCTTATTGCTATTGTGATATCTCATTCTGGTGTTATTAGGACATATAATGCACATTCCAAAGATAAAAGCTTTATCTGTCACTGATTAATGATAATTATCAATTCATTTGGAATGATTATTATAAAAAAGATTAAATAATGAAAGAATAAAAAAAAGAATTGTCAATGTAAGAAGGGAGTTAAAATAAAGCAATATTTATGTACATCTAGATATTCAGAATCTTAAAATATCTTTAATTTATCAGAGTTTAATATAAGTTTTATATTTCAAATATCAAATTATGTATCAAACATTATATATAATAATCAAAATTGATATATACTAGATATTCAGAATTCTAAAATATCTTGAATTTATAAGAGTTTAGTTTCATATTTCAAATAAAATTGCAAATATAAAATAATGTGTCAAACATTGTAATCAAAATTGATATGAACCCTTTTCCATATACATGTACAACAAATCTTCATCAGACAACATTGAAAACATTAAGATAAAAATGTGGCAAATGTGGCAAATGTAAATAAATGAAGATGTAACTATTGAAGTAAATTGAAAACAATAGACAAAAGGAAAAAATACTTTATCATGAACATTTCCCCCTATTAATTGTCACATTGTGTTCAATTTGCTGTATAAGCCGAGCCCCGGTAGCGACGCAGACTGTCAATCCAGGGGTTGTGAGTTTGAACCCCAGCTCGGCCAACATTCTTTCCGACGTTTGACAAAAGTCACTGTGACAAGCGTCATCCGTCTTTCACCAATGGGCTAACAGTCTGTGGAAAAGCAGCCAGTTGCTTGGAAAGTATGTTGTGTGAGGTATTGGTGTGAGAAAACAAGGAATCATATGAGTAGGTGAACTGGCCGCCGTGATATGACTGAAAAATTGTTGAAAAACGGCGATAAACCCCAATCAATCAATCAATCAATTTGCTCTATGCGTGTCAAAATGACTCTGCATGTGGGAAAGGATTGATCAATGTTTGATTAAGTGATTTTTTTTCATTACAATGCTTCATTCCTATAAAGAAGGATCTACAGCTGCTGAAATCAAAGGTTTGTTTTGTATTGTAACTCAGTTATTCAACCAGTCTCGGATACCAGAATTTTTAACCCTTTCCCACATACAACATTTTGTTGCAAATTGAAACGGACAGCACCAACCTGATGTCCTTATCTACACTACCTGCAGCACAGAGTTTTTGGAAACATTGTGACAAATGGAGGAACTGCTCATAATGAAAAAAATCCTCCTTTTATTATTACGCTTTCTTCATCTTCACTACCTGGGACCTGCAGCACAAGACTTTTGAAAACAATGCGACAAAGGGAGAAACAGCTCATAATATCTTTGAAACCATTCAATAATTTAACTTTCATTCATGGAGGAGATTGTCAAGATTTTTTTCTAGATTTTTGCAGATTCTTCGTATGTTGGAAAGTGTTAATTTTTATGAAACAGGCTGGCTGCAGACGTGCAATAATATACCTGCTTTGAATTCATTCATTGATTATTTGATAGTCGAAGGAAATAAATGATATAATGGAATTCTGTGGGAATCAGTTATCCCTTTACCTCATATGACAAATTAGCAGCAGACGACTTTGAACATATTTTGTCAAAAAATGGAAAATCTCTATAATTGAATGGATAACCTATGACAAAAAGTGGAAAACATTGTGGCCAAAGGAGAAATTGCTCGTTCTGAGCAATTTATTCTTTTGTCACGATGTTTTCAAAAAGCCGTCTGCTGCAGTGGCGTCAGAAAGCAACTATTTGAGGGAAAGGGTTATCCAATAGTGATTATATAGATTGCACATAATTTCATGTGGAAAATGTCACAATAAGAAACCTATGCATTACCATAGTAACAGAGCAATTTAAAGGCCACATTCAGCAATTTGTAACTAGAAGTGCATCAATCCAAGATTGTGTAGTAGAAATGCTGATTCTTTAACCCTTTCCCACATAAAGGCGCTTTCTGAAGCCTCTGCAACAGACGACTTTTGAAAACATACTGACAAAAGTAGAAATTGCTCAAAAGGATTTGCAGATTTGCTGTTTATGGAAAAGGGGGCTTAACGGATAAATAAAAAATGCTACTTGAAGCCAAAGTGTTACCACACTGAAAACATTGTGTACATTGATGGAAAAACTAGCAGATTTCAGAATATGTATTTGGGGCTACGTAAGCTGAAAAATGTTTGGTTCTTAATCCTTTCCCACATACAACAAATCTCCAGCAGACGACTTTGAACATATTTTGTCTAAAATTGGAAAATCTCTATAATTGAATGGATAACCTACCGGTATGTCTAAACGTGGGAAACATTGTGGCAAATGGAGAAATTGTTTGTTTGGAGCAATTTCTCCTTTTGTCACTATGTTTTCAAAAAGCTGTCTGCTGCAGAGGTTAATCCTTTCCCACATACAACAAATCTGCAGCTGACCACTTTGAAACATATGTCCTGACAAAAGTATGGAAAATCTGTGTAATTGAAAGTGTAATTATTGAATAAAGTAAAAAATATTTTGGAAAACAGAAAAAGTGTATGCTGCAGATGCATCGGCCGTCAACATGTTGGGAAGGTCGTCTGCAGAGATTTTCCATATTTCTGCCTGGATGTTTACATTATTATGTTGTCTGCTGCAGATTTGTTGTATGTGGGAAAGTGAAGTGCAAAGTCTGAAGTCACTGCTGGTCTTTCCTAGTCATGATTGGTGATTTAATTTGTCAGGATTTTCTAATACCAGACTGTAACTAATAGGGTTGTTCATGACGAAGAGGAGATTTATCCATCTTATCCCATCCTAGCAGAGACAGTCCATTCCCTCTTAATTAACCCTTACCCACTTACAGACGCTTTCTGACACCTCTGCAGCAGACGACTCTTGAAACGATGGTGACAAAAGGAGAAATTGCTCAAAACAAGTAATTTCTTCATTTGCCACAATGGTTTCAACTTGTTGTAGTAATTATACCTTCATTTACAGAGATTTACCAGGTCTTTGCCAACATGCTAAAAATTCAAGGTGGTCTGCTGCAGGTTTGCTGTATCGGGGACAGGGGTTTTAAAGCAACCGTTTCCTACATACAAAGAACATACAACAAATCTGCAGAAGATGATTTTGAAAACATCCAAGGCAAAAATACAGAAAATCTCAATAAATAAATGTATAAAATGAATCGAGTTGAGAACATTGTGACAAAATTCTCCTGCTGGATGCAGATGCATCATAATCTTGCTGCATGTGTGAAAGGCTCGAGGAATTAGGTCTTGTAGCTTTTTTAAAAAGAGAAAATGAGCAGTCACATGTTAGAAGGAAATACTTCTTTTGTCAAAATGATTTCAAATACTAAAAGCCACTTATGAATTTAGCCATCTTTGTTGATAGGATATGTTGTGTGAATGATTCGAGCCGTCCCACGAGAAAACCACTGCGTAAAGTATCCACCCAAATCAGCTTATAAAGCATGCCACGCAGGCTTACCCAGAAAGACACTTTTTGCCTACTTTGGTTTTTAGCTCGACTTTTGAAAAAAAATGAGAGCTATTGTCATGACCCTGGCGTCGTCGTCGGTGGCGGCGGCATGGTCGTCCGGTTAAGGTTTTTTGTTAGATCACCTAGAGCCGAAGGCTCAAGGTGAGCTATTCTGATCACTTTTTGTCCGTCGTCCGTCGTCCGTCCGTCCGTCCGTCCGGCGTTAACTTTTAGCTTTAAACATCATCTCCTCCCAAACTCCAAGGACAATTTCTGTGAAACATCACAGGACTGTTCCTCTGGTTGGCCTCTTTCAAAGTTGTTCAAAGATTTAAATTCCATTGAGAACTTTGGTTGCTGCGGCATCAAAAAGGGGGCAAAATGTCCGAACTTTAAAAATCTTCTCCTCCGAATCTGCCTGTCAGATTCAAATATAATTTGGTAGAAATGTTCCTTGGGTGACCCTCTATAAAAATTGTTCAAGCCATACTGATTGGTCAAAAAACATGGCAGTCAGGCGGCATCAGAAAAGGGGCAAAATTTGAAAATTTGAAAATTCCATTTTTATGAAAGTGCTTGTCTGATTTTAAGAAAATATAATAGGAATCTTACTTTAATGATCCTCTATTTAATTTGTTTAAGCCGTTTTGATGGGTAACACAATCATAGCAACCAGGCGTCATCACAAAAGGGGTAAATTGAACTTTTAGCTACAAATGACAACCAACTCCTACCATTCCAATAGACCAATTTCCACAAAACATCACAGGAATGTTCCTTCGGTGGTCCTCTTTCAAATTTGTTCAAAGAATAAAATTCCATTGAGAACTTTGGTTGCTGCGGCATCAGAAAGGGGACAAAATGTCCAAACTTTAAAAATCTTCTCCTCCGAATCTGCCTGTCAGATTCAAATATAATTTGGTAGAAATGTTCCTTGGGTGACCCTCTATGAAAATTGTTCAAGCCATACTGATTAATCGAAAAACATGGCAGTCAGGTGGCATCAGAAAAGGGGCAAAATGACAAAATTTGAAAATTCCATTTTTATGAAAGTGTTTGTCTGATTTTAAGAAAATATAAAACGAATTTTACTTTAATGATCCTCTATTTAATTTGTTAAAGCCGTTTTGATTGGTTACACAATCATAGCAACCAGGCGTCATCACAAAAGGGGTAAATTGAACTTTTAGCTACAAATGACAACCAACACCTGCCATTCCAATAGACCAATTACTACAAAACATCACAGGAATGATCCTTTTGTGGTCCTCTTTCAAAATTGTTCAAAGATTAAAATTCAAATGAGAACTTTGGTTGCTGCGGCATCAGAAAGGTGACAAAATGTCCAAACTTTAAAAATCTTCTCCTCCGAATCTGCCTGTCAGATTCAAATATAATTTGGTAGAAATGTTCCTTGGGTGACCCTCTATAAAACTTGTTCAAGCCATACTGATTGGTCGAAAAACATGGCAATCAGGCGGCATCAGAAAAGGGGCAAAATGACAAAATTTGAAAATTCCATTTTTATGAAAGTGTTTGTCTTATTTTAAGAAAATATAATACGAATCTTACTGTAATGATCCTCTATTTAATTTGTTTAAGCCGTTTTGATTGGTTACGCAATCATATCAACCAGGTGTCATCACAAAAAGGGTAAATTGAACTTTTAGCTACAAGTGACATCCAACTCCTACCATTCCAATAGACCAATTTCCACAAAACATCACAAGAATGTTCCTTTGGTGGTCCTCTTTCAAAATTGTTCAAAGATTTAGATTCCATTGAGAACTTTGGATGCTGCGGCATCAGAGAGTGAGAAAAAATACCCAAATTTTAAAATCCTTTTCCTCCATAATCTACTTGTGCGATTGCAAGATAATTCGGTAGAAATGTTTCTTTAGTGACCCTCTAAATAAACTGTTGAAGCCATATTGATTTGGTTGAAAAACAGCGCAGCAAGGCGGCATCAGGAAAGGTGCAAAATGACAAAAACTTTATAATTCCATTCTTATTAAAGTTCTTGTTAGATTTCAAGATATAAATGGCCTTTACTGATAAGCTGTTTCTTGAGAAGTGTCCACTCCTTTCAGTTTCATTTGCACTCCCTGATAAAATTTTCCAGATATTTGCAGTTAAATATTTGCTACTAATTTACTATCAATTAGGTGATCGATTTAGGGCCATCTTGGCCCTCTTGTTTAGCTCATTTTTATTTTTTTTATTTTTTCTGTTTTAGGACTCGTTACTCCTACCTCTATCCCCCTGAGTCAGAATGTGTCTGCACGGATTAGCCTGCACAGACTGCGCAGACTGATCAGGGTCATTACATTACTTAAAGTCCATAACGTTGGTTTTTTCATGGAACGGCTCAAATTATTCTGTGTTGATAGGATATGCTGTGTGAAAGATTTCAGGAGTCTTTGATTCTGAGAAGCTCTTGCTTGACCTTTCTTCCTTATGATTTACTCCACATGGTTAGCGATTTAATGGGAGGAAAATCATCCACTGGGAAAAATAGAGAGAAAATTAATTTACTTTGATTCTTCCTATAATATCCTGCCATATTCTCCACTTTTAGACTTTCTTTGGTTGGCATTAAGAATTTTTAGATTAACCCTTTCCCTCATATAGACGCTTTCTGACGCCTCTGCAGCAGACGGCTTTTTGAAAACATAGTGACAAAAGAAGAAATTGCTCAAAAACGAGCAATTTCTTCCTTTGACACAATGTTTTCCACTTTTAGTCATAGGTTATCCATTAAATTATAGAGATTTTCTATTTTTTGACAAAATATGTTCAAAGTCATCTGCTGCAGACTTGTCGTATGTGGGAAAGGGTTAAGTGAATTGGCTGCTGCAGAGGTGTCAACAGTTGTTGGTTTAAGTGAAGGGTTAAAATTTCTGATAGTTGTTAAAATTTCTTCTGTAGAAATGTCATGGGTTTAATTATGTCAAAGATTTCAAATTTAGCAGATATTTCTCAGTTGAACCCAAGAATTTGAAGGCCGAATCATAATTAAGAGATTGAGTAATTTAAAATAGTATTTTAATTGGGATTGTAAAAAGACATTAAAATTCTATTTCCAACTTTAATTTTGATAAACTTTTAAAATTCACTTGTTAGAAAATCTTAAATGTTTGGTTTTGTTATAAATTACATGTAAATTACACTGACTCAAGGATATTTTCACAGGTCCGAAACAAAATTAGCTAGCCAGAGACCATATATCTTGTTCAAAGAGCACTTTAAAACCTATAGCACTAGACTTCGCACTACTCACTGAAAACAAAGTTTAATTAGCAAATTAACCAATCAATTGATTTGTTGAAAGAAACATGCTAATATTGTTAATGCATTCTTCTAAAGATTACGGAATGCGCTGTGGTCGAGTGGTTAGCGTCGGGGATTTCGAAACCGGGTGTCCCGGGTTCGATCCCCAGTCGCGGCACTACGGTCATGGTGGAGTGCCCTTGGGCAAGGCACATTTTCTAGCCTAGTACTGGTTTGTTTACCCAGGGATCATGAATAATTAAATTTAATTGTGCGCTAAATGACCTTAGCTGTCGATGCGCCATAAAACAATATAATTCATTCATTCATTCTTCTAACGATTGCGGCTATCACCTAACAACTGCAAAAACATTGATTTTGACAAAAACAAGAATTAGTTCTGTGCCGTCTGATGACGTCTGATAAGCGTCTATATGAGGGAAAGGGTCATATAAATATAATTTTTAAAGATAAAGTGTCAATTCGAGACACCCATTTATGCTAAGTCGGCAGATCCAATATAGCTACAACAAAGTATTTGGGTTTTATTTCAATATATAACAAGAGAAAGTTGATGCAACGCATCAATGTCGCCGGAAATGCATACTGCAGTTATGCATAACACTAACAGTATAGCAGTTATCAACTGAGGGGCATATTGGAACATCAGGGGCGGGGTCAAGTGAAAATGTGTCATAACTTGCATTGTTTTGTCAACGAAGTGAATGATAATTGAAGCCTTTCATTGTTTATGATCAATCTCCATTCCAAAGTAGGTTGACCATACACACAGCCAACTACGTAATTATTGATCATACACAGTAATGGAAATGAGTAATCTTGACAATCATTAGTCTTAGTATGTATACAGTGCTTTCATTAAGGAATAATTATAAGATTTGTGAATTCCACATACACTTTTCAAGATGTTTGTCAGATATTTGAATTCTATCATTTATCAACAAAACCACAAAACAGACAATTTAAGATTTGCATGCAATAGCACGTCATTTTATGTTTCCCCTATTAAAGTCAACATTGGACACCTTTGCAGCAATTTACTTTTAAAACAATGAGATAAGGGTTAAATCGCTGAAGACATGAGTTTTCTCTTTTTCTCAAAATGATATTATAGCTTGGCATCCTAATTATATCATACCTTAACAAATGATGAAATGTAATCCAATATTTACAAATAAGACCACCTTCGAAATATAATATCAGCTAAACAGTTAAATCTCATTGAAATTGTTTTATAATTAAAACTTAATTTCGAACCTAAACTGAGCCCTACAACATGTTAATTTATTGTAATTCTTTCCTTCCTTTTTTATAATGAAAATAACAAACTACTCATGTTTTAAAATTATATTATGATGAGCGCCCTTGTGTCAATGATGCATAACAATATGCAGATCGGAAGCAATATGCCTTTAGGGAATTTAATGACACATTTAAAATTGTCAAGGACGAAATAATTTTGTACGAAAGACCCGATTCGTGACCTACATTCTTCTTCGCAGAGGTGTCGTTCTTGAAACTCTCTTTATAGGCAGAGGGTGTTCGTTCAAAGTAATTTTTCTATTAAAACCAGTTTTATCTCGGTTTGTTCTTTTCTTCATTTGTTTTGAACCAAATAAACATTTTAAATCACCTATAATTTACTATTTGTAAGTGAGTGTAAAGAGCGGCTCTCTGCAAAGGAGATTGATCTACGCAGTTGGTATTCGCGAGTCACGCGATCAACAGTTTTAGCTTAGAAACAGTTCATATTTTAGATATACATGCATGGATAAACATTATAAAATGAATTCCTCACAAATCCAGACATCTCTTTGAACATGAAAATAACATTCAGTAAATTAAGATTGCTATTTTAAAGGAGAATTCGACGTGAATTTTACTTGATATTGACACATAACAGTCTGCTTGCTGCAAGTCTCATGGGGACGGTTTTGTCTTCGTAAATAAAACCCCAAAAAAAGTGATGCGAGTCAAAATAAAGAAACTACTAATACTTAAAACATCGGAATATTTATTTCATTTTAGATGTGTCATAACTTAGTGTTTTTAAACAAACGCAATTGTAATATGTTCAAGACATTTAAATTTGGTTTTTTCTAATAATAACTCCTCCTCCCATGTGATTTCCGAAAACCTATTAAAAATAGAAGTCGCGGGCTTCTGCCCGGCGACTAATTAAAGATCAGATCAGAATGCTTTCCTTTTCCTAGATTTTTTGGGAAGCAGAGGACTATTGGTATTTCTGCAATAGACAACACAGATTGCATCATGGGAAAGAGGAAATTGAAAAAGAATCTCTTTTTTTTTTTCACAATGTTTAACATAATGTGTCAAAAGAAGAAATTGCTCATAATGAAAAAAGTTCACCTTTTGTCACAATATTATCGACAGTCGTCTTCAACAGATGTATCGAAAGGTGTCTGTGAATAAGAAAGATTGAATTCATGAGTCAGCATTGACTGTTATATATCCTAGCTATACAATAGAGCATTACCATGGAATTATGGGATTATTTCCTATTATTGGGTAGGCTGAGAGAAATGTAATCCTTTTCTGGAGAACATAGGCCTCTGTTTGTCAATATAATTTTCCAGAGTCCTAAGTGAAAGGTATATTAACTATAGACGCATTTTGATGTATCTGCAACAGATGACTTTTGAACAATGCGTCAAAAGGAAAAATTGCTCAAAACGAGCAATTTTTCCATTTGCCACAATGTTTTCAACTTTTTTCAGTAATTATATAACTACAATTATAGAGATTTTACATATTTTTGAGATGACATTTTCAAAGTCGCCTGCTGCAGATTTGCTGTTTGTTGGAAAGGTATTAATTAACTGATAACAAAATATACTCACAATGAGGATATATTTAAATAGTCTTATATACCCTAATAATACTCAAATATTCAAAAAGTCAAACAAAGGAGAAATTGATCTCAATAACTAAACATCAAATTTTCAAGTAAACCCTTTCCCAGATTCAGCAATTCTTATCATAAAGAGTTGAAAACATTGTGGCAAAAGGAGAATTGAATTGCTTGTTTTGAGCAATTTCTTATTTTGTCTCAATGTTTTCAAAAGACGTCTGCTTCAGATGCATCAAAAAGAGTTTGTGGGAAAGGGTTAATTTGCTCTCCAAATACACATCATCTAAAGAAATGAACATGCAAAATAAATACAGAGAACAAAATAATTCTTAGCGAAAGCTTTTGTTGTGATATACAAATGTATGTCAGGCGTCAAAGATTGTCTGCATGAGGGATAAAAGGACCATCAAGAGTTTTTTATGTGTCAGAATGGTCTATATGGGGGAAAGGTTGGTTAAAACCCATTTTATTTTCAATGATTTTTTCAAAGCAGATATATATAACTTATTATTTCAGGTAATCAGTTATTCTTTAAAATTATTGAAATTTAAAAATGATCCATTTTAATGTTTGCCATTAGGTTGTCAATAATTGTTAATTCTGTTTGCATTTATAGAGATCTTCCTTATGCATACTTAGATATTTTCAAAGTATTTTGCTGCAGATTTGTTGTATGCGGGAAAGGGTTTAAGAAGTCTGGGTAAGCAGCTTCTTCAATTATGGCAAAGGGAATCCTTTGTGTAAAAAATGTGTGAAA
Source organism: Serripes groenlandicus (assembly GCA_031761405.1). Taxonomy (NCBI): domain Eukaryota; kingdom Metazoa; phylum Mollusca; class Bivalvia; order Cardiida; family Cardiidae; genus Serripes; species Serripes groenlandicus. The sequence continues at coordinate 57,275,493 of JASEVX010000004.1, read as the reverse complement.
ATTAATCTCGTTCTTCAATAAATTTTCAAAATCCTGTTAAAGTGAGCATACAACAGAGCGCTAGAAAAGGGATGTTTTGCTTCTTCTCAAATCCTTGTTTGAGCCTCTAATCCTATGTTGTGGGTACTCAAAAGAATCGTCATAATGAGACAATTCTTTTGAGTACCCACATCATAGGGTTTGGTTGGACAATAAGAGAGATTTTATTGTGTGGAAAAGAGCTGCAAACTCCTCCTTATCTGGACCTCTGAATTCTCTCTGACATACTGGCATGCAGTCCATCCAAAAAGCAAGTTTTGTTTAACCCTTGCCCCCATACTGATTCATCTGCTGTAGGCAACTTATAAATCTTTGTAACATATAAAGAAATTTCACCTTTTCCTGTTTTAGCTCTATTCAGTTTTATATCTTCATTTCTAGAGATGATTTTCCATTCTTTCGGCGAGGTGTTTTCAAAGTCGTCTGATGCAGATTTGTTGTATGTCGGAAAAGGGTTAAATCTTTCACTTGAACAATCAGAAAAAAATGTACCAATAATTTTCATGCTCATTAGAAGCAATTTAAGAATGAGTGCTGTGTTATTTCATTAGTGTTGTCAAATTGTTCTGCTCTCAAGTTTATACTGGTCTCACATGGCAAATAACACTTTGCTTTACATTACCTCACAGATGACAACTTTCACCCTTTCCAACATACAACAACTTTGTAGCAGACAACTTTTAACCCTTTCCCTCATATAGACGCTTTCTGACCCCTCTGCAGCAGACGTCTATTTGAAAAAATAGTGACAAAAGAAGAAATTGCACAAAACGTGCAATTTCTCCTTTTGACACAATGTTTTCCACTTTTATTCATAGGTTAACCATTCAATTAGAGATTTTCTATTTTTTGACAAATTATGTTCAAAGTCGTCTGCTGCAGAATTGTCATATGAGGGAAAGGGTTAATGCATCTGAGCAAAACTATTGAAAAAAAAAAAATGAAAACATAGGTTATCCATTCATATGATTAAAAGTGGAAAACATTGTGGCAAAGGGAGAAATTTTTCGTTTTGAGCAATTTCTTCTTTTGTAACTATGTTTTCAAAAAGCTGTCTGCTGCAGAGGCGTCAGAAAGCGTCTTTATGAGGGAAAGGGTTAATGAACACAGTTCAAGGAACATTTCTCCTTTTGCTAAAATGATTTCTAAAGTCACCTGCTGCAGAGACAGATTCAATAAGCATCAGATTCTGTCTGTTGGAAAGATTAAATCACTCGGCATTGCAAATCGGCAATGTTTCTGAAAGTCGTTTAATTGTACCTTGGAAAAGCATGATTATACCCAATGGAGAATATTATAATCACAAGCCTATGTATATTGATAAGCAAGTAGTGTGGACATAAGATAAGACTAGGCAAATTGTGGTGCAAAGGCATGACCATCCTTGCCTGATGAGCTAGTCCATACTGCACACCAAATAGTGAGGGTCCACTTTTAACGTGTCATGACTAACTTTATCCTTATTTGATTAGATAAACACCAAAGACGTCTGATATCTATAGATGATGACGATGGTACTACTGAATACGATCCCCAGGAACATGCGGAAATTTTACAAAAGGGCATTCCTGAAAATCCTGGTAATGCGCTGGTGTTGTTAGTTGTTGTTAAATTAGTTAGTTTTGTTGTGTTTGTTGTAAAGTTTTAAAAAAATTGGTCCATGGCCCCTCTTTCAAAATAAAACTTTTGAGTTTGATCCTTTTTTTTTTATCGGGAAATTTTAGTATAAATCTGCAGACAAATCTATTAATTAAGTTAAGCTTTTCCCCAATTAAGCGAGCCCCGATAGCTCAGTCGGTAGCGACGCGGGCTGTCAATCCAGGGGTTGTGAGTTCGAATCCCGGCTCGGCTAACTTTCTTTCAGACGAATGACAAAAATCATTGCAACATGCCTCATTCGTCTTCCACCAACGGGCTAAGTCTATGTGGGAAAGCAGGCAGTTGCTTGGAAAGATTGATGTGTGGAGTACTGGTGTGAGAAAACCAGGAAATGCATGAGTAGGTGAACTGGCCGCCGTGATATAACTGAGAAATTGTTAAAAACGGCGTTAAATCAATCAACCCAATTCAGAGACAACATTTGACACCTTTACAACCTGAAGGGATTATTGGAAAAAGGAAATTTGGATGAATTTTCTCATTTTTCCAGTATAGCCAAGTACAAGTTGACTTTTGAGATCAGTGCATCCAATCAGATGTACAGACTGATCTGAACCTGCACTATTCACAAATGCCAACTTTAATCTGGTTTCCCCATTTACAGCCTATTTGAATTAAAGGCGCTGAGAAAATACTTTTTGCCTGTTTTATAAGAGATTACACTAAACTATTTGGCAGGGTGACACATAGGGATCACTTCTCTGTTGTCTGTCAATCACAGTTTCATTTAGTGACTAATTGGCAGGCAAACAAGGGTTCCTTCAAACACTCTTCTTTAACCCTTTCCCTCATAGGACAATTCTGCAGCAGACGACTTTGAACATATTTTGTCAAAAGATAGAAAAATCTCTTAAATTGAATGGATATTACGGTTACCTATGACTAAAAGTGGAAAACATTGTGGCAAAAGGAGAAATTGCTCGTTTTGAGCAATTTCTTCTTTTGTCACTATGTTTTCAAAAAGCCGTCTGCTGCACAGGCATCAGAAAGTGTCTATATGAGGGAAAGGGTTACGGTTTAACCCTTTCCCTCATACAGGATTATTTCTATTCCTCTACAGCAGACAAATGGCCCCAAATGTTTTCAACTTTATTCAATAATTACACTTTCATTAAGAAAGATATTTGACCTTTTGTATCTAGATATTTTCAAAGTCATCTGCAGCAGATACGTTGTATGTGGGAAAGGGTTAAATAAAAACCATTGAGATAAAAATGATTATGCTGTTGGGAACTTATGGTCTTGGTGTACTTCATGTTACCGATTAGCTTAATTAAGTCCACTTTACACACTATTTTTAGATCTATTTTATTACATCGGACAAGAGTAGATGTTCATTCTATCTGTGAATAAATCTTTTAAACCCTTTTGCCACAAGTTTCCAAATGTATTCAATAATTTCATTTTACTTAATTTTGCAAGTTTGTCTTCAATGTCGTCTGCTATAGATTTTGCTGTATGTATGAAAGGGTTAATTTCATAAACACCTACTCTTCAATTGTATACATGTATTTTTACAGCTCAGACGCCTCGCGGCCCTGTATTTATTGACCCTCAATATGGCCCTGATTCTGAGGAAGATGAGGTCGTTGAATATCAAGGTCAGCAAAAATGAAAGTGCATGACCCCTTGTGATCTTTTGACCTTCTGCAAAGTTTTCCTTGTTCTGAAACCATTTTTGGTTGTATTGTTTGGTTAATATTTGTGTTATATACACTTTCTTTCTGTTGAAAAAAAAGAGATATGTTTCTCTTTTGAGAATGCATATATGGTTTTATCTGGAACAATGGTTCAACATTTTTGTGTGGACAGGGCGGACTCGGATTAACCTGCTCTGAGGTGTACTGTCTGGCCGAAGTTGACCTTCACATTTTGCATGAAGTTCCATATGCTATTGACACAAGTCCTGGCAACACCACTCCACACACCCCCACCTCTATCCCATTGATTCCCTCCCAATGCAAGGTTTTATTATTTTCACTATTTACTTTGTATTTCAAAAATTCACATATTTTCACACCAACAACAAATATGCAGCAGACGACTTTGAAAACATCGAGGCAAACAAAGGAACATTTTTGTAAATGGAAGGATAATTTTTTGATAGAGTTAGAAACATTGTGACATCTGGGGAAGTTGCTCATTATGAGCAATCTTTCCTTTTGCTACAATGTTTTAAAAGGTTATCTGCTGCAGATGTGTCAAATTGTGTTTGTAATTATGTAATTGAGTTAATAGGCTTGATACTATTGTTTACCTTTTACCTGATATGGTTTGCTTTTAAGACATCTAGGAAAAAAGCTGTTGAGGAAACCGGAAGTTTTTCTTTTTCCCCCGCAATGTCTTCAAATGTCATATGTTGTTGATGCATTAACCCTTTCCCACATACAACAAATCTGCTGCAGACGACTTTGAAAATATCTAGCAAAAAATATGGAAAATCTCTTTTTATAGGCAAATTACTGAAAAAAGTTGAAAACATTGTGGCAAAAGGAGAAATTGTTTGTTTTGAGCCATTTCTCCTTTTGTCATATTGTTTTCAAAAGGCCTTCTGCTACATAGGCGTCAGAAAGTGTCTATATGTGTGAAAGAGTCAAAAGACTTTGAACATATTTTGTCAAAACATAGAAAATCTCCATAATTGAATGGATAACCTATGAATAAAAGAGGAAAACATTGTGGCAAAAGGAGAAATTGCACGTTTTGTGCAATTTCTTCTTTTGTCACGATGTTTTCAAAAAGCCGCCTGCTGCAGAGGCGTCAGAAAGCGTCTATATGAGGTAAAGGGTTAATCAGAATTTCTTTTTGATTTCGCTTTACTTGTTGTGTTCTCCAACCTCCCTCCATCCATACTAAAGTCGGGCTATTGTGATACCCTTGGCCTCGGCGTCACAAATCTTTAACCTTACCTTATAGCTCAAAAATAGTAAAACAAATTTATTCAAATGAAACTTGGTACACATGTTCCTAGAAACAATATGCATGTCTGTGCCAAGTAAAAAACTCTGGCTTTAATTAATTTTCAGTTATGCCCCTTTTTGGATTTAGAAATTCATACAAAAAGTTTCACCTTACCTCATAACTCAAAAACAGTAACATAACACAATATTATTCAAATGAAACTTGGTACACATTGTCCTAGGAACAATACCCGTGTCTATACCAAGTCACATAATCCAGGGTTTGTGAGTTCGAATATCGGCTCGGCCAACTTTCTTTCCGAGGATTGACAAAAGTCAATGCGATATGCATCATTCGTCTTCCACCAATGGGCTAAGTCTATGTGGAAAAGCAGCCAGTTGCTTGGGAAGATTGTTGTGTGGAGTACTTGTGTGAGAAAACCGGGAAATGCATGAGTAGGTGGACTGGCCGCCGTGATATAACTGAGAAATTGTTAAAAACGGCATTAAACCCCAATCAATTAATCAAGTCACATAACTGTAATAATTATTTAGTTAAATGCCCCTTTTTTGACTAAGAAAAAACAGATGAGCATCCACTCCGCGGCGCTCTTGCTCCTTTTTCCCACAATGTTTTGAAAGGGCTTCAAATATCCTCAAAATCAGGGAGAGTTTAACCCATTGCCTGTGACCTACAGACACATTTTGAAGAATCAGTACTAGTAGACTTTTGGAAACATTGCGACAGAAAAGGTAAAATTGCCTATAAAGAGCAATGTTTCTCCTTTTGTCACAGTGGTTTTAAATGAAGATAATCTATATAGTTGCCAAACTAAGTCATTTGCTGCGGATTTCCTGTATTGGGGACAGGGTTAACCCTTTTCCTCATATAGACGCTTTCTGACGCCTCTGCAGCAGACAGCTTTTTGAAAACACAGTGACAAAAGAAGAAATTGCTCAAAACAAGCAATTTCTCCTTTTGCCACAATGTTTTCCATATTTCGTCATAGGTTATCTATTCAATTATAGAGATTTTCTATTTTTTTAACAAAATAATGTTCAAAGTCGTCTGCTGCAGAATTGTCGTATGAGGGAAAGTGTTAATGGCATCCAGGGATCGCTTTAATATTATCACTTCATACCTTTCCAATGATCACCAGATGTAACCCAATAAAAAACTCACAGACTGTGATTAATGTTAGAATGGATATTAAAACATTCTTAACCCTTTCCCACATACAGGACGCTTTCTGACGCCTCTGCAGCAGACGGCTTTTTTGGAAAACATAGTGACAAAAGAAGAAATTGCTCAAAACGAGCAATTTCTCCTTTTGCCACAATGTTTTCCACTTTTAGTCATACATTATCCATTCAATTATAGAGATTTTTCTATCTTTTGACAAAATATATCCCAAGTCGTCTGCTGCAGAATTGTTGTATGAGGGAAAGGGTTAAAAGGCAAATCTGCAACAGACGACTTGATTGAAAACATTTAGGCAAAAACAAGGAAAATCTCTATAAATGAAGGTTTGATTATTGTTAAGAGTTTGAAACATTGTGGCAAAAGTTGTCTGCTGCAGAGGCGTCAAAATTTAGTGTCTATATCTGGAAAGATGTTAATGTAGTTCCTGTGTACCAGATATTGATTGACCTAGATTTACCGACAAAAATGTGGAAAAACCATCCGTATTACAGGCAATTATTTTAAAAACTGCTTTTCCGACAAAAATGTTCATTTCATATTTTATTGTATTTCATATTTGTCTTATACGCTGAATTTAAAACGAGAAAAAGCTGCATTTGTAGACTTTGTTTTGAAAAAATGGTTGACTTATGTATGACATTGTTGAAATATGTTTTACCTAATAAGCTGTATTTTGCAGTATGGGGTCTTGATGTATATGCATGCATTAACTAAAAAATTGTTGAAAGTGGCATAAAAATACCAAAAATCAATCAATTGACCAATAGGTGTTACTTCTATTTGCCTTCATGTGACATGGATGCAACAAGACCCCAAAATGCAAGACACATCCGAGATTTCAGGTACAAAATGCTGTTGAGCTATTTTTTACTGATATTTAAATTATCTTACAAAAAAATAAATATTAAGACTTCAAAAATTATCTTAACCCTTTCCCACTTGTAGACACAATTTGAATGAATGAATGTATATTGTTTTATGGCGCATCGACAGCTAAGGTCATTTAGCGCGCAATTAAATTTAATTATTCATGATCCCTGGGTAAACAAACCAGTACTAGGCTAGAAAATGTGCCTTGCCAAAGGGTACTCCACCATGACCGTAGTGCCGCGACTGGGGATCGAACCCGGGACACCCGGTTTCGAAATCCCCGATGCTAACCACTCGACCACAGCGGATTCCAGACACAATTTGATGCATTGTTATTGATTTTCACTACTTTTTCCAAGATGCTTTCAAAGTGGTCTGCTGCAGAATTGTCATATGTGGGAAAGGTTTAACCCTTTCCCTCATACAACAATTCTGCAGCAGACGACTTTGAACGTATTTTGTCAAAACATAGAAAATCTCCATAATTGAATGGATAACCTGTGACAAAAAGTAGAAAACATTGTGGCAAAAGGAGAAATTGCACGTTTTGTGCAATTTCTTCTTTTGTCACTGTTTTCAAAAAGCTGTCTGCTGCAGAGGCGTCAGAAAGCGTCTATATGAGGGAAAGGGTTAAGCAGAAAAAAAGAATACTATGAGAGATAATGTACGTGATTATGTCAATGTGAACTGACCATTCCTCATGCTGTCCCTATAGTAATTATCAATACCACAAATGGACTTTGGTTCCCCATTGCTGTTAGTTGGTCTCATTAGTGGTTGGGAGAAGCCCTGTTACAGCTTCTATTAGGTGTTTTTTATCCTTTCACGCAGCAGAAGACTTTGAAAATACTTAGACAAAAGTATGGAAAGTAAATTATAGAGGTTTTTGATTAGATGTTTTCAAAGTCGTCTGCTGCAGAATGATTGTATATGGGTTTTAAAAAAAAAAGAACAGAGACAGTGTATGGGCCCTCCTAGTTGAGACTTCACTTTAATAATCTTTCTATACTTGTAACAATGATGATGTAGGGTGGGTGTTGCATGTCCTATTGTCATTCCCTGAATATTTCATAAGGAACTCTATCAGCTGTCGGACTCTATCTATCTGTGATTATACCAGAGCTCTAGATATGGAAAGTTTCTACGGTTCAAAATCTTTATTTTACCCTTTATACCTATGATGTGGGTACTCAAAAGATTCGTCTCAATGAGAGGATTCTTTTGAGTACCCACATCATAGGATTTAGTTGGATGATAACAGAGTTATTGTGGGGAAAAGAGCTGTATACTCCTGCTTATCTGGACCTCTGTGATACCCCTCGTGTGTCACTGTCACTGTGGCTTGTCGATATCAACATGTTATATATCTCTACACCATACTGTACTGTTATTTAACCCTTTCCCTCATACGACAATTTTGAGGCAGCCGACTTTGAACATATTATTTCAAAAAATAGAAAATCTCTATAATTGAATGGATAACCTATGACTGAAAGTGGAAAACATTGTGACAAAAGGAGAAATTGCTCGTTTTGAGCAATTTCTTCTTTTGTCACTATGTTTTCAAAAAGCTGTCTGCTGCAGAGGCGTCAGAAAGTTTCTATATGAGGGAAAGGGTTAAACAAACCAGACACTGGTTACTTACTATAATGGACAGAGGGGATAAGTTATTATTTACAAGCCTTGACTGGCTTTGTCCAAACGGGACCAATAAGTTTCCCACCTACGGACACTTTTTGATACATCTGCTGCAGACGACTCTTGAAAACATTGAAGAGCAATTTCTTCTTTTACCGCAATGTTTTCAACTCTAATCAATGATAGTACACTTTCTTTTAAAGAGGTATATCATTTATTTTACCAGGTGTTTCTGAAGTTGTCTGCTGCAGATTTGTTGTATGTAGGAAAGGGTTTATACAGTACTGTTCTTTATACACACCAGACAATGGGTACTTACTATAATGAACAGGGGGGAAAATGCTATTTACAAGCATTGACTGGTTTGGTCAAAATTGAAGTAATAAAATAAGTAAACACATATGGGAGATAACATAGATAGTGAGTGATCCCCCTTTAAATATGAATATTCCAAAGTTTTTGCCAGATTTTTTTTCACCTGGCTCCATTATATTTCATTGGGAAAATTTTGCTTGACCCTTTCTTGCATACATCAAATCTGCAGCAGATGACTTCGAAAACATTTAGTCAAATATATAGAAACTATATAGAGAGAAAAGATTATTGAATAAGAGTTAAAAGCATTTTGCAAAAGGAGATATAGCTTGTTTTGAGCAATTTCTCCTTTTGTCACATTTTTAGCTCACCTGTGCACGAAGTGCTCAGGGTGAGTTATTGTGATCGCCCTATGTCCGGCGTCCGGCGTCAGTCGTCCGTCGTCCGTCAACATTTTCTCCTCTGTAACCGGTGTGTCAACTGGGATGAAACTTCACAGAAAGCATCCTCTCAATGTCCTCACCAGAATTCCTTAAAATCTTTGGGATCCATGCAGAATTCTGGTTTCCATGGCAACGAAATGAAAAAAACTTCAAAATTCTTAAAAAATCTTCTCCTCCGAAAGTGTCAGGCCGATTTTCAAATTATTTTGTAGAAATGATCCTTGGGTGACCCTCTATCAGATTCCTTCAAGCCATGTTGATTGGTCGAAAAACATGGCCGCCAGGGGGGGGGGGGGGGGGGGGGGCTATTTTGCCTTATATGGCTATAGTGCAAACTTTAAAAATCTTCTCCTCCAAAAGTGTCAGGCCGATTTTCAAATAATTTTGTAGAAATGTTCCTTGGGTGACCCTCTATCAGATTCCTTCAAGCCATGTTGATTGGTTGAAAAACATGGCCGCCAGGGTGCGGGGCTATTTTGCCTTTTATGGTTATAGTGAAAACTTAAAAAATCTTCAACATCTTCTCCTCAGTAACCAGTGGGTCAATTGGGATGAAACTTCACAGAAAGCATCCTCTCAATGACCTCACCAGAATTCCTTCAAATTATTGGGATCCATGCAGAATTCTGGTTTCCATGGCAACGAAACGAAAAAAACTTCAAAATTCTTCTTCTCCCAAATTGGTTGGCAGATTTTGAACTTATTTTGTAGAAATGTTCCTTGGGTGACTCTCTATCAGATTCCTTGAAGCCATGTTGATTGGTCGAAAAACATGGCCACCAGGGGGGGCGGGGCTTTTTTGCCTTATACGGCTATAGTGAAAACTTAAAAAATCTTCTCCTCCAAAAGTAACAGGCTGATTTTCAAATAATTTTGTAGAAATGTTCCTTGGATGACCCTCTATCAGATTCCTTTAAGCCATTTGGATTGGTCAAAAATTATGGCCGCCAGGGGGGGCGGGGCTATTTTGCCTTATATAGCTATAGTGCAAACTTAAAAAATCTTCTTCTCCAAAAGTGTCAGGCCGATTTTCAAATAATTTTGTAGAAATGTTCCTTGGATGACCCTCTATCAGATTCCTTCAAGCCATGTTGATTGGTCAAAAAACATGGCCACAAGGGGTCGGGGCTATTTTGCCTTTTATGGCTATAGTGAAAACTTAAAAAATCTTCTCCTCCAAAAGTGTCAGGCCGATTTTCAAATAATTTTGTAGAAATGTTCCTAGGGTGACCCTCTATCAGATTCCTTCAAGCCAAGTCGATTGGTCGGAAACTATGTCCGCCAGATGGCGGGGCTTATATAGCTTTAGTGAAAAAAAAAATCAGGTGAGCGATTCCAGGGCCATCATGGCCCTCTTGTTAATATTAATTTGCTGCAGAGGCGCCAAATTGTGTATATATGAGGGGAAAGTAATTATATATGATATAATTGGAAAAAGCACACTTCAGTTATATAGTATTTAATTGACCATGATGAACCTTTAGCTTTAAGATAATTTATGCAGATTTTGCAGCAGAGGTGTTTTGATAGACTGTTGTGAGAAAGCAAAATAGTACTTAACCCTCATACGACAATTCTGCAGCAGACGACTTTGAACGTATTTTGTCAAAACATAGAAAATCTCCATAATTGAATGGATAACCTACAACAAAAAGTGGAAAAATTGTGGCAAAAGGAGAAATTGCATGTTTTGTGCAATTTCTTCTTTCGTCACTATGTTTTCAAAAAGCCGTCTGCTGCAGAGGCGTCCGAAAGCATCTATTTGAGGGAAAAGGTTAAAGCAAGAAATTACACCTTATTGCATCTCCTGCCTTAAGAGGTTTACTTATACATAGAGATCACTTCTCTTTTGTCTGTCAGGGTCTAACTTAATGACCTATTAGATGGCAACAAATGACTGTTCTCCGTTATACACTGTACTTATATTCAATTCCAATTTTCAACTTTATATCAAAACTTAACTACCAATTTTCGAGATGTAACATTCTTGCTTGGGTATATGAAAGACGTCACTGATGACTCTCTAGATATAACATGCAGCCCAAGTTTTACTAAACTGCATCAGTAGGTACTCTGCCGAGAATGTTTATGACTTCATGTATTCATGTCTAGAATATTAGAAATTATCTTAGAATTTAATCTTTTCCCTCGTATTTTTGCACACAAAATTTGAAAGTTTTCCGCTACAGGTTTGTTGTATGTGGGAAAGTTTTAAGTTTGAAATAATTCAGTTTAATTTTGGGCTTTCACTCAATTTGTTTAACTGATAAGGTTCTCAACTGAGGAAGTGAATGAAGTTGAACATGTTATTTCCTAACATCGTTTTCTTTTGATTACCAGTAACACTAACAGAGTTAAGAAACGTGAATGTGCCAGGCTGTAGTGCAAGAATTAACATGTTCAACTCAGTACATACATAATCGTTTTACACATACAAAAGAATTGTGCAGCAGAGAAAACATCTCGGCAAAAATACGAAATGTCTCTGTAAATGAAAGTACAATAATTGAATCGAGTTGAAAACATTGTGGCAAAAGGCGAAATTGCTCATTATGAGCAAATTCTTCTTTTGCCACAATGTTTTCAAAAGTCGTCTGCTGCAGAGGTATCAGCATGGGTCTATATTCAACCATTTCCCTGGTACAAGAAAACTTGTTTGACATTTATAAACACAGATGAAAATGATTTCACCTACTTTGTTCAGAGCAGACAGTCTAGTATATTAATTACTAGCAGCAGGCAAAAACCAGTCTTATCACAGAGGTCTTAACCCTTTCCAAATCAAATCTTCAGCAGACAACTTTGTAAACATCTAGACAAAAATAAGGTAAATCTCCATGAATGAAAGTTGAATTAATGAATAAGAGTTGAAAACAATGTGGCAAAAGGAGAAATAAGGAGAAATTTGTGAAAACAATGTAAACCCCCCATAAATAAATAAATTACTGTAATTATTATTTTTTCCTTGTAGATGAGGAGCTGTTAGAGACGGCTGAAGGTGGGGACACTCAAACTACAAGGTCAGTAAAGTCAATAACATTGTATTTTGAGCTCAAATAAACTTACCCTTTGCCACATGCGGCACATTTTTGAAACGTCTGTAGCAGACAACTTTTAAAAATATTATGACAAAGGGAGAGATTGCTCATGAACCCCCCTTTCCCATATGTGCAGATGCATTTTTATCCACTTTTAAAAACATCGTGACAAATTGAGAATTTTCTCATCATGAAATTAACCCTTGTGAACTCTAGGTCATACGGTTAAACCTTTTGAATTCTAGGTCATGAGGTTAAACCTTGTTAACTGTAGGTCATGAGGTTAAACCTTGTGAATGCTCATTCATGAGGTTAAACCTTGTTAACGGTAGGTCATGAGATTAAATCTTGAGAACTTAAGTCATGAGGTTAAACCTTGTGTCAACGCTCGGTCATGAGGTAAAACATTGTGAATACTCATTTATGAGGTTAAATCTTGTGAACACTCGTTTATGAGGTAAAACCTTGTGAACACTCGTTTATGAGGTAAAACCTTGTGAACACTCGTTTATGAGGTAAAACCTTGTGAACACTCGTTTATGAGGTAAAACCTTGTGAACACTCGTTTATGAGGTAAAACCTTGTGAACACTCATTTATGAGGTAAAACCTTGTGAACACTCGTTTATGAGTTTAACCCTTGTTAGCACTTGTCTATGAGGTAAAACTTTGTGAACTTTCGTTTATGAGGTTAAACCTTGTGAACACTCGTTTATGAGGTAAAATATTGTAAACACTTGTTTATAAGGTTAAACCTTGTTAACACTAGTTTATGAGGTTAAACCTTGTGAATAATTGGTCAGGAGGTTAAACCTTGTGAACACTCTTATAGTCATTTTTTTCTTCTTGTCTTCATGTACATTTGTCAAATACAGGTCACATTTAGAAGCAGGATCACTTCAGATCAAAACTAGGTCAGCACTTAAAATCTTATAAAACATTGTGAACCTTCTAGACAATGCATGCTTTATCTGACCTTCTTGTGAGGTTGTGCTGGAACATTTGCCTCTCTCAAACCTTGGGTCAATTTTGACTAACTTGAACAGTACTCATGTAACCGATTCTGCCATCATGGACCCCTTGTTTGCTTAAAAAAAAAAACATCTGAGAAAAAGATAATAACATTATTATGGGATATTTGAAGTAGATTCTATTGTTTATAATGTTATGAAAATAGAAATGTTGTCAATCATGTCAACAGCAGACACCCAATGTAAATCAAAGCGCCGATGGCACAGTAGTGGTGATCGTGTAGAAAATCCTGCAAAGTAACAAGCATTATCTCGGTGTAGGCCTTGCGATTTTCAATATATATAGGCATATGCGATAATGCTCGATCTCGAACTCACTTCGGCTACACTTTCAGCATTGATTGCTAATTGACGCTAGAACGTACAGTTGTGTCTAACTTGTACACTGCATGACATCGTGTCATTTAAACCTTTGTAAACCAGTCATATCATCTAGACGCTTTCATATATTGCAACAACTACAAAATAAAGCATTTATAGAACGCATTATAGAATGTGCAATGATATTTATTATCTGCCCACACATGAAGAAAGATAATATTTTAATAATTTAACTCTATGTAGATATTATCTCAATAAATCTCAAATCTTAGTATCAATCCGGTACCAAAGTAGCACTAACATGATTATTATTAATCGTGTCTCTGCATCACTGATAGAACTATATATTTGGGGGTTTAACTGATGTAGGTTAATTGGTTTGCAGTAAGGAATAAAAAGTCAACAGGCTGATCAAAACTGACTTCTAAATGTTTTTTTGTTGTTGTTTCTGTTAGCATTGTGGCGATTGTCAAATCAATAGCCTCAAAAATGAATATGGTATTGTAGAAATTGGAGACCTTGCACAATCATCTTGAGAAATTTCATCTTTTTATGCCCCCGGAATCACTGATTCGGTGGGCATCTAGTTTTTGGCCTGTCTGTCTGCACGTCTGTCGAAAAAAACTTTAACCTTGACCACTACTTTTGAACCATAACATTGTGTATTCCTTGTGACATGACCTTTCTGTCAGTACCAACATTTTTTACCTTGACCGTTGACCTAGATGTTGCCATTCTGGAAAAAAACTTTAACCTTGACCACTACTTTTGAACCATAACAGGTATGGCTACCATATTTCACATGTGTATTCCTTGTGACATGACCTTTCTGTCAGTAACAACATTTTTGACCTTGACCTTTGACCTAGATGTTGCCATTCTCGAAAAAAACTTTAACCTTGACCACTACTTTTGAACCATAACAGGTACGGCTACCATATTTCACATGTCAACATTTTTGACCTTGCGACCTTGACCTTTGACCTAGATGTTGCCATTCGGGGGCATCAGTGTTTCACAAACACATCTTGTTTTACAATGTTTTCAAAAATTTGCTACAGAAAAACCAAGAGTCTTATATCTGCATGATGAAAAGGGTTAAAGATGAGGAAGATATATTTATAAAGTATTTTCTTACGATAATTTCAGAATTACAATGAAGAAAGAGATTCATACCAAGACTGTCCTGAAAGACGGTCAGGAACAGACCTTTGTCCACGAGGACTCCCAGGTAGAGCAGGACCCAAATGCGCCAGAGGAGCTGAGGGAGAGCATGCAGCAAATTATCGATGAGTTTATGGGAAGTCCGACAGAGGCACAGAAACAACTCCAACATGATGTCTAAATAATATATCTTAACACTGGCCCACAGACAACAAACCATGCAGCAGACAACTTTCAAAACATATGGGCAAAACTAAAGATAATCTCTATAAAAGAACAAATAATTATTGAATAAAGTTGAAAACAATATGGCAAAAGGAGAAATTGCTCTTCATGAGCAATGACTTCATTTGCCACAATATATTCAAAAGTCGTCCACTGCAAATGTGTCAAAATGCGTCTGCAATTGGGAATGGGTTAAACCTATATAAAGCCTTCATAGTACTATCATAATTATGAAATTATCTCTTTGACATGAATTATCACATACCAGTAGGTGTTTTAACCCTTTCCCTCATATAGACACTTTCTAACGCCTCTGCACAGCTTTTTGAAAACATAGTGACAAAAGAAGAAATTGCACAAAACGTGCAATTTCTCCTTTTGCCACAATTTTTTCCACTTTTTGTCATAGGTTATCCATTCAACTATGGAGATTTTCTATGTTTTGACAAAATAAGTTCAAAGTCGTCTGCTGCAGAATTGTCGTATGAGGGAAAGGGTTAACACAACTGGATCTATAATCGGCATTACTATTATTGTGAAAACTAACTCAAAACAAATCATAGTTGTTTGTGTCTGTATAAAAAATCTTTATTTTTTTGTCTCTGAATAACTCAATTAAATTGTTAGGTTGTTGGTTACTTCTGAAGACACTTAGCTACTTTGAAAGAAATTGTCTTCTCTCCATCAAATCTGTATATATATATATATGAAGGCTTTTCAATGGTTTGAAGAATCAGAAATGACAGTTGTCCATTTATCAAAGACTTTTATGATATATACATGAAAATCTACTTTTAAATATTATTCTACCTGATGTAATTCGCTGTACACGACAATAATCATCAGCACCAGTATATTTGGAATGTATCAGTACTCGAATACTTCATAAAAACATTATCTGAACCTCTCTGAAATGCATTGAAATGTTTAGAACTTAATGTTTAAATTGTCCCACTTGGTTTATAAACGGTTTCCGATTTCCAGCAGTATTATGTTTTAGAGAGGTTGTGACGTCATTTTTCGACTGAAGTGCTAGATAGTTTAATGTATCAAACCTTACCTGTGAAAATAAGACCATACTTAACCCTTGGCTGCTTTCCCACATATAAACGTAATGGATTTTTCCAAATGCAAAGCTGGACAACTACATTTTAAAAATTCAGCTGGAAAGGGTTAACAATTTGATAATTACAGTGCATGTTCTTGGTAACAGATGTTGTCATTTCTACAACTGTGCAATATACCAAGGTTGGGCTTAACATATACACCAGAGTTGTGACTGTTGGCCAAAAGAGAGGAAACGCAAAAAAGCATTACTTACTGTTTGTGAAATGGCCTGTTTGTGACTTTTTCTTATATCTATTAAATGATTATGTTTCATTCTTTCATTGAATTAATTATTGACATGCTATATATCATACTAAGTGTTAATACACTTCTATTATTGTCTTAACATTATTCGGAATCCTAGCTTAATTAATTGTGTTGGGTTGCACCAGAATCTATGTTTACCAACCGTTCTAAAAACGTTATATTTCTAAATTTTCCATAGTAGTACAGCATCAGATAATTATGTTGTTACTTTGTGAATTTAGAATTAGAATTTAACTTACAAGAAGATTCAGGATAATTGCTAAGTATGGGTCTAGATTTTGAAATAGATTGAAATAAAGAAATTTATTTCATGTTGCCTGTAAGAAGCTCTTGTATGACTTTGCTATAATAGTATATTGGAAACACAGACATAAGGAAAGGCCCAAATCTTGTTTACCTGCTAAATGCATGCTGATAGTGACATGCTGTTCAGAGAAAGAAACAGTCATAGTTTAAACTAACTGAATTAACCCTTTCCCACATACAAGACCACAGCAGACCACTTTGAAAACATCTCAACAAAAATATGATAAATCCCTACAAATAAAAGTTTAATTATTGGATGAAGTGTGAAACATTGTAGCAAAAGGAGAAATTATTCATTATGAGCAATTTCTCCTTTTGCAATAATGTGTCTGCATGTTTGAAAGGGTTAAGGAATATATAGAGACAGAGATATTGTTTTATATATACAGCCCCTGTACATATGTTAGAATCTATGTCTGATCTATATCTGTCCTATGAAACCTATTAATATGAGTTGTTTGTGTAATCATTACTTTATCACTTATTTATATCCAGTTTATTCTAGATTTTATTACGCTTCCTTTTCGTTACAATATTATCCGTTTGAAGTTCTCTCTTACTTTTGTACCACTTATTTGCTATTGAAATTGAAATTAATATGAATCAAAATTCTGCTATATCAAAATCTCCTTCTTAACGCAACATTTGATCATGGGAATATTAATTACTTGTGAAATAGTATTTCATTTTTTGCAAATTATGTGCAACTTGAATTATTTTATTGTTTCCATTAACAGTTTAGCTTTGGGCCTGAAATTGACATAATAAATTTGTTTCATAATTCCATGTATGTTCTAGATCTGCGAATATAAATTGAGCCGATGTGTAAGTGAATGGGTCTAAATGTTTTGTAGACAGTGTGAACCCACATCACGAGGGCTTGGCGTGAAACGGTTGTAACTTAAAACCTATTTTGAAAACCCTGGTTTAGGGGCAATTTTGACCCTTTTGTAAACAATGCAAATTTAGGTGCCATTGCTCAGAACGAGCAATGGCACCTAAATTTACATTGTTTACCAAGAAAAGTGATTTAACGCTTATAAAGACTTTATGGCGAGGTGATTAACCTTGGTAAAAAAAATACCAATTTTAGATACAACTGTTTCACGCCAAGCCCTCGATCAGCTGAAAGCAATGATATCTCAAAGAGTTTAGTAACAGTGTACACAGTCTACAATCCATTATTTGAAAATGTTGACTTCATGCAAAAAGGTTATAACTAGATGTTTTTTCAGATACAAAACAGTTAAAACATTGTAGAAAAAGGGGGGACACTTGTTTTTATATTATTTCCATGAGTTGTCAGCTGCATAGGTTTGAAACGTATTCTACATAAGAGAAAAGGTTAAGAAAACATGGTGGAAACACAGAAGCTGGTCCGGATAAACACTGTTAGAATCTTATTTAAGTCAATTTACTTAGATATCAGCTCATTTGTAATCATTACATTTACGCTATTTTCATAAATGTCTTTCTTATCTCATGCTGCTCTTTCATTTCTGGTCAAGTATAAGGTGGGTATGATATAAAGAATATAATCTAGAGTAAGGGAACACATGTGTGTTTAAAAAATTGTTATTAAGATATACCAATGTGGGAATTTGGACATGTTTGATATGTCGGTATACTTCTGTAGGTTGTACTTGTCCCAAAAGATGTAGGTTGTTATTATTTCAAGTGTGAACGATAATTTCATTGATTGAGACACACATCATCAATGAGGCGCACTTTATAACAAGAGAGGATGTCTTCATGTTTGTAGGAAGAATTTCAAATGTTTTTGAAATTGAGCGGCCGTTTAAACCAGAAATGCAAAGAGCACCATATTGTGTTTCAGAACCCAGTCTGATGGATAATCTTATTAAATATGACGAATTAATCATCATCATTAGTCAGGAATTGATATAGAAAACAAGATCTTATAATAAAGTTATGTATTATACCAAACTGTTGTAACTATATCTCTTGTGAAGATAAAGGTACAACTGTTTTGTGCGATGTCATAGCCTTGAACTATTTTTAAGGCTTTTTGCAAAAGATTGAATCTACATCTAATAAACTGCAGTAGTTACAATCCTTGTGCATGAAGCCCATACTTTCATATTGCCATCGGAATGGGTTCAGTAGAGTCATGCTTTCATTGCCATGCCTATGCCCTCTTGTTATGTAAGGTTACATATATCGTGATTCAGTCTTTAATAAAAACGCTTTCTGTATAATTGGGTTCTTTTCATTTGTTATCTACCTTTTCAGCTCGACTTTTTAGCTCACCTATGCACGAAGTGCAAGGTGAGCTATTGTGATCACATTTTGTCCGGCGTCCGGCCGTCGTGCGTCGTGCGTCCTCAACATTTGAGCTTGTTAACACTCTACGGGCTACATTTTGCATCCAATCTTCATGAAGGTTTATCAGAACGTTCATCTCCATAAAATCTTGGACAAGTTCGAAACTGGGCGATATGAGGTCAAAAACTAGGTCACTAGGTCGAATTGAAGGGAAATCTTGTTAACACTCTGGAGGCCACATTTTCAACTTGAGCATATTGAAACTTAATCAGAATGTTTGTCTTGATGATATGTAGGTCAAGTTCGAACATGGGTCACGTCGGGTCAAAATTAAAGGATAATTTCGTTAACACTCCAGAGGCCGCAATTTTTGCTTCAGCAGTTTGAAATTTTGTCAAAATGTTTGTCTTAAAAATATCTAGGCCAAGTTCGAATATGGGTCATGCCGGGTCAAAAACTAGGTCACTAGGTCAAATTGTAGGAAAATCTTGTTAACACTTTGAATGCCGCATTTTTTGCTTCAGCAACTTGAAATTTGGTCAGAATGTTTGTCTAAATGATATCTAGGCCAAGTTCGGATATGGGTCATGCCGGGTTAAAAACTAGGGACCAAATTGAAGGGTAATCATGTTAACACTCTGGATACTGCATTTTTAGCTCACCTATGCACGAAGTGCAAGGTGAGCTATTGTGATCACATTTTGTCCGGCGTCCGTCCGGCGTCCGTCGTGCGTCGTGCGTCGTCAACATTTGAGCTTGTTAACACTCTACAGGCTACATTTTGCATCCAATCTTCATGAAAGTTTATCAGAATGTTCATCTCCATAAAATCTTGGACAAGTTCGAAACCGGGCCATACGAGGTCAAAAACTAGGTCACTAGGTCGAATTGAAGGGAAATCTTGTTAACACTCTGGAGGCCACATTTTCAACTTGAGCATGTTGAAACTCTATCAGAATGTTTGTCTTAAAAATATCTAGGTCAAGTTCGAATACGGGTCATGCCGGGTCAAAAACTAGGTCACTAGGTCAAATTGAAGGAAAATCTTGTTAACACTTTTGATGCCGCATATTTTGCTTCAGCAGCTTGAAATTTAGTCAGAATGTTTGTCTTAAAGATATCTAGGTCAAGTTCAAATATGGGTCATATTGGGTTAGAAACTAGGTCACTAGGCCAAATTGAGGGAAAATCTTGTTAACTCTGTAGAAGCCGCATGTTTTGCTTCAGCGGCTTGAAATTTGTTCAGAATGTTTGTCTAAATGATATCTAGGCCAAGTTCGGATATGGGTCATGCCGGGTTAAAAACTAGGTCACTAGGCCAAATTGAAGGGTAATTTTGCTAACACTCTGGATACTGCATTTTAAATTTCAGCATGATAAAACTTTATCAGAATGTTTTTCTTGATGATATGTAGGCCAAGTTCGAATATGGGTCATGCTGGTTCAAAAACTAGGTCACTAGATCAAATTGAAGGAAAATCTTGTGAACACTTTGGATGCCGCATTTTTTGCTTCAGCAGCTTGAAATTTGGTCAGAATGTTTGTCTGAATTATATCTAGGTCAAGTTCGAATATGGGTCATATTCGATCAGAAACTAGGTCAATAAAGGAAAATATTGTTCAAACTCCGGAGGCCGCATTTTTACTTTGAGCAAGTTGAAACTTTGTCAGAATGTTGTCTTGATGATATCTAGTCCATGTTGGAATATGGGTCATATCAGGTAAAAAAATATAGATCACTAGGCCAAACGAAGGAAAATATTGTTAACACTGTGGAGGTTGCATTCAGAATAATTGTCTTGATGTGTTTTGCATTGCAGTACATTGTATAATTAAGGTGAGCGATCCAGGGCCATCATGGCCCTCTTGTTAATTTCAGCATGATAAAACTTTATCAGAATGTTTTTCTTGATGATATGTAGGCCAAGTTTGAATATGGGTCATGCTGGGTCAAAAACTAGGTCACTAGATCAAATTGAAGGAAAATCTTGTGAACACTTTGGATGCCGCATTTTTTGCTTCAGCAGCTTGAAATTTGGTCAGAATGTTTGTCTGAATTATATCTAGGTCAAGTTCGAATATGGGTCATATTGGATCAGAAACTAGGTCAATACAGGAAAATATTGTTCAAA
This sequence comes from Serripes groenlandicus, assembly GCA_031761405.1. Classification (NCBI taxonomy): domain Eukaryota; kingdom Metazoa; phylum Mollusca; class Bivalvia; order Cardiida; family Cardiidae; genus Serripes; species Serripes groenlandicus. The sequence goes on along the minus strand of JASEVX010000004.1, from coordinate 57,254,549 downwards.
CTCCGGAGGCCGCATTTTTACTTTGAGCAAGTTGAAACTTTGTCAGAATGTTGTCTTGATGATATCTAGTCCATGTTGGGATATGGGTCATATCAGGTAAAAAAATATAGATCACTAGGCCAAATGAAGGAAAGTATTGTTAACACTGTGGAGGTTGCATTCAGAATAATTGTCTTGATGTGTTTTGCATTGCAGTACATTGTATAATTAAGGTGAGCGATCCAGGGCCATCATGGCCCTCTTGTTGAAGAAAAGGCTAGCTATACTACTCGCCTCGGCGTTGGTGACACACCTTGGTTAAGTTTTTTGTACCAATTTCCTTTTAAGCTCACCTATGCACGAAGTACAAGGTGAGCTATTGTGATCACATTTTGTCCGGCGTCCGGCAGTCATGCATCGTCAACATTTGGGCTTGTTAACACTCTACAGGCTACAGTTTGCATCCAATCTTCATGAAAGTGTATCAGAACATTCATCTCCATCAAATCTTGGACAAGTTCGAAACGTGGCCATATGAGGTCAAAAACTAGGTCACTATGAAGGGAAATCTTGTTAACACTCTGGCCACATTTTCAACTTGAGCATGTTGAAACTTTATCAGAATGTTTGTCTTGATGATATGTAAGTCAAGTTCGAACTTGGGGGGGAATGTCGGGTCAAAAAGTAGGTCACTAGGTTAAATTGAAGGAAAATCTTGTCAGAATGTTTGTCTTGAAAATTTCTAGGTCAAGTTCGAATATTGGTCATATTGGGTCAGAAACTAGGTCACTTGGCCAAATTGAAGGGAAATCTTGTTAACACTGTAGAAGCCACATGTTTTGCTTCAGCAGCTTGAAAATTGGTCATAATGTTGAGCTGAATGATATCTAGGTCAAGTTCACTAGGCCAAATGAAGGAAAATCTTGTTAACACTGTGGAGGTTGCATTCAGAATTATTGTCTTGATGTGTTTTGCATTGCAGTACATTGTATAATTAAGGTGAGTGATCTAGGGCCATCATGGCCCTCTTGTTTTCAAAAACATTAAAGATATTGCTTTTGAAACTTACAACACTTTTTCACCATCATTACCTCCAGCAACAGACAAGAGTACATAACTCTGTCCATGTTATTGTAAGAACTATGGCCCTTTTTCGACTTAGAATTTGGTTAAGTTTTTCGTACCACCCCTTTTTTTCAAAACCATTAGAGATATAGCTTAAACACTTAGAATACCTTTTTTAAGTTATTCATACCAAATTATTTGTTTTCGAAACAATTAGAAATATAGCTTAAACATTTACAAAAATCTATTTCCATCATGACCTCCACCAACAGCTAAGAGAAGTATGACCCTTTTTCGATTTATAAAGTACTTTGCTTATTAATAATATGATCAAAAGTACTTGGTTATTATTTCTGTACCACCAAAAAAAAAAAATTGTTTTATTAGCAAGCACAAAAAAGTCGAGATCGCTTTCCTCCGACAGCTCTTGTTATATATAAACTTCAGTGATTTTTTTTTACCAGTTTCTTGCATTTTCATTTGGTTTAGACAAATGAAGAGTAATGTATTTGATCAATACAATTCATTTCTTCGATTCCACAAAGACTTTTGGATACACACATCTGATTATAGCAGCATATAGGATGGTTCTTGTTTTAAACACAACAAACTCGGGCATCAATTTGGGAATGCAATAGCTTACTCTTTAACCCTTTCTCACGTGCAGATGTATTGCAGCAGATGATTTTACCACAACGTGCTCAACTCTATTCAATGGTTTAATGTTAATTGCAGCAGATTTGTTGTATGAAGGAACAGTTCGAACACCCTTTAATATGGCAAGGCCCATTGGAAAAAATTACTCCAAAGAATGTCTGACAACAGATATCAGAAGAAGGTTGACCTTTTTTGTACAAACAAGAAGGCTTAATTGTCCAACCTCCTAGTGGTCATGGACCAAAAGCTATGAGCTTGAGCCCCATCCCAGTCAACATTCTTTTTGACATTTGACTAAATCATTGTGACATTGTCATTCGTCTTCCACCAATGAGCTAAGAGTATTATGTTCAAAAGCAGCGAGTTGCTTGGAAAAACTTGTGTTGTACTCTTAGTACTGGTGTGAGAAAGCCAGGAAACACATGCGTAAGTAAACTGGCCGCTATGATATAAAAGAAAACAATTGTTGAAAAAGGCTTTAAACTCCAATCAACCAACCTAGTGGTCATTGCAGCTGTCTTAATTCATCTACATTCAAATCTTCTGCAGACAACTTTGAGAAGAAATGTGGAATAATGGTTTCAGCTGCTGCTGGCCTGTCAAAATTCATCTGCGTGTGAGAATGTGTTTAATTTATGATGTGCTCGAAAAGTGAACAGGGAAGATAACTGGTTTCAAATTCAGAAGTCAAGTTTCAAAATATGGTAGGGAACTCTATCTATAGTTTACCATATTGTTTTGTAATTATCTCCCTTGGATAATAATATTTTCTCCAAAACTTTGTCACTTTTTTGTGGTGTTTTCTGTGCAACCGCTAGTTTGATTCCGAAACTGTCTTGCCATTTAAGTTACTTGGTTGCCTCATATGCTTATGTAAGTGCCTCCTTGTGTATTTGGAAGAAATAATAAGAAATTGTCTGAACACAATGATTGAATATATTGACAAATGAATGTACACAGGTGTATTCATATTTTCCAGGACTGATTGTTTGTTGTTTAACGCCGCTTTCAACAATTGTTCAGTTATATCACAGCGTTTCCTGAATAGTTAACAGTACTACTAGTCCTATTGTTCAGTTATATCACAGCGTTTCCTGAATAGTTAACAGTACTACTAGTCCTATTGTTCAGTTATATCACAGCGTTTCCTGAATAGTTAACAGTACTACTAGTCCTATTGTTCAGTTATATCACAGCGTTTCCTGAATAGTTAACAGTACTACTAGTCCTATTGTTCAGTTATATCACAGCGTTTCCTGAATAGTTAACAGTACTACTAGTCCTATTGTTCAGTTATATCACAGCGTTTCCTGAATAGTTAACAGTACTACTAGTCCTATTGTTCAGTTATATCACAGCGTTTCCTGAATAGTTAACAGTACTACTAGTCCTATTGTTCAGTTATATCACAGCGTTTCCTGAATAGTTAACAGTACTACTAGTCCTATTGTTCAGTTATATCACAGCGTTTCCTGAATAGTTAACAGTACTACTAGTCCTATTATTCAGTTATATCACAGCGTTTCCTGAATAGTTAACAGTACTACTAGTCCAATTGTTCAGTTATATCACAGCGTTTCCTGAATAGTTAACAGTACTACTAGTCCAATTGTTCAGTTATATCACAGCGTTTCCTGAATAGTTAACAGTACTACTAGTCCGATTGTTCAGCCAGTCAATCGTAATGCAAACCCTGCAACCCTGAGTGCCAATGAGGGCAGAAATTACAGCCATTTTTAGAGTCTTTCAAGTATGACCTGACCGGGGATTGAACCTACGACCTCCTGCAATCGATGCGGACGCTCTGCCACTGCATCTCCGTGGAACATAGCTATGTTATTTAAATCGCTGGATATACCTAACACATGTGTAAGGTCGTACCATAGCCGTTGTTTACGCTAACATCAAATATGATCGATTCGTTAGGCTTTAACCCTTTCCCTCATATAGACGCTTTCTGACGGCTTTTTGAAAACATAGTGACAATTTTTTGTAACAATGTTTTCCACTTTTGGTTATCCGTTCAATTATAGAGATTTTCTACTTTTTGACAAAATATGTTCAAAGTCGTCGGCTGCAGAATTGTCCTATGAGAGAAAGGGTTAACGGATCATTTAGGTAACTGCTAGAACAAGCCACCTCGAAGCGACTACTGTGTTCGGTAAATCTTAACCGTCCCAGGTTCTCCAGACAACCTTGAACATTAATTAACCCCTCCCACTTGTACCCGCATTCTGACGCATCTGCAGCAGAAGCATTTTTGAAAACACTGTGGCAAAATGAGATATTGCTCATGATTTTTTCAAAGTCGTCTGCTGCAGATTTATCGTATGTGGGAAAGGGTAAAATACTTAAAATCACAAATATGCCAACTTCTCCTTTTTGACACAATGTTTTCAAAAGTCATCTGCTGCAGAGAGGGGCGTCAGAAAACGTATGTATGTTGGAAATGGTTGAATATTTATAGAAGGGAGCTTCTTGGCATTTCAAGGTCAAATATATGTTTCCAACATACGATAAATATGCTGAAGACGACTTTAAAAACATCATGGCAAAAATATGAAATATCTTTATAAATGAAAGTATAGTATTGAACAGAGTTGACATTATTGTGGCAAAAGGAGAAATTGCTCATTATGATAAATTAATCCCTTTGCCATAATGTTTTCAAAAGTCATCTGCTGAAGAGGTGTTAACAAAATCGTTTATTTGTGGAAATGGTTAAGAGCATGTTTTTTGCACAACTTCTCAACAACACTGGGCATGTTTTTGTTCGGTTAGGCATCCCGAGGGCCCATTTTCCGTACTGCAAACCTTTCCAAAAGCCGTCGTCTATGAAAATAGTGAAAATATACCAACAACCTTTGCAGCAGCAGAAAAATGTATATGAAAGTTAACCGAGGAACTATTTAGAAAATCGTTAGCAGTTGAACAAAAAACTAGCAATGGGATAGGGGCGAAAAGACCCTATCCCAAAGTTATTGCGAGGCCATCCAGAGGACCGTTTCCCCGTGAAATAAAACCTTGAACCATCATCATTCATCAACGAAAACGTCAACACATTTTGACACGAGAGGATACTGAATACACGAATATTGATTAAAATTCCAGAACCCCTGGATCCAAACTGATGTTGTAAACCTTTTGCCAAATAAAACAATTCTGCAGCAGACGACATTGCTAATATATGTATACATGTTTACATAAATAGCAAACATCTCTAAAAATGAGAGTATAAATGTAGCCAGGTCTTTTTTCATTGTTTAATATTACATTTCTTTGACGTTAGTTTTTAATCATTCATGTCTTTGGTTTATTTTGAAATTGGTCACGTGATAGTTCCGCTGTCATTCTCTTCTTGGTCAGACATCTAGTGAACATCTAGTGAACATCTAGTGAATACAGTTTAAAACATGACAAAGAGGGAGCAAGATTCTTATATAAGCCGTCCCACGAGAAAACCAACATTGTGGACTCTGCGTAAAGTATCGACTTGGATCATCCTAAGTATGCCGCGCAGACTTATCCAGACAGACACATTTCGTATCCTGGGTATTTTCTGTTTCAGGAATCATTACTCTATACCTCTAGCCGTCTATCCACCAGAGACGGAATGTATCGGCACGGATCAGTCTGCGCAGGCTGATCTGGGTCGATACATTACGCAGAGGCCATAATGTTCGTTTTCTCGCGGGGACGGCTCATATAAAAAAGTATGTCAACGCAAAACTAGCGAGTCTAATCTACATGTATACCTATTAAACGCTCATTAAGTTTATGAAAATTGAACATCTCCAACACCTTGACATGGTATAGACTTAATATACTTACATTCATTGCACTACAGGAACTATAGATGAGTTATTACTAAATGAAAGATTTATTGTGAACTCTCGCATAGACAAGAACAACGGAACAGTGTATTTGATCCTTTACAGCTACGGACCAGTTATAGGTATATCTCTGGGAATTTAGAAGTCACGTTTATCTTTGTACAAGTTAGTCAGAAAGCGTCTGTATGTGTAAAAGGGTAAAAGGGTTAAAATTGTTTGGTTGTTTGAAAAGAAATTGACCTAAAATATTTGTCCCGTACACTTTTACCCTTCCCACTCAATGTGATATTGTGGAAGACAGTGGTGCAGAGATAGAACGGAGGCCTCTCGTACCAAAGGTCCCAGGTTCGAGTCCCCTAATGAGCGGGTTCTGTTTTTGGGATTTTTTTCACATAAACGGTGCAAGTACTGGTTAGTTCATTCAGTGCATTCAGCGTGATTAATATAAGCTGAGAGCTTGTTTCGCAATCGATATAAAATAAATAAGCTTAAACTAATGTGATATGTCCTTATTTCTCTTAACACCAATTTCAGCCTCCCTGCAGCAGGCGACATTGGAAAACATTTTGACAAAAGGAGATAACGAGCAATATCTCCATTTACCACAATGTTTTCAACTTTTTTTGCGTAATGATACCTTCCTTTATAAAGATCTTTCGTTTTTTGCACGTATATTTTCAAACTCGCCTGCTGTATATTTGCTGTATGAGGGAAAGGGTTAAAAGGAAATATTTCTCTTAGATTGTATTAACTTGGACGACAGCGGTCATGCAGGTCATGCATGTCATCTTAGGTAGCTGAAGACTCAATATCATTAAAACCCTTTCCCTCATATAGACGCTTTCTGACGCCTCTGCAGCAGACGGCTTTTTGAAAACATAGTGACAAAAGAAACGAGCAATTTCTCCTTTTGCCACAATGTTTTCCATTTTTAGTCATGGGTTATCCATTCAATTATAGAGACATTTCAATTTTTTGACAAAATATGTAATGTCGTCTGCTGCAGAAAGGTTACATCTGGTTTTAATGAGAGTGTTGAAGGCTGAATAAGTATTTAGTATTTAACCTTTAAAAGTGTTCTTCCTACGTGGTTTGGTTATCCAACACCTTTTAAATATACCACAAATATGCAGCAGATTACTTAAAAACATCAAGACCAAACTATGACAGGTCACTATAAAATGACTGTAAACTTTATGAGCAAGTTCTCTATTCCCCAATGTTATCAAAAGTGGTCAGCTACAGATGCGGACAAATTTGTTTTTGCAGATGCCTAAATCAGTGTGTGGACGCTGCTATTCCTTGACCTCACACACAGTGTATTTAATGGATGAAACTACCAAACAATCGACTTCATATGTAAATAATATACCATCATCACACATTAACTAGATACTTGACCCTTAAGTTGGAAAGTCAGATTACAGCTTTGCGTCAAAACAAATGAGAATGGCAAATTGGAAGAATGGAGATTTTGATGAATAATTTCATACTGTGGGATATTCAAAATACTAACTGTTCCATATATACTAACGAATAATATTCCAGTGAAAGAACTTCTGGAGGACTAAAATGCAGCCGAATATGCATTATATACATGTATCTATTTCAACTTGGTTTAAATTTTACAGAATAAAACATTGATATGATTGTACATGCCTCTTTCTTAAGCCAAACTTGACTAATACTCTTTAAGGCGCCATTCGTCTTCCCCCGATGAGCTAACAGTCTATGTGAAAAGGGAGCCAATCACTTGGGGGAACTTGTTTTGTTTGTTTGTTTGTTTGGAGTTTAACGCCGCTTTCAACAGCTTTGGTCATATCACGGCGGTCAGTGCACCTACCCATGTTTTCCTGGCTTTCCCAGACCAGTACTTACACAACTTTCTTTCGAAGCCACTGACTACTTTCTCACATAGATCAGAGGTGAGAGGCAATGGAAAACATCGCCCGAAAGAATGTCGCCGCAACCGGGTATCGAACCCGTGACCTCCAGATCAGGGGGAACTTGTACGAGAAAGTCAGAACACACATGAATAGGTGAACTGGCCGCCGTGCTATATATGACTTGAACAATTCGTTGAAAACGGCGAAACCCCTAATCAATTGATCAAGTCTATAATAATTACCATTGCTAACAATGGAGCTCGATACGAGGACGGTAAAATGGTTGTATTATGCGCATTACACGTGCGTTTACATCAACAATATCTAGTTTTCAATAGAGGGCGACTTTTGAAAACATTGTGGTAAAAGGAGAATTTGCTCAAAATGAGCAATTTCTCCTTTGGATAAAGGGTTACGGTGTTAAAGTTATTAATTAAACAAATAATGGGATTCTTTTTTCTTTTTTTTTTCAATATTTTTTATACAACCATGAAGCCGACCTGGATCTAAACTATGTAGTATAACATGACTTGTAAGACGGTTTACAGCTAAAGGTACAACATACAACAAATCTGCAGCAAAGATCTAGGCAAATCAGGGAAAAACTGAATGTATGATTACTGAAAATAAGTTGAAAACATAGTGGCTTTAGGAGAAATTGCTGAAGAGGCGTCAGAAAGCGTCTATACATCAGGGAAAATGTTAAACTTCACAAGGCACACTACTTCGGGATTTCCGGTCATTTACGAGAGTCCTATTGACACAGAGATAGGATTTGACCATACTTTACTAGTTCATGTTCCCGTAGTTTAACCCTTTCTTAAATACAGACGCTTTTTTACGCCTCTGCTGTAGACGACTTTTGAAAACATTGTGAATCTCCTTTTGCCACAACATGCTCATCTCATTCAATATAATACTTTTCACTCATAGAGATTTTCCATATTTTTGGCCAGATTAATTCAAAGTCGTCTGCTGCGGATTTGTTTAATGTGGGAAAGGGTTAAGCAGCCTTTAATACAAAGATAATGTCTACGTATCAGGGTTTCGAATTACGTCCACAGCAGAGCCAGGTTGAGACACTCCTTCCTTTTTCAACATATAAAGCTCATTTAAAGGTATATAAGTCAATTGAACGAACGTGTTACTGAAAGCACAGCAAGCAGAATTGCAATCGGTTAAGAGGAGATGCAGAACTGCATATAGAAATATTTATCTAAAAAATCCAACCATGACAGACAAGTAATGATACATCAGGCCAGAATGCAATATTTTCAAGATCAGAAATCTTGTTGGTCTTGTGAAAACTAATTGACCCCAATCCCGAATATATCATTCGGTGCACACTGTACCTTTTTTGATGACCATATTACACAATGGTTCTATGGAAATCCCACCCTTCTGAACATTCATGACAGTACAGTGTCTTCCTTTGTATTGACTGTACTGAACCAACTGACGCATTCATAGTATGCAATCTATTAATGTTAACCCTTTCCCTCATACGACAATTCTGAAGCAGACGACTTTAAACATGTTTTGTCAAAAAATAGAAAATCTCTATAATTGAATGGATAACCTTTGACAAAAAGTGGAAAACATTGTGGCAAAAGGAGAAATTGCACGTTCTGTGCAATTTCTTCTTTTGTCACTATATTTTCAAAACGCCGTCTGCTGCAGAGGCGTCAGAAAGCGTCTATATGAGGGAAAGGGTTAAGAATGACAGCAGTAAACTTAGAAGTTTATTCTACCAAAACAGTTGTGTTTTGAATGAATTTCTGGTTGTTTATCTCCAGTAAAATACTTTAATGTTGTTGTCTGTTAAACGAAATTGATTGCAAGCTTCTATTTTGACAGAAAATGTGTATAAAAATGAAAAGATTAATATAAAAAGGCCTTGTAACAATGTAATAATATTCCAAATAGTTTTGCATATCCAAAAACAAAGGACAGACATGGCATTGACTTGGTCACCTGAGTGATAGCCATGTAGTATATGTATAACTGCTAATGTCGGAGAAAAATAACCAAGGGTGTAAATGAAACTGCTAGGAGTGGACAATGTAAATGTACACTTATTAATAACGGACATGTGTTATGGTATTAAATCTTTGAACCGTTTGTAAGAGGCCCACGAAAGTAACATTCCCGTGAAGTTTGGTTGATATCAATCCAATGGTTTAGGAGCTAAATGTTCACTTAACCCCTATTCTGATGCAGCATCGCAGCTATCTTTTCAAACCAGTCAATATGACATGAAGAAATTAAGTAGAGAAGACACCAAATGAACATTGAATAGAAATGGAACTATTCAGTTTGTAATTGTGCTCCTTTTCTGACATACCATGGCTACCATGTATTTCAATCAATCAAAACATTTTATGAAATCTTGTAGAGGGTCAATCAATGATCATTTGTACTAAATTATCTTGGACTCTGACTAGCGGATTCAGAGAAGAAGTATTTTCTAGTTTAGGCATTTTACTCCCTTCCTGCTGCCGCAGCAACAACCGTTGTATTTATAATTTATATCTTTAAACACATTTGAAAAAGCATTCCTTTGAAATCTTGTCGAAATTTGCCTTTACAATATATCCCTTTTCTGATACGCCTGGTCTTTCATATGAATCATGAAGAATGTCAATGAAGGAGAAAATCAAACAAGCATTTTCATAAGAAAGGAGTTTTAAAATTGTGTAATTTTGTCCTTTTCTGATGCCGCCTCGCTGCCGTTTTTTTAACCAATTAATATGGCCTGAACAATTTTCGAACAGTCACTAAAGGAACATTTCTACTTAATAACCTTGGAATCGGACAACCGGATTTAGAGGAGAATACTTTTAAATATTGATCATTTTACTCCCTTTCTGATACCACATAAACAAAAAGTATACATATATCCTTGAACATGATTAAGAAAAGGACCGCCAAGAGAACAATCCTTTTTATCTGTCCAGTGGTTATGGATCAGCTGTCATTTGAAGCTAAAAGTTCCATTTCCCCTTTTCAGATGCAACCTGGTTTTTATGACTTTTAACCAATCAATAAAACTTAAAAACATGTAATGGGTCATGGAATGAACAGTTCTGTTAAATTATCTTGAAATCAGACAAGCACTTTCATAAGAATGTAGTTTTAAAATTTTGTCATTTTGCCCCTTTTCTTATGCCGCCTGATTGCGGTGTTTAATAAAAGCACTTTCTCAAAGTACTGAAAGTGCTGCCGGCCTGGGGTCTGCAGGAAGTATCGAGAAGTAGGGAAAATGTGAGAGGAAATAATGTGTTTTGTGTTAAGAATTTGAAAGATCATATCAAAAATAGTAAATATTATGAAAATGCCAATTTGAAAACAGGAGGACCTTGTTGGCACTATATCGCTTACCTGAGTGCAAGAGCTCACAAGTATACACATTTAAGGCATGAAGAATCAAAGAAAAATTTGACAGCAGGTTTAGGCAGAATATTTTGAAGTGTCTGCCTTATTATATTAAGAAATATGTCAAAGTTAAATCAACTTCCTTCAAGTAGAACTAAGTCTCTAAACCTTGTACTAGACTGGGAGAAAGTGTTTAATCAATGCAAAACTCATAAAGACAATTATTCTGACAAAGATTGTAAATGCAACCTCCAGGGTGTTATCAAGATTTTCCTTCGTTGGGGGTTGGGGCGTAGTGATATCCTAATCCTTTACTGTACTTAAATATTATATTTACCCATTCAGAGAATTGTAATTTTATTTGGTTGCTTAGACTTTTACTTATTAGACTTTTGCTCATGTTTGCAATCGTAATTTAGTAAAGAATTGTTTGCACTATTTGTTTGGCGAGCTGCTCTTTGTGTTCCCAGTCATTTACATCACGTGACTTAAAATGATGCTATATATATAGTATCCTTGCTATTGTAAGTCTACTAAAAACTAGGCATAAGTATGGAAAATATCTATAAATGATGTACACATATTGGATAAAGTTGAAAACAATGTGGCAAAAGGAGAAATTTCTCATAATGAGCAATTTATTCTGTTGCCACAATGTTTTAAAAATAGCAGCAGGCGTCGTAAAGCGTCTGTATGTTGGAAAAGGATAATAGAATATATAATGAAAACGAACGCGAACATGATACCGCCTAACCCGCTATCAGAAGCATCAACCGGTTAAAATATACACGGATATTTTTGTTATAAAATCAAAAGTAAATGGCATGTTCTAGTTTGTAGCGTAGCGAAAACAAAATTTTAGATATTCAAAAAATCATTTCGCACGCTGTGAATAAGTAAGTGAGAAATTAATAAAGAACGTTCACTGGGAACTAGGTCAGATCTCGAATCATACACCGTCCTACTCGTATGTTCAGTCAGCGTTATACCGACATCACATGTCTTTCCAGGGGCGTTCGTTTTCTTCTACATGGAGTAATGTTTCAGAAAATAACAAACAACTGCGATCGATTAGACCGGAATAGGATTCCAGGCTACTGTCCTACCAGAGCTTTATCGAGCTCAGGTAGCTCTGTAGGTAGAGATGCGGGCTGTCAATCAAGGGATTGTGAGTTCGAACCCAAGCTCGGCCAATATATTTTTTTACTTTTGTCAAAGCGACAAACGCCATTCGTCTTCCACCAATGTGGAAAGGCAGTCAGTTGCTTGGAAATATTGTTGTGTGGAATACTGTTGAGAGAAAGCCATGAACACTTTGGTAGGTGAACTAGACGCCGTGATATGACTGAGCATTTGTTGTAAACGGCGTTAAACCGAAACCAATCAATCAATCGACCTAAGATTGGCCAAAGTCCGTCAAGACAACTTGAAATAATACAACAAAGTTATACCGTCAAACCCTAAGAATGGAATGATCGATAAGATTTGAAATCTTCACATACTGACCATTAAAATGTCATGACCATGTAGTATCTAAGAGATAGAGTGACCAGGTTATGCAAATAAATAAAGTAAGAGAGTACATTATAGCTGAAGATGTTTGCGTCTGAGTACTGCCCGTAGTTTGGTTTATTTGTTTAGACTCCACGTCCGCCGCGGCAAATGAGACTGAGGAATTAGTAACACTGCACAGTCAGGGACACTGTAACTTATAGTATCTAAATATTTATCATAATATCCGTTAGAACTATGACAAGGATTAGCTGTATCAAGGATATATTGAATTATTAGAAAATGTCTAGAATTCACAATCTCTGTCAATATCATGAAAAGCTAGTCTGAAACAGATTGATTATGTTTTAGGACAAACAGAGTAATTTCTCTTTACTCCAAACATCGCCCATCAAAAACGCACCTGACAAGACTAAATGGAAGAGATTATCCAAACAATAGGCAAACTGTGGATGCAGTCAGGAATAATATATGAGCCGTTCCAACAGGGTGGACTCTGCGTAAAGTATCGACACGGACCAGCCTAGGCATGCCGCGCAAGCTAACCCGGACAGACACTTTGCGCCTCCTGTGGATTTTCTGTTTCATGAATCGCTACTCTATACCTCTTCCCCCTTGAGACGGAATGAGTCGGACCGGATGAGCCTGCACGGACTGTGCAGGCTGAACTTGATCAATACATTACGCAGGCAGAGTCAATACTGATCGTTTTCCCGTGGAACGTCTCATATAAGTAATCATATTATTGTAACATGCCTGTCAGTAAGGTGTCGCCTCACTTTGCTAACTTTTAGTTTTAATGTAAGATTTTGGGGATACAAATGAGTTTGCAAATGGAGACAAAGTCTACATGTGCGAATTAGCCAGGATCAATATCGGTTACTATTTGTCAACTATTTGTACATCATTTGAACCTTTCACAATCAGACTTAAGACATTAATTGAGGCTATGAAGAACACTTCGAGGGCTTGGCGTGAAACGGTTGTAACTAAAATTTGTATTTTTTTACCAATGTTAATCACCTCGCCATAAAGTCTTTATAAGTGTTAAATCAATTGTCTTGGTAATCAATGGAAATGTAGGTGCCATTGCTCGTTCTGAGCAATGGCACCTAAATTTGCATTTTTTACAAAGGGGTCAAAATTGCCCCTAAACCAGGGTTTTCAAAATAGGTTTTCATAAAGATGTGAATAATTGCTACTGCATCAAGCACACATGTTAAGCTAAAATCTTTTTTTATGTATAAAAGATGCCATTGATTCAGCTTAAATAAATGTTATAAGGAAATATTCAAATATACTAGATAAGTGTTTTATTATCCATTGCGACGAGGTCGTCGACTGTATACATGCAGATATCCTTGAATCACAACCATGAGAGTAACCAAACAGATAAAAACGTTGTCACGATGATGAGCAGCATACGAAAATGAATCGGTGAGTCAACAGAATCAATAGGATATTGATGAAGAGGTCTAGTGTAGTATTTGAACCACGGATGGGAGGATAACACCGAAGTTGTCCAAAAAATACCTACATTATACTTCTCCAGACCCTCACATCATAGGTAAATCATATGTTTATTTAATATATAATACTTTCTTTGATTTGCCGAGCCCGGTAGCTCAGTCGGTAGCGACGTGGGCTGTCAACTCTGAGTTCAAATCCCGGCTCGGCCAACTTTCTTTCCGACGATTGACAAAAGTCAATGCGACATGCGTCATTCGTCTTCCACCAATGGGCTAAGTCTATGTGGAAAAGCAGCCAGTTGCTTGGAAAGATTGTTGTGTGGAGTACTGGTGTGAGAAAACCAGGAAATGCATGAGTAGGTAAACTGGCCGCCGTGATATAACTGAGAACTTGTTAAAAAATAAACGGCGTTAAACCCCAATCAATCAATTCTTTGATTTAAAACTTTCCCGCTTGCATCCCATCTGAAGCAGACTACTTCGAAAACATTTAGTAAAAAAAAAAAGGAAAACCCTCTGTAAATGATAGACCAATAATTGCATAAAATAAAATAAACAGTGTGTCAAAAGGTTAAATTGCTCATAAATTATTTATTTTAAACATATGATGGACTAGAAGGAGAAATGGGTTCAACCGCAATCAACCATTTCCTTAAATGTATCCAAAACTTACTATTGATAATAATTTCTCCTTTTAGGGCCCTTATACGAATATTTTATACCACTATTTGGTTGATGTTGATCCACTCAATAAACTGGCACATAATGAATAAAGATTAGTCTGCGTATCTCTGCTATTCTCCGAGCAGGTAAGAAAGCTTGATTTGAATGAACGTTGTGTATAGAAAACTTGCACGTTCCGATTGCAGATCATGTATACAGGGAAAGGAGAAAAGGGTTTACCCGGCTTACACA